>CM057150.1:33548225-34174800 GCA_029964075.1 Patiria pectinifera
TTTTTCCAACGCTGATCGGCCGATCAGCGTTGGAAATTGATACAAAATACCACTTTTTCTTGAAAATGACAGTATACCAGGTGCCATGATTTTACAGGATGCTTTACACTGTCATTCACTAACAGTCCAGCAAGGTATTTCAAAATGATTTGGTAGTTTTATTGTTTGATGTTTGCAAATGTTGTATTTTCCCTTTAATGAGATACTGCACGAGTTCATTTTGCAATGGTTGCCATTTATTTATTTATTTATTTATTTATTTCGTCTTACTTTACCAGGGTATCCCCATCAGTTGTCAATGAACTGGGGGCCCTGGATTACATAAAAACATGATAACAACAAAAATTACAAAAACAAAACCACACACACAATAAAAGACATAATGAACACATTGCCATAAAATAACCCAAGGAACTAAAACCACACACAATTCAATACCCTAGATTAAAACACACGATGTATAGCGATAAACAGATTAAAAATAGAACATTAGTCCCGAATTGAAACAAATTGCATGGTAACAAACCAACCGCCACGTGGTACAATTGCGTCAACAATGACGTCACACCACATCAATGGAATTATAAAGGCGTTGGCTCAAGCCCAGGTAGACGATTCCGCCCGACTCGTTCAGGGAGAGCAGAGAAGTTGGCATCTGGAAACTCACCGACTTAGCCCGTCAATAATTAGTGATGGCTTCTCGCCGCGGGTGCGGATGCTTCCTATTGAAGCGACTTCTTCTCGTAGTGATGTACTCAGCTTGCGGTCTTCAAGTTGGTAAGTCTAAAAGTAAATAATCGTCGAGTTACAGTCTATTCAAAGCAATCATGCTCTCTAAATTCCATAGAGTGAAATAAAGGACTAAACGTTTTAGAGTGAAAATCACTCTCATTTTCGATTGAAAAAGTCTGAAAAATGAACCTCTTCAGTCGAAGCTCGAGTGAAAACTCGATCTTTACGATTGAAGAAATTTCACTCTAAACGTCTAGTCCCTAGTTTCCGACTGTGGGAGTGAATCTTCACTCGGGTTGAATGGAGTGAATTGTCACTCTTTGGAATTTAGAGAGTGGCTCATCAGGCCAGGAGTTAATTTCCCGCGATCCCGTCTCCTTTTTCTATTTCGATGTTTCTATGGTCATCCGTCTATTGCAGATACTCCTGGCTAGAACTGTCATCCATATACTCATAGAGGGAGAGAGGCCAGTAGGGCCAAATATCTTTCTTATAGACACTCATTTGAAACCCTAATCGTCTGATCACAAGTCTGAAACCCTGCTTGGTCATAATCCCCTATAAACGATGACTTCAATTCAATTCAATTCACTGCAACATTTATTTCCAAATCATACAAACATTGTAATAATTACATGAAGAAAAAAACCCCCAATAGTTGGAGGCATAAACAAAAAAAGCCAAAGCTTGTAAGGGGAATGCCTTGGAATTAATTAGCACACGGTTGAACTAGTGGACACTGTGAGGCTTATTTTGGAACACGATTCTGATTTTTTTTTAGACGATTGAGGTGACAATACTTAAAAAAAACCCCAAAATAATAAGAGGGGCATGGGAAAGAATCAGAGCTGCTAAAATGGCACTCCATACCTCAAATTGTGCGTGGATACTTCTGAAGCACTTTTCTATTTTTTTTTGTGTGTGTAATGGTAACACTATGAATAATGATGAATAATTTACACCATTAGAATGATCCGAAAACTCTCAGCTTGTATATGGTTGATGTATGGGCGACCTGGGAAAGAATCAGAGCTGTTAAAATGGCACTCCATACCTCAAATTGTGCGTGGATACTTCTGAAGCACTTTTCTCATTTTTTTGTGTGGTAATGGTAACACTATGAATAATGATGAATAATTTACACCATTAGAATGATCCGAAAACTCTCAGCTGGTATATGGTTGATGTATGGGCGACCTGGGAAAGAAGCAGAGCTGTTAAAATGGCACTCCATACCTCAAATTGTGCGTGGATACTTCTGAAACACTTTTCTCACTTTTTTTTGTAATGGTAACACTATGAATAATGATGAATAATTTACACCATTAGAATGATCCGAAAACTCTCAGCTGGTATATGGTTGATGTATGGGCGGCCAAACATATCATCATGCCGCCTTTCTGAAAAGCAGTAAATATATCTGTGTTCTGTGTGTGGTTTCCTGGTCGACTAAAGGGTGCAGACCAGTAAATCGGTCCGAAATTGCCTGCGCCGGCCAAATCACGATTTGCATGCCCTCAAAATCTTCGGTATTTGAGCATGCTGTGGGCCATGAACTTGAGGGTTTGTAAAACATATGGGTGGAAACCGTGCACACGACTTGGAGCGTGCAGTTCTGTGTAATTTTGATGTAATTTGGACCCTAAAAGCGCTCTACTTTGCAATGGAGTGTAGGCATCGTTTTTCAAAATGGCGATGGGCTTCAGGACTATTTTCAGGGGTGATCATCTTCAAATGGAAATTTCTCCTAAAAGTCATCAGTTGACCCCCCGAAAATTGAAAAGAAAATGAAAGATGATGAAATAAGCTTTAATTTGATGTGTGTCTCGAACACCTTGGAGAGTTGTGAGTATTTTTCCCGAATTTTTGAAGTGGGAGCATTTACCATTGGGGTCTATGGAAGTTTATTTACTGGTCTGATACCTAAAGTCGCCCATGGGAATCAGCAGGGGGGTTCTTCGTATGGACAAAAGTCGCCATGGCAAGGAAAGGGTTAACTCTGAACTTTGTCTCGAAGAAATAGCGAGTTCACATCGTGTGTTTGCCAAGTCCTTGCTAAATCAAACGGTTACAAGTTAATTTGGATTTACCTATAATTTCAAGCGTATTATAAATTATTCCCTTTATTCATTTTATTAGGGTACAGCAGAGTTGTAACGAGTCACTGATTTTTGTGACTCGAGTCGAGTCGAGTCATTTTAAAGAAGTGACTCGAGTCGAGTCGAGTCATTAGGTCAACAAGGTCGAGTCGAGTCGAGTCGAGTCACAGTGTGTGGTCGAGTCGAGTCGAGTCAAGTATTTAGCTCGAGTCAATTCGAGTCACAAATATTTGAACACTATATAATAAATTACAATAAAAAGCAACAAACACAAGAGAGAAAGAATACAAGGCACCAGTCTATTACGAAAATCCAAAGACATAAAGTATGCTGTATGGTACCCAACCAACAGTTTCCATTGCTAGCTCACGTCACAGATAAGAAGATGTGAAACTTCGGTCTTATAACTGGTTTGGCTTCGGGTCTAGATTTTGTTGTTCGCTGATCGCTGACAACGTCAAAACCTAATTACATTATACAAAACTGTTTCTGATTATTTAAAGGTGGTCCCATCCGTATCCATTTTTTGTGTGTGTGAAATCGGGACATAAATTTAGCCAGCGTTCCACCAAGAGCTTTATAAGAAATTGCCCGAAACCAATGATGAAACCACGGATTGAGAAATGCGTTTTAAGTCTGGTTCCGGATTTAGCATTACATGCTATAGAACCACAAGGTGGGAGTCCGCGACACGGTGTATGTTTGTTGTATCATTATAGAGAAAGAAAAACAGACGGCCGCTGTATATGAACGTACATAATTCGCGAACATAACGTGACGTGAACAAAAACTGGCAACGCGAACGGCGCGGCGTAAGCCATTGCAAATATTTTTCGCAAGTAAGTTTTGCTTTTATTTTTGGGACTCGAGTCTTATTAGCCTTCCTCGAGTCGAGTCGAGTCATTCTGATGAGGGACTCGAGTCGAGTCGAGTCATTTGCTCGCAGTGACTCGAGTCGAGTCGAGTCATTTACCTGTCGGGACTCGAGTCGAGTCGAGTCACCAAAAAATGTGACTCGAGTCGGACTCGAGTCGAGTCATTGACTCGAGTCATTACAACTCTGGGGTACAGTAGTCTTTTTTAAAATAATAAATTCACCTGGAGCATTTATTCTCATGTAGCAACTTTTCCTCTTTTTTTTAAATCTATTCCATGCTTTTCGTCGTTTTCAGGTATTGCTCACACTCTCTGGTAGAATAGTTGCACATTTTTTTTCGCTGATACAATTCGACACGTTTCAATAACATACTTTTTTGTTCGTTTCAGGGAAATTCCCATGAATCGAAAATAAACATCAATGTCTTCATATAATCTTATACATGCATTTCGTTTTCTGATAAGTTCATCATGAAATCATGTTCTACTATATAGTTTTGGACATGTGCTTAGGATTGTATATCTAAATGCGCTTAGGAAGGTGTTTAAATGCTTAACATATTATTCATTGCACATGTCAAAGGGATAATGCGTGTAACAGAAAAAGGACATCTAAACATGTCATGATGCTAAACGTGTGGAAAAAGTGGGTACAGAATTAGTGTTTAAATGTGTTTAAATCCTAAGCACCATTTTTACAGTGATTATAACTCGTTTGCTACCAAGATACATGTTACGTTTAAAAAACCAGGTATTTACTTTCTTTGTAAATCTTGAATCATTACAACAGACATGCAAGTTTCATTCGCATTTTCTTCAGTATATATGGTGCTTGAAATGCAGTTGTTACGCGCTTTACCAAAAATTAATATAGGCCTAGATTTTCCCAGCTATTTTAAAACGTTTATCATTCAAATCCACCGATTCTAATGAGCCAATTCGCTCTTCTCACGCTTCCGCCATAGGCATGCACAGCCTCGATCTGGCAACTTTACACAATAGATATAGCCGATTCAGCGATTCCCGGGTCCGGGTTCCGATCACCGACTGAACCGGTTATTTCTATTGTGTAAAATTGCCACAACGAGGCTCTGCATGCCTATGGCGGAGCGTGAAAAGAGCGAATTCGTCCACTTCTACTTCCAATGTTTAATTTCGGGTTTTTTTATCATACAGTTTCAATTTTAGTTGAATCAAATTCAAATCATGAGAACCGTTTTATTCAAGGAGTATTCGATTTCGTCTCGTCTGCGCTGAACAGCTTTATTCTGAAAACAAATTCGTCTTCATAAAATGATGCCACACTATTTATTTAACCACATAATTTTGCTCAGTTTCGGTATACTTCATCGTGACATCTTCAGTAAAAGGAATAGGCGGCTGATACGAACAATTTTGCTATTTTTTTCTTATTATCCATAAATTTATTGTTTGTTTCATTTCATTTTCAAATTGTGAACCCCAATGTTGGTCATTGAAAACATTTGTGAGAAAAGGTTGCTCGTTGCCTCATTCTGTCATGTACTTACACAATAACGAATCGCCAAAGAAAAGAAAATGTACGACAGCAAAATATCCAAAATTCTAGCAGCCTTTTTGTGCTGAAAAATAGCTGTAGCATTGAGGTTTCTGCCCGGTAAGACATCACAATTTTGCTCATGAATATGGAACGTTTCATTAGCATAACAACCAAAAAGGCACCAAAAACACTCTATGGTAACCAAAAAATTAACATAAAGTTAAACAGGGGTGTGAGTGACCGCTGCTAAAAATAGCTGAAAAATAGCTGAAAACAGCCGAAAAAGGTGTAAAACAGCTGAACTTTGGAAATCTCCTATACCTCTGTACCCAGCAAGTGAGGGAAAAAAGCTGAAATCCAAAACAAAAACAGCTTAGATTTCACATTCCTGGTTAAATGGGACACAAAGGTTCATTTTCAAGGATTGCATTCAAACATACACAAATTAGTCTGATAGCAGGAGCATTTGAATGAGTCTATATCAATATTTCTCAAAGCCAATTTCGTAGACAGTACGTAGACATTCGAAGGATCTGCTGTCGAAAATTTCTCTCGGGCCTCTACTAAATCTGGTGAAAATAATAATGCAACATACCAGACTAGGCTGGTCTGGTATACATCTGGTCCCAGACCGAACAAAATTCCACTCATTTGGTGGCAATGCACTGGAAATCGTTTCCACACAATGGGCCCGATTTAGCCCATCCATTCGGGTAATGGGGTAATCCCATACAACAGCACTGCCCGGCTTACTCATGTGTCAGTTATCATGAGTCAGTCAGTCAGTCACAAGGAGACACAAGCCGGACCCCCTGGACCCAGCAAAACCTATTTTTGAATTAAAAAAAAAGCTGTGTGAGCCTTTTAAACTGTTTTGTTTTACGGGTAAAGGTTTGCATATAAATTCAACATAGTAGGCCTAGTACCTGTTGCACTTGACTAAAATGACATTTTATTCTGCAACTCGTCCCAAGGTTTTATTTGTGGCTCTTCCCAGAGGGCCAGCCAAGAGTCCATTTTGTGCCCAACTCAAGAATTCACTGGCTCACTGTCACTTGTGAGCCGTGCAGAACTATTGCATGGATACGGTCGAGTCCACCGAGACCGAGCCGAGTCCACGAAGGTTCGCGTCCGAAGCAAGTCCGAGTCCATCGATTGTCCGAGTCCGAGTCAAAATTGTTAAGTCCGCACCAAGTCCGAGTCCAGTCGCGAAAGTTAGTTTTTAAGCTCTGGCAAGGAGCTTCTACATATCACTGAAGCTTGGTGGTCGGTCGGTCGGTCGGTCAGTCGCTCGGCCTGTTTATCTGTCCCCGAAAAATTAACAAAATGCCATGCCATGGTCATATAAATGCACTCTTGCTGATTTTTTTTCTTCGGAAGACCGGCTTTGTTTCGATTGATGCGCATGCTCGTCTATTTTGCACGTGAGACATTTCGAAACCTGCCCAAAGCTTACATGGTGCACTCGATCGCGCTTGCTTCCATAGTTGTCAGAACACACACACTGGAATTTGTATCGTTGTGGAGACATTTCTTTGTTCTCGTGTAATGAAGTCCATATTTCGGGATAACCTTGTGGAGACGAATTCATCTATAGAAATTGCCCTGTGGAGACGTATACAATATTTTGTTCCATATTGTGTGCATGTCTATACAATGAGTATGCAGCGACTGTCGAATCGTGGTTTCGTGCGATACTCTACAGCCTTTATAAAGGTATCTTAACCCTAAAGGGGCCGGGGGGGGGGCGGAATCCGCCTCCCCCCCTCAACATTTTTCGTGATAGCCTCTAAAAAAAAATTGTTTCGCGACCCGAGCTGTTACGACTTTTTAGCCTCGAGCTTTGCGCATCTTTTGATACCAAAAACTTAAAAATCGGACCACGGGTTGCCGCGTAGCGAAAATTTTTCCGGCGCTATGCGCCGTAAAAACTGAATTTTCGCATATACGTCGTGTACACAGAGCAGAATTGCCATTCGTACATATGAATACTTAATTAGCCATAATTCCAAAACCCTTTGACCTATAGTCATGAAATTTCTTGGGTATGTTTAGGAAGAGTTGCTCTATGCATGTGCCGAGTTTCAAAATTTTTCGTCACTCGATGGCCTAGATCTTAGGTGTGGGGGCGGAATCCCCCGGCTGAGAGATGGTCAAAATAACCCGGCCCCTTTAGGGTTAAAGAGTCAAATCAGACCACAGACGCGGGACCGTTAAAAACAACAAGTTGAACATTTTCTCAAGTTTAAACAGTTCCTTGAAAGGAAGTCCTTTTCTGTAATATTTCTGTAATATTTCTGAATTGCTTGTCATTGTACATAATATTTGTCGTATGATTCACTAATGCACTTTTCCTCATGAGTCGAGTTTAATTTTACTGAATATTTTTCAATAATGTGTAATGTATACAGGGCCCCAATGGAAACAATTTTTTTTTAACTGTATGGGCATACCCTGGGTAATGAAATAAGGGAATAAATGTGTGCTCCGGAGGTTTTTATCACTCTGTTTAAGATCACTTAGACTCTGGGTGCTGATAATTACCCGAGCCGGAGGCGAGGGTAATTATCAGCACCCAGACTCTAAGTGGTCTTAAACAGAGTGATAAATACCGACGGAGCACATATTTATTCCCATTCATAAATGCATTTTCGGTTAAAAAAAATCATATAATTCGTTCAAAACATC
Source organism: Patiria pectinifera (assembly GCA_029964075.1). Lineage (NCBI taxonomy): Eukaryota > Metazoa > Echinodermata > Asteroidea > Valvatida > Asterinidae > Patiria > Patiria pectinifera. The sequence goes on from CM057150.1 coordinate 33,556,140, forward strand.
CCGATTTTGTTCAACAAATTCACTTTATGCTTTTGAAACATAAACATTGGAGATTGACGCGCGCGTATCATGTTCTGCGCGATGTCGCGCAGAACGCACCTGGCGCGTTGCGTTTTGAATTTAGAACTATAAAATTCTGACTCCCTGGTAGTGTTGCGCATGCCTACGTGAGGATTGTGAACGTTTAACCAATAAAACGATAAGGGGCACTGGATTTTTAGGAGTCCACATTTTATTGTGACACTGGAAGAGTGTTAAAGACCAGCTAGCCATGTCTTTATCATCCGTTTAAGACCGGCCACGTGACGGGCTCTCGACCAATAGGAATGCGTAAACTGTTATAGGTATTTATGAATGGAATATATATATCAATAAAAATAAATAAACCAACAGATAAATAAATAAATAAACTCGATTCAAGTCCGACAGTTAGTCCTACTGAGCCACTACCTCAGTCCGATCCACTCCGAGACTAAAAGCCAACAAGTCCCAGTCTAGACTCGTGTCCCTCACACAATGTATTATAGGATTATCCCGTATACGGTATAGCTAGAGTGCCCAGAGTTCTCAATGAATTGATGAATTGAATACAAATGCGTACACCCTCCGGCCATCTTTACCAGTCTTAATTGCCTTGTCTTGGATTTTAGCCCCATCTCGTCTTCAGTGAAACATCTCATTAAGCTCATAATATCTTTCTAAAAAAACCTGTCATGTTCACTCCTTAAGGGGCATACGGATATTATCACCAAATCCTCATTATTCTCAGGGTCTCTTTAGTAAAAGGCTATTTATTCTGTCAGACCTGTTGACGACGAAAACACTGCATGCAATTAAAAAGGAAACAACGAGATCATTAAATGGTATTAGCAGGAAACAGACTCATTATTTGGGGCATAAGGACGGAATTAATTAGTTCCTTTGTGCACTTCAAAACGTGACTCTACATCGTTCACGTGAACCTACCAAGTTGATGCACCAAGTTGATGTGTCAACGTAGTGTAATACACACACATCGTCACCGACACAACGAAGTAACACTCTACCGTGTTAAACCATATTTTTTTCGATTTCCAGTTTTTTGGATTTTTAAACATTATTCATGAAGGCCTACCATTGCACGAAGTTTCCAACGCTGATCGGCCGATCAGCGTTGGAAACAACTGGCTTTTTTTTCTCAAATACTGGCCCCAATTGACCATCGCACTTGTTTGCAATCGATTAAAAACCTATGAACGGGTACAAGCCAGCTAGACTGGTCCCCTGACCTTACAATTCCTCAATGTATGTAAACTGCTCTGTTTCTTCTTATATGGAGTCAGGGAACCAGACTACAGGAAAATGATCGCTTTTCTTGGTTTTTATAGCATTTTCGAACCCAAAACCTCAAAAAAGTCAGTGTAACTATATTCGCTATATATTTCCAACCCCCCAATTCCACCCATTTCTGAAAATCACAGCAAAAGCAAATGATGTATATTCCCTTTAATTTTACTGAATATTTTTCAATAATGTGTAATGTATGCAGGGCCCCAATGGAAACAGTTTTTTTAAAAACTGTTTGGGCATACCCTGCATGGGTAATGAAATGGAATATGTAAATAAATAAATAAATAAATAAATAAATAAATAAATAAATAAATAAACTCGATTCAAGTCCGACAGTTAGTCCTACTGAGCCACTACCTCAGTCCGATCCACTCCGAGACCAAAAGCCAACAAGTCCCAGTCTAGACTCGTGTCCCTCACACAATGTATTATAGGATTATCCCGTAAACGGTATAGCTAGAGCTCAGAGTTCTCAATGAATTGATGAATTGAATACAAATGCGTACACTCTCCGGCTATCTTTACCAGTCTTAATTGCCTTGTTTTGGATTTTAGCCCCATCTCGTCTTCAGTGAAATGTCTCATTAAGCTCATAACATCTTTCTAAAAAAAAACCTGTCATGTTCACTCCATAAGGGGCCTACGGATATTATCACCAAATCCTCATTATTCTCAGGGTCTCTTTAGTAAAAGGCTATTTATTCTGTCAGACCTGTTGACGACGAAAACACTGCATCCAATTAAAAAGGAAACAACGAGATCATTAAATGGTATTAGCAGGAAACAGACTCATTATTTGGGGCATAAGGACGGAATTAATTAGTTCCTTTGTGCACTGCAAAACGTGACTCTACATCGTTCACGTGAACCTACCAAGTTGATGCACGTGATCTGTGCCAACGTAGTGTAATACACACACATCGTCACCGACACCACGAAGTAACACTCTACCGTGTTAAACCATATTTTTTTTTCGATTTCCATTTTTTTTGGATTTTTAAACATTATTCATCAAGGCCTACCATTGCACGAACTTTCAAAGCTTCAAGAGCTTTACTTTAATACATAGTTCAAATTAAGATGCCGTTTTCTCCGATTGCTAATTTTTACCGGTATGTACATGAGTGTTACTTCGTGGTGTCGGTGACGACATGAGGTAAAACCAACTGCTACCTCAATTACATCAGGTGCTGCATGTGATAGATAACTGTCAACTTCCTTACACCTCATGCACATGACATGCAATTTTGTATTGTTGTGAATTGCTGACTGGAAACCTCTTTCACTTGAGGTGCAGTATGTGTGTTTCAGCCAGCCGAAACTCTCACCTACTGCACATGATGTGTCAACGTTGGGTAAGACACGCACCTCAGATTAAACCACGTGTTCCCTCATGTACACGAAGTGGAGCATGTGATAGATACATTTAACTATAAACTTCTAACACCTCATGCACTTGAAATGCGGTTTTGCGTTGTTGGGAACTGTGGATTGAGGACATGAGGTGCATGGCGTGCTTTTAGGTAGACCGTATTCTGTACCTGATGCAGATATATGCTGGTGATTTTAAGATCAAAGTACCTCATGAGCTTTAGGCGCAATGGGCGCGATTAACCATTGATAGCCATGGCTTAAACAGCCCCATACTTCTCACTTTCTTAAGTTTATCATTTCTTTAAATGCGTATTTTATTTTTATTATTTTTTTTGAGACACATTTATTAATGTTGTTATCTTGTTATTTACCAGATTTCTTTTATTTATGGATGTATTCTCTAAAGGAGTATGCAATAAATGTCTTCTTGACTGGAATTGAATTGAATTGCAGCATATCGTTCCTGATCGTAATACCTTTATTTGAGAAAAAACGTACGGGATATTATTGTACCTCGAGTATTTGAGGTATACAATAAACAAATAAAAACCACCACTGGGGACATGTGAGGTTTAACAAAACGCACAAATGATGCAAACCCTCATTGGGGCAGCGCAACACGCGTATGCCGACAATGTACACATCATGTACTTCAAGAGAAGTGTAAGGCCGAGTAAAAAAAAAAATAGTTTCTCGTCCGGGGTTTTTGAAAAAAGGGAGGAAGCGGGGCTTTAGATTTTTTTTTATATTTTTTTCAAGATGACCGCCTTTTCAAAATTTCCTGCAACCGTTGGTGTTCCACTGTTCAAAGACACTTTTAAAGATGAAAGACAAGTTGGACAAGAGAACTGAACATATTTACAGTGTCATTTAGAGTTGTATTGGTATTGGTATTTATTTTCCGATGAATTTGTAGACTTTTTCGGTGTTTTTCTACTACATTTTTCAAAAATAAAAAAATAATAAAAAAATCCAGGCGGCCTCCAAAAAGGAAGCGGGCGGGGACGAGAAACTTGGTTTTTTGTTTTTTACTTCGCCTAATGCATAAACTAATATCACCTTAATGCACCTAAAGCTTCCCAAGACACATAAACCTATTGCAAGCAAGTTCCTCCGCCGATTACGGAAGAAGGCCTATCCCGGTGTTGTTGTAAGCCGCTGTGATGCTTTCAACACATTAAGAAAAGAGAACCACATTTTAAGCAGTAGCACAGCAACCGGCCAGTGACAGTACACAATCACGGTACAAATTCACCACTCTACCGACTGAGCTACCGAACTATCGACAAATGCTGGAAATTCACCTGCTTACGTATCATAAAAGTGTCGTAGAGGGCGCTAAACAACCTGTAATGCTGATGTTGTTTGGGAACAATATTATTCCCCAAACGACATCCGTATATGGTGTACGCTAGGACGTTTTGGAGTTTGCTTCTCCTAAAACCATGAAGAAAAAAAATGAATTTGAACGTAATGAAAGTCGGACTTCATTTCACTTAAAAAAATCCTCCAAAGCCTCAGATAAGAAAAAAACCGGTTAAATGGTGTTTCGAACCCACATCGCGAGGATCCCTCGCGATACAAAAACACGACTCTATTGACTGATCTGAGCTATCTAACTGCTTGGCAAATCCTAGAAGCTCATGGCAATATATACCTGCGTTCGTGTCGTACAGGGCGCTCAAAAACCATGTAATGCGGATGTTGTTTAGGAAAAAAACCTTCGTGGGTGGCTTCAGGGTGTCGCCAACTAGATACACTATATACCCGTTTTTATTTGCCGCCGCTGCTGCTGCTTCATGCTTCTTTGATTTTACGGTTTATTCATTGTTTTTAACTAAATCCAATGGTTTTCGTAAAATTACAGTTGCCGGGCAACATTTATGTCAAGAATCAAGGACGCGTTGTTCAGTTGGCTGCTTGGATATGGGTTCGCCAGGAAGAGAGTTATGCCGATGTGACCCACAGTGCGCCCTCTACGATGACTGTTGTTACGACTACTGGACCAACTGCGTCAACGAGTCATCCTCGGAGTCTCGCATCAGACCGATACTCCACTCCGAATACTCCGAATACTTCGGCTGCGTCTCCCCCATCGATATCGACTCCTTCTACAACCGCTTCGTGGTGGTCGATCGGTGCCCTCCGGATTGGCCTCAGGGCGTCACCAAGAGTCGATGTGAGAGCACAACACTGTCGAGGCAGGAGAAACTCCTAACGCTGTTTGTCAACGGTCCTGGTGACATTGTCTTCAAGAACGTGTACTGCACCATCTGCCATGAGATCCAGGAACAACAACTGCGTCCCTGGACTGTGGAACTTTGGCGTTGTCAGCCAGCTGAAGGGGAGAGTCGACCGGTCCAAAACGGCGGCAAACCAGATTACACCACCTGTTCAATGTTCCGCATGAAACCTCCCTCCTCAATGCTGTATCACCCTCACCGATGCTACCCCAGTTTCGTCGACAGTTGCCCAGCCAACACAACCGCCCAAGCTGACCAAGTCCAACTCTGTGAAGACTACACCTCCTTGCTGTTCCACAAATACGCAGATGTCGTCTACAAGAACGTTCATTGCTTGAATTGTAGCAGCAGCGGCTCTTTAGGCCTCCATGATGTGTTTTGTAAAGCACGAACCGAAATTAATGAAAGGTTTGACCCCTATCGCTCATTCACCCTCCTCTTTGACTTTACGAGTCGCACGGTACACAGCGTGACGAACGAAGGCACAATAAGGAGGACCCATTCCGCACCAGCACCAATAAGAAACTGCAGCCGATGGCAGATCTATGATCCCTTCCAAGACATCTGTCAGGATTTGACTTGTCCTGATGGGCAACCTCCTGAATCATCATCAGGCACGTGTTTGGACGCACGGCCGAAAAAGGCATTAGGACAGACCAACCTGTCCGAGGATTGCCTACAAAACTTGATTGCTATGAACAGCAGCGAGATGTCTACCAGCACAGGCCTTTGGACGAGTGCAGACATCGTAGATGATGGTTCAGACAACCCACGCCACATTCTAAACATCTACACGAGTTTCGCTTTAGCTGATCGCATTCAAAATGATCTTGATCTAAAATTGTCCAACGTCACAGACGCAGGCAGCTTTGCTTCCCTCTTGTGTGGTAAGGCATCCTCGCTGATTCTGGTAGCTTCAGATCAATCTGAAACCCATAAGGAGGGAATCTGCGAAGGGTTCAGCTTTAGCAATATCAGCTTCACAGACCTGTTAGTGTGGGACGGCGTTTTCAGTGTGAACATTGGTGGATTTGTTTACGACCAGCACGAGTTCATGCATGAAACGGAGTACTTCTTTGACATCAACGAGGCCAGCGTCATCAGACGTCAGTCTGTCACGCTATGCAATCCATTTGTTGGAAGTCGTCGTTGCTCTCTCCTCATTTTGTATCCAGACGATTTCTTCCAGTCAACGGATGGTGGCGCCCTCATCCACGCTGAGTCTGGTGTTCCCTTAAATGTTAATGTTGGCGAGTACTGGCTGCTACCAGATGGCTCAATGCGAGTGTGCCAGATAGTGTGGTCTCACGTTCTGGCCTATGTCAGTTATATTGGCACTTGTTGCTCTGTATTTGGACTTATCCTAGGCCTTGTGACGTATGGTGTATTCCCGAGTCTGCGCAACACGCCAGGTAAGATCGTTATGAATCTCATGGGGGCGCTGTTGATGGCACAGATATTCCTAATGTTTGGTACGGATCCCCAATCTTGGTTCTGTGTCCTGCGAGCCGTGTTACTGCATTTCTGTTGGCTGTCTGTCTTCTTCTGGATGAGCGTCTGGTCCTGTGACTTGGCCTACAATCTCAAGTGCAACGTGAGGCCCGCACGTCTGGCGAGACGGGGTGGGTCGGTGGGCTGGAAGGTCCTCAAGCTGTCGGCCTTCGCTTGGGGTTTACCGGCTGTCATCGTGGTATCTTGCTTCTTAGCGTCCCAATTCAGTAACGACCGGCTTGGATGGTTCCAGTACGGTGGCAGCAGCTGCTGGATCGTCGTGCCATTTCACTCTGCGATTGTATTCGGCTCTCCTATCGCCTTGTCCATCGCTGTTAATGTGGCGATGTTCGCCTTCACGATCCACACCGTGATTACCAACCATCGGAGGCTTGTCGCAGCACGTCTGGCGAAGCAGACCAAGACCACCCTTCTCATGTGCTTCAAGGTAAGTTTGCAAGACCGCCAAACCAATAGGCTAGACCTTTTGCATGGCAGCCATCTTGGAGTGGCGGTGATTTTGTTTCACTTGTACATGTACAAGCAAATACATCCAGACTTGTTTTGCTCAATCGTTGCTAATGCATTAAATACTCCTCATAACTGCAAAATGGCTGACGGTATGAACAGGATCTAAAGCACTGATCTCTATATAAAGACAGGATAGCGGATATGCATACAACATTCACACAGAAGACTTTGCATATTGACCAATTCGCCCCGGTCTCACGAAGATGGCCGCTTGTAATACGAACGTTCTACGCGTAAATACGCGCGCGTTGTATCAACAGTTGACGCGCATTTTGGTCACGTACACATATTATGATGTTCTAAAAGGGACACATTTCCGTAGTGATTATCATTGCAAAACGCAGAAAAAGTGATATTTGCGGTATTTTAGTAACCACGACGTTAAAAAAAATTGTAGTTAACCTTGGTCAGTGGTGGTTGTCAAAATATAAGTCAAGTGAACCGCGACGTTACAAAAGAAATCATGCTGTCTATACCAACGGCAACTTGTCCTTTGTAGATCACCAGCCGGTCTCACCAATATGGAGTCAAATTCGTACATTGTGCGGCTCTTTATTAGCTATCCAGTCTTTATAATAGAGATCAGTGATCTAAAGTCGTACAGGGTGGGGTTACATTTCGTCACCGTTTTTACAAAGAGCCACATATGTCAAAAATTAACCACTTTTTCGATTTTGATTTTTTTCTTCAATATTATGCTTAAAAACGATGTACTTAACCATTTTGACATGTTTCTTTAAGCTAAACATCATTCATTTCCAAGTTACAATAATGTTGCAAGGGGCAGAAGTTTCGATGCATTTTGCGTTTTCACGAAGAAGAACATACATTTTGGCCCCTTGAACGTGTACAAAACCTATTGTACGGAAATACGTAAAAGAAGGTCAACTGAGATTTCCGTTTTCACGAAGAGCCACATATCTTTGTTACATTTTCAGCTGCGCGCGCGTACTCACTGAAGCCCGGTTCATACTTCACGCGAAAGCGAATGCGAAGCGAAATTCATGACGTCAACAATACGTTCGAAGCGCGTCCACCATTGTTGACGACATGAATTTCGCTTCGCACTTGCTTTCGCGTGAAGTATGAACCGGGCTTAATGGTTGGGTTACAGTTTACGACTATGTACATCATACATATTTGTTTGCGGTCAGTGGTAAGGTTGGCTCCGACAAATATTTTTTACCCAACAACATTCCCTTTTGACCCGGGACCTTAAGTCACAGATCTGGCGAACCTGATTCATCATTTTGCAAACGTGTCAAGTTATATTTTGTTCGCATTGCAGATCGGCATGGTCACCGGGGTAACATGGACTTTTTTCATCGTGGCCAACGTGGTCCGGGAGCCTGCCTTGTGGTTCATCTCGGTCCTCGCCAACTCCCTGCAGGGCGCCCTCATCGCCGCCATTTTCCTCCTCAAGGCCAGCGTGCGCGAACTCTGGCGAGAAAAGTTGGCGCGGGCGTATGCGCGCGCGCGTGCATGCCGCCGCAGCTGCTGCTGCCGCCGTGGTGCCGGTGATGATCAGAAACGCGACAGTGACATATGCTTATCTTCCTGTTCTGGCAGCCTAGACAAAGGGGGCGTGGCTATACAGTAGAGGTGGGGTCGCCGGATCAAAAAGTATCCAAACCTTTTGACACCTTGTCGACCACTCCCAGAACATAAGCTTAATTTGTTTTCGCTTGAGCGCAGACAGGGGTACCGTAGCATGCACATGTATTCTCAATGAACTGTGATTAACTTTGAAATACATGTTCTTCTTCATCTGCTCGTTCTTGTGTATTTGATATCTACCCGTAAGTGTTCAGTGGTTTCAGCAGCTTGTTAGGGTAGTCTGGTTCCCAGACCAAAATATTTTGACTATTCTTACACGGCATCATGGGCGTCAATCGGTGGGGGAGGGGGGACAAGTCCCCCACTTTTTCCTGCGGGGATATCATCGTTTGCCCCCCCCCCTCCCCCACACTTTTTCCGTCCCCGAATAAAACTTGTAGCCAACAAAAGCTCAGAAAGTTCATTCAATGACTCCAAACTGGAAAATAATGTTTAAAAGATGATCTAAGTGGTCAAAAAATATCTTCAGATCGCACCACAGAGCGTCTACAATCCAAAAATTGTTCGGGCCCCTTAAGCGGGCCCCAACCGGACCCTACGCGGGTATGCCCCCACACTTTGGAGAAGCGATTGACGCCCTTGCACGGCAGCTGATCAAAACATTCAGGATCCCGCCCGTTTCCGAAATTGTCTGGACTTAAATTTACGTCGACACTTGGATATGTGTTGGCGATAGCTCGGGCATTTCTGGTGTAAAATAGTTTTATTTACTAACAAATACCTGTCATGCTTGCCATCAATTTTGAAAATTTTGATTTCATAAATGCATGGCTTTCATTTAAGAAATTAAACGCCAGGCGTATTACCCACGTATCCATTGTAAAATGTGAAATGTTAACGTTGTGCCGCGACTCAAATATTCACTCGTAGGAGGCCTTGATGAGGGGCGGGCTCTGCAGCTGTGTCATGTTCAAGTTTTGAATGCGATGGTTCCCTGACCCATGATATAGCTATTGTGGGACGTACGTCCGGGAACCAGATTACTTGTAAGAGCTAACTCAAAATGCATATTAGTGAGGTACTTCGCTATATACAATTTTTGGGTGCACGGACCCCTACAGCAATCTCAACTCCTCTTTAGGATTTTGTGTGGTTAACATAATCCGTTTGATAACTCGACGTTTGTATGTTCTGTTTGTCTTCAGGAGACAGGGCTACCAGGTACGTATGGCTTGAGAGGGATCCTCATTGGTACGGATATATTAGTATAGCGTAACGTATATATTAATAAGGGAATAAATGTGTGTTCGGGAGGTATTATAACACTCTGTTTAAGACCGGTGGGAGTCTGGATGGGTGATAATTACCCGAGGTGAAGCCGAGGGTAATTGTCACCCATCCAGACTCCCACCGGTCTTAAACAGAGTGTATAATACCGACCGAACACATATTTATTCCCATTCGTGAATACCTTTTCGGCAAAAAAAAATCTTTTCGGTCCAAAAATCAAAATCTGTCAAAAACTGGACGTTGCCAACCATTTTGTTTAACAATTGGACTTCATGCTTTACGAAACACCCCTCTTACTATAATATGGAATGCCCCTCCACAACTCGTGACCCTATAAGGACATTGGCGTGCGCGTCGCGCGTACTGCGCGATGTCGCGCAAAACGCAGCTGGGCTGGTGTAGTGTGAATTTCGAACCATGAAATACTGATTCACTGGTAGTACATTACGCATGCATACGTGAGGAATGTGAACGTTCAACCAATGAAACGTTAAACGGCACAGGATTTCATGGGAGTCCAAATTTCATGTGACACCGTTTAAGACCGGCCTCGTGACGGGCTCTCGACCAATAGGAATGCGTAAACTGTCTTAGGTATTTATGAATATGTAATTAAACTATGTATCTATTTTGATGTTTATTAAAAACAATTAGCAGTACATGTATGCACAATTTGTTATTGAAGGTAATCAATACCCCCCAGAATTTAAAGTTTCATTTGTTTTGAAGGGTGAAATTGGGTCAAATTGAATTGTAGACCCTGCAGAGTCAACCTCGTTCCCATGGCTTACGTTATTTTCAACCTCGTTTCCAATAGTAAGCCCTTGAAAGGAATTTTTTTTTCTGTATCCTGATTCAATACTGTAATGGATTTATATCGTGTACTTGGTGTTGTTATTTCCAATGCGTATTTCGTGTTTTCACGTTCATTGTAATTTTTAGGTCCACGTACGCTTACTCAAGAATACTCCTTTTCTTTCAAATTCAAGGCCAAAAAAAAAAAAAAAAAGTCAGTCTCTGGTCAGCGCGCACGTCGATTTTAATCATGTGCGTCAATCTTATTTTTTCCAAAATGTTCCGCGGTAGCTCCAACAGCGCCCTCTATTGCCGCACCTCCTCAATTTTTTTTTACGAAAGAGCACCAAGGAATGGGAAATTGCACCAAGGGAAATGATCAACAGCACCAAGGCAAATTATGGAGGACACCAATGTACACGAGAACACCAAATAGCAAAATAGTACCCCACCTTGTCTGTACAATCCAAGCTTGAAGAAAAAAACAACGGCAAAAAAAAAAAAAAAAAGCCGCGTCCCTGCGTCAATTCTGTAACTTTGGTCTGACCAGAGACCGAATTTTTTTTTTTGGCCTAATATGAATTTTTTTTTTTAATCGCCCTGTATAATCCTAGAGTTTCTCTTCAAATTCTTCTGAGTAGTGTTTGTATATATAAAGTTATGGTCCAAAGTGTGTGACATTGGGTTCTTTTCTTGTTACCTTAGCATAAGTACTTCGTCATTTTATGGCTTAAGTATCATTAAGAATAACCTCAAATGATGTTTTTTATTTGTTGAGTAGGTAGTTTGCTGTTCATAATAACTCTTGCAGGACGACTGCATTTTGTGTAAAGTCATAGATGCCAGATGTAACAGTGACAGGGAACAAAAAGTGAGCCCCGCAATTTTTGGGAGCCTTTTAACTTGGGAGACCTTCCCTGTTTAATGTTATTGGTGGATTCTATCCCTTGTATATATATCCCTTGGAAACTATTAAAAAAAAATAATAATAAAAAAAACTACAAAAAAGTCAGCAAATCCAAATTTTAGGTTGCACCGTGTGGTGAGAAATTTCTGTGAGTTTGTTGGGTTTGATAAAAAAAACCACACATTTTAAACGTTTAAAGTTTTCTTGTTCAGTATATATGATTGTATAAAAATAGAACGTTAACTGTAACTCAGAAACACTGTCTGTTGTGTATACTAGTACGTAATGTAGAGTGAATAAAATAAAGTGGTCCAGCACAAATCTACTCGTTAACATAATTTCATAATTGTTTTATTTCTGTTTTTTCTTATTACAAAATAATGGCACCACTAAATGATTAAATTGTCAATGGCAATGTTAAAAAAAAAATGTACGAAACTTGGTGTGACCTCAATAAAATATCTTAATTTTTTTTAATTGTCAAAGGCAAGTTTTGCAACGGCGGCCCTTTTCGTGGAGTGGTTAACACCTGGTAGAATATTTAACCAAATTGGAAAAGGACAATTGTGCAAATTAATTCACCCTCCTATATGGAAACGTGCCTTCTGAGTATTTTGTAATCACCTAGCTGGCTAAGATACCATGTTGAGTATTAGCAAGCTTAGTTTTGTGGAAAGAGGGCAGGGTTTTGAATGTGCGGAGGAAATTATAGGGTAAAACAGCGATGAAGACAACCTGTACAACCCAAGGGAGAGGAGCAAGATTGCCACGTCTCTGAGTGCAAACTAGGTAACAAAAAAAAAAAATGCATTTCTTCAGAAGTACTTTCAAAATTACCACCAAAAATATTAATCTGATGAAAAAAAGGCTGCTTGAGGCTGCAAAATTCATTTTGGAATTGACTGTCATTTGCAAAAGTCAATTTTGGAAATTGAATGAAATTTGTGAAAAAAAATGGAGGTGTCCTGAACTGCATGATTACCGACAAATCTATCGTCGGCAAGTGTTGAGCTTGCATTCTCAATTGAGCCCTGTGTTTTATCTACAAAGCTGTGCTCACTTTGGTAGATATAGTTGGTGGATGTCACAGATTAACACAATTACATCAGATGTACCTACAATCATGTGATTTTAGGTACATGTAGTGTACAAGTATCACATATGAGAAAGTTGTGTCCATTTTAGTACCAACCAATAAGTCAGACACGAACAAATCCAGATGTGAAACTACATTCTCCATTGAGAGTTGTGGTTAATCCACAAGCCATGTGCTACTTTTGGTAGATGTACGTTACAGATTTATAAAAAAAAAAAAAAAATTACCTAAGAATCACGTGATCGGTCACATGATACTTCATTTGTACAAATATTATGGTAACTGCCTCATGACCATTCACTGTCCACTAAAGGAGGCCCCTTCAATTCGGGCAATTCACAATGCAGTGCGCCACCAAGAGTTTGCCAAGGATAGTCCATTTTTCAAGTTTATGGTCGACTAAACATGGCCAATTTGAATGAGTGTCAGTAGACAACTTGAGCTGATTTGTTAAAGATTGGGGCATAGCGTTCTGCCACCTTACAAAAAAAACCCCACCATATTGATAAAGAAACTACTGACCGGAACAACTAACAATTTCAAAATGTCCAGCACTGCGAATTTGTCGACCATCTCCCACAATGCACTGGGAAAAATGAACTCTCTGGGACAAACTCTTGGTGGCGCACTGCATTGTGAATGGCCCGAATTGCAAAAGCATCGTGTGACAAGCTTCTGTTCAGATTATCCATCACGGGACATTTGCTTTGTGACTTTTAACTTTCTCTGCCGCGTCCTAACATCAGTTTGTTACTTTTTTTCAAAGTAACTTACCAATAAAACCCATCAATTGGAATAGTCAAAATGCACAGACGCTGGATAGGGTTTTATCAAACGTACCAAATTACACGATCAATTCAGTCATCAGATTCTGATAAAATAATAATAAAAGTAATATTCACATAAACTTAGTTTCGTGAGCTGTTCTGTGATATTGGGAGCCTTGCTGATAAACCCATAGCCACCAAAAAAAAAAAAAAACGATCCAAGTAAAAAAAAAAAGACACCAAAAACTTAGTAGATAGAGCTGGTCCCAGAGCACACCATACTCAAGTCAATGATTTAGCATGGCTACTCACTAGAATTGTTTCATGCATAACTGGCTGGATCTAGCAGCTCTATTTGTGTTATGGGATATCCTATACAAGAGCACTGCCCAGTTGACAGTAGTCAGGCAGTTTGGTGCACAATATGATGGCATTGTTCATTTGATGATAAAAGCTTGACATTTTGGCGCACAGTCAGAGCATGCCATGGGGAAGATATTTGGCTATAAGGCCATCGCAGATTTGTCCGGTAAACAAATACCATAGAATAACATGCAATGGCCGCCTTTCAGAAATCTTTGAAAATTTCATTTAGGCCAAAAAAAATAAGTCTCCAGTTTCTGGTATGGAGCTTGCCCAATAAGTAGTGCGGTGACGCGGCTGTTTTTTTTTTTGCTTCAAATGTCGGCTGATGACTGCAAATGGTGCCCGACGAAACTTCGTGCAAATATATGGGAGTCTAGAGAGGCCACATAAAGCTTATTCTCGATCATAACCCCATCTAAAAACACATTGAAATTGTGCAGCAGCAGGATTCCAGTCAAACCAGTGAGTTTGGCAGCTTGAGACATCATCTTTCATTGAAAAAAAAAACCTTTTTCATTTTGCCGACGGGCATGGCTACGGCGACGCGCGCGCATACCAGAAACCGGAGACTTTTTTTTTTGGTTTTATCCTATGTTATTTTTCACAGGACAAATCTGAGATGGCCCTACAGCCAACTATATTTCCCATGACTGTGTGCCAAATTTCATGCCTTTACACATAAACTGAACAATCTTTAATCGCCAACCTGCTGTACAAGTCAATGTGACAGTCAATTAGTGAGCGACTCGGTCAGTCAGTGTGATAGGTACAAAATGAATACTTGGATGCCCTTCGGGACCAAAAGTCAGTCAGAATTTTCAACAGGTTAGGGAGAGCTTCCTCCAGCAATAACAAACAACAATAATTATAAGTGGAAGAGCCTGGGTTGCCAATTGGGACAATATTGGGTGCGGACTTCAAACTCGACTACAACTCTCTCAAATCATATCGGCTCCGTGTACAAGTACCCCCTAGCCCCCTCCAGTGATTTACTAGGAACCTTCCTCACTCTTGCAAAATTCAACACCATATGGTAAACTCTACACCCAAACTGTTGGACTCTGATTGTGGTGGTATGCCTGACCTTTACTAGTCCAGTACTCGATCCAACAGCTTCCAACAAAACACGCAGTTGGATTTTGCAGGGTTGGGGGTGGTTGAAGTTCGTACGAAAGGGAGGGTTGGTGGAGACCACTGGCAGAGACATTCAAATGCATTGCTGACGACGCCTGATGCTCACGCAAAGATGCTTAGGCTTTATTCAGAATCCAATAAGTACCGGTAGTGTGTACTTCGCGCTATACTTGTGCCAACCAGTACACGCACCAAGTGTGTCCCCTCATCACTGATGCTCTCAAAAAGTCCAAAAGCGCCCTCTCTTGTTCACACACGGACCCCATTAATGCAACCCTACCTCTGCCACTGAACCTCTGGTGGATATACAAGTTGTATTCAAACTACGCACCGTGCTGTTATCACTTTAACTTGACCGCCAACTTGCCGCCGTCTTTTTTCATGGCGCGTTGCTGCTCTCGTTCCATCTTCTTCCGGTGTTGCTCGGCGGACCTTCGGTCGCGCTCGGCTTGCTTCTTCTCCTTGATGACGCGGTCTGCGTCCCAGGACAAGTCCACGGCGCTGGTCTCGTCTTCCCACGTGCCGTCGTTGTCCTCATCCCATGTCGATAACTCCGACTGTAAACGGAGGGACAGGAAATACTGCTATACCTCATACATATTCATGATTGATTGAGAGATGAGTTCCCAATGGTCCATTATCCATAATGTGATATCCCCTAGTGTTGCTGTTTACTGTGCCTGCAAGTCTGTGAAGTTTCACACACACAAATGAGCAGGCGTATTAGACTAACGCACAGGCAACCCTTTAGCTAGTCTATGACGCACATGCGCTTTACAAAGCAATCATGCAACTAGTGCATGGGGGGAGTAGAGTACGCATGCGCAAGCATCGCTCAAGCTACATGTTAAGATGGGGGAACATACACAGCAACATTTTGCCCAGAAACTGATGCGTAACCTGACACAACGAAGGTGAATACATACGAGGTTTAGTAAAACAAATTCACCATGGTTGATTTTGGGTGGATGGCTGAGTTTAACTCCCCTCAGTATAGGAATTTGACAAACTAAGCCAGGCCCCATGGCTTCGCCTCGGGAACTAGTTTGTAAACTTCTTATACCTCGGGGAGCTAATAGTGACTATCAACCCTCAAACCATGTTATATTTGTATACTGAACAGACATAGCTAAAATGGTCTCCGTTATGACCACTAGGTGGCGCTTTATCGGAGCAGCAGGTCCTCGGACCACAGTACTTGTACGTTTGCTGTTCCTTGCCTTTCTTTTATAATGTTGTAAGAATGGCTAAATAAATAATAATAATAACTATGAGACCTCATGGGAGGGCCACACTGCCATGACTGCATGCACTAGTTGGTGCCAGATGTTAATCATGCACTAGTTGGTGCCAGATGTTAATCATGCACTAGTTGATGCCAGATGTTAATCATGCACTAGTTAGTGTCAGATGTTAATCATGCACTAGTTGGTGCCAGATGTTAATCATGCACTAGTTGGTGCCAGATGTTAATCATGCACTAGTTGGTACCAGATGTTAATCATGCACTAGTTGGTGCCAGATGTTAATCATGCACTAGTTGGTGCCAGATGTTAATCATGCACTAGTTGGTGCCAGATGTTAATCATGCACTAGTTGGTGCCAGATGTTAATCATGCACTAGTTGGTGCCAGATGTTAATCATGCACTAGTTGGTGCCAGATGAAGTGAATAGGTGACATTTTCTCTTCATTCTGAAAGAGCACAATCTTGGATCATCTACATAATTAAGAGCGGCACTTCGTGGACGTATGGGGAATAATGGGTTTTACATTTCTGTCATGCTTAGCAAACAAAATCTTGGAGTGCATTTCTTACCGAGGCAATAGGTGTGGTATCTACATTCATCGACAAGCGATTTGACATCCCGCTATTGGGCAACCCTGCTCGAGTCCGATCTTTTTTTCTGATCAAAACCTGTGAGAACAGATCAAAATGAAACAAAATCAAAGGTTAGGTTGACTACTCACTAGACGTTTTTTGTCTGACGCAGCCCATAAATGAATTTCACTTTGCTCTAAGTGTTACTAGTCCATCTCTTGCACATCATCATTAACCCTGAGCCACCCCAATCCTACAAAATCCAACTGCACGTTTCGTTGGAATCTGTTGGAGTGAGGACTGCACTGGTAAACTGATTAAGCTTTACATGGGGTCAGGCACACCGCCATAATAAGAGTCCAGCTGTTTGGGTGTTGAATTCACCATATGGTGTTGGATTTGGCAGGAGTGAGGAAAGATCCTAATAAATCACTCAAGGGGGTTAGGGTTAGGGCTGTGACTCCTACGTTTGAGTCCCTATATTGTGGTCCTACCCATTAAATCCACTCATCTTAACCTAACCGCCTATACCTTTCTTTGGTAGGATACAATATTATACAAATATTGAGTGGCTCAGCGTGGAATGGGAGGAATATTATCGCAAGGTAAAATCTGGACTTTTCCACTGAAAAAGTCCAGATTTTACCGAGCGATAATATTCCTCCCATTTCACAATTTAAAGCCACTCAATATTTGTTTTATATAACTGACATATAGATCCTTGTCATTTGATATATTTGAACTTTAATTTTCAATACGAAACTGGAGGAAAATGTATTTCTCTCTTCCAAACAACCCCTTCACGAAAATGTTTGAACCCAACGCTGTAACGCTGGCTCTTTGGAACAATACGCGCTACGCGCAACGCTGAACGCGCACACCAGCATGCATTTGCACACAAATACCGCGTCATGATCCTAACTGTTGAATAGTATTTCCCATTCCCCATTGGCGGATAGTACTTTTTGAGCCGCGGCGTGAATGGGAGCAATAACGAATGTCACGTGATGTGAGTTCCACCAATCAAATGACTAGGATCTGTATGTCATTTATATAAAATACAATACAGTTAGGCATTTATAAAGCGCCCTTCAAGGAACACAGCGCTGTACAAGGCAATACATATAATAAATTACACAATGAGCAATGAAACTCAAAATACAGAACATCAGTAAAAAAATGAAGTACAAAGGATCCATTCTCAATCCTTTAAAATCCTTCAGCTGCCACCATGTCAAAAATGGATATAAGGCCAAAAAAAAAAAGTCTCCGGTTTCTGGTATGGAGCTTGCCCCAAAAGTGGTGCGGCGACGCGGCTTTTTTTTTTTTTTTACCTGTTTTTTTTTTTTTTTTGGCTTCAAATATCGGCTGATGACTGCAAATGGTGCCCGACTAAACTTAGTGCAAATATATGGGAGTCCAGAGAGGCCACATAAATCTTATTCTCGATCATAACCCCATCTAAAAAGGCGTTAAAATTGTGCAGCAGCAGAATTCCAGTCAAACCAGTGAGTTTGGCGGTTTTGAAACATCATCTTGTATTGAAAAAAAAACTTTTTCATTTTGCCGACGCGCATGGCTACGGCGACGCGCGCGCATACCAGAAACCGGAGACTTTTTTTTTTTGGCCTAACCGCCTATACCTTTTTTTGCTAGGATACAATATAATACAATACAATTAGGCATTTATAAAGCGCCCTTCAAGGAACACAGCGCTGTACAAGGCAATACATATAATAAATTACACAATGAGCAATGAAACTCAAAATACAGAACATCAGTAACAAAATGAAGTACAAAGGATCCATCCTCAATCCTTTAAAATCCTTCAGCTGCCACCATGTCAAAATTGGATACAACCCAAATCCTCCACAAATCCTCCATTAATTCTTGAATTTGCTCAGTGGAGGAGTGACCATTACTTCAGTGCTTCAAAATCCTTCAACAATCACTGTACTGGATTCAAACAGTGTTGATGACATTCAGAACCAGTGCGGATGATAGCGAGCGCAATGCAGGGCTCAATTATGCACATAAATAATGTACAGCCTACAAATTCGACACAATGCATCCTCCGAAATCAACTAATACAATTTTACCATTCAGCTTGAACCCTCAAAAATCCTCCAAAAACCGGCTGAAGGATTTTTGGGGATTAAGGTTGGTAGGGTCAAACATGTAAGAAAGTGAACGGGTCTAAGATAAGGCCAAAAAAAAAAGTCTCCGGTTTCTGGTATGCGTGTGCGTTGCCGTAGCCATGCGCATCGGCAAAATGAAAAAGTTTTTTTTTCAATACAAGATGATGTTTCAAAACCGCCAAACTCACTGGTTTGACTGGAATCCTGCTGCTGCACAATTTTAACGTGTTTTTAGATTGGGTTATGGTCGAGAATAAGCTTTATGTGGCCTCTCTGGACTCCCATATATTTGCACTAAGTTTAGTCGGGCACCATTTGCAGTCATCAGCCAACATTTGAAGCAAAAAAAAAAAAGCTGCGTTGCCGCACCACTTTTTGGGCAAACTCCATACCAGAAACCGGAGCCTTTTATTTTTTGGCCTAAGACTTACTGTTTTTTTTAAGGTTGGTGCCATGTCACTGAAGTAGTCCATCTCTGGCACATCGTTGCTATCAGCAGTGACTCCTCCTCCTACTGAGGCCCCTCCCATTGGAGCCACACCCATGGGCGTGGTCCCTGGGCCTGTATGGGGGTTGTTAGGCTCTATGATGATACCTGTTGGTGCACCTGCGTAATCCCAATCATCCCAATCTGCAATATCTACCTGTAATGAAAATTGTGGGGGAATAGTCGCTGGTTAACAAGTAATAACATAAATGTTACACTCAAGCAACATTTCGTCGTGTCCGTGCAACGAGGTCGTATCTCCTAAAATGGGTCGTACTTGAAACACGAGTTTTAGAATGTCAAAAGGTCGTATCTCACTTTAAATAACCCGGATGTACACACAAAAACAATGGACGTCGAGATACGAAATTGTTGCACGGAGCATTTTCTCGCTAGATATGACTTTGTTGAAGAATGGAGTTACAACCTTGTTGCACTGAGGCGACAATTTTTTTCCACATCTATTCCTGTATGTTGCACTTTATTAATAATATGCTTTTCCTGAAATTTCTAGTCCTTAGGCTCCTCCCCACTGCAATTTTTTTTTTTTCTGTTTACAACAACTCAGCCTTTCCTGAATTCAACGTGAACGGAGAGAGGGTCAGTAGTTGATTTTCAATGATTCTTGGTTTTCATTTTAGAGTTGATTTTTCAAATGTCTCAACTCGACCATTGAGACAACTCGACTGTTGAGACAACTCGACCATTGAGACAACTGGACCGTTGAGACAACTCGACCATTGAGACAACTCGACCGTTGAGACAACTCGACCGTTGAGACAACTCGACCGTTGAGACAACTCGACCATTGTGACAACTCGACCGTTCAGACAACTCGACCGTTGAGACAACTCGACCGTTGAGACAACTGGACCGTTCAGACAACTCGACCGTTGAGACAACTCGACCGTTGAGACAACTCGACCGTTGAGACAACTCGACCGTTGAGACAACTCGACTGTTGAAACAACTCGACCATTGAGACAACTCGACTTGGGACAGCTAGAACGTTGAGATAATTGGACCGTTGAGATAACTGGACCGTTGAGACAACTCAACCGTTGAGACAACTTGACTGTTGAGACAACTCGACCATTGAGACAACTCGATGATTGAGACAACTCGACTTGGGACAGCTACATGTAGACCGTTAAGAAAACTCGACCATTGAGACAACTCAACCGTTGAGACAACTCGACCATTGAGACAACTTGACTCATGAGACAAGTCGACTCGGGACAGCTAAACTGTTGAGACAACTCGACTGTTGAGACAACTCGACTGTTGAGACAACTCGACGGTTGAGACAACTCGACCATTTACACTTGACTTGTTGCAACGGGCGACTTGTCTCAATAGTCGAGTTGTCTCAAAGGTCCAGCTGTCCCAAGACGATTTTTGTCACCGGTTGAGTTGCCCGACTCCCAAATAACTATCGGCACAAAAGTGGAATCAATAAAAAGTACATGTATCTATTACTTTTCAAATAAGAAAGGAAGGGGGGGGGGGGACTTATGCTAGAATCTTTTCACAAAGGGGACCAGGGCCGTTTTTCTTTTGATCCTTTGACCAGTCTAGTCTACTGACATTTGTTTGACCATGTTGAACGAAACTAAGGACAAGTATGTCCATGCAGTGTTGGATTCTTTTCGTCTGTGGATACATATGACTCACATTTCTTTCATCGAGTGAGTTGCCTGCAGCTGCTGGGGTGCTGATGGTGCCGGTAAGCATTGGCAAGTCGGTGTCGCTTTTGTTCCGTCGGTGGAATCTGCTGAAGAGGATGCGTTTCAGGAAGCCAAGAACGGCAGCAAAGAAGGTGCAGAGGAACCACTTGTTGCATCGGAAGGTCGCCATTGCTAATGTGACCCCTGACCTTTGCTGACGACCTTTTAGAATTCTGTAAAACAGAGAGCAATCTGTTGTTTGCACATTGAAACGTGGCTACAACACCATATCATCAAATGGCATTTGATTATTATACACCCCTTTTGTCTCATGGGGGCTCATGCCATATTTTCAATGGGGAGCGCCAATAAAATCCTAAAATCATTCACACTATATTAACAGATGCACCCTTGTCACGGCTATTTCTTCTTTGGGGGAGACCGTTCGCATACATACATCACAATCTTTCTTTTTGCTAATGCAATTTTTTACGGAATTTATTTTTGGGGGGCTACACAAAATTTTGGGGGCCACAGCCCCCCCTAGCCCCCCCGTAGAACCGCACCTGGCCCTGGCCTAACAAGTAACAATTTTTTTCAGGGAAAGATTTCGATATACGAAGTTCACTCAACACTCTGTGTACAAACCCTATGAGAGTGGACTGAAAAATTTTAAGTGTTTTCTAAGAAAATGCTTGTATTTTCTCATTGCTCAAATTGACTTTGATGACATGAAATTGCTATCTGGGGGCTTGTTAGTCAATACAGAGGAAAATTAGTGAACTTTGCATATGGTAATCTTGCCTTTTTCAGCAACTTCCGTTACTTTTTATGTGTTGCTTCATTCTCAAGGAGACCCCACTCTATCCGCGTAGCTGGCATGGCCTTGAATTGTTTCTTTTCCAGCGATTCCAACCTCGTGGCCAGAGAATTTAGGGGTGTATTTCCGAGTGGCAGGGTATTCTGCAATTACTCCAAATCAAAAAGACATCGCCCCATTGCCCCCAAGCCACGTTGCGGTAATTTGACAGTCAGGCAATCGTGTATAGTGTACATGGTGTAGGGCCCCTGTTTTGTTTTGATCAAATTAAACTAGAGTCAAAAATGTTTTTTTTAAATTTTATTGCTAAAAAATCACCTTTACAATCAAAAGTAGACATTTTCCCCAATTTTAATGACACCCGTTTAGCAATTTTGAACAGATTCTTAGGGTAGAAATCGCGATTTTCCTGCGCGGTTTGTGCCTTGCGATTCAGCGCGCCGTGCGTGCTCACGGTACGTCGCGCGGTGATCGCCATCTTTGTTTTCGGGTTGCGTGTTGTCGCCGCGCTGTCATCGTCATTTTACACCCAAATTTCCCCCCAAAAGTCCAAACCCTGCCCTCTTTCTATGACATACCTATTAATAGAGAATGTCGCCAACTAGTTTGGTAGGTCCAATAATTTTAAAGTGGATTTGTTCCCTTAAAATATGAACCGGGCCCTACACTTCACGATTGACGATCGCCGACAGTCATGACAGTCATGCCTGTTAAAAAGTGTTATAAATTATCGGCTCACCTTTATGAAAAGAAATCACAGGGACAGAATTGACACAAAACGAACTTCCAACTAATAAAATAACGTAACTTATTTCCCTATATCATTAGTAACAGTAAAACGGCATTCATATGTTTTGTGCCACGTCCCATAAAAAATACCAACTTATGCTCCCCACTCATGCCAGTTGGCTGTCATGTTGATTGCGCCCTCTATAGATCACGTTGAGAAGCAAGCAAGAAAATTATTTAAACCACATGAAATCTACATACAACTAAGTTAAAGTAGGGCACCTTGTGAGTATCTGTAGGCATATAGGCTAGACTAATTCGGACTATTCACATTCAGTGACATTTTAGTAACTCGAAAGAGTTAA
This sequence comes from Patiria pectinifera, assembly GCA_029964075.1. Classification (NCBI taxonomy): domain Eukaryota; kingdom Metazoa; phylum Echinodermata; class Asteroidea; order Valvatida; family Asterinidae; genus Patiria; species Patiria pectinifera. The sequence goes on from CM057150.1 coordinate 33,579,047, forward strand.
TCCCTCCTTTCCTTAAAATGAAATATAACGCAACGTATCGCAGTTTCTGTTGACGATACAGTGGAGTAAACCTGTGTCGGCAAGAGGGGCGGGGGCCGGGGGGGGGGCACGTTGCTTAAACTGCCCGGCCGTGGAAAATCAAAGGGGCGGGGTTTTTTTTGGGGGGGGGGGGGGCAGTGGACACCACTATCTATTACCTACGCTACTAGGTACGGGTCCGGGAGTTGTTCACGATGTACATCTTATCATTATTATTGCACGCTTAAATGCTTCACTTGGCTATTACATTAAACGGCGCATTTAATTTAATGCAATTCGTGGGCCCTTTTCATTATCTCCGTTCATTATCTCCGAAGTGCTCAATATACTCTATGTCTTTTGGAAACTTCGAAAAAATACTTCCCAAAACGCCTTTTTTTAATTTCTCGCCACTAAAAAGTGGGATGGGAATTATCCGCACATGGTCTCTGCAACATCTCAAAACCCGCGAACGGCCGGCCGTCGAAAAGTGCCGCTAGCCATTTAATGAAAATTGATTGCAAATCACAAAGTTGCCTGCATGTGACACAGATCGATGCCCTTATAAAACTATTATGGAAAATCACGTGAACAATGATAACATCAGGACATTTAGTCCAGAAAGCAAACAAAGGGTGTCTGTTTAAATGGTTGTCCATTACTTTTGCCTGTTAACGTGGGGGGGGGGGGGCTTGAACAAGTAATTAAGAAAATCCCCCAATATGTACAAACGTTTTGACGTATACAATAAACAACCATAATCTCTCATTTTGGGGATTTCTTTGAACTTCGCCTAATTTGGTTTTTGCCCAATTTACGGACACCTCACCCCCCTTTCTCGGCTTACTATCATTATTTATCATTATTCATATGATTTTCCACATTGTTGTATGTAACTGTCAGTGGCGAAGCCAGGAATTTTTCAGTGTGGGGGGGGGGGGCGGCGCTGGGGCGGGGCGCGCTGGGGGCGGGGGGCTGGAACATTTCATGGGGGGGGGGGGGCGTCATGTAGATCAAGGATAATTAAGACCATTCCTTGGTCCACAAATCAGTGTTTGCAAGGTCGTATTAAATTAAAATTCGTTTTTACCCAATTAACTCCCGGTGTCACCATTTTTTTCTTGTGGAATGCCAAAATAAAATTCCAACATTTTTTTTGAAGATGTGAAGAAAAGGTATATGCGCGCAACTTCTGGTAACCATTTCATACATGTGTAATTACATGTGATTGGTCTTCATGTGACTAAATCCTGTTACCGATTATAATTTGCAATATATTTGCAAATGGTGAAAAACCGTACTGGTGACCCAGTGTTTAATGGTAAAATCGGAAAGGTGTGCAACACCCATCAGGCATCCTTTACAGCAAAGGATTAAATATAAACTTCCCACAGCAATATGCCTATTATTGATCGTGCCTTCAATTTTACAACATATATGTTTAAAGGGAATGTACATCATTGGCTTTTGCTGTAATTTTCAGAAATGAACTATATTTGAGGGGTTAGTATATTAGATCAAATATTGTTTAACTGACATCTTTGAAGTTTTGTGTTTCGAAAATGCTTGAAAGACCAAGGAAAACAGTAGTAGTCTGGTTCCCTGACTCCACTAAAGATAAAGTGGATCCATTAATAGTTGTCGGAAAATTGTAAGTTAAGGGAACCAGTCTAGTTGGCCTGCACCCATTCATGAACATACAACCAACAGCAAAAAAAAATTGGACCGAAAACAAATTGCAAATTTGGAGCAGTAGTTGAAAAATAGTTAGGTTTTTCCAACAGTGGTCGGCCGACCACCGTTGGAAATGTATACAAAAATACAATTTTCTTGAAAATGACTTGACACCAGGTGCCATAATTTTACAGGATGCTTTAGACTGTAATTTACCAACATCCTAGTAAGGTATTTCGTAAAAACTTGGTAGTTTTATTGTTCGATGTTTGCAAATGTTGTATATTCCCCTTAACGCATTGGCCAAGAGACGCGTGCAACCGTTCGACCGTACGTGCCACTGCAAACGACTGATTCATGTTTACAGCGAAAGGTTTCGGTCATGAGTTCAAAGTTCAAGTGTATTTGGGCAATATGCAGCTGCAGTGATGTAGAGCATTATTGTTGGCCGTGACGCACTGGGTTTTTCCAACCCTGAAAAGCGCCATTTTGTTTTTGTGATGTAGTTCCTGCATATTTCTCGTTGGTTGAGGACTAGAGCTTGGGAGGTAAGATAATGGAAATAGTATTACAAATTGTAAAATTGGTTGCTTATGAAAGGCATGACTATGTTAGAGTTGTGGTGCATACGAATTTAATATACTTCAAAATTGTCACATGCCTACAAAAAGCATCGTATAAGGGCGTCCCTTTTTAATTCCATGGTTCACAGGTATTTTTGGGGGGGGACCTTGTGGGAGCTATAGGGTCGGTCGGTCGGGAGAACAAAAAATGGGAATCAAAAAAATACTTGCTTTTTTCCCTGGAAATTATGGAGATTTTAATTTTTTCTCCGGTTTTTCTTGGTGGGAAATTCCAGACAGGGTCGGCGGCATAAAAAAGGTTGTTTTTCTTAGTAGGTCGGGAGCCAAAAAAAAAAAGAGTCGGTCGGAATATTGACCCGTAAACTTGAAATCAAGTCGGTAATTTGCTGGTTTTAGTTCGGGCGCCCGCTGCTAGGAGAAGGATTATATGAGATAAATACGCGCAATGAAATGCTTTTTGTATTTAATGCTTTTTGCATAAATTTCTATACACATTTTTTTGCCACAAAATCGACCAAACCCACACTTCTGCTTGGATTACATTTATATTTTGGGAGGTTGTAAATATATAGGTACTGATTCAGAAAATTTCAAAACCTCAAAAACGGTCAGTTCCTACCCCAAGTGACCTCATATGTCTTTCGTGCGAACACAACTTCTGCAACTTTGTCCGGATATCGTGGGAGCATGTCTCAAATGGGAAAGACATTCGGCGGGATTTACTTACTTGTTACACTTCCCCCAACCATTTGCCTTATAAACGCAATACCTTTTTTTAACCTTGTCGGCCAAGAGACGCGCATCAATGCAGCAAAAGGCTTCACATGTGTTCAAAGTTCAAGATTTTGTGTGTTACCATAATAATGCAGATTAAGGAAAATACAACATTTGCAAACATCAAAAAATAAAACTACCAAATCATTTTGAAATACCTTGCTGGACTGTTAGCGAATGACAGTGTAAAGCACCCTGTAAAATCATGACACCTGGTATACTGTCATTTTCAAGAAAAGTAGCATTTTTGTATCAATTTCCAACGCTGATCGGCCAATCATCGTTGGAAACAACTGGCTTTTTTTCTCTCAAAAACTGGCCCCAATTGACCATCGCACTTGTTTGCAATCGATTACAAACCTATGAACGGGTACAAGCCATCTAGACTGGTTCCCTGACCGTACAATTCCCCAATGTATGTAAACTGCTCTGTTTCTTCTTATATGGAGTCAGGGAACCAGACTACAGGAAAATGATCGTTTTTCTTGGTTTTTATAGCATTTTCGAACCCAAAACCTCAAAAAAGTCAGTGTTACTATGTTTGCTATATATTTCCAACCCCCCAATTCCACCCATTTCTGAAAATTACAGCAAAAGCAAATGATGTATGTTGACGTTATTGTTGGCTGTGACGCACTGGTTTTTCCACCTCGAGTAGCGCCATTTTGTTTTTGTGATAGCTCCTGAATTTGGTTGTTGTTTTTGGGGGGAGGTAAGTTGGTAGAATATTTATTAAAATTTGAAAAACTGGTTGCAAATGAAAGTAAAGACATATAACAGACAGAATTGTTATTAGTTCTCACAGATTGACCTATAAAATACGGCAATCGTATGGAATTCCACTGGAATGTTATGAGAAGGGATTTCTACTTGAAAATATCAAAATGAAAATCAAAGGGAATAAAGAGGAAATTGCAAATTTTACGAGGTAAGAGATGGAATGAGTGCCTCAAACAGTGCACTTAGTTGGCGATATATACTGTGTGTTTACGGCCAACGTGACTGTGATCTTCTTGGCTTGAAAACCGTATTATGCAGTTAGAAATGAGATCGTAGATCGTCCAATGCTATCTGTAGAAGTTATTGTTGATACGGTTACGGTTTGAAGGATACCTCTCTACACTTTAAAATGAGACATCAAACGTCAATCCAATTATTTTTTACAGAGTTATGAGTAATTTTCACGGAGAGGTAAAATTGACCACGGGATCAAGTTTTCAATTTAAGGCATAGGGACAAAGGTAGCCTAAATTGCCTCTGTGTGGATATTGGACTGACCTACCAAAAATGTTTTTAGCAAGTACTAATCACTTTCTTGGTGTACCACTCATCTGGCAACAAGCTCCAAAGGAAGCTTCCATACTCACAAGGACAAGCAGGACTCCTCTTCCAAGGCAGGAGTCTACCGCATTCCATCTGAATGCGGCAAAGTCTACATCGGCGAAACCGGTCGGAACCTTCCCACTAGGCTCAAGGAACACAGAGCACATGGACGGCGAGGGGATTTTGACAAATCGGCCATTGTCAAACATTCCCACATCAATGACCACAAAGTTGATTGGGATGCGGCCGAACTCATCGCACCGATCCAGTTCTGGTATCCAAAACGCATACGTGAAGCCATCGAGATCCGCAAGCACAACACAGTTCCGCAAGACATCGGGTTTCACCTCAATGACATCTGGCTCCCACTTCTCCAGACTGATGGGTCTCCTATACCCTAGGTCCTCAACTACCACCTTAGACTGATGGGTCTCCTATACCCTAGGTCCTCCCTCTACTGACACTGCAACCCTACTTTTCCACTTCAGTGGGCACCAAGCTTGTTCTAGGATCCTGTCTACTTGGCATCCTCACAGGATGCAACTTCTCACTTCATTGACTTCGCCTTTTTGCTACTTAAGTATTCACTCTCTTAGAGTTTAGGCACTCTCCTGAAGACGGTCAGAGCATACTGACCGGAACGTCGAGTTTATACCTCTGGTTCTTTTCAGAACCATTCTCTTAGTTGAGAAATTATTCGCACATGGTGTTTCCGCAAACCTTTCATTATTTAAACACTTTCTTGCTATCACCTCATGCTAAAGATGTTGAGCATGTAAACATGTTTACAAACTGTTAGCGAGATAGTGTTTATAATTGTGTTTTCTGACTTTTAAACACATTTTTGTCGGCCAGGCAATTATCCCACGAAGGCATTAGGCTACCTTCATCCCACGGTCAATTTGCCATCTCTTGGAAAATTACTCATAACTCTGTCAAAAATTTTCAGATTTGGACGTTTGATATCTCATTTTAAAGTGGAACGACGTATCATTTAAACCATTTCTATATTATTTATGTTGGTTGCACATTCTACGTCAGGCATGCCGTTATATTTTGTTTGGATTTTTTTGATACACACTGTTAGATCTTCAGAGTTTACAGCAGATGTCAATAAAGGTGTCAACAAATTTTTTTTCTATTGGTAGATTCGATTGTGAAACAGAAATGGGCGAAGAATTCAAAACGCCAGTGGAGCTAAAGCCTAGCCCGGGCTTAGAGAAGGAACCCGTCAAAAACCTGGTTATCAGTCATCCATGCTAGGTGAGAATTTCCAGGATACAGCACTTTTAACATTTTTACACAGAATTATAAACATTTACCAAAGCAGGAAAGGGCTCCCCATGCCCAATGAATGATTCTTTCAGGTTTCAATCACTTCAGCATTAAGAGCGTCTCTTGCATGCCCTTAAAAGGCAAACGTAATTGTCAGTTTTTTATCTCCGCACCACTTTACAAAACGCGACTGCATGGTAGAACGCAAGAAACCTGCTTTATGTGCTCGATATACATGTACAGGGTAAGTGAATAAAATGGAAACCCAAACTCGGGGAGCATTGTTTTAGTGAATTTCTGCATGTAGCACTTTCAAAATCTAGGATATGAATCCCCAATTCAAAAGCTCAGTCTTTTAGTGTACAAGAATAATTCAAATCACTCAATTTTTAAGTTAGGAGTTTTAAACACAACCACCGTTTTAAAGTTCTCACCAAGGATAACTAAAGGTTAGTACTTTCAGCAATACGAAAACAAATCACATTGGGCTGTGTTTGACTTGTTTCGTTTTGCTGAACGAACGCACACTTTTTTTTAAATTTGGCTTTTATATCCTAGATTTTAAAATTGCTACATACAGAAATCTACAAAAACAATGTTGTCGCCATTTGGGTTTCGTTTTTATTTACTCGCCCTGTACATGTACCAACGAGGCACAATGTACCAATGAGGTTGAATACGGTTATACATACAGGGCGCCCTGAAAAAAAATGGTGCATGTAAACGCCTCCATTTTAGCTAATTTACAACAAAATTTGCTGTGGATGTTTAGACCATCTTCAAGGTAAAAGTTTTAAATTGAAAATACCGTTTGTTTCATTGAGATTACTTTTGTAAATCCGAAGATATGTTTGAATAACGGCAAAGCCAAGAAACCCATTTTGTGCCACTTTCTGTGAAGCAGTTAAAATCAGTATATATAGTCCTAGTAAAAAGAACCCAAATCACTTTACTGTTAGTGTGCAATGTATATTTATATTTCATTGAACTACTTCATTGCAGTTTTAAAGTAGTACACCTGTCTGTACTATTAAATTGTTTCAACGTAACAACAAAACTCTATTATTGTCGTGTGAATGGAATGTTTGTCTTACACCCATGGGAATAATCTTATCAAAAGAGCCATACTGGCATTATCTGATCTTTTAAAGCACTCGCTTCCTAAAAGCAGCACAGAATTTTTTTGGGCTTTGCGGTCATTCAAACATATCTCTGGATTTACAAAAGCAAATTTAATTAAACAAACGGTATTCTCGAGCTAAATCTGTAACCTTGAAGATTGTGTAAACATTTGCAGTAAATTCCGGGAGTAAATTGGCCCAAAAGGCAGGGTTTATCATGCACCATTATTTTCAGGACATGCACCCTGTATGTTTGTCAAAATACTGGTATTTTGCCCAAAACTATGATTTTAGGTACTGTTTTGACACGTTGTTTTTACACGGTCTTATGCAAGTGTGATGTGAGTTTTTGTTTGTAAGGATGGATCGAATTCAAAATGTCAAAATGCATGTGCTTAACCTTAGATCGAAACCAGCTACGTCAAAAAAGCATTAGATTCATGAGATATTCCGTTTTCAATTGTGAAACAGAAATGGACGAAGAACTCAAAACGCCAGTGGAGCTGAAGCCTAGCTCGGGCTTAGAGAAGGAACTCGTCAAAGGATTAGTTCTTCAGTCATCCAAATCAGGTGAAGATTTCCAAAATACAGCACTTTTAAAAGTTTTACAAAGATTTGTAACAGTTACAACTTACAAAAGCAGGAAAGGGCTCCCCAATGAATGATCCTTTCATGTTTTAATTACTTCAGCAGTAAGAACTTCTCGTGCATGCCGGACAAACATAATTGTCATTTTTTTGTGAAACATAGATCGAATTTAATTTCTGATGTCGAATGCATGTGCTCTGATCGAAACCAGCGGGTGCCAACAAAGCATTAGATTCATGAGATATTCCGTTTTGTAAATTGCATTCGAAATACACTTTTTTGGAAAAAGCATTCAAGTAGTGAATCGCACGTTGGATGTTTCGAAATACATCCAATGCATTTGATTTGTAAATATAGTACACACTTGAATGCGGAATTCCTCTTTAGAAAGTACTTTCCGTTATTAAAACACACGTTAGATCTTTAAAAAGACACGTTCTAGCTTCAAAAATACATTTTTTTCTTCGAAATATTTTTACTCTAATTCTGCTTTGTACCTGTCTGTATTCTCATGTTTCGTTTGTTTCATGTTAGTTATAAAATGAGGCAATTTAAGACTGCTAAAATCTAATGACATATTATTATTGCCAAAACAATCAGTCCCATGATGACCAATCCCATCACGATGTCAAATAAATGACAGCCGTCAATATTAGGCCCTCAGCTACTTTGGTAATAAAAAAATAATGACCAAAATGATATTGGTAATTTTGTGGCTATCCCTGGATATCGTCATTATAAATGCGCTTGGTGTACAAGTACATATTGCCGCTGCCCCCCCCCCCAAAAAAAAATCATCGCTCTTTTTGAGACATTTTTGTTTAAAAATCTTCCTGATTCAAGTTTTGTTCTCCGAAAATCAAACTGCCGTTACAAAGCAGCATGCACGCTTTTGTTTTCTGATAAACCATCAAACGACAAACCTTCTTACCCAATCATTATGGCAAGACTCTCATATTTAGATAAATCTACTGTTGTTAGTTAATATCCTTTTTGTTGAAACCGCTGGTCAACTGTTGGACTTTTAAACCGATACTGTGAGTGACAGTAACAACCAATTTTTGAATGTGGCTGTTTTAATCCACAGGCACGAGTCCATCAGAGTGCTTGCCAGGGAGTTCCTCACCGACCCCACCCGATCCTCACTTCAGGAAATGGCTTTCCTGGGGAGAAGATTTGGATTTTTCAGCGCTACAATCACGAGTCTTTGGAGAGTATCGGCCATCTTTTCCATCTTTTATTGTTGCAACTCCATCTAATGATATAGCAATGCAATACAGAAACTCAGTGGAGATATACGACATCAAAGGTGTTTTCAAAGAAAGAATCATTGCCACAGGACTCCGAGGTGTATCCCACTTTGCTTTTGTTTCATACACAGGTTAGTACAGTCCATCTTTATTGACCAATTTCCATAAAGTGGCATCGAAAAAGGCCGTTGTAAAGTAATTTGTATTCAACCGGCAGTTCTTTGTTTTCCTTAATAATATCACCGCCATGCTTGTTTGTGCTAAATGTCGATTCTTCTCGACATATTTTGTTAATGTCTTATGCACAAATTGGAAATCCAATTTCGCAACGAGACAAAGTTGCGTACACGAATAGCGTTACGTTTTGAAACTTTCCCCGATTAGAATTGCGACTTCATTGACAAAGGTTTTCCCAGCCAATTTCCTGAAATGGTCATTCACTTTTGAAATCGGTCATTCGTTTTCGTTTGAATACGAATGCACGTCTTTAATCCCATTCAATTCAACGCAAGTTTAGTCGTTTTCATTGTCCGTGCATTCGGTTTTGAGAAACAGACGGCCAATTACGTTACCTGTGCAATCATTTACGCTAGCATACCTTTTCGCGCAGAGTTCTCGAATACATTTTCGTGATTGTGCAATTAAAAGTACGTTTTTCTCATTCAATAGCAGATTGCATCACATAACATAAAACTAAAAGTGAAATAGAATGGTCAATTTTTTTGAAATGAAATCGCCCTATAAAAGCGAAAAAGAAGTCTAGTAAACAAATTTGAATGAACATAAACGAGAGGTGCTGCTCAATCACTTAATTGATTCAGCTGAAATGGAATCGAATGCTCTGGTAGCGGAAAATGAAACGCGTATTCACAGCGATTTTCAAATTCAGACAAAAACGAATGACCAATTTTCAGAAGTGAATGAACATTTTAGGAAATTGGCCGGGAAAACCTATATTATCACAACTTTCCATAACGTTAATAACAGTGGATATATGCAAATGTGAGAAACATTACTGGCATTGGAAAGACCATTTACTGGGTTTTGAGTTAATGTTTTCTTTGAATAATTTTACATGCATTTTCTTTAATTAAATAATTGAATTTTGATATTTAACTACAGACGCAGATGTCATTTCAGCTACACAGGAGCGATTGGTGGTGATAAGATATAGAAGACCTTTTGTCGAAATGTACAAAAGAGGTGGCGAGTTAGACTTCCGATTCTTGACGAAACAAAATGATGATAAAGGCAAGGATACTACTGGCCTGGTGATCGCTCATCCATCGAGTATAGCAGTCAAGAAGGATGGAACCATCGTGGTTGCAGATGTCGCGAGGTGCATGCTGACTGAGCACAGGCCTAAAGATGGCAATATCCTACGCACCATACAAGTCAAGATTGAACCCGAGTATCTGGCCGTTGATAACGACGACAGAATCTTCGTCAGTGATCGCCACACTGTACTCGAAGTCGCCAAAAGCAGTGCTGATTCCATCACTTTCCAACCAAAGCTAGACGGTGGATCAGCTGAAGTATTTGGTTTATGCTGCAACAAAAAGGATATCTTCGTGGGTCTATCTGCGGACAGACGCAACACAGGGCACATACACCGTTTTGATCACCGTGGGAAGTTCGTCGAATGCATTGGCGGGCACCTACATCGGCCCTATGGGTTTACCATCACTGGTCAGCGATATCTTGCAGTGGTAACGCGCTATTATGGCGTTACGATATACAAAGGTAAATCAGATTGAAACATCTGCACGGAAATATGGAAGTTTAACCCATCCAGTTGAATTATGTTTCATAAAATATTAAGACAATTCCTCAGCTTTTAATAATTGAAGGTGTATGAAACATACGTCGCGATTCACAAAGAGAAACATACTTTCCTACCAAACCTCCGATTCATTCATTTCGGATAGATTTGCCTCATACTTATGTTTGCCCTGTTAGTCGGTCTGCTGGTCGCTGGTTGATCGGGGACGTTATTTTTTAGGTCATATCGGGGACTTTTTTTGAAAATTTGAATGTTTTCCTGCATATATTCGTAATGTTTTTATCAGTAATATATTTTGTTCTTTATTTTAATGTATTTTGTGCTATGAAACAGAAGAATCAAAAACACAAGAAAAGGATAGATTGGGCCACAGAGACATTAAATTCCCTATCAGAAGAGACGCAACGGAGCAATCAGCACATTATGAAGAGCAGTATAACATACACGGTGAGTCTAAAGGAAAGCGACCCGAATTAATGCTATTTTTCCTTAAAAGCAGTCAAATTGTAAACACCAATGCAGTATTCTGTTCCTGACAGCAGTTTTGAGGACTCTGATAGACCAACTTAGTTCTGGTGTCATCATTAATTCCTGACATGATGGATGAATTTAATCTGACATTACTGTCAAATGTGAGCGAGGTCTGTGTTAGAGAACTGCTCTGCCCTTGTGGCTCACACCTCTGTGGACATCCAGAAAGCAGAGTTGTAACGAGTCACTGATTTTTGTGACTCGAGTCGAGTCGAGTCATTTTAAAGAAGTGACTCGAGTCGAGTCGAGTCATTAGGTCAACAAGGTCGAGTCGAGTCGAGTCGAGTCACAGAGTGTGGTCGAGTCGAGTCGAGTCGAGTCAAGTATTTAGCTCGAGTCAATTCGAGTCACAAATATTTGAACACTAAATTACAATAAAAAGCAACAAACACAAGAGAGAAATAATACAAGGCACCAGTCTATTACGGAAATCCAAAGACATAAAGTATGCTGTATGGTACCCAACCAACAGTTTCCATTGCTAGCTTACGTCACAGATAAGAAGATGTGAAACTTCGGTCTTGTAACTGGTTTGGCTTCGGGTCTAGATTTTGTTGTTCGCTGATCGCTGACAACGTTAAAACCTAATTGCATTATACAAAACTGTTTCTGATTATTTAAAGGTGGGCCCGTCCGTATCCATTTTTTTGTGTGAAATCGGGACATGAATTTAGCCAGCGTTCCACCAAGAACTTCAAAATCGCCCGAAACCAATGATGAAACCACGGATTGAGAAATGCGTTTTAAGTCTGGTTCCGGGTTTAGCTTTACATGCTATAGAACCACAAGGTGGGAGTCCGCGACACGGTGTATGTTTGTTGTTTCATTATGGAGGAAGGAAACAGACGGCCGCTGTATATAAACGTACATTATTCGCGAACATTAACGTGACGTGAACAAAAACTGGCAACGCGAACGTCGCAGCGTAAGTCATTGCAAATATTTTTCGCAAGTAAGTTTTGCTTTTATTTTGGGACTCGAGTCTTATTAGCCTTCCTCGAGTCGAGTCGAGTCATTCTGATGAGGGACTCGAGTCGAGTCGAGTCATTTGCTCGCAGTGACTCGAGTCGAGTCGAGTCATTTACCCGTCGGGACTCGAGTCGAGTCGAGTCGCCAAAAAATGTGACTCGAGTCGGACTCGAGTCGAGTCATTGACTCGAGTCATTACAACTCTGCCAGAAAGTCACCAACCTCTTTGCTGAAGCTTCTCAGAAGCTCGGCCTCGATATTAACATAGAAACGACTGAAGTACTCTACCAGCCAGCACCTGGTAAGCCCTACACCCACCCCTCAATATATATATATAGATACTACTGAGCTGCAGTCAGTCCCTAAGTTCACATATCTTGGGAGTACAGTTACATACCACGACACTCTTGATGTCGAGATATATTTCATCCAAGCTTTAGCAAAGGCGAAAACGTGTTTGAATTGGTCCTAGCAAGGTAAACTTGCTTGGACCAAACACGTTTCTGAACATTCTAATTACACCACAAAGTGCATGGTATCGTGCCCTTGACCCAACTACATTGCTGTACTCATCAGCTGATGAAATGTACATTCAAGATAGACATTAGGAAATTAACTAGCGTGCAGCTACGACACCTGGAATATATTGGAGGGACCCGTATGACAAATTTCGTTACAGTTTTCACGAAGAGACAATTTTGGCAAAAATCAATATTTTTTCGAAATTCTTTTTTGGGCAGAAATCGATTAAGTGTATTGCAACGGACATCTTGGCGAATTTATTTTGTCAAAATCAGATGAAATCATTGAGATCATGAGAATCAATAAAGGGAAAATTTCACCCAAGTCGTATTTTCAGTTTTCACGAAGAGACAATTGTAGCAAAAATGCACGTTGTTCTATGGGGACAAAATAACGCGCGTGTGCCATTTTGAGTTTTCACGAAGAGACAATTTTCGAGCGCGCGCAAGGATAGCGGAGAGTTTGAGTTTTCACGAAGAGACAATTGGATCATTGCCAATTTTGCAAAACCAATCACCTGCGGAATTTTGAGTTTTCACGAAGAGACAATCGACTATGAACGTTAATTGTTCCGCAATTAATTGGTCTATTGACTCGCAATTGGTACAATGTGTAAGTGTGAGAAAAAAATAATCAACATGTCCTCTAAAAGTAGGCAAAATCCTCAGTTTAAAAAGGGTTCAACTTTAAAGTCGATTTTCTCAAAAGTATGTTTCAACGCCCCATGGCCAAAATTGTCTCTTCGTGAAAACTCTGAGGATTTGTTGAGGTCCTTTAACGTGGCAGCATGTCAAGTGTTGAGTGTATGCTCCTTAGTGCCCAGTTGATATGGGCTGGACATTTAGTACGGATGGACAAGTCAAGCCTTTCTCGGACTTTACTCTACGGCGAAATCTTTGAAGGAAAGCGGCGAGTTGGCGGCCCGAAACTTAAGCATCATCTTAAGGCAACTAAGATATTGGACAAATGGGAAGCAACACCGCTAAATCGTTCAGAGTGGAGGGATTCCATTAGGAGAGGAGCTCAGATAACTGACAAGAACTGACATAGATGCGACGTGTCAGGCGTCATAATCCTCAACCTCCATCTTTCTTCTGTCAGTTCTGAAACAGGGGCTTGTCAACAGACTTAATCTTACCTTCTCACATTCGTTTAACTCTCACTTACCGTGGTCGATTCGACGGACAGCCTGGGAGAGAAAGAGAGAGAGAGAGAGAGAGAGAGAGAGAGAGAGAGAGGGGGAGAGAGATGTTCAAATTAACAACATCGACTAAATAAAACTCATATTTTTCTATTTGTTTAAAACCAGATTTATATGCTCTTCAACTGTCTGAGAGAACTGTACCCAGAGTGACTACCACATGGACTTCACAAACCATACCAAAGGTATTTTAATGTCTATCCGATCAGTCGATGAAGTGCCCATTGTAAAAAATGTGAATGGGATTCGGGAGACGGCCCCCCCAAAAAATCCTTGTACCCAGCGCACGGTATAAGGTCGTATTACAGACTGCAACCGCACCACCGCGCTAACGCTGTGTTCCAGGTTGAGCTTTGGAATCGATTAAAAAGAAATGTACTCGATTTATATTCTCGGGTCCTAGGGTCGACTACCGCGCACTAAGTCTAGTCCGTACACAATTCGAGAACAAATAATGGAGTACGTACTATACGGGCCAAGTCCAAATAATGTTTGTGAACTGATAGTCGAATACGGGCCAAGTACTAGTGTTCTCGAGTTGTACGAGTATATGAATACTTCAAAACTGTCACAGCATAAAATAATTATAGTAGGCATGATGGAATTTTCATGAAATGTTATAAGAAATATATAAAAACTAAAGCTGGCACGATGAAAGGTTGTTGACAAAATTGAAATTGCCAACCACGAGGGGTAAATTGTCTGTGAAAACTGTGGACCTACCAACGTGATGGGACATTGGATATTACCTTTAGACAAAATTACTAGTTGGTTAAACATGCAAAATATAGTGACAGTAACTCGTAATTCGTTCATCCATCAATATATTCAATATATATTATATTAATTTTTCGCAGACGAGTGAAACAGACGTGGACGAAGAATTCAACCCTAGTTCGTTCCAAATGGAGAGTAAACTTGGCACAGATGTGTTCGAGGAGCAATCACTAGGTGAAAGTTATATTTTGAAGGTGAGAATAAATGAGTTAATCAAAATCAAAATATGATTTGTAAAGGAGCCCTATGCATTACTTTTGTCTTTGGGTTTGAAACCTTTGAACTGAACAGCATTAAACTAATCTTTTGCATGGAAGTACTACGCGAAATATATGTGTTTCTATTTAAAATGATACGAGTCCGTCAATGTAAGTGAACTTATTTGCATGTTATGGCCGCGTGATCGTTTTTTTACAGCATGTTCGTGACTATTATAGCCTAATGTGTTCATCAGCCAGATAACACCACGGACGCTACCGACGAACGCTAAGCAATTAACCCTAAAAGGGCCGAGTTATTTTGATCATCTCTCAACCGGAGGGGGGGGGGCGGATTTCGCCCCCACCCCTCCCTAAAATCTCGGCCATCGAGTGACGAACAATTTTGAAACTCAGTACATGCATACAGCAACTTATCATGAACATACCCAAAAATTCTTGATTTTAGCTCAAAGGGTTTTGGAATCATGGCTTCTTAATTATTCATATGCATGAATAGTATTTCCGCTCTGTTTCTTATGTCAGTTCTGTAACAGGGGCTTGTCAAGAGACTTGATCTTACCTTCTCACATTCGTTTAAGTCGAGAAGGGAGAGAGATGTTGCAACTCACAACATCGACTAAATAAAACTCATATTTTTCTATTTATTTTTAAACCAGATGTATGCGAGTCCTTTGTTCCACATGGTTCTTCACCCACATGGACTACCGGATGGACTTCACAAACCAAATCAAAGGTATTTTAATGTCTTTCCGATCAGTCGATGAAGTGCCCGTTGTAGATAATGTGAGTTATTATTTTTTACAACACCCTTGTATTTATTATTAACATCTATTATTTACATACATCAATTTTTTGACTAGAAATGTGTATGAGTAACCGGGGATGCGCTTGCAGTGCAACGGGCCGAGGATTTTAAAAGCGCAATCGGACGCTGATATACGGGTGGTAGAAGTGGATTCACGGGACAAAATCTAAGTTTTCCAACAGGCAAACAAAACCCTGGCTGAGCGCCTGTTTTCAAACTTAATTGTCACGTTACGTTAGTTAGGTCTGGTTGGCGCTAAGGACAAAATAAACTGATAAGCGCTTCCTGCCTCTCTTTTTAAAGAAAATGATGCCCGATAAAAGAACTTTTATTGTGCAATTCGTGATGAAATATTATTGTTAATGCAAAACCAAATGAATCACACACTTGTGTGCAGTAAAGGATTGTGTAAAATTGTGACTGCACCCTTTAATTGTGATTATTATGTGCAAAATTAGGATATTGTTTGAATTTATTTCAAGATATTTGATACGGACCAATTCTTTTACTTCAGTCCCATCACAGTACAGTGTTGGAGTCGAGTCTTCAAATCCCAGTACTTAAGGGGCTGAGTCCCTAGCCGAATTCAAGTACACTGTGACGAGTCCCAATCAAAAACACATAGTCCGAGTACCTAAATCCGAGTCCGGTACAATAAAAAAAAAAAAGTAGAAAAAAGGAAATCCCGAAAAGGCCTCACTGGTAACCGTGAAGCGGCGAGCGAACATAAGAAGCATGGGCATGGCTGGCTCCCCATCCTCAGTGCTACGACCTCGAATGTTAGTAGCATTCGGGAGACGGGCCAAAAAAGTCCTTGTTCCCGGCGCATGGTATAAGGTCGTATTAATAATGGACTGCGACCGCGCCACCGCGCTAACGCTGTGTTCCAGGTTGAGCTTTGGAATCGATTAGTAAGAAATGTACTCGATATATATTCTCGGGTACTGGAGTCGAGTTCCGCGTGCTAAGTCCAGTCCGTACACAATTCGAGAACAAATAATGGAGTACGTACTACACGGGCCAAGTCCAAATAATTTTTGAGAACTGATAGTCGAAAATGGGCCGAGTACTTGTGAGTACTCGAGTTTTACGAGTACACGAGTACTTCAAAACTGTCACAGCATAAAATAAATATAGTAGGCATAATGGATTTCCCATGAAATGTTATAAGATATATATAAAAAAAATTCGCTGTTTAAAACTAAAACTGGCATGATGAAAGGTTGTTGACAAAATTGAAAATACAAACTACGAGAGGTAAATTGTCTTTGAAAAAAATATGGACCTACCAACGTGATGGGACGTTGGTCCCACAAAAAGAGAAATGAGCATGAGTAAAGAGAAGATATGATTTTGTTTAAAGGTCATCCTTTAAAGAAAATCACTCGTTGGTTAAACTTACAAAATATGCAAAAGTGACAGTAACTTGTAATTTGATCATCCATCAATCTTAATGTATTCAAAAAGGGCAATATTGTTAAGACGAAATTAGTATACATACCCAAGTCACAGAATTTCCATTAGATGTTTAGGGCTTATTATCGCAGATTTATACCTTATTGGATCTTCACGACTTGTGTTTATATTAATTTTTCGCAGACGAGTGAAACAGACGTGGACGAAGAATGCAACCCTAGCTCGGACCAAAAGGAGAGTAAACTCGGCACAGATGTTTTTGAGGAGCAATCACTAGGTGAAAATTATATTTTTGAAATTGAGAATAAATGAGTTATCAAAACAGGGTTTGTAAGAGAGCCCTATGCATTACTTTGTCTTTAGGTTTGAAACCTTTGAACTGACCAGCATTTAACTAATATTTTGCATGTAAGTTCTGCGCGAAATATATGTGTTTCTATTTAAAATGAAACGAGTCCGCCAATGTAAGTGAACTTATTTGCATGTTATGGCCGCATGATGTTACTGTACTGTTCGGGCTTGGTGCACAGCATGCTTGTGACAAGTTCAGTTCAGTTCAGATTTATTTCCATTCTGCACGGCACAATTGATATATACAAAAAATAACATTATAATTACAAAGAAATATACCATTGCCGGCACATACATGGAGGCATATTCTGTAAGCCGAAGCTTGTATAGTGATGCCTTAAAATAATAACTAATTAAATAAATACTGTGAAACAATTAGACATACAAATCAGACAGACAAAGGCACACAGACCCATGCAACAGACAAACAGATGTACAGGAATACCACATTGAAGGATAAGACAAAAAAACTGATAACATTGACATGACATCAAACACCTTGGTTAAAAAAAAAAAACATTTGAAACAATGCTGGACAGAGTCGAGGTACGCAGTTTAGCAAAAAGAGGGGCAGTTCTATCTCGAGGAGGTGAGTGAGTGCAGATTGTGATTGCTCTCATTAGGGTGATTACAATGAGTGAATGAAGTTTATTGTTACTGGTGCGCGCGCACATGATATTGCAGTAATTAAGGTAGGGTAAGGCTAGGATGTTGTAAAATGTGATCAGAGTAGATGAAGGTAGACAACGAGCGAAGTTTAGACCAATATTTAACACCGATATTACGAGAAACAAGCTTAGTTATATAGTAGTGCGGCATAGGGAAGAATTGTGCATTTTGTGAAAAAAACAAAACAAGAAACTTGGCATGTGATGTCTTCATACCACGACAAAAAAAATCAGATATGAAGGCATGTCATATCTGACCCCTGGTGACCTTTTAGGGGTCAATGACCTTTGAACACTCAATTTATAACTATTGTTCTTGAAAACATCACTTTTCTATGACCCAAGTCTATGTATAGTCTTCATACAGTGTAAATAACGACCAAAATGCGAAAAAAATTCACAATTTACTTTTGATAACCTTCCAGAGGTCAATGACCTTTGTATTCAATGCACTTACTCTATTTACAGTTATTTATACGATGCACCCTTTCACCCCATTTTTTTTCCTCCAAGGCCCAGGTCATAATGTTAAGTTAAGTGGCTTAGGCTATGAAAAGAATTACATATGTAAGGAATCTCATATCTGACCTCCGATGACCTTTAAGGGGTAAATGAACTTTGCGTATCATATTTATAACACCACTTTTTTAATACCCATATTTAAATTGTGGGTATTTTTGCCATGCCATGAGTTTACAGATATGTAGACATTTCATATTTGACCTCTGATGACCTTTGCGAGATGAATGAACTTTGTATATGATGGCTCTTACTTTTTATGTTTAACATGTGGTTATGAGCGTTGTACGTCACAGATAAAGATAGATTATATTTGCAAATCGTTGAATAAGTGCGCCAAACGAAGAGTACTGCGGCTCGCTAATGCATTTTTTATCAGCCATAGTTTCCTCACTCACGAACACAGGTACTTCAGGCGCGACAACGTCCATCTGTCAGATGCCGGTTCAGATATACTCATTGGTGATTTCATATGCAGTCCGCAAGATTCCTGTAAGATAATGGCGCACTTGTTCAGCGAGGCTGCAACTACGTACCTAGTAACCTCCCGCAATCAATGGCACAAAAAAATTGGTGTGGTTTAATTTTTGGGTTGTAAGCTACTTGCTTAACAAGAATTATAATGAGCGATATAGTATCTAATTTGTTATGATTTAGGATGTAAGTTTTTAATGATTATGGACAAATTGATTGGAGGACATGATCATGATTTAGGATGAAAGTTGCTAATGATTATGGACAAATTGATTGGATGAACAATTAAAGCGCCTGACAGGGAGAGATAAAGAGCTTGGAGGCAAGGGCAAACGATTCTTGGATCGTGTGTCTTTGTACAAGTACCCACAAAAGTGGAAAAACTGAAGAACGTTTACCACTGCCGTTGGCGGCCCAATGCGGCGTGTTTTTTTCTCAAAGCCGTTTTTCTCGAAATGTGGTTAGCGAAACTTGGCAGGACATATTAAAGTTCCTTCGTCATATCTTTGGATTAAATTAGGCAACAGAAATAATTTTTGCATCATTGGAAAGCCAATGATTTTCGCTTTAACATTATGTACATAACGTGACAAGTAGTATTTGGGGGATTATTCCTCACCTTGCTAATGGGAGGTCAAATATGATGTCCCAACATCTGATTTTTTTTCCTTGCACAAAGACTCAAGTTTTAGAATTGGGTCATGAAAAAAGTGGCATTTACAACTGTGTTAATTGTATCAATATCCATAGGTAGGCTCTGGTTTAACAAAGGTCATGACCTCTGGTAAGGTCACCAGAGGTTGGATATAAAATGTTCTATTATATGAAAAATCTGGTTATAGCATGAACATCTTTCATTTAGACTTGAATCGTGAAAAAAGATGGGGTTTAAAGAATAAATCGTACAAATATCTATAAACAGGTTTACAAAGGTCATTGACCTCTCAAAGGTCACCACAGGTCAGATATGAATTTTTCTTACGTCTGACATTATTTTCATTGTATGAGGACATTATGACATAGACTTGGGTCATACGAAAGTGAAGTTTTGAAGAACAAACGATATGAATAGAGTATGTAAAGTTCATTGGCCACTCAAAGGGCACCCGAGGTCAAGTAGGAAATGACTTTATATCTGAAAAAAAATTTCATGGCATGAAAAACCAACATGCAAATTATCATGCTTTTATCACAATTTGCACGATCCTTTAGCATATGTGCCGCACCACTAAAAGGCGAAACGTTTCTACATCAAATAATCAAAAATTATACTGGATATACTGGACATGCTATATCTATAGCATGTTAACAACGGAATCGAATCTTAGTTTTTGAAAACATTGAATACACAAAAAAGTAAAATTTTAGCCGGTAAGTCGTTATATTAGGCTGAAATTACAGTCTCCAAAAGTGAGAGGATGGGTCATTTGGGAGACATTCCCATAAACTTGTGCAAAAATTGTTAAAACTTCAATGTGCCCTAACTTTTGCCTCTTAAAGGGCTGTGACATTAGGAAGACATGAAAATGTCTCCCTAATGAATGATATCTCCCATCGTGCGAAGAAATTACGATAACGTGTCTCCTTAATGATACCATTACACGTATTATACTTTTCTTATTAGTAGTAGCAGCAGCAGCAGCAGTAATACACGCTTTGTGATTCAATATTGTGACCATTCCTTATCATTATACCCTTATCAAATTAACATTGTGGTGAAAATTAACCCTAAGTAATTTTTGAATTTTGCTTTATTCATCCAAAAAGAAACCACTGTGTCATCAGTCTGGTCCGGGCGTTCCCCGTCCCATCTTGAGCTCAGCAAATGGATACACTGTGGAATCCTGAGCAGCAGGGAGTTGCTTGAGCCAATTTGCGTTGCTGCTACTCCTTTAAATGAAATAGTGGTGGCAGGCAAGCACGGCAAAGTAAAGACATACGACACCAACGGTGATCTCAGACGAAGCATCCAAATAAATGAAGGTATGCCACTGAGCTGTTTCATACAAAATATGATCCGTCTCGTCTATTCCCATCTATGACAATGCTCCTTTTTGATATCAGCACCACTATTTTTTTTACCTTGAACGCTTTGCTAAGTTAGTGTCTCACGTATTATGGTATAAAATTTGGAAAATTACACATAACGCAATGTGGCTTTAATTGAACGTTTGTCAAGAAATTTGATGATTGCAGAGAGCGTAATGAGGTCTAAATTGTCAATTAAATTGGCGATGAATTAAAGACAAAATCATTGACTGCTTTATTTTATACATAGTAAGTCATGGCACATGTATATATATTCAGTTAAATTTGAATATTTTCATTTAACTTATTATACAGCTGCACATGCCATATCAGCTACACAGCATCGATTGGTGGTGATTGACACATCTAGTAATTATGTCCTAATGTACAAGATGGACGGCACGTTACACTTCAAGTTCTCCACTGAACAGCATGACGAAGGCAAGAAAGCTTCTAGGCTGGTGACTGCTCTGCCATGCAGTGTAGCAGTCCAGAAAAATGGGACCATCGTAGTTGGTGATGTGGCGAGGAACGTATTGACTGTACATAGGGCCAAAAATGGTAAGATCCTACACGTCACGGGATGCAAGATTAAACCTGAATTTCTGGCCGTTGGGAACGGCGACAGATTCCTCGTCAGTGATCGCTACAATGTATCTGTAGTTGAAGGCAGTGGTAAAACCTTCACCCCACCAACGATGGACGTTCGACCAGCTACATCATTGGGACTATGTTACACCAAATCGGCAATCTTCGTGCTTGTTTCTGATGATGGCGGTAAAACAGGGCGTATACACCAATATGACAACCGATTGAACTTCATTCAATGCATTGTCAGGGACCTGAAATGTCCCAAGGCAATTACCGTCACACCTAATCAACGATACCTTGCAGTTGTAGCAGACAACCGTGTGGAGATGTATACAGGTAATAGTCACTTTCATTTTGAATGTTTTGGAATTCAATGGAGCTTTTAGCCTAATATGTAACCTGCCCAGTTGCTTTTATTTCAGTAAATGATTCCCAAACAAACACATTTTTGACGACCACTGACAAAATTAATGACCATAAAAGCCGGTCACTCGGATTTTCGAATGTTTTAGCTCATTTTCCAATCAATAGCACGAAGATGTCGATGTTGTCCAGCTAAAGCCATTGTACATGTACGCAATGAGTCTAACAGCTTTCTCTTTCGGAGATATTTCTCTTTTCTCGTTTCTTAATTCCTCTTTTTTGCTTCATAGTCAATTCTGCACACTCACTTTATTGCTGCCCGCGTTTTTTAGCTAGGTATTTTAGGTGAAGGTGCCGAGCATTAAAACAAAATCCTAACTTATAGCAGTTATATTTATGACATTTAGTTTTGAAGCCGATGTCAAGCTATTTCCGTTTTAAAGTAATAGTTTGGTATGATAGTGACATGGCTTATTTTAAGAATTTGTGTGCTCATATTTCATTTAAAAAATATATTTCTCGTTTACTTACTTACTCAAATAGAAATGGACAAAGCAAAATTTCAAGCAAGAGGAAAAGATACGTTTGGCGACAAACGCACTTCAGTCCCGATCAGAAGAGCCTTATCGGAGCAACAAGCAGGAGGTAAACATTTACAATGTACATTACGCATAAAGAAGTACACAAAGGATGTAACAGGGTCAGTAGAGGGGTTCCTTGCAGGCGTGACTCCTCCGGGTTTCACCTCCTGCTTAAGGAAATCTTTGTCCTTTCCACTGGTAAAGGAAATTTTTAGTTTCTTAATTCCGACCCGCGTTGTTTTGTTTGAATTCTCAATCCCCCTTTTCATGCATACAACTCAACGTAAGAGCTGCAGCGTTCTGCACCCCGTCCAGTAAAGCCACATAATAGCCACAATCAAACCATGAAAACAAATCCTCACAATGACACTGAGAAGTCCAATCCAAAAAAAGTTCAAAAGGTCCAGGGTACACACTTGCACATAGCCCTCTTTTCGAGATATTTCTCTTTTCTAAATTGTCTTTTATTGCTTTACAGTTCTTTATTCACGCTGTCCATTGTCAAATCTCGATGTTCCTTTAGGTGCAAAACCGACCGTTAAGAGAGCAACAAGAAGTTACCGTTCTCAAGGTATCGGCAACCTCTCTACTGGCAAGAAAACTTTGCAGACGGCGCGCACAGACACGCACATTCAAGGCACGCCATCAAAGTACCACACAGCAGCTACTTTGGAGGATATTCGTCAAGAGAAGGTAACAATGTAAACAGAAGATGTATCTTACTGTCAGAAAGACAGAGCAGAGGTGAAATGGTTTTACTTTGAAAAATGTGAAGAGTTAATGTGCAAAGAATGCACTCAAGTATTCCATTTAAAATTTTCACACAACATAGAAGAATAACAAGTCACGTTCTAGCGATCGGTGCGGCTGTTTGTTTATAAGGAGATTGATTCTTCTTCAGTTATTAAGCACTTATCTGAAACAAACATTTTCCACTTCTTTTGGAATAATTGAGACCATTAGAGAAATTATTAATCGTTTTCGTTTCTTTGTTTCGAAATTTGCAGGCTAAAAACCCAAAAGGCAGTGTAATTTTTGAGTCTCAGAGTAAAATAAACTTTACAAACAAAACCAAATGAACTTATTGTAACAAATAATCAATAAAAAAATAATGACTATGGCAATCAAAGTATTATAAGACTGAAGATTTTGTTATGCATTGTAAACTTGTTTCAGACCACTCAGGACACCGAGGTGCTGAGATTACAAGAGCCGAGCCATTTACAACTCGTGTTAAATAAAATCAACAAGCTCATGGAGAATCTAACTGCAAGTGAGCGGCTTGAAAGAAGACTACAGTTACCCTACATCACCATGGGTTACCTCAACGAGAAGGGTGGAAGCTTGTCCCTGGATGAGTATGGCGTGCACCTCACCATCCCGCGTGGTGCAATAGCTCCAGGCTCTCCTCAGCAAGTCTACATCTATGTAGACCCTACAGCACCACCGAATAACGCTGTTGAACTGACGGAGGTTTCCCTTTCACAAAATGTCCATTGCGGCCCTGAAGGGTTGAGATTTGAAGAAAGCGTCGTGCTCTCCTTTCCTCACCACGCCGTTTTGGTGAGTCACAAATACGACAAGCTGGTTGTCAGGATGCGTCATGATGACCCGGAAGAGAAGCAGTGGGAGGATGGTAATTCTGCATTAGTCACAGAGAAAAAGGTTTTTGTCCTTGTCGATCATTTCACCAACTTTTCTTTAGTTGGTGCACCAACTCCCGGTAGCAGTAAGCGGCTGAAGGTCGGTGCCTTTGGAGGCCTCCTTGACACGCAATGTCGTCAGTATGCATTTCGGGTCCATGCTTGGAACGACGAGAAAAATGTCGAAGAGGTACGTAAAGACTTAAAATGCTTGTGCTACATGTTCATCAATGCTTCTTCGACGTTCCGTCAAATTGTAATGCAACAAAACAGTGCATGTAATTAAAAATGAAGCAACTTACATACAACGTTTTTGACCAAATTATAATTCACCGTATTTGTAATTGAAATCTCTACACAGTATGTACTCAAAAAGGAGGAAAACATGAAATCAGTGATGTTGGACGACTTCAGAAATATTGAGTTTTTCTGGGATAGTGGGAACTTGGTCGTAAGAATGTCCGATCTTGATGATGGTTGGGCAATTCGAGGAGCGAATGAACAGGTTGGTACGGAAAGAACTTCCCATTCTTCTTTTGTTTTTGCGATCATGTTGCAAGTTCTTGGGTTTGGGTAGCTCTTAATTTTACAAACGAAGCTTCCAAAAGTGACTCTGAGGTCAATTCTCAGAGTCACATCGGTTGCATGCATTTCAAGCAACGTGGAAGTCAAATAAAGTCTCTCTATACCTTCTTTAGATATAATATGCGATTTGAAGTAATATTCCATTTGTCAAATCAAATATATTTTCAAATAGATGATCAATAAAGAAAGCATACGAGTTTCCACTGAGAACTCTGTAACATTTGTTCTGAAACGGCAAGCGGGGAAACGGCAAGACGAAGGCTTGTACTGCGTTGCTCGTACTTACCAGCGCTCTCCAACGAACGATTTGAGCAACCAAACTGAAGTTCTTCTGTCGATCTGTCCGAAGCAAGTAAGTAAGCGTCAAGTAAATGTCTTTTCTTCCCAGTGTATTTACACATAAAACGGACGACGCCAAGACAGAACCGTTCTTATCTGGTTCCTAAATTTTGTGAATTATGCTTATCCATGCAGAGGGGCGAGCCTAAGGTGCTCTCTTCTTGGATTTGGTAGATACTACTTATAGAAACAAAATGTGCTTTCCCATCTCAAAAAAAGGCAACAGACGTGCAACAGTTACACACATTTCTCATATCATAAGAATATGTACAAGTGCGAGAACAAACAAAAACACGATATTATACTATTATTATTAATAAAATATAAAATGTTATCCTTATCAACTGAAGGAAAACTTGACAATGTGTGGGCGATGCAAGGGGTCGATCTTAAAAGAATCAACCGAAGTATGTCATCAGCAAGGGGTGAGTTTCCTCGTCTTTTGCAAAGATACTTTTGCAAAGATAATAGGAACATCGTTCTATAGAATACAATATTTGCAAGATAACTTGCACGTGGAGTCATGGAGATTGGTGTGAATATTGGTTTTTCTCTAAGAAAATGTCATACAGCTTGATACAATGGATATGGGTCTAGCCGAGGAATCTACTGGAACAATTTTGAATCAAGACTGAAAGAAAATACAAAAATTGCAACTATGGAAAAGGCTGTGTCGTGAACAGTGTTAAGGAGTGTTATGACATAAGAATGTTGTTAATTATTCAGGTGTCATGTAACTGATGTGCGTGTCCTTTTAGGTCAGCGTTCGCTAAGTGTATGCGATACACACATGCGTTCTTGCAGCATGCGTTCTTGCAGCATGCGTTCTTGCAGCATTAACTTTTCAAGAGTTTTATTTCCATGAGTCAAGTTCTCAGGTCGTTTTTTTAAGTCAAGCAGTATATAATGAAACAGTGATTGCATGAGAATGATAAAACACTCTTAGAATTTAGCCTCTACTTTGTATTGGTTTTGGTGTTCGTAGCTGTTTGAGCATTAATACATGTGATTTTTGTTTTCAGCCTCGCTTAAAATGTCCTGAAGTTAACAGTGGCTGTACATGCCGGCCAGTAAGTTTTCTTTCGATATATAATTTCTATGTATTTAGCGAAGATTTTCGTACCAATGAGAAAACCTTTGGTAAAATTAACGCTCTGTTGGTCAATGACATCAATGCAATTCGTGTCAAACATAAGATGACAAGATTGAAGGCCGCCAAATGCAATGTAAGCATCTTGAATTGTCTCTCTTGAATTAAGTTGCGATACCTCCCCTCTTACCCAGAGTCCGCGAACTGATACGTTTTTACAGGATGATGTTAATACCGCCCTCGCTTGGTCAGTCGTTGCGCATGAGGATACAATTGTGTGGCGTTTGATTTTGAAATGCTGACATACAGATTACGTGCAAGAATCCTGTGCCTTGGTTAACAGTTTTTTGGTTGAGTCAATAACAAGTCCATCCCAAGCTCAGTCACAAATAAAGCACGATTCCATTCACAATTGCAAGTCGAGTCGCAATTAACAGGGGCTGAAAAAACCCCCGAATGAATGCCTTTGTCAAATTTCATTTCTACAGGGTGTATAAAAAAGGTAATCTACATTCAATTGGCAAATATGTAAAATGTAGGAAATTGTTGCAATTGTTGCAAGTGGTTTCATCTTAAAGGGTAGCTCAATAGCTTTCGATCGATACCATAATGACACCTTTTTCAGTCTCAGATGACTGAGCATCACTTATTGCAAAACAAAAGCAAAAAACACCTCGATTTCCAAGTTTGCTCAATATAAGTGGTGAGTTAAGCTGTTGGAAGAATGCGCTGTCGCTGTGGATTGTGCCTTAAAAGGGTGTGTCAGATACAGTTGTTGCATAAAATTACACACAATAATATAGTCGATGAATGATTGATCATTCCAGAGATTTTTTTTATCACCACAAGGCCTCACACCTACTTTTTCGAAGGTTACCTGATTCAGTGGCAAATCCAGCTGTCCTAAAAAGTCCGCCATGCCCATTACCAGCTATGTTTGACAGACTTGTGATATGCCATTGCTAGTTTGTGATGAAAAACAAAATCTTTGGAATGATAAATAATTAATGGACAACATATGGTTCCATTCTTAAATCAAGCCACATAATCTCCAACATAGACCTACCCCTTTTAACGAACTGTCCACAGCTGCTACAGTGAATTCTTCCGACAGCTTAACTCACCACATAATCAGTAAACTTGGAAAAGGAGAGGTTTTTGTCGTTGTTTTTCAAGCAGCAGTAAGACTGAAGAGGTGTAATTATGGTATCAATTGAAAGCTAGTAAATTAACCTTTAAGATAAAACCGCTGTGACATTCTACAATTTTGTAACTGTTACATATGAGCCGATTGATGTTAGATTACCTTTTTTATACACCCTTTATAGTTGTTTAATACATATGCTTGGTTTTTGATGGACTTGTGATGGAGGGCGCATGGAGGACAACATCTGGCCCTAATTGTTACCAGACAGCTTTTTTTTGCAATAATGCATATACATGTACAAGGAACCAAGGATTACTAAAAGCCAATTCATATAATGTTTCTTTCTTTTTTCAGAAAGAGGGGGCAGCTGCTCTTTGTGCCTATTGCGAGGTAAGAGGATACATTCCCGTATCATAGTGTGATTCATTAGAAGAATTGGCATTCTTAGAAACGCAACTCTTCAATCTATACACGTTTCATACAAGAATATTATGTAAGCTAAGACATACACAACCCATTAAAATTACAGTTAAAATATGTAGCAGCTATCTTAGATTGGAATGCCCAACTTTGCTGGGACGTGCATGAGCTAACCTTTTGTGTTTTCATTGTTATTAACATAACAAACACAACCCAAGATGAACATAGGCCTACGCATCAGGTCTGTTTGACATTATGTACTCATAATCAGGCTACCGTATATTTTAGAAGGAATTTTTTAAGTGGCGAAATAGTGGCGCTCCTGGTATCGTTTTAGATGTTAAATAGAAACGGCACCAGGAGAAAAAGCAATGTAGCCCAATATAACTTTCTCATTATATTAAAATTAACAACTATTCATGCAATCTTTCGGGATATTCCCCCCAACTTTTCCAAGTTTACGATTCTGAAGGTGTATAATAACAAAAGCTGCTCACTGATGCTCACTCAAAATCATACAAAGATATAATAAATATTCCCAAAACATTTTGAGGATACATTTCAGCCCTTTGAATCTACAAATAAGCTTGACATTGAACCAAACCTAACATAATACAACTCCAACAGGGTAATTCTGAAAAAAAAAATCACTCCAGCCAGCAAAAACAAAATCCAGCGATTTCACTTATCAGGAAAAATACAGGCCCAAGTTTGAAAAATTGTAATTTGGTTTTCAAAATACCCAGGAACAGATTGGCAATGGAATTTCAAAAATGGTTCACGGTGAGGTTGACTCCACAGACTTCGGCGGACTGTCAGAGAAAGCGGTGTGGTCATTGTGTGATCATCTAGACAGTGAACGCGACGGCGCTAACAACTGGAAGCAACTCGTGCAACGAATGACCAACATGCCAGGCAGATCTATCTCGGTTGCCGTTGAATCAGGTAAAGTTCGCACGAAAGATTTATTGAAACTCTACTTCGACGTTCGTAGAGACAACAACACAGAGGACAACGAAGCCATACAGCTATTGGTAGGGTTACTGATCGAGATGAAACTAGACAGGGCTGCAGAGATTATACAAGATGATCTCAACAACAAAGATCGTGATGAATAAATAGATAACTGCAGGACTTGGTCCAAGCAGAAGCGGTTTCTTGTCAAACTTAATTACATAGTCGGTGCATAACAATACTTATTAGAGAACACCCGTCACCTGTTGAACCTTTCAATATCGGGCAACGAGATTCCATACAGAGTATACATGTAGAGACAGGGTATGTGTGTGTTTTTTAGGGATAATGTGGCTACAAGAGAAACGTGTTTTATGTTGTAAAATAGTACTATGTCAGTTGCTGGATGTGAGATGCTGGAGAGGGTTATATATCCATTCAGTACTTAAAAACGATAGTGGTGAGTCCTTTTATAACTTCAAGGATATTATATTTGTTAAACTATGGATTGACTCCTTAAATCAACAGAAATGGCTGACTTAGGCCTACAGTTTCGATTAGTCTTGAGTTTATAGTCTAATTTAATCATTCAAAATGGTGTGGATGCTAACAGTTCTTATTTAGGCAAACAAACAATATTTTTTTGCTTGTAGTATTTTTTGTACAACTATATGGAGGCGTCTGCGTAGAGTCAAGAGAAAAGGTAGAAATTGATGGTTTAAGGTGTTTTTTTCTCACTTACCTTAAAAAAATGGGGTTGGGGCTGTCAGAATAGGGTAGGTATTTTTTACGAAATCACTGCTGGTGAAAAGAAATGTACAACAAAACCTCCGTTGAATTTGTGGGAAACTCCACCTTAATAGAGACTGGGTAAATCAAAAGAGCTTGCCCAGATTTGTCATTGCTTCAACGAGATAAAATGTAGCTTGGCTTTGAATACATATCAACTTTTTTGTGCATGGTTTGGATTCTCAATTTTGTGGCTCGTTTGAATTAACTGTGCACGGAATGCACATTTACAAATACAGTTATTAGGACAATTTCGTAAATTTGGACGTGCATGTAGACAATTTAATGAGCTGTCAGAATAGATCATTAATACAGTCTTTTGATGTATATTGAGAAGAAAACAATTATAACCCAAACTAATGTACACCACTACCTTATTGACCGTGTGTGTGAACGTCATGTGGTCGGACGTACGGTGTATTTTACTGAATGGCCCATTGGAAAAACTTTTTTTTGGAATGAATACTTGTCAATCATACAAATTATGAAACTGCTACAAAAAAATGCTTAGCCTTTTTGCTCATTTGCAACGTAGTTAACAAGTATCTTTCGTTATTAAAACTTGCTTCTAGATCTGCTGCATTTTTGTGTGTACAATTTGTAGCTATGCGAGGGTGCTCAGTATAATGGTGTAATTTTTACAGTATTCAACAATGATACTGCGCTCGAAATGTGACAAATTGGATTGCAATATCGGCCTGTTTAGGTGTTCACAATGAAGAACCATGTAATGAGGATCTGCAAAGTTAATTTTTCACATTGTATAAAAATAGTCTTCACTACTAGAGTTTAAGAAGAGAATAAAGTATAACAATCGTATCAATTTTCAGTTTTCTAAAAGCAAACAGTAATTTGATCAATTGACTCCAAATTATTTGTTTTGTTGACTTCGATTCAAAGCAGTGACACCAACAGAATTGTAAGCGGTGAAGTATACAACAGAAATCTACATAATTTTATATGAAATCGCTACTTACCCGAATCATTGATCTGTGTGTATTTACTATGAAACTGATGTTTATTTGATTTTGTTTACTTTTGTTTTCATTTTTATAAAGTTAGTTTACTTCTTACCAGTTTCTTTTGCGACAACAGTGCCGCCACTTTTGATTACTGGCATAAAACTGTAAAACTACCTGAAACAACATAATGCATATCAAAATACTCTAACTTGTGAATTGTGCTGGAAATTCATGGTATTTACTCAGATTTCAGTGTGATGTTGCTTTGTGTATCGAATATTAAATGTAGCTTTTACCGCACATTTGTTTTAACTGGAAGTGCATGTGCTTTGGTTACAATTTTCATTTCGTGCCTAATTTACTGTTTTAATGAAGGTATGACAAAGAGGACATTTTGTGCCAAACAGCAAACACATTTTTTTGCACTAAAAGAAAACAGGCAAATTAAGCTTTGCGCAACATAGAAGATACAGAAGATATAATTCATGCATATCCAAATCACAGACAAACCGTGATGTGATCTTTGGGCATGATTCAGTGTTTGAAGCCTTACTAATGGATAACTTTTTTTCTTCTTAAGAAGGAATAGCTGACCCTTGCAAAGTTCAAACAACAGTGTATTACGAAACACATCAATATCAGTAAACAAAACCATAACACTAATGATACATTTAAAATCCTGTGTGTACATGTATTAGACGTTAGCTGCCTTCGAATCCTGTTAAAGACGCCAAAAGAAGGCTTAATGGCGATCACTACATCGCAACAAGAGTGTGTATGTATCCAACACAATGAAAGCTTTGTGAACTTTTTTTGACACCGCGGGCCAACGATACAATATTTCTGGTTCGTGTACTTGTGATTTAATATGTTTTAAAAATTCTGTTGACTTAAACTTCGTCGCAGTTGAATAAGTCACGGACAGGGCTTTCAATTTTCAGTTTTCAGTTCACCTCCAAATTTTCAACAGGGCCTACGTTGAAAATGAAATGTTGTTGATGTATGCGTTGTAGTTTCTGGGGAAGATATACATAGGGGGGGGGGGTCACTTATCGATCATACGCCCTTAGTGCTGGAACTACGGAACAATGGTCAATATATGTCCATTTTGTTAAAACAAAATTCATTTGGGAATTAC
This sequence comes from Patiria pectinifera, assembly GCA_029964075.1. NCBI lineage: Eukaryota > Metazoa > Echinodermata > Asteroidea > Valvatida > Asterinidae > Patiria > Patiria pectinifera. The sequence goes on from CM057150.1 coordinate 33,610,521, forward strand.
TGAAAACGAAAATGGTGATCCCATTTCGAGGCGCCCTTCCGCCTCTTCCTTCAATGTAAAAACAAATTCTTTTTCTGCAAAATAGTAAAAGCTATCTGTGGTTGCAGTGGCGTAACTACGAGGGGGGGGGGCGTGCCCCCGGTGTCCTTCATTTGATATCTTGACTTGCATACAAACAATATATACGTTGCCCTTATACTGCCCCCTTGAAAAATTGGTGCAGCACCAGGTGCCCTCCAGTAGCTTAGCCCTAGTTTAATACGCGATTGTCAAAACTCATCTGTATATTTTACTTGGATTTTTCTCGCCTCGAAAAAGCGCCCTCATATGTCCTACATCTTTCAAGGACCACCACGTCCTCGAAAGCGCCCAATTAGGCTACAACGTGCATTTCAGAGTAAAATTCACCCAACTTTGGACTGATGAATTGAATCTTTGTCGAAATGTTTCCTTGTAAATACTATGGTCGCGAGGTTAACATTTTTACCTTTAAAGTGGGACCTCAGTCTGCCACCTATTCTGAGAAAATTAATAGAGATGGGTTCATCAAGACTGACATGCATCCTTGACAGGGCATGGAGTTCAGATTTTAGGCTTTGCATGGTGGAGTATCGGTATCGTTTCGGTGGTTTGCGGTTAATAATGCTCAGTATATATTTAGTTCTAAAAAGAACTTGTCCTGCTTATTATCAACTTTCCCTAAGTAGTTTTAGTTCTAATAAGAACAGTCCTGCTTTAAACTCTAAAAGAACTTCTCTTTGGTCTCAACGTTTCGACTAGCCTGCTTAAGTCTGTTGACTATATTATAGAGTCTTCTGAAATTCTGGTTAATTTGACATAGTTTAATTAAGACTTCTTCTCTTGGCACTACATAGGCGAAAATCAACACGTTAGGGGCTGCGCCACGTTTGGAGACATGCCGCGTGTAGCATGCATAAATCCTACACTTCTGACATTGTGCCAACACATATTGCTTGTATAAAAAATGTTGTTTTTTTTTATTGAATAATCAACAATTAATTCAGCCGCCCCCAATCCGTGATAAGAGTTAATATTCGAAGTATTAACGCAAAAGCCGTTGGCATGAGATGTGTGTGAACGATCAAAGTTGACTAGGCTTCCAGAGGTCCAAGTTTCAACTGCTGGTGTGTCGAGTAAACAATGTGCAGTCACAAACAAACCACTTCAAAGTTATTTTCATCATCAAAGCGAGATAATTAGACGTGCGTCACGATCGCGTGATATACCACCCAGGTTGGCCATTTCTGTTTTTGTACAGATCACATTGGATACTTTTACGTCTGGAATTTTGGGCCCAAACCTCAGAACTGAAGAAACCATAGAGATACCAAAAACATCGTTCACAAGGTAAGATATTCTAATGTTCAAACACATTTTGGCGAAAGCAGAAAGTTGTGAAAATCTTAGGCCTATAGCTTGTTGAATGTTGTCATAAAATTGATTAAAAGTGAGAAAACATTAGGTCACAATATCTCAGTTGTACAGATATTCCTGGCCAATTTCGGAAAATAAAATTCACATTAATCTTGATACACTGTAAAAAAAATAATGGGTAAAACACTGTTGGGCAGTATAATTTTACCCAACATTGGTTTGAAATTACTCAATTTGGGTAAACTTTTTCCAACGATTCGGAAGAATTTGCCCAAGAGTTTAACCTGTTGATATGTTGACCAACGTTGGTCTACATATCAACCCATTTTGCCCACCGTGTTTACAGTGTAGGGGTCCATGTGAAGCCTATTAGTCACCTGGTGTCGTTTCTGAGGTCTGTACTAAAATTCAGGCGTCCCAGTTCGTTTTCAGTTCTGTCATTGACACGCTAAATATATACCCAGTTGAAGTTATGTCATTTAAGTATACCACCTTAAGTTAATTCTTTTCCTCTTCTATCGTCTCCCGTTAATTGCAATGTTGATTTTCTTATTCATTTCTCACATTTTCCAAATTCCTTCATCTAACAGTTTTGAAGTTCCTTTCAGGAACATCAGATTTTTTTATTTTGATGCGCAAAAGAGAAATATTTTGTGGCTGCTGTCGTCAATGACTTTACTTCAAGCATTCCCAGTGTCTGTTACTTCTTAGCATCCATTTTGGAATGGTAAGGATACCTGTCTCTTGTTGGTCCGTCGGCCATCGGATTTTTGGTGTCAACATCCTCGGCCAGTATGTCTGGCAATGGTTCAACCATTGCTCAATGCACGGTTATTGGGAGAGTGGGAAGCAGTTGTTGGAAAGTGGACCGAATTTATATTACTTTATTGGCCGACAAGCCAACTAGCTAGAAAATCAGACTGGTTAAGCCGGCTGGAGAAGACTGCAATATTACAATCTGTCTGCTTTTGTGAAATGGTAGATGCATGTTGTCCACAGACGTTAACGAAGCAAATTACAAAATAGTGTGTTAACACTTACATTGACCTGGGATTGTTTACTTCCAATTCACACCAAATAAAAAAAAATAAAAAAATCAGCCCACATTTTGCTTAATGTTGGTGCATTCCTACGGACAGATTGAATGTTGGCCACGCCAGTGCAAGTACGATTTTAATGTCACTGGGAAATATACGCGTCTGTAACCCCCATGGGCGTTGCCAGGATGTGACAGGTGGAAGATTGCACCCCCCTCCCTGAAAAAGCAAAGAAAAAAGGTGTTATTTAATATTTGCTATTATTCTAATACACATTTAACAAAATGGTCGTTGCAGGGGTGTAAATTGGGATTGAATTGGTTAAATGCCCCACCCCACCCTAAAAAATGATCAATTGAGAATAAATGCTGGATAAAGTACAAGGATTTTGGAAGGGAAATGTGCATTGCCTCCCCCACCCCCCTAAAAAATATCCTGGCGACGCCAATCTCCCCCACCGCAAGAGACAGTCCCTATTCGTATTTGAACAGATAAAAAAGTTACGTAAATATCACGAGAAAAAAATCACATAAAGTTGCTTTTGCCTCCATACGAACGCATAGTGCCTCTAGTCTTAGAAGTTACTTTTGAAAATAAACAGTGTATTACTTGATGTACACTGGCTCAAAAAAGGAGCAAATCTTAAAACTTGATTTGATTAAACTATTGCCTTACAGCATATATATCCACAAAACTACCATCTCGCAGTAGGTATAACACCAGCGTTCGATTGTAAATTATTACTCAGAGGCTACAAATTTGCCTCGAAACTTCAGCTCAAATCAACTCTGGAAAGTCCCCGCACATCTACTCTATAAGTAAAGGCAAAGCTGGGATCAAATTTGCCCATCTTTTATCACACAGTGTGTACCGAGTAAATACAACGTCGTCACAAACAAACCACCTGACCGCTGATTGTAAGGCAATTTTGTAAGTATAATACCTATTTGTCATTTTTTTAGTTTTCTATTGTTTTGCCTTCATGATTTCCAAAAGCACAGCCGCAAAAATTTGCTGTAGCTCTTCATTTACCAAGATTTTATCCACATTAAAAGAGGTTGCAATATTCTTTATTAAGGGAATAGATGTGTGCTCCGGAGGTTTTTATCACTCTGTTTAAGACTACTTAGAGTCTGGGTGCTGACAATTACCCGAGCCGGAGGTGAGGGTAATTATCAGCACCCAGACTCTAAGTGGTCTTAAACAGAGTGATAAATACCGACGGAGAACTTATTTATTCCCATTCATAAATACCTTTTCGTTAAAAAAAATATTATATAATTCGTTCAAAACATCCCGATTTTGTTCAACAAATGCGATGTTGCGCAGAACGCACCTGGCGCGTTGCGTTTTGAATTTAGAACTTTAAAATTCTGACTCCCTTGTTAGTTGTAGTGTTGCGCATGCCTACGTGAGGATTGTGAACGTTCAACCAATGAAACGATAAGAGGCCCTGGATTTTTAGGAGTCCACATTTTATTGTGACACTGGAAAAGTTTTTACGACCAGCTAGCCATGTCTTTATCATCCGTTTAAGACCGGCCACGTTACGGGCTCTCGACCAATAGGAATGCGTAAACTGTCGTAGGTATTGGTGAATAGTGTTTCTAGCATGGTGCTTTTGCAAAAATCTCAAAAATCACCAAGAAAATGTTACAGAATTTCTTTAAAGTTGATATCTTAAAAAAAAAAATCAGTATTAGGCCAAAAAAAAAATAAGTCGGTCTCTGGTCAACGCGCGCGTCGATTTTAATCATGCGCATCAATCTTTTTTTTTTCCAAAATGTTCCGCGGTAGCTCCAACAGCGCCCTCTATTGCCGCACCTCCTCAATTTTTTTTTACCAAAGAGCACCAAGGAATGGGAAATTGCACCAAGGCAAATGATCGAAAGCACCAAGGCAAATTATGGAGGACACCAATGTACATGAGGACACCAAAAAAGCAAAATAGTACCTTGTACAATCCAAGCTAGAAAAAAAAAAAAAAAAGCCGCGTCGCCGCGTCAATTCCGGAACTTTGGTCTGACCAGAGACCGATTTTTTTTTTTTGGCCTTATCTCCACACAAATATTCAATAACCTGAGTGTCAGGAATAATAATAATAATAATAATAATAATAATAATAATAAATGTAGCATTTATAAAGCGCTTTTAACAAAGATCAAAGCGCTATACAAAACTACAAAACTAAAAATCTACAAATCAACCAGGAAAAAACAAAAACAAAACAAAAAACTTAATTTAAGAATAACTCAAGGGAACCAGGGGATAATGAGAGGTAAAGATGACGGTGAATTGATTTAAAGAAACAGATGTGTCTTGAGCGATTTCTTGAAGGTGATGATTTATGATGCAGGTTAGATGTGTTGAGGGATCTTGTTCCACTCCCTGGGGCCAGCAATCGAGAAAGCTTTGTCACCTTTGGTTTTAGTGTTAATAGGAACATGTAATCGGGAAGTGTCTGTTGAGGACCTAAGTCCCGCCCTACCTGATTGATACAAAGAGAGTAAATCGGTCAGGTAGGAAGAAGCCAGACAGTGTTGTGTTTATAGAATTAGTTTGAAAAGAATACGTGATTCAATCGGCAGCCAATGTAATTGATGCAGGAGCGGTGAGGTCTCAGTAGAGCGGCTTACACAGAGAATTTGTTGGCTGCACGGTTCTGAAGTTTTTGTAACCTGTTTCTGTCTCCTTGACTTATGCCGTATAAAAGAGAATTGCAGTAGTCAAGGCGAGATGCGAATGATCTAACATGACAAGTAGAACCGCCATCTTGTTGTCGATGGCTCGCATAATGTCATTTTTCACCCGCAATAAAGCTGTCTCAGTACTGTGGTTGCTCTTATAAGTAGATTGGAAAGGTTGATGTAGGGAATTGTCGTTGACATGGTTATTGACACGATTTAATACAATTGTCTCCATGAGTTTGGATAAAAAAAGGAATATTCGATACTGGACGGTAATTCTTTGGCTCGTCTACATCCAGATTAGGTTTTTTGAGTACGGGGGTGACAATAGCCAGAGACAAGTCAGGCGAGAAGGTACCTGTGGAAAAGGAAGAGTAAATCATATGTTTTTTGAATGGCGCAAGAACATGGACATTTGCTTTAAGCAGCCAAGTAGGCATAGAATCAAGAGAAAAGGATTTGTTAGAGGAACCAGTGATGAATTTGATAATTTCCTTTTCATCAACACTTTCATTTTTTGGGGGGGGGGGGAATGTAAAAAGGGCTCACTGCTTGCTCACTTCACAATCGCGAAGTAAACGAAGTAAACGTTATCTTTAAACGTTTTAGTGGGTACTTAAACGTAAGGTTCATGAACAGAAATATTATTAGAGTTCTCCTGAATTAGGAGTTTTCTTAGATTCTGCTTAATTTGACATATTTGAATCGAAACCTTTCTCTTGGCACTCCAGGCGAAGCCCCACGAAAGGGGATGAGTCACGTTTGGAGACCTGCAGCTTGAAGCATGGAGAAATCCTACAGTTCTGATATTGTGCAAGAACATATTTTCTGTATAATTTTTTTTTTTTTGCTTTTTTATAATCGACAATTGAACCAGCCGCTGCCCTCAATCCCAGATAAGAGACAATAATCTAATTATTTACGCAAAAGCAAATAAGGACCTATACGCGAGATATTTACCATTGATATGAAAATGAGCATAAACGATCAAAATTGACTAGGCCTCCAAAGGTTTCGGGTCCAAGTTTCATTTTGAGTAAACTGCTGGTGTGCTGAGTAAACAATGTGCACTTCAAAGTAATTTTTTATCACCACAGCGAGATAATTAGACGTTCGTCATGATCGCAAAATAAACCACCCAATTTGACCGTTTCTGATTTGCTACAGATAACATTGGGATATATACCCGTTCGTCGGGAAATTTGGGCTCCGTCATGAGACCTCAAGACTCCACAAAAATACTGAAGATAAAGTTCACAAAGATATTTTCATGTTTAATCCCATTTTTGCGAAATCAGAAAGTTGTTAACATCTTACAGCTAATTGAATTTTATCACAAAATGTATTGAAAGTAAGAAAACATTAGGTCACTATATCACAGTTGTTGAGATATTCCTTGCCAATTAGAATTCACATTCATGTTGACAGTGGTCCATGTAAAGGCAATTAATCCCCTGCTGTAGTTCATGTGGTCTTTCAGGGGTTCAAGTTCGATTTCAATCCTGAAATTTACATGCTAAATTTCATTAGTCAAAATTATGAAAAATGAATTAGTAAAACAACAAAATGTATTACTCTTTAAATTAGTCTGACAATATGGTATCCAGAAAGATGTCTAAAATCCTGGGAAAATTGGAGGCCCTTTATGGTACTCATATTATCTTTAAATGCCTTATTTGAACAGATAAAAATAAGTTACATTAATATCACGGGGAAAAGAATCACATGACGTTGCTTTTGCCTCCATACGAACGCATAGTGCCTCTAGTCTTAGAAGTAAACTGGCTTAAAAAAGGAGAAAATCTCAAAACTGGATTTGATTAAACTATTGCCTTACAGCATATATCCACAAAACAAGTAGGTATAGCACCAGCGTACGATTGTAAATTATTACTCAGAGGCTACAAATTTGCCTCGAAACTTCAGCTCCAATCAACTCTGGAAAGTCCACGCACATCTACTCTATAAATAAAGTCAAAGCTGGGACCAAGTTTGCCCATCTTTTATCACACAGTGTGTTCTGAGTAAATACGACGTCGTCACAAACAAACCACTTGAACGCTGATAAGCTAATTTTGTAAGTAATAACAATTTGTCATTTTCGGTTTTCGGTTTTTTTATCCTTCATGATTTCCAAAAGCACAACGCAAAAGATATGCTGTAGATCTTCATTTACCAAGATTTCTACCTACATTTAAATAGGTTGCAATATTCTTTATGAGTCCCGTTGGTGGTATTCGGAAATTGGTAACAAAACGGCCGAGTGTTTTCTAACATGGCGCCTTTGCACAAATCTCAGATTTTCCCAACAGAATGTTAATACCGTTAAACCGTTATTATCTCTACTCAAATATTCAACAACATAGGTGTCAGAAATATTTCTTATTTTGGGGGAATGTTAAAAGGGCTCACTGCATGCTCACTTCTGAAGAGGACTTCAAAATCGCGCTTAGGTAACAGTTATCTTTAAACTTTTTAGTGGGTACTTAAACTTAAGGTTTATGAATAGGAATATTATTATATATTCTACTATAATGGAGTTTTCTGAAATTCTGTTTAATTTGACAAATTTTTGAGTTAAAAGTTCATCTCTTGGCACTATAGACGAAAAAACACCGCCTAAAGGGTTGCACCACGTTTGGAGACATGCAGCTTGTAGCATGGAGAAATCCTACAGTTCTGACACCGTGCGAGCACATAATTGTTTGTTCAAAAATTTGGTGTTTTTTTTTTAATCATCAGTAATTAATTCCGCCGCCCTAAAAATCCCAGATAAGAGGTAATATTTTCTTAAAGTATTAACGCAAAACAAATAGGGACCCATACGCGAGATATTTTCCATTGATGATGAAAATGTGGGTAAAAGATCGTAGTGGACTAGGCTTCTCGAAGTTTCGGGTCCAAGTTTCATTTTAAGTAAACTGCAGGTGGCCAAGTAAACAATGTGCAGTCACAAACAAACCACTTCAGAGTTGTTTCCATCGTCACAGCGAGATAATTGGACGTGTGTTTACCCAGGTTGGCCATTTTTGATTTGGTACAGATTACATCGGGATACTCTTACGTCTGGAATAATGGGCCCCAACCTGAGACATTCAAGACTCCACAGAAATACTGAAAATAAAGTTCTCAAGGTAAGTATTCCAATGTTTAAACACATTTTGACGAAAGCAGACAGTTGTTAACATCTTATAGCTCGTTGAATTTTGTCGTAAAATTTATTAAAAGTAAGAAAACATTAGGTCACTATATCATAGTTGTATATATATTCCCGGCCAATTTCGCAAAAAAAAAATCATTTTAATCTTGAAAGTGGTCCATGTGATGCCAATTAGCCCCTGCTGTCGTTCCCGTGGTCTGCACTGAAATGGGGGGGTTCCAGTTTGTTTTCTGTCCTGACGTTTACATGCTGAATATATCCCCAGTTGAAGTCATATTATTCAAGAACATATCACCTTAATTCTTTGGCTCTTTAATCTTCTACCATTAATTAAAATTTCGATTTTTTTTTTTACTGTGACTGACGTTGTATCTCAAACATTTTGAAGTTCCTTTCAGTAACATTTGATTTCTTTATTTTGATGAGAAAAAAAAGAAATAAGGAGCAACCAATATGGCTATTTTCGTTTATGATTTTGCTTCATGCATTCGGCGTGTCTGTCAATTCCTAGCATCCATTTTGTCATTATTTTGCAAAGGTGAGGATACAAGTCTCTTGTTGGTCTGTCGGCCATCGTTTTTTCTGTGTCAAGAATCTCGGCGTGCATGTAGGGCAATGGTTCTACTATTTCTCTATGCACGGTTATCGGGAGAGTGGAATAATCTTGTGGGAAGTAGTTCCTGGAAAGTAGACCAACTTCACTTTGTTGAATTCTTACACCAAACACCAAATGAATGTAGTGGGCCTATTTCCAATTCCTTTACTTAACAAAATGTGAGTCGTCTTGACTTGAATGAATAGGCTACCTTTTCAAATAGTATTGTTGAAAAGTGTGTTCGCTTGCTTTTACTTTTAAAGTGAACGATATTTTTAGTTAGTCAAAATTGTCCGAAAATTGGTGAATCTTCATCAATTTGGCTGTCGAATAAAGTGTCCGGAAAAGCCTGTATTATAATGAACAGGGCGTGGCTTCTACACGTATCATAGATGGCATGTTTCCCAAGTAAAACGGAATGCATAATGCTTTTGCCACGTCCCTTTACCAACGGATTCTACACACAAGGATTAACGACTCGGCCAAAATCCTGGTTATAGAAGCGCGATAGCTGCCCGTACTACAGGGGGCAAATACCATGAATACTCTTTAACAAAGACCCCTGCGCGCGGCGGCTTTCAGATTTGCAGGGCTCTTTGCCCGATCTGGTGCTGAAGTCTGTCAAGGCAACTATATTTTTGAATATTTCAATGAGTGTACGTTTTTGGTCTTTATTTTTGAATTCTGATAAATGATAACTACATAACCATGTTTACGCCGAGCACAATATCTTTAGCTTTAAAGTAAACTATGCAATGTCGCTTTTGTTTCATCGGTTCGGGACCACATCTCTCCAAAACTTTTTAATGAAAGCCTATAATTAAAAACAAAATTTGGGTAAACGGTGTTTTCCTCGAAATTTGGCGTTTATTTTCCGGGTAAATACTTCATCTATGACGACAAATACTGCACTGTACCATGTGTTATAACCTGAAGTATTTTTTTTTTTAACATTTGTTAAACAATATCTGACATGAGGAGTAGTTTGCCTACAGTTTTATGAATATTTCCGTTTTAGATGTTATGCAAAAAGCTGACACAAAGCACACCTGGAAAATTCGCGATTACGCACCAACGGGTATTAATGCCCATTATCACGCGTCTTACAGATCCGCTCAGTGCATTCTGTACTAGAGCTCAGAACAGTCGTTTATCCTTGTGTGTAGTATGTGTAGTAACAGTTGTTTGAGTTATCAGAGTTTTGCTCATCGATATTTCACTATCGAGGATTCACTGTATCGCGGTAGAATCGCGTCAACGGAGCTCGTGATATATTGTCAAATTAATTACATGATATACAAATTGGGCACGGAACGCACAAAATCTGAGATAAACAAAACCTAACGTATACAAATCCACATAGAGTTGGCTAAGAAGCGTGGCTAACTCGCAAACGGCGATAGATCAGCTACAAAGATTCTTTTGGTGCCACGAAAGAGCTACATTTTCTTCCTGTTTCCATTAAAAAAATACAAGGCAACGTATTGCAGTTCTGTTGACAATATACATGTAGGCTTACAGTAGAGTAATGTGTCGGGAAGTGGTGGTGCTGAAGAGGGGGGGGGGGGGTAACTTACTAAAACTGCCCGGCTGTTCAAATAATCATATTACGCTTCCGGGCGCTGTTCACAATGCAGATGTACATCTTTATTATTTATGTATTTATTTCTTATTTACCATGGGAAAACCTCTTTGTTGAACACTATTGCCCATAGGTGCCCAGCAATTATACAGTGCGATTCATTAAAATTACAAATACAAATAAACACTACAAATAGTAAACAGCAAAATGTGGGGGTACATGAAAACACACAAAAACTTTTCCTGGACCAGCCAATGAAAACAAACAATGATACACACTCTCAAAAATAGCACTGAAAAAAAAAGAGCACCCATGCAGTGCCACTACGTCCTTGAAAGTGCCCAATTGGGCTACAACGTGCGTTTTAGAGTGAAATTCACCCCACTTGGGACTGATGAATTGATTCGTTGTCGTAATGTGTCCTCTGGTCGCTCGGTTAACATGTTTACCTTATCTAACAGTGTTCATTTATCTTATAATGGCCTGGGCTAGGAGACGTTCTGTGATGATGTTGTCAAAACAACGTTTGGGAGTGGGACCTCAATCTGCCACCTACTGTGTGACAATTGATAGAGATGGATTCATCAAGATTGACGTGCTTCCTTGACAGGACATGGGTTATTCCACTTAAAATTAACACTTTTCAGTTCTAGTATCGCTTACCGCCCCGCCCACTTTGTTTATTTCTTCCTACTTCTTTTCTTTGTTTCCCCCTTTGGCTTTTTTTTCTACCTATCATACGCCCCGCCCCTTTTGTTTTCTTTTTTTTATAAAAAAGAAAACATAATACAATTAATTAATAGAATCTGGCTTTCCTGTGGGAGTATGGTTCTGTAGAGGTGCTATTCACCTGTTCCATCTTGCCACTCACAGGCTGAATCCGTACGTAGTCTGGCATAAACGCTTTTTTAAATAATTTATTTAAATTGTAAATTATCTGTATTTTTTATCTGTGATTCTGTATATCTTGTAATTTTTTTTTATCAGCCAGTGGAGAAATAAAATAAAATTTAGGCGCTATCAACCTCTAATAGACATAAACCATGGTCCAATATAGTGGAGATACATATCACAGACATTTACTAATCTCAGAATAATTAGGCAAACTAGGTATTCAGTCAATTATCAGGGACAAAATTAACGTAGTTCCAAATCACAGATGAATGGTTGTATGCTGCAGCTGAAGGGAGACAACTGTAGCAAGTGTAGCCACATATTAATTAACATGTGTAATCACGTATTAGTCATGGCATAATTAAATGCAATTTAACATGGGGTTGTTACATGATCTTTAACGAGGCATAATAGCATGTTATATATTAAACTTGGCATAATACATGTTAACCCTAAAAGGGCCGGTGGGGGGCCCCTCGAATTTTTTCACAATAGCCTTTAAAAAAATTAATTTGGCGACCCGAGCATTTATGACTTTTTAGCCTCGAGCTTTGTGCATCTTTTGACACCCAAAACATAAAAATCGGACGAGGGGTTGTCGCGCTTCAAAATTCTTTTTGAAAAACTGAATTTTCCCATATACGTCGAGTACACAGACCAAAATTGCCATTCATACATATGAATAATTAATTAGCCATAATTCCAAAACCCTTTGACCATGAAATTTCTTGGGTAGGTTCATGAAGAGTTGCTCTATTCATGTACCGAGTTTCAAAAATGTTCGTCACTCGATGGCCAAGAATGGGGGCGAAAGGGGGAGCCCCACCCGGGCTGAGAGATGGTCAAAATAACCCGGCCCCTTTAGGGTTAAGCCTACACATGTACGACTTAAAACAATGCAAGGTTATGAGAAGCTCGAAGAAATTCGGGCATATCTCGGAGTTAATCCGAGACCAAACATGTCTATTAGCCCTAACTTCACTTAGCCCCCCCCCCAAAAAAAAAAAAATACTTGAAATAATCATACAACATCTATCTATCAAGGCTTTCCCACCAGGCAAGATGTTCTGCAAAGACTACGGTTAGGCTAGCAACAGATTGGTCCAAAAATGTGGGACTCTCGTGTGTATGAGAGTCCCAAAAACTAAAGGTTTGGAATCATGCTACAAGAAAGACTGGCACCATACATGTAAAATCATTTGTGTACATGTGTTACACGTTGGTTACCTCGAGAATCATGTTAAAGACGCCAAAACACCTGCAAGAGAAGGCAGGAGCTGGAATGATAGTGGGTAAACCTATCCAGTCTGCTACAAAAAATGCTGTGACACAATGAGACACACACATGCATTTCCCTCCCAGACTAGCACTGTGTTCCATAGCTGTGCCCTGATTGGTCACATATTGCCTAACGTGATTGGTTAAACTCATAGCTGTGATTGGTCCCAAATCATATATATAGTGCCAGGACCCTTTTAAGGATCCCAACTTTGGAGAAAAAACCTCACGTTTGCATGTATGTTAAGGGCAACAAAGGGGACAATTTTAGTGTTCTACAGCAGAGCATTGTAAACACCTCAAATTATATGAAGCTGTTAGAATCAATATTGACAGGTTATTCCACTTGAAATTAACACTAGTTCTAGTATCGCTTACCGCCCCGCCCACTTTGTGTAATTCGTCCTACTTCTTTTCTTTGTTTTCCCCTTTGGCTTTTTTTCTACCTATTATACGCCTCGCCCCCTCTTGTTTTTTATATAGAAAAAGCAAAACAAAATATAATTAATTAACAGGATCTGGTTTTCCTGTGGTAGGATGGCTCTGTAGAGGTGCTAGTCACCCGTTCCATCTTGCCACTCACAGGCTTAATCCGTACGTATTCTGGCATAAACTCTTTTTTAATGATTGATTGAAATTGTAAATTATCTGTATTTTTTATCTGTGATTCTGTATATCTTGTAATATTTTTATATATCAGCCAGTGGAGAAGTATAATAAAATTTACGCGCTATCAACCTCTAATAGACTCAAATAGTCCAATTTAGTGGAGATACTTATCACAGACATTTACTTATCTCAGAATTATTATAATTGCTTAGTCAAATAGGCTAGTGCTTGTACAGTTGAGTTTGGCTTAGCAAAAATAAATAATAATTTGAGTCCCTTTGACCCAGGTGTCAAGCCAATATGGGCCAATCTGGGCAAGACTTTGGGATATGGGCAAAGTAACCCCTATTTATCCCATATGGGCTGCCCCGTATATGGGAAAATTACGGGTAAGACCTGGGTTAAGCAGTCCAAGGGCAAAAAGAAAAATGGGAACAATTTGACCGGTTTTTATTTCGGCGGTCGAAACCCCACTTTTTAATGTCATGTCCCCGCCCATAAAAAAAAGGATTTTCAAGGATTGCACGCGAAAAAAAATGATATAACATGTGCCCTTTAAGTGTTACTCATTATTATCTTTAAATGCCTCATTTGAACAGATACAAAAAAAGTTTAGTAAAAATCACGGGAAAAGAATCACATAACGTTGATTTGCCTCCAAACGAATGCATAGCGCCTATTGTCCTAGGCGTTCAAAAAATATGGTGTATTCCTTGATGTATATCTCAAAACTTGATTTGGTTAAACTATTGCCCTACAACATATATTATCCACAAAACAACCATCTCGCAGTAGGTATACCACCAGCGTATGATTGTTAATTATTACTCAGAGGCTTCAAATTTACCACTTCAGCCCAAACCCACTCTGGTATGTCCCTGCACACACCTACTCTGCAAATACAGGCAAAGCAGGGATCTAATCTGCCCATCTTTTATCGTACCGTTTGAGACTGAGTAAATACGACGTTGTCACAAACAAACCACTGCAAAGCTGATTAATGCCAATTTTGTTAGTAATACCTATTTGTCATTTTCGGTTTTTGATTTTTTTTCAAGATTTCTAAAAACACAGCCGCAAAAATATTGCTCTAGATCTTCATTTACCAAGATTTATGCCTACATTTAAAGAGGTTGCAATATTCTGTATCATGAGTCCCGTTGGTGGATCCGCAAATTAGTCACAAAACGACCGAGTGTTTTCTAACATGGCGCCTTTGCACAAATCTCAGAAATTCCCACGAGCATGTTACAGAATGTCTTTAAAGTGGACAGAGTTTAATAAACTATTGTTATCTACTGTCAAAATTAATATTCATCAGCATGGGTGTCAGAAATCAATTTCTTATTTTGGGACGAAAGTTAAACGGGCTCACTGCATGCTCACTTCTAAAACAGACTTCAAAAGGAATATTAAGAGTTTTCTGAAATTCTGCCTAATTTGATATAGGCCTATTTAAAACTTCTTCTTATGGCCCTAATAGGTGATAAAGCACCATGAAAGGGGCAACACCACGTTTGGAGACATGCAAATTGTAGCATGGAAAAATCCTACAGTTCTGACATTGTGCGAGAACAATTTTTTTTTTAATTATCAACAATTAATTCAGCCGCCCACAATCCCACATATGAGGTAATATTGGAAGTATTCACGCAAAAGCAAATATGATCCTATACGCGGGATATTGAGCATTGGCATGAGATGTGTGTAAAAGTTGACTAGGGTCCAAGTTTCATTTTAAGTAAACTTTTGGGGTGACGGGTAAACACTGTGCAGTGACACAAACAAACATCTACTTCATAGTTGCCGTCACACACAAACGATTAGATGTGTGTCACGTTTACCCAGGTTGGTCATTTCTGATTTGGTACAGATCACATTGGGAAACTCTTACGTCTGGAATACCGGGCCGAAACCTGAGACTTTCAGGACTCCATAGAAATACTGAAAATAAACTACACAAGGTAAGATATTGTAATGTTTGAACAAATTTTGGCGAAAGCAGAACGTTGTTAACATCTTATAGCCTGTTGAATTTAGACATAAAGTTGATCAAAAGTAACAAAAACACATGGGGTCACTCTATCATAGTTGTATATATATTCCCGGCCAATTTTGCAAAAATAGAATTCACATTTATCTTGATAGTGGTCCATGTGAAGCCAATTAGCCCCGGCTGTCGTTCCCGTGGTCTGTACTAAAATTCGGGCGTTCCAGTTTGTTTTCAGTGCTGACGTTTACATGCAGACGTTTACCAGTTGAAGTCATGTTAATCAAGAATAAATCACCTTAATTCTTTTGCTCTTTTATCTTCTCCCATTAATTAAAATGTTGATTTTCTTATTTATGTCTTACCTTTTCTCAATCCACTTTATCTAAAACATTTTTGAAGTTCCTTTCAGTAACACCTGATTTCTTTATTTTGATGCGCAAAAAAAGAAATAAGAAGCAACCAATATGGCTATTTTCGTTAACGATTTTGCTTCATGCATTCGGTGTTTCTGTCAGTTCTTAGCATCCATTTTGTCATTATTTTGGAATGGTGAGGATACCTGTTTCTTGTTGGTCCGTCAGCCACCGGTTTTTTGTGTCAAGCTTCTCTGCGTGTATGTCCGGCAAGGGTTGTTACATTGCTTTATGCACGGTTATCGGGATAGTGGAGGAATCTTGTGGGACGCATGCAGTTCTTGGAAAGTGGACCAAATTCACCTTATATTTTAAAGATCACTTGCTTCATAATATAGCACAGTTATGACAATACAGTTTGATATTTATGTAATAAAACACTGACTAATGTTGACCTGGAATCTTCAAAGTTAGGCACTTAAATAGCGCTGTTAGCAGGCAGAGCCGAAGGGAGACTAAGCCGAGTTTTGGAAAATCCCGGTAACGTTCGTCAAATTCAAAATTGTACATGACGCAGCAAAAAGGTTCGCCCCTCGTATACGATCCGAGTATACTTGATGCACAAAATCGTCGTTGAATTTCAATTTTTCTAATTGAAGGCAATGGAAATTAATTATCAACTAATTTTTCAAAGTTTTTGATAAGCAATTAGCAGTCAATAAAACCTACATTATACAGGGAAATACTCGGGCGCTTCCTATTGTCGACAAAATGAATTCGGGAAACTTCTGACATGTTCGGAAAAAGGAGGAATTCCTCTCGTTTTAGTCACGTGACGTACAAATGTAATACAATGTATTATGGACGGCTACCTGACCTAAGAGTCATTGGGAAATGGTTCAGATTCTGGGAACCAGACTAGACAGCATATATCCACAAAATAACCACCTCGCAGTAGCTATACCACCAACATACGATTGTTAATTATTACTCAGAGGCTTCAAATTTACCTAGAAACTTCAACACCAACCTACTCTGGAATGTCCCCGCACCTACTCTACAAATAAAGGCAAAGCTGGGAACAAATTTGCGCTCTTCTCTAACACAGTGTGTATGACTAAACAAGACGTCGTCACAAACAAACCACTTCAAAGCCATTTAAAAGCCAATTTTGCTAATTTTACCAATTATCATTTTCGGTTTTCAATTTTCTTATTCTTCATGATTTCCAAAAGCACAATCGCAAAATTGTGCTGTAGATCTTCATTTACCAAGATTGATACCTACATTTAAAGAGGTTGCAATATTCTTTTTGAGTCCCGTTGGAGGAATCCAGAAATTGGTCACAAATCGGCCGGGTGTTTGCTAGCATGGCGCCTTTGCACAAATCTCACCAATTTCCGCGAAAATGTTACAGAATGTCTTTAAAGTTGTAAATTTTAATAAACCATTATTATCTCCATTTAAATATTCAACAACACGGGTGTCAGAAATCCATTTCTTATTTTGGGGCCAATTTTCAGCGGGCTCAATGCATGCTCACTAAAAAAGACTTCAAGGGGAATATTAAGAGTTTTCCGAAATCCTGCCTAATTTGATATTTAAAACTTCTTCTTAAAGTACAATGGGCGAAAAGGCACCACGTAAGGGGCAGTGTCACGTTTGGAGACATGCAGATTGTAGCATGGAGAAATCCTACGGTTCTGACAGTGTGCGAGAATATCATTTTTTCAATTATCAACAATTAATTCAGCCGCCCACAATCCCACATAAGAGGTAATATTCGAAGTATTAACACCAAAGCAAATATGATCCTATACGCGGGATATTGAGCATTGGCATGAGATGTGTGTAAAAGTTGACTAGGGTCCAAGTTTCATTTTAAGTAAACTTTTGGGGTGACGGGTAAACACTGTGCAGTGACACAAACAAACATCTACTTCATAGTTGCCGTCACACACAAACGATTAGATGTGTGTCACGTTTACCCAGGTTGGTCATTTCTGATTTGGTACAGATCACATTGGGAAACTCTTACGTCTGGAATACCGGGCCGAAACCTGAGACCTTCAAGACTCCATAGAAATACTGAAAATAAACTACACAAGGTAAGATAATTATGCTCGAACACATTTTGGCAAAAGCAGAGAGTTACCATCTTATAGCCTGTTGAATTTTGACATAAAATTGAATAAAAGTAAGAAAACATTATAGTTGTATTATATTCCCTGCCAATTTCGCAAAAATAAAATTCACATTGTCTTGATAGTGGTCCATGTGAAGCCAATTAGTCCCTGCTGTCGTTCCCGTGGTCTGTAGTAAAAGAGTGGAAGAATCTTGTGGGAAGCAGTTCTTGGAAAGTGGACCAAATTCACCTTTTTTAATGAATTTTGACAACATATGAATATCGTGGGCTTACATTTTGCAAATGCTTGTATAATGGCCAATTCGAATGACTAAATCGACGCAACGAGAAGGTCTGGCGAATTTAAAAGACAATGTGAATTATTAATATTAATTCATTTTAAAATAGCATCATTGAAAAGTTAGATCGCTTGCTTTTACATTTAAAGTGAACGATCTTTTCAGTTATTTGAATGTTGATCTGATCGTTCATTCAAAATCGTGCAAAATTGGGTAAATTGTCATAAATGCGGCTGCTAAATCTATTTCAAGTGGCCAGTATATCCTATATTTAATGAACAGGGCGTGGCTTGTACATGTATTGTGGACGGTTTGGGAAAAATCGAGGTACCAACTTCGTCCCAATGGCGTCGAGTAACCTTCTCACCCTGGCTTTTGGTCATTTACATTCTTGCACATTATAATAAGATATGTAATAGCCTGATGTCTGGTCATGCTTTATGTCGGGTGACTAATAATAATTCGTCTTTCAAAACGGTTTCGTTTTACTTACTTTTCTTGGGATGGCAATGCTCGAAATGTCATCAGTCAAAATTATGAAAAATAAATTAGTAAAACAACAAAATCTATTACTCTTTAAATTTAGTCTGACAATACTAACATCTTATTTATTGGTCTTTTAATTGGTCTGACAATACCAATATCTACTTTTGGCATTCAACATGGTAGCCATCTGCAAACGTTAAATGTGTGTATGATGATATGGAATCCAGAAAGATGTCTCAATTTCTGAAGAAATTGGAGGCCCTTCATGGTACTCATATTATCTTTAAATGCCTCATTTGAACAGATACAAAAGTTACGTAAATATCACGGGAAAAAGAATCACATAACGTTGCTTTGCCTCCATACAAACGCATAGTGCCTCTAGTCTTAGAAGTTACTTTTGAAAATATAAAGTGTATTACTCCATGTACACTAGCTCAAAAAAGGGAGCAAGGCTCAAAACTTGATTGGGTTAAACTATTGCCTTACAGCATATATCCACAAAACAACCATATCGCAGTAGGTATAACACCAGCGTACAATTGTTAATTATTATTATTCAAAAAGTCTGAGGCTTCAAATTTACCTTAAAAATCACCACAAACCCACTCTGGAAAGTCCCCGCACATCTACTCTATTTAAAAAGGCGAAGCTGCATGGGATCAAATTTGGCCATCTGTTATCACACCCTGTGACACTGAATAAACACGACGTCGTCACAAACAAACCACTCCATTTTTGCAAAGCCTCAAATCTTACAAACCGCTCCAAAGCTGATTGTCAGCCAAATTTGTTAGTATAACCTATTTGTCATTGTTTTGGTTTTCTATTGTTTTGCCTGCATGATTTCCAAAAGCACAGAAAATAAGACGTGCATCACGATCGTGTGATATAGGGTACGGGAACTTGTAGATTTACATGAAGTTTCAATTCAAATGCCGAGTAGCAGTATATGATAGTCGAGTCCAACTTGGGTTGAGTCCAAGCAGATTGAGCCCAATTCAAGTCTAGTCTTTTTTTCCAGAAGTCATCAAGCTTTGGCCAAGTTAAAGTGATTCTCCAAACGAAATGAAAACCACCTGCAATACATGTACATGTAGTTCTATATCGCCATTGTATCTGTTACCTGCAGGGTGTGGTATTTATTATACGTAAGGCATAAGTAGCGGGGCAGCACCAAATATGGGATTGTTTGTGGCAGCTTTTTCATTGGGTATAGTTGACAGAATTTGCATCAAGGTCCGTGAGAGTCAATGGTGGATGACCTGAGAATACAAACCCAATAAATGGGGTAGTGACGTTGGAACGAGGATGACTGAACTTTCTAAGCACTCTGGCTCGCTGTAGGTAAACTTTTGTTGAGTATATAGTATAGTACATCAACAATATGGTAAATTCAAGACTAGCACGAGTGACAAAGCCGCGAGGGCCTTTACCATCTCGTGGAGAACGCTTATGTTTTTCTTTACATTGTCTTCCGATTTGGTAGACATGCATAATACATTACTTGTTGTGAATTGACCAATGAAAATGCAGAATTACTAACGTAAATCAGCCGTCGTCTGGCGCCAGACAGCACGTGCGCCATGGCGGTGCTATTGCTGGTGACCGCAAACCACCGTTAGATGATGGGTCTATATTGTTTGATTTATATTACGTGAATAAATGAATAAATGATTAATTCCACGAGATAGTTAAGGCCCTCGCGGCATCACCGCTCGTGCTAGTCTTTTTACGTGACAACATCCGGGGTGAGTTACGTGTCCGGATGGTCCGGTATAGGCGCGTGGGACTTGACTAAAGGCTAGGCAGAGGTTGAAATTAGGGTTTGCAGGTACTAGGAAAAATAATAAAATGCTCCTTACAATACTGTTTGTTGCACTTCAATCAGACATTCCATTGACAAGTTATGGCTCACTTTAAAGTTGGCATTTATCGACAAAAAACCCAAAATACTAGGAAAAAGGCCTGTAAAGTTTTGAGTTTTGTATTCGTGAAAATGAAAGATGCCAATTATCTTTCTATGAAACCTCTTGTATTCCATGATTTTTAGACATGATTTACTTACAAGTATATCAATAAATCTGAAAATCGAAAACAAAAATCACCCCTATCATTTGTTTTTATTTTTCCCTCCACTACGGCCTGTGCCCAGTTCCGTCTCATTTTGCCAGAAAGCCTCACATATATAGCCTGATAATATTGACGCGGACTCAAGCTTTGAGACAGGACCCACCTTTGGATTGGTGCCATGAAGTTGCAAGGTGGCTACAGGGTTCCAGACTGTTCCTGCCATTCCATGAGCTGTCACCCCTCCCCCATCTCCCATGGCCATATTATGATGCATGCCAGACATTGGCTCATGTTGCTCACCAAACCGGCTGACAGGTGTCTGTAGGAAATAACCAGGGAAATAAAATTAGAGCTCGCAAGCATGATGACATTTCAGTAATGTCTTGAGATACACAAGGTACATCTTGATGAGGTTTTGATTCTCTATTTGATTTTTTTCTGAAGGATCGCTGTTCAGTTTATGCTGGTCCCAGAGGGCCAGCCTACAGTCCTCTTTGTACCTCACGGATCGACTCACTGTCACTTGTGAGCTGGGCAGTGCTGTTGTATAGGATTACCCTGTAACACCAATGAATGGGCTCAATCAATTGAATAGGACTGTGTGTACTATGGAACCAACTTGAATTGCCTTGTGTTGTTGTAAACTGTTTTCAAGTCCTGAACTCATGCTGATTGAGTGTAGTGGGGGTGGTGGAGGGGTGAGATGCTTACTTGTTCATTTGGAAGCCATCCTCTCTTGACAGTGTCTTGATGGGGGAAGTTAGGCATCCTGTTAGCTGCTGTGCCTGGTATGTCCTCTAAGTTGCTACTTGGGATCCAGTCACCGCTGCTTCCTGGAGAAAAAACAAATCAGCAGAAACAAGAAGTTTGTTTCATATCCGAGATTTATAAGGAAACTCTTCTCCTGAATGGATGACAACTAATATTTTGCTAATCTGCATGTCCTGTATGTCCATTGGGTTTAGAAATCACAGTAGTTTATTTGTAAATCATATTTTCATGGCCTAAACTTAAATGTTATTGCATCCTTCTGAGTGGGTTTTGATAGCATTTTTTTTATCAACAAGAATCTTTTAGCCAATTCTTCGATCAGATCTTTAAGTACTGAGCCAAGAAAATATAAGAATATTTCACACTCGTGTTATCTTAATGCTCCAGATATAGTCAGTTTTCATGCATCTAATGAAAGTGTGTGGTAAATGTAAACTGAGCTTACCTGGTGTATAAGCCCAGATGCTACTCCCTGGTGAACCAACAGGGTAACCCAGATCACTGACAGGTACAACAACAAAGCTGACAGGTGTCTTGCGTTGCCCTCGACTACGCTCACTGCTGATTGGAATTGGTAAGCAACGATCTTGACCAATGGCTGCAGGAGGCGGAGCCTGAGGCTGTTCAGTTGCCACGGTGACCAGACTGGGCGAGGTGGTTGGTCAATGAAGCAAGGCTCCACGAGATGAGTGAGCTGCTCAAAATGAAGTTGAAATTATAAACAAAAACACAAAAATTATGAGAACCATACATGTAAAGACTGTGTTTCATAATTTGGTAGGCTTTTGTAATTTTTTTAAGCGTTGCGTAGTTGTGAGTACAACTATAGGTCTGAGAAGGTTTGCAGATACACCAAGTGAAGTGACTGTCTAATAACAATATTGAATAATTGATTCAACTTATATTGCACTCTCTCCACACATACTGCAACAGACAGTGACTTCGATCCTTTCCCTCTATCCTTTCCCTCTATCCTACCAGCAATATTTGCTGAAATGTTCCAATATCTGATTGTGATAACGTGACGAATGTGAAATCAGATGGCTTTTAAGAATGAGTGTTACTTCTTACTGTGAGCAATGGGGGGGGGGGGGATTAGGGGTGTAGATGTAACTAGTAACATGGTCACTTGCACATTGGTCTTCATTTACACTTTACACAATATTATGCAAAGAGCAAAAACAAGCCTGAATTTGGTGGCATTAGTTTGTCTAAAAGTAATACACAAAGTATGTGTGTTTGAAAAAATGTGATAGAGTCATTTTCTTATAAGGCAAAAATTCAATACATGTATATTTTGGGGTTTTGGGCGTTGAAACTTTTGCAGTTTTGAATCAAAAGAGTACAAAGAGTATAAAACTATAATAGATTATTTTACCAAACATGAAAAGACCAATTAACTTATCTCAGGTCCAAGATACAAACCCAGGTGTAGAGTAAACATGTCAGAAAACAAACAAGATAATGAACTGTACATGTCTGTTGCATCCAGCACTTGTCCCCCGAACTCCCCAAGCTCTATATATAAACCATGTCACGTTACTTGATGATGATTCTGTGTTTGCCAGTGCCATCTCTCTGGGATCCGCCCCCTCAAAAGCTTACCACTGTTCACACTCTTTGCATTCTCCAAATGAAAGCACTTTTAATTGAAAACCATTTCCTTATTATTATCAATAGTTGATCAAGTTAGAACTTTCATGACAACAAGAATTCAAGAGTTACAACAAGAGTTACTACAATTCCATTTTCATTTTATTACTCGACATTAAATGCAAGGTTTTATCAAAAAGATTATAAAATGGATTGACTGACCTGGGTGTCATCTTCATTGTTTATTGTGTACATGTACCATCACCTGAAAGAGACAATTATTGAAAACAAAAAATAAAAGTCATTTCATGTAAATAGTTCATATTAGTGTCCACGGTAAAAACAAAAGCGATTTTTTTTTAATAAATAGCACAGAAAATCTGCTTTGGTGGTGCTCATCTAAAAGTAATTTACAAATAATTTGGGTTTGTAAGAATTTGCTAGATTCAGGATGATAATCGTTTTACATGTATACTCAATTTTAATTAGAAAGAAAGGAAAAACCTCAACATAGTTTTTTTAATAATCATTTCTTGATTGATGCTGCAGAAAGAGTATGCAGTTGCCCAAGACTTGCTCACCAAATATGAAAGACAAATATAAAAAGATTTCATCACAGCCAACAGCAAAGTATTCTGAGTGCCCAGCTGGCAACTTGCATTTGTGCGTGTGTGTGTGTACAGGCATTACAATCAGTGTGTGGACTTCGACGCGTATGGCTACGGCGACGCGCGCGCATACCAGAAACCGGAGACTTTTTTGGCGTTAGTAGCAACTCTGTAAATTGGCCCAAAATGTAGTTGCAGTGCGCCCGTAAATTGACCAAAAATTGCAAAACACATGACCTGTTACTATGGCAATGGTCCTGGTATGGATTTTAAAAGACTTCATGGTTATTTGCTTCCAAGTCCAATCAAGTTGAAACAATCAAGTTTTGATCGTGGACACTCATATGAAAGATACATTTACATGAAACAACTTTTCAGACACGTTGGCAATTTTACAACTTAAATTTCTAAATGAAGCTGGTTTGTGAGTAATTCACACCTTTTATAGAAATCCAAACTTGTTCATTGGGACTTTTACAAACAGAACTAAAACAGAGAGACTAACTTAGTATATTATGTCACAGAACGGAAGGGAAAAGTATGCACAGGTACATGTATAAACACCTCATTTGATGAAACAAGTTTGGAATGACATGTACAATGCACATATGTATGGACACTGATGGTTGCAGGCCAGTAAATAGGCCCAAAATTGCCTAGGCCGGCCAAATCACGATTTGTACGCCCTCATTTTTTTGCTATCATCATTTTGTGGGCCATGAAATTGAAGGTTTTTAAAAAGAAAAAGAAGAAAGGTGGAAGCCGTGAACAGGACTGCCAGCTTGTATTTGTATTTCTGTGTAATTGGATGAATTAAGCCCTAATTGCTCCAATTTGCAATGCAGCATTCGCATCAGTTTTCAAAATGGCGATGGGCTTCCGGAATACACTATTATTTAGAGTACACAAAAATACCAAGTTCTATATATAAACGTGACTTGATGACGATGCTGTGTTTGTCCAGCCCAATCTTTACCAGATCCGCCCCGTCAAAAGTCTCAACTGTTTGTGCTCTCTACGTCAAATTGGAAAGATTTGTATTCAAGTGATTTGGTTGAAATTCAATAGAGGTACGAAAAGAGTGTAAGTTATTTTGAATGAGGTTAAATGCTAACTTACACAGACGGTGCAGTAGTTACATCTCTGTATTATTATAACCATTTCAATTTCTTTTTAAATACTCTTTGTATACAGATAAAATGGCTACAGCTCTAGAGAACATCAGTGCCCATCTTGAATGCGACATATGCACAGACAAATATAAACAGCCCAAGGTGCTGGATTGCATGCATAGCTTCTGCCAGAAATGTCTGGAGAAATACTACACCAACAGGTATGCAGGTCAGCCTAAGTTTCCTTGCCCTGTATGTAGACGGGAGACGGTACTTCCAGAGACACACATTCAAGGCCTGAAAACAAATT
The DNA here is from genome assembly GCA_029964075.1 of Patiria pectinifera. Taxonomy (NCBI): domain Eukaryota; kingdom Metazoa; phylum Echinodermata; class Asteroidea; order Valvatida; family Asterinidae; genus Patiria; species Patiria pectinifera. The sequence goes on from CM057150.1 coordinate 33,635,481, forward strand.
TCCATTTGATGGGAATAGTTGAGGAGGTCTCAGTCCAAGAAAAGGTGGCTTGTTTAGAAAACACAAAGTTCATCTGTGAGATTTGTGATGAGGGAACTGAAGCCACGCATCATTGCCTGGACTGTGCACAGAATATCTGCCCAAAATGTCACAAGACACACTTGCGATGTAGTGCTACATTAAGCCACAGAGTGGCTTTTTTGGAGGACATTCGTCGGGGGAAGGTAACACTAACAGTGAAGAAAATACCAGAGGAAGATGAGTCTAAATGCCAGAAACACAAGGGAGAAGTGAAACGGTTTTACTGCGAGACATGTGAACAGTTAATCTGCCGAGATTGCACAGTAGTAGACCACTGTAAACCAAAACATCACTACATTGACTCTGGAGAGGCTTTTCTCATATACAAACAGTCACTGAAAGATATGTTGCTAGATTTCATGAAAGACATCAAAAGACTTGAGCAAGCTTTGGTAACTTCATCTGAAGCTAAGCAGAAGTTTACACAGAATGTAACAAAGACTGTGAAAGCTGTGCAAGACCAAGCGGATAAAATGAGAGCTGAGATAACTCAAAAGACAAAGTTGATTGAAGAAATCGAACAACTCAAGCAGGATCGCAACAGAACATATGATGAGCATCATAACACACTCACAATGATGCTACAAAGTAAACAACATTTGCTAGCGACATCTCAGGATATCATTAACACTGCATCAGACAGTGATTTCCTGTCCCTCTGTCATGTCTTAAGCAGGGACTTGAAATCGCTCATGAGTCAAAATCCTCCCCAGATTGATCCCAGTCTTTCCTATCTGAGCTTCAACCCGAGTCAGAGGGTTGGTGACAACAGTCTTGGCAAGCTGGAATTCACAGGCAAGTGGGAGATAGGCCATCTGTTTGTCAAAACCAAATTGAAGTTTTGAACTTTGTATACTGTGTAAGACTGACATATTTGTTTAATAGAAAAGTTGTGTGAAAAAAAGGAATTAATCGCATTTACCGTTTTTCTTTTGTGAACCTTTATAAGGTTCACCCAATTCATGTTTTTTTCCACGAGGCATCTAAAAATTGCATATGAGCACAATGTGTCCCCAGAGCCGTTTTTCCTATGAGGAATAGAGCCAAGACATGATTTGCCTCGCCAGATGGTGATGTAGAGGAGACAATTGTGTGAACAATGTAGGACACAGTAACTATAGAATAGCCCAGCGAAATTTGGCATTTGGCATAAAGAATTGAAACCGAAAATAACGCTAGAGCAAAGATTCAGTCAGTTTGACATCTGTGCTGTCTATTCAATGTACTGTTTTCGCTATTATGCATAGTTCTGATGCCTCATGGACAAAAAGGTCAATCGGATACCGCTGTAAAAAGGTTCACAAAAGACAAACGGAAAATGCGATATATTCTATGTTTTTCACACAAGGTTACTAATGAACATATATGTCGTTCTTACAAGGTTTATAAAGTTTAAAACTTCAACTTGGTTTTGAAAAAAAAAACATGGCTCATTTGCATTATTGCAGTTTTAAACACTCATCCTGTACCTGCATACTATCAAAAAAAATTGTTATGATCATATCGGCGTTTTATCTTCTCAGGCATATTGCGAGTTGTGTTAGATTTCATTTAAATGTACATTGTAGATCTTAACATATTTCTATTTTTTTTGTTAAATCTTAAGAATACAAAGTTCACGCAGGAGATGCATCTAAGTCTACTGAAAGCGCTTCTTCAAAAACGGCATCACAAACAACTCTAAAGGTATTTCAATTGTTTGTGTACGATACTTCACTCAGTGATCATGTGTACTTATGGTAAACATGTCTATCGTTAAATGATTAGAGTTCTGTATATGTTCATACAAATGACATTAATGATTTGCCATGGTCTAGCGATCCAAACGAAATAGCTACTAATTTATAAAGATGTTTACACCTGTACTTTTCTCACTCACTTTAGTGAACACTTTTTACTGCAGTAACAAACATTTCCAATTCTTGAGTAATAATTCAGAAAACTGAAAGTTTTTGTTGCAATAAATAATCATTTAAAATCATGAATATGGCCAATCATTGACCTTTTTTAATTATAAAACTGAAGATTTTGTTACCGTTATAAACCTGTTTTAGACCAGCCAGGACATCAAAGTGCCGAGGTCAGAAAAGTCGAGCCATCTCCAACTGGTGTTAGATGAGGTCAAAAAGCTGACGGATAAAGTAACTGTAAGTAAGCGGTTAAAATGCAAAATCCAGTCACCCTACTTCGCCACACGATACTTCAACGAGAAGGGTGGAAGCTTGTCCCTGGATGAGAATGGCGTGCACCTTACCATCCCGCGTGGTGCAATAGCTCCAGGCTCTCCTCAGCAAGTCTACATCTATGTAGACCCTTCTGCACAACCAGATGATGCAGTTGAGCCGACAGAGGTCGCGCTTTCACCAAGTGTCAAGTGCGGCCCTAAAGGGTTGAGATTTGAAGAAAGTGTGGCGCTGTCCTTCCCTCACCACGCTGTTTTGAAAGGTCAAAGATCTAGATACGACAAGGTAGTTGTCAGGAAGCGTTGTCTTGACGAATCACAAGACAGGCAATGGGAGGATGGCAATCCTGCATTAGTAACAGAGAAGCATGTAATTGTCTTGATCGATCATTTCTGTGACTATCGTCTGGTTGGCACACCAACTCCTGGAAGCAGTAAACGGCTGAAGGTCGGTGCCTTTGGAGGCTTTCTTGACCCAGGACTTCGTCAGTATGCATTTCGGGTCCATGTTTGGAACGACGAAAAAATCGTTGAAAAGGTACGCATAATCTTCTGATAAAAACAATACAGCCACCTATTTTATGTTGTATTTGCACTTACATAAGAATCAAATTGCTTCCTTTCACGTTTCGTCAAAATTACAAAATCTTTTCTTGAAAATTCTGTGACTTTAAACCCATTCACTTAACTCGAGGCCATGACATGCGCAAAACTAACCCCCAACGGTAAAAAACCGCAAAGGACAACGTTTATCAGAAATTGGAAATTAGTCATATTTTTTTGCAAAGAATATCGTCCAAGAAGAGAAGGACCTGGAAACAAAGAAGTTGGACGTCTTCAGGGACTTGCGGTTTTTCTGGGATAGTGGGGACTTGGCTGTCAGAGTGTCAGATCTTGAAGTTGGTTGGGTAATTCGTGGCGGAAAGACTCAACAGGTAGGTGTAGTATAATGATTTCGGTTCTTCTTGATGATTTCAGTTCTTTTATTGTTGTGATCATGCTTACAAGTTTTTGATTTTGGGTAACTGATAGTGTTTATTTAATTTCAAAAAGTCGTATGTTTAAACACAAAGAGGGATCCAAATTCACCTTTTTTTAAATGAAGGGCATATGACAGTAGATTTGTTTTGTAATTTTGTGATACGAGCTACTCTTGTCGCATTTGTCCCATGCACGCATGCATGCATGCGTGAATTTTTGAATGAAATTGTACAACAGTTCTCTCAGATATGTCTTAATTCGCGCTTTGCCAGCGATGTTCGACTTTTCTACTTGAAATATATTTTCTTTAGATCATCAGTGAGGAAAACATACGATTCTCCGCTAAGAACTCTGTAACGTTCGACCTGAAGCGGCAGAAAGGGGATTCAGAAAACGAAGGGTTGTTCTGCGTTGCTTGTACTTACCAGTGTTCTCCAGATGCAAGTGTGATGGACCAATCTGATGAAGTTCATCTGTCGATCTGTCCGAAGCAAGTAAGTCAGATGCTTCCCAACATACAGGTACTTACGCATGATGAAGGACGACGAGTCAGAAATTTTGAACGTGGACAATTGTTTGCTTCCTAAATTTGGTCATTTTGCTGGTCCCATATTGACAAGCTTATGGTCCTCTTTGACATACTGGATTAACTTACTGACCAACTATGACTTGTTACTTAGACTTGCAAACGTATCTCGCCGAGTTACTGTTAGTTGTAAATTAGACTTCTTACTAATCTCACTGACTAAATGACTGTAAATTATGAATTGGAGTAATAATGTGGGTTGGGTTTGCCGAAGTCTGTCGCTGAAACTATACAGCTTATTTCAATAACTTTTTACCCATTTTGCTTGTACAGTCTAAATTTGTGCGACGGTCCTAATCCTAAGTACTTTATGCAAATTGAGCATTTACAAAGCTTGTTGATTAAAACCACCTGGTGTCCCATACCCGAAGTCCTGTACATTTAAATAAATTGTAACGATATAGAAATTTTTACAAGAGTCCTTTTCTTTTTCAACAGTCATTTAAAACGTTTGAAGCTTGTTTTCTAATAAGCTTAAGTAAAAGCGCGCGAACACAAGCAATTTTTGATGTCGGGTTTTGTTTTAATAACTGCAGGAAAGCTCTACCGGTGGGCGACAACAAAGGGTAAGTGTCCTTTAACAGCAAGGCCTTTTTTTAAAAAATCAACTCGATGATACTCTGTGAACATCTTTTGGACGAGATTGTGTAGAGTCTGTAGGCATTTGTTAGCAATTTTTTTCCCTTCGAAGTTTTCCTTAACATGAAAATTAAACAACTCAATTTAGCATGTCCTTCAATGTTGGGTTTGGTGCTCGTAATTACTTGAGCAGTAAATAGTGTTATTGTTTTTTTTCAGGCTGGTGTCCAGTCTTCTGACAGTACAAGTCACTGTACATGCTTCCCAGTGAGTTTTCTTGCGATACGCTCTTGTCACTTAACCCTAAAGGGACCGGGGGCGGAATCCGCCCCCAGCATTTTTCGCAACCCGAGCTCTTATGACTCTTTAGCCTCGAGCTTTTCGCATCTTTTGATACCAAAAACATAAAAATCGGACCACGGGTTGCCGCGTAGCAAAAGAATTTCCGGCGCTACGCGCCGTGAAAACTGAATTTTCGCATATACGTCGTGTACACAGGGCAGAATTGCCATTCGTACATATGAATAATTAATTAGCCATAATTCCAAAACCCTTTGACTTATAGTCATGAAATTTCTTGGGTATGCTTAGAAAGAGTTGCTTTATGCATGTGCCGAGTTTCAAACTTTTAGGGCACTAGATGGCCGAGATCTTAGGGGAGGGGGGGGGGCGGAATCCGACTCCCCCGGCTGAGAGATGGTCAAAATAACCCGGCCCCTTTAGGGTTAACTAACCTACTGTCCTAGGATGAACAAAGTTTGTATTTTTCAGGCGCTGTGATCTGATAGGCACAGAGCAGCAATGCTCCTTTAATATGATGACATTCTATTTAACTATAAGTCTACGTTAGACTAGTTCTAGAGTCATGCAAACCGTTTAGTCAAAAAAAAACAAAAAAACGAATGAAAGCTTCTGAAAGGAAGTCAAGAATTTTTTAATAAAATGTCGTGAATAAGTTGCAATACCCAGCGTCCGCGAACTGATACATTTTCACAGGTCAATTGTTCTACTACCCTCATTTGGTCATTGGTAATGTAAGCACGATGAGGGAATTGCGTGTCGTCTGAGTTTGAAATGTTCACGTCATGCATAAAGTTTGTGCCGAACCGATGAGTTTAATTCGGGTAAACTCCAAATGCTTTTCGGAAAAGATTATGTAAAAGAATTCTGTGTACAATTGTAGGGTTGAGTTCAAAACAAGTAAATCGCACGGTCGGTCACAAGTAACAAGGCATTAAAAAACGAAGGAAAGTCTTGGAAAGGTACCTTTGTTTAGTTGTGACTTGGGTTTGGGACTTTTAGATTGACTTGTGATGGACGGCACGTATACGTGTCCTACATAATCTTTACTGGGCAACCGGCTCTTGCAATAATGTAATTGCAATTTACAAGGAGCTGGGACTAACTAAGGAAGTTCAATTTATTTATTGTTTCTTTTTATTCCAGAGAGAAGAGGCAGACGATCTCTGTGCTGATTGCAAGGTAAGCTTATACTACCGATTCCCGCGTCACAATACTAGGTTTTAGTAGACAATTAGCATTTCTTACAAACACAACTCCTCAATATCTTGACTAATTCAGGAAGCTCAGTTCATTTCATGTTCCTTCAAAAGTAGAAGTAGATGCCAAGACATACAAACCGTGTTATCCAATTTGAATACTGTGAACTAGCCCAGACCATCATCACTAAATGCCAGTTTTTGTTTACCTGTACATGCGTCCATACTGCTCAATCTCGGCCTTCGTCATAGTCTTGGCCCAAGACGCTAGTGATCGTTAGTGGATCGTGCATTATCTAACGGCTTCGATAGACTAGCGCGCCTGTTTGCACTAACGTCGTAGTAGCGGTTTAACTACATGTATTTCTAGTTCTCCTCAGGCCGGGAAACGAACAGCGGTCGCGAAATGGTTTATAGTCAGTCGTGCGCGCCCGTTGCAAACATACACGTTATTGCAGTGATCAAGCATCGCTAATTAGATATTGATACACCCGCGCAAGCGCGCAACTACCGGCATCAAATGGGAAGCCGCTGTTTTGTTCGAAGATACAAATATTTTACCCAACAGTCTTATTTAAATAAAATGGCTACTCCCCATTCCCGCGAATTTCCCAAAATATGCAAGAGCGCTCCACGACAAGGCAACCAACACTATTGATCACTGACGTCTTGGGCCAAGACTACGTACGTCATGACTGGTCATGCCACCGAGCGCACAGATATCACAGGCCAAAATGATACCTATGATATTTGTTTTAATGATGATCCTTGAGATGATTCCAAACGGGTGTCATTAAGAAAGGTTCTTAGAAATGCTTCTGTTTCTTGTATTTGACATGGTACTATCAAAACAATACAAATACAGAGTCCCCGAGCACTTTGAAGCATTTTCAGCCACCAAAAAAAAAATTAATCCAAGCAGTAGAAAACAAATTCAGAATTCAGTGAATAGGCGTATAAGTCGCCAAAAATGGAATTTGATTTTCAACTTACCCAGGAACAGATTGGCAAAGAATTTTCAATAGAAGATCTTGGAGATGTTAACCCCCAAGACTACGGTGGATTGTCATTCGATGCCGTGCGTTCCTTGTGTGTTCATCTCGACGACGGTAACAAGTGGACGAAACTCGTGGAACGGATGTCCGACTGGCCAGGCACAGATGTCGCACATGCAATTGAATCAGGTAAACTTCGCACGAAGGGCTTACTGAAAATCTTTTTCGAGAACTGCAAACGTAATAACAACGAAGGCAAGAAAGCGATAGCCTTATTAGTAGAGTTACTGAACAAGTTGAATTTAAAAAGAGCTGCGCAGATTGTACTAGAGCATCTCTAAAAAAAAAAGAGCACATTCGCACGAGCATTATACGAACGAGATTTGCGCGTTACTACACGTCACGCCAGTTTTGGTTACAATAATGAAGTAAATAAATTTGTTGTTTTTTTTTCCAACCAACAGTTTGCAAATTTTGCCGTTTATTTTTACCCAGGTTTACCCATTGCCAATATTGTAAACAGAACGTAGAATAAAGTCGAGGGATTAAAAGATTTGTTCTACACAGGGCGACCCACTTTTGCCTTTAAAAAAAGGATCGGTGGATTTTTATGTTTTGAGTTTCAGAGTAAAGCTGAGAGCTTTTTATTTCAAATACTAAACAAATCATGAAAATAGCACTTTGGGTTGCTGAGAAAATGTTCATCCTGTACACAAGTACTTCAAACAGTGAAACATTTTACTGTAAACCTACTGTGCAAGTATCCTTCATTTGTGCAAGTTCTTTTATACTTTGACATAATTTATGATGCTGAAAAGGTTTAAAATAGAACTAAAAGGATGATACACCTGTTCAGGTGAAAAATAAAGGTATTTCTATCCCTCTACTCTTGTCATATTATGTGCTGTGTTATTTGAAAGGATTAGAACATGCACAAAAAGTACAGTGAAAACCCCTTTCTGTGGTATTTTTGCCGTACAGGATAAAAAAATGACTACTTTTATATAATTGGCATTTTCTGGGCAACCAAAAGTGCTATTTTCATGACTTGTTTTCAGTATTTGAAAGAAAAAGCTCTCAGCTTTAATCTAATACCTAAAACAAACATCCACCGATCTCTATTTTTTTAAAAGGCAAATGTTTTAGGGTTGCATTTTTTTGGGTCACCCTGTATAGTAGCAGTGTAAGTGGCATATTACTTGATATATTTTACGTATAGTTTATAGACTGATGAGTACTGAATATAAAGTCAAGACGTACGATACTTGAAAGCTTTTTAAACCTAATGAAAGTCACGTAATCACTTGGAGTGAATGATACTGTGTTATATTTGTACAGTTTCTTTGTGGGTAATATATTGTACAATTATCGAGCATAAATACACGTATAGTTACTTGTAAATATTGTCCAAATGACAAATCAGGATAACCAATAACAGGACAACCAAATGCCGTGCCGCCACTGATCGTAAGTAGATCTTTGTGAGCATGTTTTATGTTTTTCCTATCGATAAACCCGAAGTAGGCCATGAAGTAGCCGAAGGAGAATGTACATTAGATCAAAGCATTGTACTGAGCAACATGTGTGCATTCGTTTCATACAGCTACAAGTTTGATTGAAGATTGATGACTGCATTTGATTTTTTAAAGAAACGTTAACATTGTAGAGTTGACAAAAAATATTATATGACACAGTCAAATTTTTGTAATACATGTACATATTTAAATGTACATGATATTTGATTGTAAGACGACGTTTGCGTTGGTAAGCTTTAAGGATGCGTCTTTAAACAAAGCTTGATCAAACCTTATACAAACGAAGAAACCGAATTTGGTTCAGATTAACATGCTATGTGATCGCTGTATTTAGCCTATGTAATACTACCTTGCAACTTGAGTCTAGTCATAAGGTAAATTAAACATAACGTTAAAGCTGCGCTCGAGTTTTCTTTTGTAAAGTATAGGTATCTTTTCCATCATAACATTACGGAGTTGGGTAAAATTTGGGTTTTATCAAAGACGGAGTTTTTCTGTGCATAATGGGAAAACACGCGCAAGTTGTTGAGCGTTTCAATAATAGGCAACAGAGAGTGCGCACAAGCTAAAATATCAGACGGGATTGGTGCGTTAATTTGGGGATAACTGATGATGAGTCAGTGTATCACCGCAGAGATATCATTTTATTTCTTACACTACATTATTGTTGATTGCTGTGTATTTAAATTAAAAGAAACGTCTTGCTGTCAGTTTTGACCAGCATTGATTTTATGATTGAATTATGTGACATGTATATGTTAACCTTACGTGTATGTAAATGATTACCATTGTTATTAATCATATATGAGGTCATATATTTGTGTAGACAAATTGTACAGTTATGCCACAAAAATACGAGTATACACCTGCTTTTAGATAACACCTGATGTTAGATAATTAGTGAGAAATCTGCCTTAAAAAGGGCAAAGCAAATCGAAATAGTCTATTTTTTATTTTATTTTTTCCATTGTAGCAACGAGATCCGAGATAAGCGTTCGAAACATTTCAACTGTTTTTGTTCATGGTTTGGATTCTCAACTTTGTGCTTTATGTAAATCAAGTGTTTTAATAAAGATTTTATAAAGCGTAAAATTGAGACTGTATAAACATATGGTTAAGGGGCACTTTATGTTTTATATTCAATCAATGTACTTATCCTTCGCTCAAAAGAACTAGCTTGCATTAAGTTTTTATTAGCATCGATTTTATCATTTTACTTCAATTTGAGATACATGCACGTTTACGATTACAGTTATTTAAAGTAATTTACAAAATGATTACTTGCCTGGAGAATGTGATCAGTGATACTGCTGAAAATGGTTATTTACACTTACACACATACAGGACGCTTTCATTAACCTGCTTCTTGATCTTTTGCGTTAGGACAATGTGTAATCCTAATATAATAATAATTGCTGCCATGAAAACTTAAACGCTTCTTTTGGTATAGAGTTTGATGCTATGTAGGATTTTTAGTGTGCAGTGTATTTAAAAAACGAAATATTATATATACAAAAATGTAAACATTGGAATTTTATAACCCAGATGTTATTTTTACAGTAGTCCATTAGGCCAAAAAAAAAGTCTCCGGTTTCTGGTATGAAGCTTGCCCAAAAACTGGTGCGGCGACGCGGCTTTTTTTTTTTTTACCTGATTTTTTTGCTTCAAATGTCGGCTGATGACTGCAAATGGTGCCCGACTAAACTAAGTCCAAATATATGGGAGTCCAGAGAGGCCACATAAAGCTTATTATCGACCATAACCCAATCTAAAAACACGTTAAAATTGTGCAGCAGCAGGATTCCAGTCAAACCAGTGAGTTTGGCGGTTTTGAGACATCATCTTTCATTGAAAAAAAAAACACTTTTTCATTTTGCCGACGCGCATGGCTACGGCAACGCCCGCGCATACCAGAAACCGGAGACTTTTTTTTTGCCTTATGAAACGTACTTGAAATTTGACGAATGCATTATAATCTCTCACTGGTGTTATATACTTATCTGAAAGCAATGCTAAAGAAATCACATGCAATAAAATTATTCCAGGAATGCATTCCTATTAATAATCCCATGCAATAGAATTATCCAAGTTAAATTTTCACATTGCGTTTGTGTTAAAAAAAAATATTATAAAAAAATGTATACATTTTCTGGAACCAATCAGCCATTGGATTAAGTGAAATCAATTAGTTATTTGCATTGGCTTCGATTATAAGTAATTATATCAAAATGTATTTTAAGTAAAATATACAATAAGAAATATACATAATTGTAAGAAATCATGAAACATGAAATTGCTGCTTGTAAGGATTACTGTTCTGTTTGTATTTACTATAGAAAAAGCATGATATTGGTGTTCATTTGATTGTACGATTACTGTTCTCATTTTTCATTAAGGCATATAATTCTCTATGAAACAATTCTTACCAGTTTATTCTGTGACAAAATCTTATTTGATTACTGGCATAAAACTGTTTGTAACATTACAACGCATTTATCAGAATACTCTAGCTTAGGAAGCGTACTGCAAAATGGTATTTACTAAGATTTTATTGTAATATGCTTGCACTGTATTGCAAACTAAATGTAGCTTTTGCCGCACATTGGCTTCAATTGTTTGTTTCTTTATTTTGGATTCTAAGTTAGTTTAGTGATTTAAGGTATGAAGTAAGAATGTCCAGTGCCCAACCCCAAATTATCATACACACTAATTAAAGCCATGCTTTCTCAGTCACATATTAATTGTCGTATGCTTCAGCTGAAGGGAGACTTCATTTCTCTTAGTTGACCAACATTTTGATAGAAATTAATTATTCGCCGCATATTCGCCGCTTTTATTCAAAAACTTTTCCTAATTTTTCTATCTAGTTGTTCCGCATTTTCTTTGCAAATGATTACACACCTGTGAATGGGTACAATTCAAGCCTGCTAGACTGATTCCTTAACCTTACAATTCCCCAAAGTTTATAAATTGCTCTATTTCATCTTAAGTGGGGTCAGGGAACCAGACTACAAGAGCATGATTGGTTTTCTTGGTTTTTCCAGCATCTAGTCAGTGTAACAATTATATTTCCTTGAACATACTAATCCTCAAATCCATTTATTTCTGAAAATTGCAGCAGAAGCATATGTTTTACATTCCCTTTAAATAAAGCGGACACATTTCATTATAACAGCTGGCTTGTGCACAAATAATGCGACTGCATTTCTAAGAACAAACAAGATGCAACAACTGCTTGTCTGTATGCAATACCGCACTTAAAAGGGAAAACTAGATTGAACGTTTTACTGTGGGTCTTCGCCGAATAATACAAAAGGCAATTCGATGGACTGCGTGTAGCACACATTTTCAAAACTAAAATATTAATCCAGGTGTGGGTCTTCAAACAAAATTAAATCTTAATTCTCAAAATATTTCGTTTTAAAAACATTGTGAAGCTTTTTTGAATTCCTTCACTGTCCTAAATGACGTTTAACATATTCAAAGTCCATGTCAAATTGCACACTGTCTGTGTTTGGTGACTTTTTTATATTCTTTGTTGTACATGTATTTTTTTTTTTAAATATACCCCAAAGGGAAATTGACTGAGTGCATATAGTAACATTTTTGACAGAAGCGGGGTTCGAACCTGCGACCCGATTGCGTTCCGTTGTTCTACAAAACAAGTTATCAATCCCTATGTTGGAGGTTCCCCGAGTTGTCAATGTATTTCGATATTTCTTTGTATGGTATTTGAACCTCATTCGTCAGTTCTGCAAGAGAAGGCAGGATCTGGGATGATGGTGGGTAAACCTATCCAGTCTGCTAAAAAAAAATTAAAAAAATGTTGTGACACAATGAGACACACACGTGCATTTTCCTCCCAGACTACCGCTCTGTTCCATAGCTGTGCCCTGATTGGTCACATATTGCCTAACGTGATTGGATAAAACTCTTAGCTGTGATTGGTCCCAAATCATGAACACATAGTGCCAGGATCCCATCTTTGGAGAAAAAAAAACTCTCACGTTTGCATGTATGTTAGGGGCAACAAAGGGGACAATTTTAGTGTTCTTCAGAGCATTGTAAACACCTCAAATTATACGAAGCTGTTAGAATCAATATAATTCCAACAGGGCAGTTTAAATTGCAAAATAAACCGATTGAAACAATAAGAAGTCGTGAACCTTTCCCCAAGTATAATGAGTTTTGTCAAAATACATTCACAGTGACAAAATATCTTAATCATATCCTAAGTCCATTTTATGTCCAACTTATTTGGCGTCTGTTTATTTCCAATATGTTCATGTTTAAAGTTTTTCCCCCTACTATATTTTCAGTGCAGTCAGCGGTTTCCCAGGCTTTCAATATCTTTCGAATAATAGGATTTTTTTTGTCGTTTGATGGAATTATTTTTAATTCTTAATCTTTAATCTACATGGTTCGGCGACTGTTTTATAAGAGTATTTTTCAAAATAAACAATGCATTATATGACTTATTTCTCGATACACAGAACGTAAACATCTTATAACGTTACGAACAAAATGAACTTTTAATAAACATGGCATAATTATACGAATGAAGGCAGCTAGCTCACGTGCAATGCACAAAGACATGAATGTTCAAAACAGCATAATTGTTGGGCACCAACTGGACAACCGGGTACGGAAACCTATTCTTTTATTACCGAAAATACCGTTCAAGATTGAAACAATATGGTCACTGGAATAAATGGAAGTTTAAGAATTAATTTAGGAAAGAAAAAAAGCCGTGCAGGAACTACATAGAGGGATCGCGAACAAAATTGTAACTTGCAACTCACCCTTGAATAGCAGTGCAGCATTGACCGCCTTGCCTGTCCTTAGACGTGCGTGTGTGTATCCAACACAACAATGAAAGTTATGTGAACTTTTATTGACACCGCGCTCGCGCGCGCTCAATTTACATAACAATTGGTACATTAGTATGGCAAGCCAACGGGACAAAATATTTTCTTGTTGGTGTACTTGTTATGCAATATTCTGTGGAAAATTCTGTTGACTTTAACTTCGTCGCGGTTGAATAAGTCACGGACGGGGCTTTCAGTTTTCGTTATTCACCTCCAAAATTTCAACAAGACCTACGTTGAAAATAAAATGTTGTTGATGTATGCGTTGTAGTTTCTGGGAAAAAAATACATAGGCCCTAAGAGAGGGTGCTTATTATACGCCCTTAGTGCTGGAACAACGGTACAATGTTGTCAAAATATGTCCATTTAGTTTAAAATTTCATTTGGGAATTACTGAAAACGAAAATGGTGATCCCATTTTGAGGCGCCCAGACGCCTCTTCCTTTAAAGTAAAAAACAAATCCCTTTTTGGCAAAATCTCAATTTTCCATACATGCGCTTTTAAATAGATTTTTTTGGTTAAAGCTTTCCGCGGTGGGAGTGCACACAAACAATATATACGTTGCCCTCAGTGACCCCCTTTAAAATTGGTGCACCCCCAAGTGCCCCCAGCTAGCTTAACCCTAGTTTATATACGCGGTTGTCATACTCATCTGTATATGTTACCTGAATTTTCTCACCTCGAAAGGCGCCCTCATAGTTATGTCCTTCATATTTAAAGGAGCACTACGTCCTGCAAAGCGCCCAACATGCGTTTTAGAGTAAAACTCATCCCAGTTTGGACTTATGAATTGAATCTTTTGTAGAAATGTTCCCTTCTAACTAATCTGGTCGCGAGGTTAACATTTCTTGTATTTCATCTAACGGTGCTCCTTTATCTTATCATGGCCTGGGCTAGGATTCGTTCTTTGATGATAACACAACATTTTTGGGGGAGTGTGACCTCAGTCTGCCACCTACTGTGTAAAACAATGATAGAGATGGTTTCATCCAGATTGACGTGCTTCCTTGACAGGACATGGAGTTATTAAGGCTTTGTCAACCTCTAATAGACATAAACCATGGTCCAATTTAGTGGAGATGCATATCACAGAAATTCACTCAGCTCAGAATCATTTTAATCGCTTAGCCAAACTAGGTAACCACTCAAAATGTCAGGGATGTATAGGCTTCAGCTAGTACAGCTGAATTCGGCTTAGCAGAAAATATGCAACAATCATTTTAAGTCCATTGACGCAGGTAGCAAGCCAATATGTGCCCCATCTGGGCAAGACTTGGGATATGGGCTAAATAACTCATATGTATCCCATATGGGCTGCCTTATATATGGGTAAATTATGGCCCACTCCAACAACAATAACCCGTAAAGGTTGGATCACAAGTATGATCAAGAACGGGGCCACATAGTGTTTTTTTTTCATGTTTGCTTGTTATGAAGATAACTTTACTCTCATCTGATTAACAATTCAATACAAATGAAATAGATATCCTATCTACAGATTTTATTACAACAGCTGGCCTGTGCACACTTTTTTGGTTGCATTGTCTTCGCCCTACATTGCTTACATTAATTGATTGACTGAGTGTTAAATGTGTGATAGCTTTTGTAAGAAAAAAATACCATAATGCAACAAAGGGCTGCCTGTATCGGTACCGCACTTAAAAGGGAAAACATGACAAAAACAATTCTGGTCTAATTATGCTGAAGACAAATTCTGTTGCCTGCGTTTTGCACGCACATTTGTAAAGCAGGCGCGGGATCCAGGGGAGGGGGGGTAGCTCTGTCACAAGAAAAAAATTCTCATACAAATTCCTAAAAAAATAAGTCAACCCCCCCCCCCCTGCTGTTACACCACAAAGTAATTATACTGGTGTAATGTCCGCCTGTTCAAAATACGGTACACCATTCTGTAATGAGTGTTAATAATCGTTGAATTTGAACAGCGCCCCCTATTGAAATTGGTATTAGCCCCCCCCCCAAACCTTTTAGTTTGCAGTGTACTTCCAGATATTTACAACACCAATGTATGACAATCTCAAATTGTTTGATACGCCAATCGGAAAGCATTTGCATTGATATGACACGCAATGAAATTATCACATTGTGTATCATTACCTGCATTATAAGAGTAATTGTACTGATTCGTAATAAGTGTCATTGGCTTAATTCGAAGTAGTAAGACCAAATGTATTTTTTGTATTATAATATACAAGAGAAAATCGAATTGTACTTGAAATCGCCACTTATCTAGATTATTCATCCGTGTGTATTTACTTTTGTAGAAATAGCATAATGTTGTTCTCAATTTTAAAAATTCATTTTATTCTAATAGGGAATTTCGTACCATTTCATTTTGTGACAACAGCCCCTTTCGATTACTGTCATAAAACTGCCGGTAAAAAAGTACAACGCATATCAGAATAATCTAGTTTGCAAATCGTACTGCAAAATGTTATATAGATGCACTCATATTTCATTGTAATGTTGCTTCCTGTATCGGAAATTAAAAGCTGCTTCTGCCTATATATTTTGACTTTTTGTCCTAATTGTTTACTTACCGTTTGAAGGTGTGAGACCATAATGTATGTTGCCTAACAGAGACCTATTATTCACACAAAGACATCCAGGCGAAGATAACCTTAGTGCAACAAAGAAAATCATGTATGCAGTTCAAATCACAGATGTGTGATTTTATGCTTTACAATGGAGGCTTGTTATGAAGATAACTTTACTCTCATCTGATTAACAATTCAATACAAATGAAATAGACATCCTATCTACAGATTTTATTACAACAGCTGGCCTGTGCACACTTTTTTGGTTGCATTGTCTTCGCCCTACATTGCTTACATTAATTGATTGACTGAGTGTTAAATGTGTGATAGCTTTTGTAAGAAAAAAAATACCATAATGCAACAGAGGGCTGCCTGTATCGGTACCGCACTTAAAAGGGAAAACATGACAAAAACAATTCTGCTCTAATTATGCTGAAGACAAATTCTGTTGCCTGCGTTTTGCACGCACATTTGTAAAGCAGGCAGCTCTGTCACAAGAAAAAAATTCTCATACAAATTCCTAAAAAAATAAGTCAACCCCCCCCCCCTGCTGTTACACCACAAAGTAATTATACTGGTGTAATGTCCGCCTGTTCAAAATACGGTACACCATTCTGTAATGAGTGTTAATAATCGTTGAATTTGAACAGCGCCCCCTATTGAAATTGGTATTAGCCCCCCCCCAAACCTTTTAGTTTGCAGTGTACTTCCAGATATTTACAACACCAATGTATGACAATCTCAAATTGTTTGATACGCCAATCGGAAAGCATTTGCATTGATATGACACGCAATGAAATTATCACATTGTGTATCATTACCTGCATTATAAGAGTAATTGTACTGATTCGTAATAAGTGTCATTGGCTTAATTCGAAGTAGTAAGACCAAATGTATTTTTTGTATTATAATATACAAGAGAAAATCGAATTGTACTTGAAATCGCCACTTATCTAGATTATTCATCCGTGTGTATTTACTTTTGTAGAAATAGCATAATGTTGTTCTCAATTTTAAAAATTCATTTTATTCTAATAGGGAATTTCGTACCATTTCATTTTGTGACAACAGCCCCTGTCGACTACTGGCATGAAACTGCCGGGGAAAAAAAATACAACACATATCAGAATAATCTAGCTTGCAAATCGTACTGCAAAATGTTATATAGATGCACTCATATTTCATTGTAATGTTGCTTCATGTATCAGAAATTAAAAGCTGCTTCTGCCTATATATTTTGACTTTTGTCTTAATTGTTTACTTACAATTTGAAGGTGTGAGACCAGAATGTCTGTTGCCTAACAGAAAACCTAATATTCACACGAAGACATCCAGGCGAAGATCACCTTACTGCAACAAAGAAAATCATGTATGCAGTTCAAATCACAGATGTGTGATTTTATGCTTTACAATGGAGGCTTGTTATGAAGATAACTTTACTCTCATCTGATCAACAATTCAATACAAATGAAATCGACATCCTATCTCCAGATTCTATTACAACAGCTGGCCTGTGCACATTGTTTTGGGTTGCATTGTCTTCGCCCTACATTGCTTACATGAATTGATTGACTGAGTGTTAAATGTGTGATAGCTTTTCTAAGAAAAAAAACATGATGCAACAAAAGGCTAACTGTATGCAGTACCGCACTTAAAGGGGAAAACATGACAAAAACAATTCTGCTCTAATTATGCTGAAGACAAATTCTGTTGCCCGCATTTTGCACGCACATTTGTAAAGCAGGCGCGGATCCGGGGGGGGGGAGGGCGTAGCTCTGTCCCAAGAAAAAAATTCTCATACAAATTCCTAAAAAAATAAGTCGAAAACCCCCCCTGCTGTGACACCACAAAAAAAATTATACTGGTGTAATGTCCGCCTGTTCAAAATACGGTACACCATTCTGTAATGAGTGTTAATAATCGTCGAATTTGAACAGTGCCCCCTATTGAAATTGGTTTTGATGGGTATTTGAATCTTATAATTGAGATAATCAGCCCCCAAGGTTCCGCAACTGTTTTAACATTTTTTATCACAACCTAAACTTGTATAAAACTGACTACTTTCTGAATCGATGCACATGATTTAAACATTTTATACCGTTCTGACTGAATTACCTAGCATAGTTACATGTTATTTAAGATGACATTGCATTTATATCCGTGCACATCTCACATCAATGCAAGGTTAAATAGAAGCTCAATGCTTGCATGTGTGCCTTGATTCCTAGAATGTCGATATTCAGAACCCCAGCTTTCACAAGTCACCTCATAGTTCATATCACGCGTTGCTTTCGCTTCAATTTCAACACGTGTGTGCCTGACTGTACCCCACACAACAATAGAAGTTATGTGAACTTTTGACACATGGCTGGCGCGCCTAATTAACATAACAATAACACGTTATAGAATGGTGGGCCGAAGAGACAAATATTCTTGTTTGTGTAACTGTGATTCAATATTGTGTGAACAAAAATCAGGGGACTAAAACTTTAATCTTTCAGCTTTCAGCATTCACAACCAATGTTGAGTGTGGGTCCGAGCTTTATGATGCTGTATGATATAATCTTTGGTTGGAACCAACTTATGTTTACCTATACCTAGGACATTTTAGAAACGCTGTTTGGTGTGTCTACTCGTCAAATTAGTTAATTAGACACATGAGGTCTGTAAGCAGTGCCTATGCTGAATAAGACAAGGTTTGGCTTATGGAACTACTCTACTTTGTGACAGGGGTCATTGTAAGAGTTGTGACACGAGGCAAATTACATGCAACTTGCTTTTGGCAATCTAGAACAAACCGAACGAAAGACAAGTGTTCGTGTTATATTTAAAGGAATTTCCATAAACTGTTGGAAAACTGTAATTTGTTTATCTTGAGGGTTCCTTTAGTTCAGTCTATTTGTACTTCCAAGTAAAAATCCCCTTGTGTGATCAAGAGCTAAGATGATATGATTTGAATGTGGGTTCTCGGTGGCGGAGAAAAGTGAGTTAAATCAAAGACGAGTTGTTCCGTTACCATTATGTGACCGAGCCCCCCAACAAGAGTCAATCTCCGGCATTGTAGCCATTGGCTGCAAAGACCATAGGTAAATCTTCGCAACGTACGTTTTGAACGACAATGCAGCATGTACATTTTGCAAATGAAATTAAATTATGTATCTACCCATTTCCAAGTGACCCCCATCATTTTGCTTTTATTGACTTGAGCGTTTTGCACCTTGGGGTGGCTACGGTTAGAAAACACCAACAAACGACTTAATGTACAATGCCTATACGCGGACCGTAAGAGGATTCTGAAAGCTCGTCCCCATCGCCAAAACAGAGCGCTGAGAAAAGGTAATCTTCTTCACAATATTTTGTGAAGGAAGCCCCCCTGAAAAACTCTTTCCAAAATTACAAAGCTATAATTGGTTTTAAAGTACACTCAAACATGGTTCTCAGGATTAAGAAGCGGTCCAGCTGCAGTAAGCGCTGCGCTATCGAAAAAGCACCTAACTACAGTCACAGAGCAAAAGACAGATACTTAAAAAAAAGAGTTCCTGCTTGCATGTGTGCCTTGATTCCTAAAATGTCGATATTCAGAACCCCAGCTTTCACAAGTCACTTCGTAGTTCATATCACGCGTTGCTTTCGCTTCAATGTCAACACGTGCGTGCCTGACTGTACCCCACACAACAATAGAAGTTATGTGAACTTTGACACATGGCTGGCGCGCTCAAGTAACATATCAATAACACGTTATAGAATGGTGGGTCGAAAAGACCAATATTCTTGTTCGTGTTACTGTGATTCAATAATGTGTGGAAAAAAAAATCAGGGGACTGAAACTTTAATCTTTCAGCTTTCAGCATTCACAACCAATGTTGAGTGTGGGTCCGAGCTTTATGATGCTGTATGATATAATCTTTGGTTGGAACCAACTTATGTTTACCTATACCTAGGACATTTAGAAACGCTGTTTGGTGTATCTACTTGTCAAATCAGTTAATTAGACACATGAGGTCTGTAAGCAGTGCCTATGCTGAATAAGACAAGGTTTGCCTTGTGGAACTAGATGCAAAAGTACTCTACTTTGTGACATGGGTCATTGTAAGGGTTGTGACACGAGGCAAATAACATGCAACTTGCTTTTGGCAATCTAGAGAAAGCCGAACGAAAGACAATTTTGCATTCAGTGTTCATGAAATATTTAAAGGAATTTCCATAAACTGTTGGAAAACTGTGATTTGTTTATCTTGAGGGTTCCTTTAGTTCAGTCTATTTGTGCTTCCATGAAAATCCCTTGTGTGACCAAGAGCTAAGATGATATGATTTGAATGTGGGTTCTCGGTCGCGGAGAAAAGTGAGTTAAATCAGAGACGAGTTGTTCCGTTACCATTATGTGACCGAGCCCCCCCCCAACAAGAGTCAATCTCCGGCATTGTAGCCATCGGCTGCAAAGACCATAGGTAAATCTTCGCAACGTTCGTTTTGAACGACAATACAGCATGTACATTTTGCAAATGAAATTAAATTGTGTATCTACCCATTTCCAAGTGACCCCCATCATTTTGCTTTCATTGACTTGAGCTTTTGCACCTTGGGGTCGCTACGGTTAGAAAACACCAACAAACGACTTAATGTACAATGCCAATACGCGGACCGTAAGAGGATTCTGAAAGCTCGTCCCCATCGCCAAAACAGGGCGCTGAGAAAAGGTAATCTTCTTCACAATATTTTGTGAAGGAAGCCCCCCTGAAAAAATCTTTCCAATATTACAAAGCTATAATTGGTTTTAAAGTACACTCAAACATGGTTTTCAGGATTAAGAAGCGGTCCAGCTGCAGTAAGCGCTGCGCTATCGAAAAAGCACCTAACTACAGTCACAGAGCAAAAGACAGATACATGTACTTAAAAAAAAAAAAAGAGTTCCTGCTTGCATGTGTGCCTTGATTCCTAAAATGTCGATATTCAGAACCCCAGCTTTCACAAGTCACCTCGTAGTTCATATCACGCGTTGCTTTCGCTTCAATGTCAACACGTGCGTGCCTGACTGTACCCCACACAACAATAGAAGTTATGTGAACTTTGACACATGGCTGGCGCGCTCAATTAACATATCAATAACACGTTATAGAATGGTGGGTCGAAAAGACAAATATTCTTGTTCGTGTTACTGTGATTCATTAATGTGGAAAAATCAGGGACTGAAACTTTAATCTTTCAGCTTTCAGCATTCACAACCAATGTTGAGTGTGGGTCCGAGCTTTATGATGCTGTATGATAAAATTTTTGGTTGGAAGCAACTTATGTTTACCTATACCTAGGACATTTTAGAAACGCTGTTTGGTGTATCTACTTGTCAAACCAGTTAATTAGACACATGAGGTCTGTAAGCAGTGCCTATGCTGAATAAGACAAGGTGTGCCTTGTGGATCTACACGCGAAAGTACTCTACTTTGTGACAGGGGTCATTGTAAGGGTTGTGACACGAGGCAAATTACATGCAACTTGCTTTTGGCAATCTAGAACAAGCTGGAGGAAAGACAATTTTTCATTCAGTGTTCGTGTTATATTTAAAGGAATTTCCATAAACTGTTGGAAAACTGTGATTTGTTTATCTTGAGGGTTCCTTTAGTTCAGTCTATTTGTGCTTCCAAGTGAAAATACCCTTGTGTGACTTTTAAGAGCTAAGATGATATGATTTGAATGTGGGTTCTCGGTGGCGGAGAAAAGTGAGTTAAATCAGAGACGAGTTGTTCCGTTACCATTATGTGACCGAGCCCCCCAACAAGAGTCAATCTCCGGCATTGTAGCCATCGGCTGCAAAGACTATATGTAAATCTTCGCAAAGTTCGTTTTGAACGACAATACAGCAGAGTTGTAACGAGTCACTGATTTTTGTGACTCGAGTCGAGTCGAGTCATTTTAAAGAAGTGACTCGAGTCGAGTCGAGTCATTAGGTCAACAAGGTCGAGTCGAGTCGAGTCGAGTCACAGAGTGTGGTCGAGTCGAGTCGAGTCGAGTCAAGTATTTAGCTCGAGTCAATTCGAGTCACAAATATTTGAACACTAAATTACAATAAAAAGCAACAAACACAAGAGAGAAAGAATACAAGGCACCAGTCTATTACGGAAATCCAAAGACATAAAGTATGCTGCATGGTACCCAACAGTTTCCATTGCTAGCTCACGTCACAGATAAGAAGATGTGAAACTTCGGTCTTATAACTGGTTTGGCTTCGGGTCTAGATTTTGTTGTTCGCTGATCGCTGACAACGTTAAAACCTAATTGCATTATACAAAACTGTTTCTGATTATTTAAAGGTGGGCCCGTCCGTATCAATTTTGTTTTTGTGAAATCGGGACATAATGCAACAGAGGGCTGCCTGTATCGGTACCGCACTTAAAAGGGAAAACATGACAAAAACAATTCTGCTCTAATTATGCTGAAGACAAATTCTGTTGCCTGCGTTTTGCACGCACATTTGTAAAGCAGGCAGCTCTGTCACAAGAAAAAAATTCTCATACAAATTCCTAAAAAAATAAGTCAACCCCCCCCCCCCTGCTGTTACACCACAAAGTAATTATACTGGTGTAATGTCCGCCTGTTCAAAATACGGTACACCATTCTGTAATGAGTGTTAATAATCGTTGAATTTGAACAGCGCCCCCTATTGAAATTGGTATTAGCCCCCCCCCCAAACCTTTTAGTTTGCAGTGTACTTCCAGATATTTACAACACCAATGTATGACAATCTCAAATTGTTTGATACGCCAATCGGAAAGCATTTGCATTGATATGACACGCAATGAAATTATCACATTGTGTATCATTACCTGCATTATAAGAGTAATTGTACTGATTCGTAATAAGTGTCATTGGCTTAATTCGAAGTAGTAAGACCAAATGTATTTTTTGTATTATAATATACAAGAGAAAATCGAATTGTACTTGAAATCGCCACTTATCTAGATTATTCATCCGTGTGTATTTACTTTTGTAGAAATAGCATAATGTTGTTCTCAATTTTAAAAATTCATTTTATTCTAATAGGGAATTTCGTACCATTTCATTTTGTGACAACAGCCCTGTCGACTACTGGCATGAAACTGCCGGGAAAAAATACAACACATATCAGAATAATCTAGCTTGCAAATCGTACTGCAAAATGTTATATAGATGCACTCATATTTCATTGTAATGTTGCTTCATGTATCAGAAATTAAAAGCTGCTTCTGCCTATATATTTTGACTTTTGTCTTAATTGTTTACTTACAATTTGAAGGTGTGAGACCAGAATGTCTGTTGCCTAACAGAAAACCTAATATTCACACGAAGACATCCAGGCGAAGATCACCTTACTGCAACAAAGAAAATCATGTATGCAGTTCAAATCACAGATGTGTGATTTTATGCTTTACAATGGAGGCTTGTTATGAAGATAACTTTACTCTCATCTGATCAACAATTCAATACAAATGAAATCGACATCCTATCTCCAGATTCTATTACAACAGCTGGCCTGTGCACATTGTTTTGGGTTGCATTGTCTTCGACATCCATTGCTTAAATGAATGCATTGAATGAGTGTTAAATGTGTGATAGCTTTTCTAAGAAAAAAAACATGATGCAACAAAAGGCTAACTGTATGCAGTACCGCACTTAAAGGGGAAAACATGACAAAAACAATTCTGCTCTAATTATGCTGAAGACAAATTCTGTTGCCCGCATTTTGCACGCACATTTGTAAAGCACACGCGGATCCGGGGAGGGCGTAGCTCTGTCCCAAAAAAAATCCTCAAACAAATTCCTAAAAAATTTGTCGAAAACACCCCTGCTGTGACACCCAAAAAAATTATACTGGTGTAATGTCCGCCTATTTAAAATACGGTACACCAATCTGTAATGAGTGTTAATAATCGTCGAATTTGAACAGCGCCCCCTATTGAAATTGGTTTTGATGGGTATTTGAATCTTATAATTGAGATAATCAGCCCCCAAGGTTCCGCAACTGTTTTAACATTTTTTATCACAACCTAAACTTGTATAAAACTGACTACTTTCTGAATCGATGCACATGATTTAAACATTTTATACCGTTCTGACTGAATTACCTAGCATAGTTACATGTTATTTAAGATGACATTGCATTTATATCCGTGCACATCTCACATCAATGCAAGGTTAAATAGAAGCTCAATGCTTGCATGTGTGCCTTGATTCCTAGAATGTCGATATTCAGAACCCCAGCTTTCACAAGTCACTTCGTAGTTCATATCACGCGTTGCTTTCGCTTCAATGTCAACACGTGCGTGCCTGACTGTACCCCACACAACAATAGAAGTTATGTGAACTTTGACACATGGCTGGCGCGCTCAAGTAACATATCAATAACACGTTATAGAATGGTGGGTCGAAAAGACCAATATTCTTGTTCGTGTTACTGTGATTCAATAATGTGTGGAAAAAAAAATCAGGGGACTGAAACTTTAATCTTTCAGCTTTCAGCATTCACAACCAATGTTGAGTGTGGGTCCGAGCTTTATGATGCTGTATGATATAATCTTTGGTTGGAACCAACTTATGTTTACCTATACCTAGGACATTTAGAAACGCTGTTTGGTGTATCTACTTGTCAAATCAGTTAATTAGACACATGAGGTCTGTAAGCAGTGCCTATGCTGAATAAGACAAGGTTTGCCTTGTGGAACTAGATGCAAAAGTACTCTACTTTGTGACATGGGTCATTGTAAGGGTTGTGACACGAGGCAAATAACATGCAACTTGCTTTTGGCAATCTAGAGAAAGCCGAACGAAAGACAATTTTGCATTCAGTGTTCATGAAATATTTAAAGGAATTTCCATAAACTGTTGGAAAACTGTGATTTGTTTATCTTGAGGGTTCCTTTAGTTCAGTCTATTTGTGCTTCCAAGTGAAAATCCCCTTGTGTGACCAAGAGCTAAGATGATATGATTTGAATGTGGGTTCTCGGTCGCGGAGAAAAGTGAGTTAAATCAGAGACGAGTTGTTCCGTTACCATTATGTGACCGAGCCCCCCCCCAACAAGAGTCAATCTCCGGCATTGTAGCCATCGGCTGCAAAGACCATAGGTAAATCTTCGCAACGTTCGTTTTGAACGACAATACAGCATGTACATTTTGCAAATGAAATTAAATTGTGTATCTACCCATTTCCAAGTGACCCCCATCATTTTGCTTTCATTGACTTGAGCTTTTTGCACCTTGGGGGTGGCTACGGTTAGAAAACACCAACAAACGACTTAATGTACAATGCCAATACGCGGACCGTAAGAGGATTCTGAAAGCTCGTCCCCATCGCCAAAACAGGGCGCTGAGAAAAGGTAATCTTCTTCACAATATTTTGTGAAGGAAGCCCCCCTGAAAAAATCTTTCCAATATTACAAAGCTATAATTGGTTTTAAAGTACACTCAAACATGGTTTTCAGGATTAAGAAGCGGTCCAGCTGCAGTAAGCGCTGCGCTATCGAAAAAGCACCTAACTACAGTCACAGAGCAAAAGACAGATACATGTACTTAAAAAAAAAAAAAGAGTTCCTGCTTGCATGTGTGCCTTGATTCCTAAAATGTCGATATTCAGAACCCCAGCTTTCACAAGTCACCTCGTAGTTCATATCACGCGTTGCTTTCGCTTCAATGTCAACACGTGCGTGCCTGACTGTACCCCACACAACAATAGAAGTTATGTGAACTTTGACACATGGCTGGCGCGCTCAATTAACATATCAATAACACGTTATAGAATGGTGGGTCGAAAAGACAAATATTCTTGTTCGTGTTACTGTGATTCATTAATGTGTGGAAAAAAATCAGGGGACTGAAACTTTAATCTTTCAGCTTTCAGCATTCACAACCAATGTTGAGTGTGGGTCCGAGCTTTATGATGCTGTATGATAAAATTTTTGGTTGGAAGCAACTTATGTTTACCTATACCTAGGACATTTTAGAAACGCTGTTTGGTGTGTCTACTTGTCAAATCAGTTAATTAGACACATGAGGTCTGTAAGCAGTGCCTATGCTGAATAAGACAAGGTGTGCCTTGTGGATCTACACGCGAAAGTACTCTACTTTGTGACAGGGGTCATTGTAAGGGTTGTGACACGAGGCAAATTACATGCAACTTGCTTTTGGCAATCTAGAACAAGCTGGAGGAAAGACAATTTTTCATTCAGTGTTCGTGTTATATTTAAAGGAATTTCCATAAACTGTTGGAAAACTGTGATTTGTTTATCTTGAGGGTTCCTTTAGTTCAGTCTATTTGTGCTTCCAAGTGAAAATACCCTTGTGTGACTTTTAAGAGCTAAGATGATATGATTTGAATGTGGGTTCTCGGTGGCGGAGAAAAGTGAGTTAAATCAGAGACGAGTTGTTCCGTTACCATTATGTGACCGAGCCCCCCAACAAGAGTCAATCTCCGGCATTGTAGCCATCGGCTGCAAAGACTATATGTAAATCTTCGCAAAGTTCGTTTTGAACGACAATACAGCAGAGTTGTAACGAGTCACTGATTTTTGTGACTCGAGTCGAGTCGAGTCATTTTAAAGAAGTGACTCGAGTCGAGTCGAGTCATTAGGTCAACAAGGTCGAGTCGAGTCGAGTCGAGTCACAGAGTGTGGTCGAGTCGAGTCGAGTCGAGTCAAGTATTTAGCTCGAGTCAATTCGAGTCACAAATATTTGAACACTAAATTACAATAAAAAGCAACAAACACAAGAGAGAAAGAATACAAGGCACCAGTCTATTACGGAAATCCAAAGACATAAAGTATGCTGCATGGTACCCAACAGTTTCCATTGCTAGCTCACGTCACAGATAAGAAGATGTGAAACTTCGGTCTTATAACTGGTTTGGCTTCGGGTCTAGATTTTGTTGTTCGCTGATCGCTGACAACGTTAAAACCTAATTGCATTATACAAAACTGTTTCTGATTATTTAAAGGTGGGCCCGTCCGTATCAATTTTTTTTTTGTGAAATCGGGACATGAATTTAGCCAGCGTTCCACCAAGAACTTCAAAATCGCCCGAAACCAATGATGAAACCACGGATTGAGAAATGCGTTTTAAGTCTGGTTCCGGGTTTAGCATTACATGCTATAGAACCACAAGGTGGGAGTCCGCGACACGGTGTATGTTTGTTGTTTCATTATGGAGGAAGGAAACAGACGGCTGCTGTATATAAACGTACCTTGTTCGCGAACATTAACGTGACGTGAACAAAAACTGGCAACGCGAACGGCGCAGCGTAAGTCATTGCAAATATTTTTCGCAAGTAAGTCTTGCTTTTATTTTGGGACTCGAGTCTTATTAGCCTTCCTCGAGTCGAGTCGAGTCATTCTGATGAGGGACTCGAGTCGAGTCGAGTCATTTGCTCGCAGTGACTCGAGTCGAGTCGAGTCATTTACCCGTCGGGACTCGAGTCGAGTCGAGTCGCCAAAAAATGTGACTCGAGTCGGACTCGAGTCGAGTCATTGACTCGAGTCATTACAACTCTGCAATACAGCATGTACATTTTGCAAATGAAATTAAATTGTGTATCTACCCATTTCCAAGTGACCCCCATCATTTTGCTTGTATTGACTTGAGCTTTTCGCACCTTGGGGGTGGCTACGGTTAGAAAACACCAACAGACGACTTAATGTACAATGCCAATACGCGGACCGTAAGAGGATTCTGAAAGCTCGTACCCATCGCCAAAACAGGGCGCTGGGAAGGGGTAATCTTCTTCACAATATTTTGTGAAGGAAGACCCCCCCCCCCTGAACAAATCTTTCCAATATTACAAAGCTATAATTGGTTTTAAAGTACACTCAAACATGGTTCTCAGGATTAAGAAGCGGTCCAGCTGCAGTAAGCGCTGCGCTATCGAAAAAGCACCTAACTACAGTCACAGAGCAAAAAACAGATACTTAAAAAACAAAGAGTTCCTGCTTGCATGTGTGCCTTGATTCCTAAAATGTCGATATTCAGGACCCCAGCTTTCACAAGTCATCTCGTAGTTCATAACACGCGTTGCTTTCGCCTCAATGTCAACACGTGCGTGCCTGACTGTACACTGTAAACCATGTGTTTAGGTTTAGAACACCTAAATAAACACTAATCTGTGACAGTTTTTAAACATGTGACGCAGTTTATCCAATGAACATGTTTAATTTGAAAACATATTTGGTGTTTAAAATCAGCACACTGACGGTGTTTAATCTTTAAACGGAATAGTGTTTAAAATATATACATCAAAGGCGTTTAACATTTAAATACTACCGACGTTTAAAAAGTAAACACGTAGTCAAAAAGAAAACACGTCAAACTGTTATTATTTTAAACATGTGACACGTTTATTGCCTGTGACAGATTTTAAACATGTGACGCCATTTATTATTATTTTCAAGTGTTTATATTCACAGTGTGTGTTTAGTTTTCGAACAGTTTTCAAAATCGCAAGTAAACTTTCAGTCACAATATTAACAACATTGAAATAAATGCATTTAGGGCACTTCACAAAGCTGTCTTCGTTTTCACCTATAGATTGTGGTTAAAGGCCTATTCAGTTCTATCGAATCATGAAAATGATAACAACATATTCAGATAATAACCAAAATGGACACAATAAAATACAAATGTATTTTTATGGTCACCCCTAGAGAATATTTTACATCACGACAGCAAAAATAATATGTGACATTTATGTGAATATACTACCATGCCTATTAGTATGTTTTCAACAATCTTTTTTTTAAGACCCCAACATTTTAAGGCCAATTACAACTTTTACAAGTACCAAAACAAAGAAACAAAACATAAACAAACACAACAGGGTGAATTTGAAGTAAATGAATATATCTGTAAAAAGGGCTAAAAACAATTATTGTCCAATTCAATGCCGATTTAGAAGTAAAACTGCAAATGAATTATACTTGTTTATCAAAACCTATGAAGGTGTGCGTTATAGTTTGTAGTGGAAAAATAAGTATTGATCTTAGGCTGAGATTTCAATAATATATCCAATTAATCTATACACAAATACCTTGTAGTGAACTGCATGAATTTGCTGGAATCTGCCCAGAATATTTTTCTCTGATTATGATTTTTTGAAAAGAACTCAAAGCATGTGGAAGTACTTTGGATACTCCAAATCAAAGGCATAGTACCCTGAGGATGGAGAGGAAGCGCATCACTAGTACGTGTTGTAGTTCGAGACTATCTTGATGGTGTCTCCACATAATACGCAAAAGATGGTTTTGATGCAGATAGTCTGTCTGGTTCAGCAGCATTCTGTGGACATAAACAAGATTTCTGAGTGAGCCATACAAGAACTGATCAACTTTGAAAGTGAAACCAGACCCTAAAAGGACAAGTCATTAAATAAAGTTTACTCAAGGAAGAATATGAAAACTGAATACAAAATTGAGTTCAAAAGTAAATTGCACAATTGTAAGCCTTCTTGGGACTCAAGTAAATATTAACCTTTGTTATCCAAGATAATGTGCACAAAGACTGTAAAGTTACAGTTTGAGCTTGATCATGGATCAAACATTTTAAAAAAATCTGAAAAAAAATAGGCAAGCTTTTCAGTTTCGTACATAACTTTGCAGTCATGTAGGTATTTACGGAGACTTTGTATTTAAAATTGTATTTTAAACCTAACTTGACTTTAGGTCACTTAGAATGTTATACTTTTTCATTTCAGGATGTTTTACCACCAGAGTAAATTTACAGCGGAAGTTGAAAGGTTCTTTTACAAGATAGAATCTCAGTCAAACATCATCATTCAATGAAATTGAAGATTTGAATAATATATTTTACACTACAAAATTACCCCATGAACAGTTAGCACTCTCCTCGTCTTCGGACCCTCGCCACGTTCAAACTTGGTGTTCTGCTGGACGTACATGCATGCAGTTACATCGAGCATCTGCAGAGGACCCTATATTCAAAACATAACACATGTTCTGTAAAACGAACGTTTTTTAATCACGCACTGCGGGTTTTTCGAAAGTTTTATACACAGCTGATCTATACAATCACACACTGCCAAAGCCAAATGACGATCAATGCCACGAGACACTTAGCCTACCTTATTTTAAAAGTCAATAGCTTCCTTTATCTGCATGCAAGGAATAAGACACACCCTGAAAATATACAGAAAGAAAATATTAAAACAATATACGCCCATATCATCATGTGAAATTGAAATTATAATTAAAAAATCCACTTCACTGAATTTTCTAAGATTAC
The DNA here is from genome assembly GCA_029964075.1 of Patiria pectinifera. Lineage (NCBI taxonomy): Eukaryota > Metazoa > Echinodermata > Asteroidea > Valvatida > Asterinidae > Patiria > Patiria pectinifera. The sequence continues at coordinate 33,665,593 of CM057150.1, forward strand.
AAACATTTTGACACGGCGTGTTTGCAAATGCAATTCCCACCATAGGCTATAGCCTCATATTAATGTAGCAATACTCCATTAAGGAAGTCCGCTCAAATGATTAGATTCAAGGATGCCAAGATAAACCCAAGACAAACAGACAAAATTAAAACACCAGGAGGAGTCACATTATGTTTGGTCTCATGAACTTGTTACAGATTACTTGTTTACAAAATCAATTACGAAAGTTCTGGATCTGAATCTCAATCTAACTCACAAAGCAAGAGTTACAAAAAGCAGACTTGGATTCAACTTCCAGCTCTGTTATTGTAATAACATTGCCAATGATAAATTATAACCACAATGTTTGAATTTCTAAAGTTGCCACGGTTCCTAAGATTTCCAGGTTCCTAATATTCTTGGTTCGAATATTTTAATCAGGTTCCAAGTTCACAGGTTCCTAATATTGTAATAAGGTTCCCAGTTCACAGGTTCCTAATATTTTAATATTGTTATGCGAAGTTCCCCGAACGCCTGGCAAGTGTACGGCTGTGTTGTGAACTAGGCCTCCATATTGCACCTGACATGAAACAGTCGTATTGCAATAAATCAACATGTGACACACGGTGATTAAAACTTTGATGTAACGAAGACTAATTCACCCCAAAATCACGCCTTTCATCAACATGAAATAAACTAAAACCTAGCCCAGCGGTAGCAGAAAACTTGCATTGTGACATTAATATGTAAAGAAAATACAAATTTCGCTCATTTCAAACTAATGTGTTGGTTTTCAAGCACAAATCTATGCACACGATACTCACACTTTGGTGTGCATGCAGAAAAGGGATGATATTCGCGCGTTCACAGCACTGACATGACTGAGTGCGCGTTTGTATACATTTTTCTGGGCTGTGTGCCAATTGTATGGTGCCTCGTAAAAGACGTCTCACTACATTAAGTATGCACTCAACATAGACCATTCCCATAATGTGGCTCAAATACAGAACTTCCTTCATAATATTGTGAGCTGCACAGCAGCCTATACCTTATAACAGCATCGTCATCCAAGAAAAGGAATATGAAGAAATCGAAATCAGGGTTCTTTTTCCCCCCTCATATTCATGTTTTATCACACGATCCTTCGGCCAATACCCTCTAAATTCATCTCAATCATATTTTTAATCTATCATACTGTATATCGGGATTAATTAAATCAAACAACACAAAAGGTAAAACTTACCACCTGTGTGAAAGCTTCCAGAACTGGTTCAAACTACAACCGTCGGCCGACTGCATGCACAGAATACGTTGCATCTGAGTAGGCCTACTCTTGCTGACTTGGCAATATGCATACCAAACTTGACCTCTAGCCTAGGTCATGCATGACCAACTGTTAATAGCTTCTGTAAGACTACATGTACATCACGTGGTCATATTTAAACATCGTGACGTGTACCGTGTTTATTAGGTGTTGAACACAAACAGCTAAATTAATAACCTGAGTTATTATTAGTGTCCTAATTAGTTAATAAACTTTTTTTAAACAAAGTGTTATTCGTTGGGAATAAACAAAATGCTAACTAGTGAAATTGAACAGTTAAGACATTTTCTAAAACCGATCTCATAATAAACACCCTATAGAACTGTTGACATTAAACACTAACTGTTTTGTTTAAAAACACAAGATGTGTTTAATTTTGTCACACAGTGTTTAAATCTAAAACACTGCGTTTATTTTTTAAACATGTCACATGTTCTCGCGTTTTACAGTGTACCCCACACAACAATAGAAGTTATGTGAACTTTGACACATGGCTGGCGCGCCTAATTAACATAACAATAACACGTTATAGAATGGTGGGTCGAAGAGACCAATATTCTTGTTCGTGTTACTGTGATTCAATAATGTGTGGAAAAAAATCAGGGGACTGAAACTTTAATCTTTCAGCTTTCAGCATTCACAACCAATGTTGAGTGTGGGTCCGAGCTTTATGATGCTGTATGATATAATCTTTGGTTGGAACCAACTTATGTTTACCTATACCTAGGACATTTAGAAACGCTGTTTGGTGTATCTACTTGTCAAACCAGTTAATTAGACACATGAGGTCTGTACGCAGTGACTATGCTGAATAAGACAAGGTTTGCCTTGTGGAACTAGACGCAAAAGTACTCTACTTTGTGACAGGGGTCATTGTAAGGGTTGTGACACGAGGCAATCTTTGGCAATCTAGAGAAAGCCGAACGAAAGACAATTTTTCATTCAGTGTTCGTGTTATATTTAAAGGAATTTCCATAAACTGTTGGAAAACTGTGATTTGTTTATCTTGAGGGTTCCTTTAGTTCAGTCTATTTGTGCTTCCAAGTGAAAATCCCCTTGTGTGACCAAGAGCTAAGATGATATGATTTAAATGTGGGTACTCGGTGGGTGGAGAAAAATGAGTTGAATCAGAGACGAGTTGTTCCGTTACCATTATGTGACCGAGCCCCCCAACAAGAGTCAATCTCCGGCATTGTAGCCATCGGCTGCAAAGACCATAGGTAAATCTTCGCAACGTTCGTTTTGAACGACAATACAGCATGTACATTTTGCAAATGAAATTAAATTGTGTATCTACCCATTTCCAAGTGACCCCCATCATTTTGCTTTCATTGACTTGAGCTTTTTGCACCTTGGGGGTGGCTACGGTTAGAAAACACCAACAAACGACTTAATGTACAATGCCAATACGCGGACCGTAAGAGGATTCTGAAAGCTCGTCCCCATCGCCAAAACAGGGCGCTGAGAAAAGGTAATCTTCTTCACAATATTTTGTGAAGGAAGCCCCCTGAAAAAATCTTTCCAATATTACAAAGCTATAATTGGTTTTAAAGTACACTCAAACATGGTTCTCAGGATTAAGAAGCGGTCCAGCTGCAGAAAGCGCTGCGCTATCGAAAAAGCACCTAACTACAGTCACAGAGCAAAAGACAGATACTTAAAAAAAAAAAAGTTCCTGCTTGCATGTGTGCCTTGATTCCTCAAATGTCGATATTCAGAACCCCAGCTTTCACAAGTCACCTCATAGTTCATATCACGCGTTGCTTTCGCTTCAATCTCAACACGTGCGTGCCTGACTGTACCCGACACATGGCTGGCGCGCTCAATTAACATATCAATAACACGTTATAGAATGGTGGGTCGAAAAGACCAATATTCTTGTTCGTGTTACTGTGATTCAATAATGTGTGGAAAAAAAATCAGGGGACTGAAACTTTAATCTTTCAGCTTTCAGCATTCACAACCAATGTTGAGTGTGGGTCCGAGCTTTATGATGCTGTATGATATAATGTTTGGGTGGAACCAACTTATTTACACTTATACCCAGTACATTTTAGAAACGCTGTTTGGTGTGTCTACTTGTCAAATCAGTTAATTAGACACATGAGGTCTGTAAGCAGTGCCTATGCTGAATAAGACAAGGTTTGCCTTGTGGAACTAGACGCGAAAGTACTCTACTTTGTGACAGGGGTCATTGTAAGAGTTGTGACACGAGGCAAATAACATGCAACTTGCTTTTGGCAATCTAGAAAAAGTCGAAGGAAAGACATGTTTTCATTCAGTGTTCATGTTATATTTAAAAGGAATTTCCATAAACTGTTGGAGAACTGTTTTATCTTGAGGGTTCCTTTAGTTAAGTCTTTTTGTGCTTCCAAGTGAAAATCCCCTTGTGTGACTAAGAGCTAAGATGATATGATTTGAATGTGGGTACTCGGTGGCGGAGAAAAGTGAGTTGAATCAGAGACGAGTTGTTCCGTTACCATCATGTGACCGAGCGCCCCCCCCCCCAACAAGGGTCAATCTCCGGCATTGTAGCCATCGGCTGCAAAGACCCTAGGTAAATCTTAGCAACGTACGTTTTGAACGACAATGCAGCATGTACATTTTGCAAATGAAAATAAATTGTGTGTCTACCCATTTCCAAGTGACCCCAATCATTTTGCTTTTATTGACCTGAGCTTTTCGCACCTTGGGGGTGGCTACGGTTAGAAAACACAAACAAACGACTTAATGTACAATGCCTATACGCGGACCGTAAGAGGATTCTGAAAGATCGTCCCCATCGCCGAAACAGGGCGCTGGGAAGGGGTAATCTTCTGCACAATATTTTGTGAAGGAAGCACAGGTGCGCAAAGCATTGTGGGGAGCTAAGTGCGTCAACCCATGATTGTATATTCTGTGCCCACGTACCATGTGCATGTCGAAGAGTTGACCCGTTTTATTCACACCAATTCTATCCAATGAAGGCTCAAAGTAATAACGTCATTCATCACGAAAAAAAAGAGATCTTCACAGCGCGCGCACCCTGTTCAATCCCGCTGCATGGGTACGAGCGAAATACGGTCACGCCTGATTTACTTACATTTAGGCTCTTTTGTCATTGGCCGTGACGCATCGGTTTATCCCCGCTGTGTGTGTTTCCAAATATTTTTATTTCCGCCTCTAGGAAACGCCATGTCGTTGTCTATACGTGGAACTTTTCAAAGCTTTTCGTTGAGTGAGGACATATCTGTCGTTCGGTAAGTTATAGCAGCAACACAAATCAGTACAATTGGTCTATCTGGTAGTGAATACATTATTTTTGCGGACGTGTGTGAAGAAAATGCAATTTAACACAAAAATACACACAAAATTCCTTCCATAAAGTTGGGATAAATGTCAAAACACAATTGGAACACCATGCATTATGGAAATTTTTGTGAGAATTGCGTCTATAACGAGTGTTGTGATGGCAATTTTCTGAATGTTTCTGTTGATAAGTGAAGCCAAGTGAAGCATACAGTATTTTTTTATGTGCAATGTGTCATTCAAAGAACTGTGGATAATATTAAGTCATTTTGATTATGGTTGGAAACGTTTATGAGAAAATATACTGGGTACAGTGTACAGTGTACAACTTCAAAAGTGGTGTGGGAGCAATAATGTGGACAAGGAGTAAGCCACTCCTAATACGTGGAACAATCCCCATCGGAGTTCCGTGATGTGCTTTAATTACCTATTCGTTGAATAGCACAAAACACACATGGTTAAAATCTATTTAGAAAGTTGTTATGGAAAAATATAATAGAGCAATTTGCAATCTTTTGAGAAAATAATTAAAGGAAACCATTAATGGGGGAAACATTTCCATGGGAAATTTTCCATGGGAAAAGTCCAATGGGAAAACTCCCATGGGAAAAAATCCCATGCTACATGGGAGATTTTTGTAAGGGAAATGTTGTATAATCTTTTAAGCGGCCAAAAAGTATACTGTTGCATCGGCTTTCGTAGCTATACAACTACATCCTCAGATTAAAACAAATCATGCTGCAAACTGCCCACTGATAGGATTGACCTAAAATGTATGCTTCGATCAGTTCCTGCTAGGGTGAAAACGTTTGGAATTATTAATTTACAATATTAACAGGTATAGGATTTGACACAACGTGTAAGTGTTGAACTATAGTCTTGAAATGCAACCAAGCATGAGACACTTCTCAGAGTTGAAGTCAAGTCCATCAAAAGTCAAGTCCATCAAAAGTCAAATCAGAGAGTATATTCACAAGCAATTGAAGAATGACACATGTCACAGATCATTTGAATATCTTGATAAAAGGGATTAGATAACATTTCAATGTGAGTGTTTCTATTAAGATAATGTTATTCGTTCAAAATCTGTTTTGCCAAAATGATGCTCATGATAAAAATATTTTATTTTGGATGCAGGCTTGTGAAGTCATCGTAGTCTTCATTTCCATCGAAGATATTGCCTGCTATAGGTTTGCTGGTCAAAACGATACAGGGCTGTGTGTTTGAATCCAGGTATGTTTTACATGTTTCAGTTTTCTCACAAGTGACATTTCTTTCTTAAATTTTGTTTAATCAAGTCCTATAGTGATTGATGTTCTAATTTATTGGCTGTGACGCATGACTCTTCCCCGATCTCTAGATCTGATGCAAAAACCTCTCGGCGCCATTTTGCTGGGTTTTGGCATGGTTTAAAAAAATATTTGGGCGTTTGCCAATATAGTTCGTGCATTTCTAATTGGGTGAGGACTTACTTATTGATTTGATTTATTAATAATTCTATAATGTTGGTTTATCTGGAAGTGAAGGCATAATTATAGAGTGTATGAAGAAGTGTAGACGAACATCACAAATTTTACACGGACTAGGGCTCATGTTAGCTTAAAAAATAGCTATAGGCCAATGCCCATGTTAACAGTGAGGTTTCTGACTGATATCGTCACCGTTTTCACGAACAGCCACATACTATATATATTGTGTTGATTTTGTAGAAACGTGTTTTCGAGATAATCGCAAAAGAAGTTTCTCATATTTTAAAACTTCAAGAAATACTACTTTGCAACAACTTTGTGCAGCAAGGAAACCATCACACGATTCTACAAGAGCTGAAGTTTTACATGAACCCGGTAATAAGACTTAATACAGCAGTTAATTAGTAACAATTAATTAGTAAAGATATGTGGCTCTTCGTGAAAACGCAAATTCAGGTTTCCGAGATTTGGCCCTTTCTGTTCAACGTGTATTTCCATGGGCGCGCGCGAGTACGCGTGCGCAGCTGAAAATGTAACAAAGATATGTGGTTCTTCGTGAAAACGCAAATCTCATTTGACCTACTTTTACGCATTTCCGTGCAATGAGTTTTGAACGCGTTCAAAGGGCAAAAATGTATGTGGCTCTTCGTGAAAACGCAAAATTCATTTATCGAGATTTCTGCCCCTTGTAACATTAATGTAACTTAGAAAATAATGATGTTTTGCTTACCGAAACATGTCAAAATGGTTAAGTACATTGTTTTTATGCGAAATATTGAAAAAAATCAAAATCGAAAAAAATTGTAATTTTTGACATATGTGGCTCTTCGTGAAAACGGTGACGATATGACATATCACTTTTGATCATGAATATGGACATTTCAGTGCATAGTATAAACAAATAAAAAGCACCATTTCACATGGTGGTTGCCGGGATTTTTCTAGAGGGGAGCGAAACACATTTTCCCCAAATACGTGTACTCTCTCTATCTAGCATATTCTCAATGTATCATTTTTTCGAGGGTGGGCGGGGTGGTTATTTTGCCCTCCAACCCCATAGACCCCTTCGGACGCGCATGTTGTCAAATGTGTATCAAATTATTAGCAATAGGCCTATAACTTCACACTTTTTTTCTTGTGGCCTTATTATGGCCTACCGAGTGGATGCCGGAAGGTGACGGAGGGAATATGCCACCTTCCACCGGCACTTTCTAAAGTGGGGAATATCATACCGCCCGAATAAAAAGTGTAGCCTACGTTTCATTGTACGTATAGCTCAGAATAGCTGTAACAATCTGGAGAAGAAAACATTACATGAAAATGAGCAGCGACGACGTGGATGCGAACAGGGATCGTTGTATAAATAGGTAATCTCGCTAATAACTGGTTGACTATATAACAAAAATGGTGTTGATGTCATTGTTCTGTTTTCAAGAATAAACATATTTTCCCATCGAAACTACTGAATTAATCATGAATTGGCCCCAACCAAGTAACAATCCTAGGAATAAAAATTACGCGCCCCAAACCCACGCAGTTAAGGCTTTATGCTGGCATTACGTCTGATCAAGGTCAGTCCCTCCCCCTGCCCCCGCACAGACTTTTAAGAAGAGAACGATTGACGCCGTAGTCAAGATGCGACTAATCAGAATTTGCCAACCTTGAAAAAAACCTTAATTTTCTAACTTCGGATTTTTGGAGATTTTTTAAAATGCGGCAAGCTATTCTCGGCCCAATTTGTGCCCAATTTCCGGACGCCACCGTTTCTTATCTCTATTTTTGCCACTTTGACTCGCCAAGCTTTTTTTTGTGTGATCCTGGCCTCTCTGCCGTTATTGATAAACGTTTAACTGTAGGCCTGTGTCTACTTTGGGTTGGAAACGCCTTAAGGAGGACAGTATACATGTACATGATACATAATGGTGCATGTGACTATTACACGTTTGATTTTGTATTCAAAAATACAAAGTGTACTCAGTTTTTGCCTGACAGGAAGTGTTCAGTATCGTCTTATTAAAGACACCCTTTTATACAAATTGACAATGCTTAAGTGAGATTGCATTTACTTAATGTATCGAAAATGTTTGCAATATTTATTAGGCATTGGACACTTTTTCATTTGTAATCTAAATTGACGAAAGTTGTATTTACATCATTTCAGTGATTTCAGGCCTATGCAAAATTAGGAAAAAAAGAAATGAGAATGCGAGAAATGATGCGTCATTGTGACGTCAATGAAAATGCGATATTTCAAAATATAAAACTTCAGGCCCGATCTTCATTTATTTTATCGAGAGGTCGATAATGGTTCTATTTTGGAAAATCCAAAGTGATGTCATGATGACATTATCAACTGATGTATATTTATTAAAAAAAAAGTTTCACATAAAATGCAATCAGACTGATTTCAAACTAGGAAAGGACTTCACCTTATAATAAGGTTGGTCGTAGACATGCGACATCGCGATGTCTAGTGGCGTAACGTCATCTTTATTTTTTTAGTCCGATTGGTTTGAAACTTGTCATGTAAGTAGGTATACAGGGATGTGTTATAGCTAAAAATTGAGTGACGTCCTTTGCGAGTAACCTCCGCTAGGAACGTCTGAGAGAAAACAATTAATCTAACTGTAAACTGGCCAGCCCTCTAATCTATCTCAATCCTTTGTCCAAACAGTGGCTTTATAATCCCTAACACTTAGTGTAATAAAGCCACATGTGCTGTCACACAGCTGATATTGACAAGCGCAGGGTATTAGCAGCAGTATCTGATAACAGGGACCAGTTTCTTGACAAAGGATTTGACAAAATAATTCAGTGTACTGCTAGAAGTACTGTATTCTTTCCGATTTTACATGCCCCAACTCGGAAAGCTGCTAAAAGCACTCACACTTGATGATAATGACGTAATCATGGGTCATGTGACGTCATCTGAAACTACATATTTTAATGTGTTATATCTAGAGAACTACAGTCCAATTGGGTTGAAACCTGGTATGTAGCTAGACAGGGACGTGTTATAAATAAAATATGAAATAAATGATTATGCTTATATAGCGCTTTCCATCGTACCAACATTCGGAAGTACCCAGTCATACTCCTGGGTAGAGAGAGGAAATTGTAGTGAAGTTTCTTGCCCAATGGCAAATACACCACGTTCCTGGCAGGGTTCGAACCCACGTACCATGAGTCAAACACTGTAACAACTTGATCATGGTGTTCTACAGTTATAGTTAAATACTGAGTTATAGTTAATGACTGAGTTGACCTCACACTGACGTCATAATGAATCGTGTGACGACATCTTAAATTTAGTGCTTATTTGAAAGTCTAGAGAAGTATCCAATTGTCCGTACATGAAATTAAATCAGAATTTGTCTGAATGCACGTGAACGACTTGAGTATTAACTCATATATAACGCGGAAAAGTCCTATGTTCTATTCATCGAGCAGATATAAACATCTAGTTATCATTCTAACTATTATCATTATTATTGTAGTTATAAGTATAAAACTGTTTCATTGTTTCTGATCTTATTAGCTTCCCATCAGGAAGATATCTGTGGAACAGCCATGGACGAAGAATTGCCTAGCTTAAGCACAAGGGAGAGTTTACTCGTCAGACATAAACGTGAGTAGCCATCAAACCAAATGACATTTTTAAGGCCAAAAAAAAAAAAATAGTCGGTCTCTGGTCAGACCAAAGTTCCGGAATTGATGCGGCGACGCGGTTTTTTTTTGGGGGGGGTGGCTTTTTTTATTCAAGCTTGGATTGTACAGACAAGGTAAGTTCTATTTTGCTTTTTTGTGTCCTCATATACATTGGTGTCCTCCATCGTTTGCCTTGGTGCCATTTATCATTTGCCTTGGTGCAATGTCCCCATTCCCTGGTGCTCCTTGGTACAAACATTTGGGGAGGCGCGGCGACAGAGGGCGCTGTTGAAGCTTCCGTGTTAAATTGAAGAAAAAAAAGAGTGACGCGCATGATTAAAATCAACGCGCGCGCCGACCAGAGACCGAGTATTTTTTTGGCCTAATGTGGAAATATGAAAATAACATGAACGTATAAGTGTACGTGTTGTGCCAAGAATACGAAAATGAAGCCAAAAGCAATATTTTAATGAATCTGGTAACCAATTTAGTTAAACTTTGACCTCCAATCGCTTGAAATTTGATATGTGATGACTTAATTATAACGTCACAATTGTTCATCTTCATCCCCTCAACCTTTTTGGAAGGAATTACGCCTGTTTTAATACTGGCGCTTCTTTTGATATTTGAACTTGCTTTCATTGTAAAAACGATGTTTAGGTTTAAAACGTGTTTACAGTTGTACGTGGATTTGTGTGTGTTCAAATGCTAAACGATTATTCCTTTTAACATCACGAAACTAAACGGGCTTAGCTTGTCAACATGAACGCGTTTAGGAAAGTGTTTAAATGCCAAACGCGTATCCACTGTTTAGGCCACAAAGCTAAACATGGTTAACTTTTGGAGACACGTTCATTTACGGAAATAGTCTCATTATTCATCACTGACCATTTACCAATCAGAACTTTCGAAATTTGTGTTCACAAAAGTCATGTTAAATTGTGGCGTTTTGTCCCAAAACACACTTTCTAGGCCGTAAGTGTAATTTAAACGAATCCATGCTAAAATTTGGATTTTTGCAATCACAAGTGAAAAATCGCATTAAATCTCTTTTCGTTTTTAAATATTGCAATATATTTTTGATGAAACCGTTCGTTCATTTTGGCGGGAAAGCTGAATATACAACTAAACCACGATAAGTTCTAGTATGTAGTGTGAAATCAGTTAAATCCCATTAAAGTCTGGTTCTCATTAATGCCTGTTTCCCATTTCCGCAAATGATTCTGTAAATATGCAGCTACTTTCTTGAAACCTATAACGAACAACCGACATTATTCGAATCACGTGCAAATGCTAAAAAGCTGAACATGTCAAAATGTAAACATCCAAATGCAAAATGTAAACATGTCGTGAGCTGAACATAATGTGAACAAGTGGGAACAAGACATGTGTTTAGAACTGTGTTTACACTCTAAACGCCATTTGTTTACAGTGTAAATTTGACCTTCCCTTAACCCCAGAAGTATATAGGTTGCACGACCTCACGTATATTGTACACAACAAAAAAAAGATCTTCAAGCCATGGTGTAATGAGAGGAATGGTGGCATTATCCCGTCCAGAAACGCTTTTCTGATAAAATGACCTGCATAAAATATGTGTGAAATATTTCATTCAAATAAGGAGGGATTGTATATTTGTTCGGAGGTTCCGCGGCTTCAATGTGAATTTGAGTGTGGGGTGCACTAGATTTAATTGGTGAACAAATTGGGTGAATTAATTTAGATGGGTACTATCATCTCTGAACCGAGCCTCCAAATTGAAAGAATATATCCTAGAACAAGTTCAAGGAGTGTTTGGGTGCATTTGGAGGAAGGTTTTGTGATGGCAAAGTTGTGATTGGCATTTTCGTAGGTTTTGCATACCGATTTGATCGTTTACGCTTTGTGAATGTTGAAATAGACACCATCAAAACGTACTAATAAGTGGGTGTTGTGGACAGGTTTTCTTTTCTTGTTTCCGCAATAATGTCAGTGGTGTCATGGACGTTGTGTGGGTTGGGTGGTAGCTGTGGTAAGAAGATATATCTTGGCTGTTTGGCTCGTACAACCGATAATAATAGACCATCCAACAAAGGGGTTATCCGGTGGGGTGTCTTCTTTACTTTTGGTAGAAAATAGATGGCAAGGCAGGCGATTGGCTGTGAAATATTTCACGTTATTTTATTCAAGTCAATCTAAGCTTCAGATAGAGCAACTATTCCTCTCGCTAAATTACAAAGTGTGGACATGATTCTTTGTTTTGTTAATGAGATATGATAAAACTAATAAGGTCACTTTTTCAACAAAAAAACGCTTGTAATTTGACACCGGATGACGTCATCCTGATGTCACTCTTGTATGCACACCTCTGTATTAGACTTGATAATCGTATTTATCTGAAGTTATGCGCGACTTCATTTGGAAGGAAAACCGCGGATAATTGATATGAGCACGAACACTACAAAAGAACAAATACATAACCAACGGGTAATATATTGCGCTACCCTTCATATTGGTTACCACATGCATACTGAATTCTCTCGCGTTTCGAGACTTCTATCTTTCTGTTTTAAAGTGTTGTCCTTCAAAAACCCAACTGCCGTTACCAACCAGCAATCGTTTGTGTTCGGTGAAACATCAAATTATCTCCCTTTTCCTCTTCAAGCAAAATCTGATATTACTCAAAATTTACTGCTGGTAGGTGATTTTATTACACTGTACTGTGTTATGGTTACATTGTGCAATAATGCTCATTATATTTTGAATGTGGTTTTGTTATTTCAAAAGGTATAATACCTTCAAGACGATCGCTAGGGGGTTGCTCGTCTTGCCCAATTGATCATGCCAACAGTAAACTGACGCTTATGCAAACCATCGGCCCAGAGGAAGGAATCTTTCGGCCACAATGTATTGTAGCCACTCCTTCTAATGAAATAGCAGTGGCAGACGGTAGCCAAGAAGTGAAGATATACGACATCAACGGTGCTCTTAGACGTAAATTTCCAATCGAAGGAAAAGGTACTGAGCTTTTTCTGTTTTATTTACTGGCTGTGATCTGTCATGCTAAAGATATACTTTGTGTTGGAGATTAGTTCAGATTTATTCAGTCAAATTAAAGGAAACTCACGCTCCGGAAAAGAACCTTTCCCGTTATATTAAAGAACGCACATGTTTGGGAAATTTGGAAATCCTCTTTTCTCAAAAAGATTAGTTTTTGAACGCAAAGTTGCTTCTTAAAATGGAGATTTATCAAGAAATAAGATGATTGCAAAGTGCATACATATGAATCATAATTGCCGTAGTCTGGTATACCAATCAGTGGTGCGAAACAAATTCTGGAACTGGGAATACAAAAGGCCCAAACGGCTCTGTTAGGGCTAGAAAAACATCCTGTTATGTCACGTATGTATGCATTCAGGTGAATAATTGAATACTATTCTGTATTTTATATTACAGGGGCACACGCCATTGCAGCTACACAAGATCGATTGGTGGTAATAGAAAAGTCCAGCCGTTATGTCAAAATGTACAAGATGGATGGTCAGCTAGACTTCCAGTTCTCTACGGAACAACAGAAAAAAGGTAATGAGACTGCTGGTTCGGTGACCACTCGTCCATACGTACTACAAAATAAGACAAACACAACGTGATTGTTGACTTCTTTTACATTTTAAAACACTTCTTCTTGTATTAATCTCATTCTTTTAGATTTTCAAAGTCTCTTGTCCGTATTAATCTCACTTCGTTTGAATTTTTATTTTAGATGTTCGATCCGTTTTTATCTCACTTCTTTCAGATTTTTAATTTCTTGTGTTTGTATTAATCTCACTTCTGTTAGACTTTCAAGACACATAAAACAAATTATCTTCTCTACAATTTCTCTGTAAAACTCATTGTACTCGCACTGTGAACACTCTTTTCAACTAAACTTTTCATCAGGATTTTCTTGAATGTTCCTCGACACATAACCCTCACCTAAAAATGTCTCTAAAACTGTTTTTTTTTTCCAGTTAGGGGGAACCTTGTTAGGGCGTGGGCAAAAACACAAAACACAATATATTTCCCTTCCTTTATTCTCCTTTCCATCTAAATATCAAACTCCATAGCGTTTGCCTTGTGGGTGAGATAAATGTAGAATGACTTCCTTGAGGGGTCCATTGTATTGTGTTTTCTACCCCATAAGGAACCATGCACATGTACACATTGAGTACACCCCTTTTAGAGCACACACACACACACACGCACCCCCATGTATATATATTTAGAACTGTGAATACTCTTTCGAGCCGAATTTTCGATCATAATTTCCTGCACATGTTGCGACAAATTAAATTATACTTTCCCTAAAGATTCCTCACGGCCGTTTCACTCACATAGACATAACGTAAATAAAGTTGAGCGATTTTGTCCGTACAGCGTTTCTTAACTCCAGTGCCGCAAAGTGATGACGTCATGAAATTTTGGAAATCCAAGATGGCGTCCGAAAATTTCACGAAATCAAAACACGAAAAACATGCTCCAAATTTGCCTCGAAATCATGACTTGCACAATGAATTATGGTGCCATACAGTAATTCTGAAAGATAACTATAGTTTACACATTTCGGGAGATTGAGCTGGCCCACAAACTTCAGAATATCTGTAAAAATCGGGTTTAATTACGCTTCGTGCGTCAAGTTTTATGTCGCTGTTCGTTTAGAAAGTTGTTAAAAATCCCCGAGGAAAATCCTGATTTATTATTGATACGAGGTTTCCCCCAAGTATTCCTTGGTCACTTCTTGTGAATCATGACCAAGTTAAACGACTCATGAAATTTCATCTAAAGGACAGCGGTAGATTTTTTTTTAAGAACCGATAAAATACACATGTACTGCCACTTTTCACAGACCACCGCACGGTACACACACATATCACACGGCGCAATGGCTGTAGAACGTGAACGCATGCACACATCGCCGGGGCACGCGCGGCGTTGACACGGCGTTGTCGCCCTGCCCGACCCGCTGAGCTTTAGCGCAGCGAAGCCGTGCGCTGAAGCTCACAGGCCGGCGGTTTGTTGGGGAAATTCAGCAGAACTCTGGCCAGATCAAGCATGTAAAGAATAAAAATAGTTTCGTATGGACACCAATATTATTAAGCATGAGCTTTCTACATCAGACTCCTGTTGGTCAGACCTTCTGAAGTTAATTCGTGTTCCACGTTTGCTTGGAATGGTTTTAACATTGCATGAAAGAAACAATATCCTTCCCCTATTTGCACAGCGTCAGTCTATATCTATGAACTAAAACCACTACTGGTGCAACACTTAACACTTCAAACATTTTTCATTAATTGAAAAACTCGAGCAAATGCAGTCCTGCATGTCCACAAGCGTACATCCCAAACTAACTTAATCCAATCACCGAAACCTCCCGTCCAGTAGGCTTGTGCTTTGGGTCGGGTTAACCAGGCCAAACCGACGGAAACATTATAGATATAATCCGAATCCTGCATTTGTGTGAATTTTCAAACTGTATCCGTCTTTTTTCGGTTTATTTCAGATTTTTAATTTATCTGACCCGACCCGACCCATCGCGACCCAATCTGAAACTTGCAAACAGAAAACTGACCAACCCGACTGAAATGAAGGACAAACCGAGCCGGCCAGACACAAAGTCAATTTTTGGTCGGGTCGGTTACGGTTTCGAGTCGGTCTGCACAATACTTCTTTCCAGAACCCTTCCAAGATGCAAAAGTAACCAGCAAGGTTGCTGAAATATATGGCCATCACACAGCACATAGAGGTTGCTGCATTCCCCCAGAGATAGTAGCGGCTGCTGCCAGTCACTGAAAGTGGCACAAGCAGAGGCAGACTCCAATATTAGATTAAACAACTTGCAGGGTAATATTCCTGTTTTACTTTATTTCATTATTTATGTTGGCTGCCCATTTCGTGAAATCCACTGTCTCCCATTTGTCCCAGTATACCTGAAAAAGACAATCGACATTCACATACACGTAAGAGTCTCATCGTTTTAAAGTATGGAAAAGTAGGCCTACTTACTTTTTATTAGAAGCGTAATTACTCACTTTAAAAAAACAACACTGATAAAACAATTTAACTGAAGAGAATTTTAGTAGTGTCAACAATTAGTTGATTTTCAGTGAAATTAATATGCAGTTGTATTTCAATTCATAATTTTGGCACTTAGAAGTGTAAACTAGCCTTGGTCACAATTCTGCCCCTAGGTACAAAATCATAATGATAATGTAAGCACGGATCCAGCCCATTGCAAAATGGCTACAATGTTGTCCCTAATGCAGTTTCAGTAGAGACACGGCCATTTTGCATACTGGTTATGGTTCATGTATTGAGTCAGTTTTGCCATGTATTCAACTGCCATCCATGCACAAGAATGTAAATATCATTTTCAAAAATAACAAAATGACACCGCACATTTGCAGAGAGGTGATTCAATCAATGGCCATAAATGTGCATTAACATGTAAACCTGTCCGATATTATGGGAGCGTGAACGGTATGTGATCATGTGTGACGTGTGAATCCCAAGCCTCAATTCCAGAGTGATTCCTTGGCAAGCAGACAATACTCGGAAGTTCTGAATGTATTATGTATGCACAGAGTCAGATAAAGGCGGTGCAGGAGAGTGCATTTTTTTTTTCAAATCTAGCAGTGCACATGCCATCACACAGTTTTGCACACATTCAATTACGAAACATACACCCAACACATGCTCATGTCTGTGTAATCCTGATCCTCCATGCACAAATGTTGGATGAAAGGTTCACTTCCACTGTACGGCTCATCACGACTAGTCAACGGCTCACGCCACCATCTCACCAGAGCTCCAGCAGATACATGAACCCTCTTCTCAGGAGAATGATACTGCAAACCTCCTGGAAAATCATAACAAAATGTTTTTCTTTCTTCAGAAAACAGGATCACATGTACAATTTTGTTATTACGGGGTGGGGTTGGGCCGGTGGGCCATATCGCATGGGAGTAATGTAGCCATACATTCCAAGCTCTACAGGTTATACTAAAGCAGTGGTGCATGTACATGATGTATCATGCTCGTCATGACAACAATTAACAATATTCATATTACTTGTATGTATATTATTTATTTATGAGGGGGGGGGGTGCACAGGTAGGCCTGTGCAAAATCTTGGCTGAACATTTTTGGAAGCTTTGTGATCCAAAAAAAAGATCCACTTTTATGGAACAGGAACACACAGAAACAAAACACCCTCATTTAAAAATTGCCCATTTACATGTCCCTGCTGAAGCTGAGGTAATGTGTTTACATGTAAATTAAAATGAAATGAATTTGGCTAAGCATGACCGAATAAACATGCAAAACCTGAAATTAATTTAACGTCAAACATTCCAGAATAAGTTCTGCGAACACGAAAGGTGACATGAACAATAAAAAAAAAAGAGTAGTCGGACATGTAAGGCCTACCTACTTTCAGTTTCATCATGTTCATGACTGTCAGAATCAAATTGTACTGAAATGTTTTTCCTCTCTTTTTCTGTGTCGTACTCATATTATAATTCATAGCCTACTGTTTTTTAATTTTACATTGTTTTACCATCCAATTTAGGCCTTTTTGATGTAATGAAAATCTGTCCCATGTATGATTAAGTTGTAGCACAACACCGGACATGTCGTGTACATGTATATCACGCCCACCGGGCCCGTACGGAGGATCTTCGTCCATGCACGAACCACGGGTGAGGTCCGCACGCGTGCCCGTACACGTACATGTACACGCAAACGGTCGAGTTGTCGCTAACCTTCAAGCACTAGGGCTATGCGTGCTGTACACGACCGTTTGGCATTCCGCACACACACGAAAATATGTCACTTTTTGCATCTAAATATCAACAAATCTACCGCTGTCCTTACCTTCAAACCGAACACATATGCAGCACGTATCTCCAAAACAAAGTTGATGTGGGCCTTACATCGCAGAAAACCTCTTGTTTGGAGAAAAACACCTTTTAATGTGACAAATTTGTCACATACCCGCACACCGCGGAAATCAGCTCGGCCGAACACCAGTTTTGCCCTGAGCCGTTTTTAGTTACTTAATATTCATGAGCTGATATTTATATATGGAAATGAGGGGAAAATAACAAACTTTTAAATAAGAAACATTTTGAACTTTGACCGATTCATCTACCAATCACACAACCAAAGATTCTAAGATATAAATATTCATAAAATAAAACTCGCTTGGCCCGACCCACAGAGAGTGTTGATGACGTCATTATACGGAGATTTTCGACTGGCGCGATTAGAACGACAGAGGGCGCCTTTATTTTGCGCTGGAACAGCCGTGTTCTCACCGTTTTTAATGGGGTAAAAGTTTGTGTAGACGTGAGGAAAAAGAAAATAAGGAAAATAAAGCAGAGTCACTTGTGACCAATGACCATTTCTTTACAAAAGGCTTTTGACATCTAAAACTTAAGTGTTTATGTAGTGACCTTACCAGAAAATAGGATGAACGGCAAATTTTCAATTTTTAACAGGTGGCGTGACTTAAAATACTCGCAGGTCAATGAAAAGAACTGCTGCACAAAAACACAAAATTATTACAATTATCTTGGCCTGTAAAAACGTTAAACTCTGTAAAATTTGGATGCGTTTGAAAGTTGATTTTAAGGTGACAATTCATCAATACCGGGATATAATATGGATGGAAATTCAGGTGTGACGTCGTCACGACGTCATGACAAGTCATGTGACGTTACATTAGAGGTTCATTTTTCTAAGGCGAGTATGAAAAAGATATTGTTCGAATTTCACTGTTACATATTTAAACAGCGGGTGTTTAACAAACTCATTTCTTGTTTGTATGTGAATGCCTGTGTGCAATTTGTGGGTCTCACTTAGCTTAATACCTTTTCTAATGGCATTCCATGGACAGCTGTTAGAAAGTGTTCTTTTAGCAAAATATGCATAATGTCTGATAACATGTATCAATTTCATTATTTTTTTTCGTGGAAAGAAAATGCTAGTTTAAAGCATGCTTCATTGATGCGTCAAATATAATTGTTTTTAACGTGGAAAAATAATTTATCGAGGTCATTTTCGTTTTCAATCACCCTGAAGCAAACAAGAATGATGGTAGAAAACGACTCGAAGGCAAGGAAGCTGCCGGGTCGGTAGCCGCTCGTCCATGCAGTGTGGCAGTCAAGGAAGATGGAACCGTCGTAGTGGGTGATGTGGAGAGGATGGTATTAACTGAGCACAGGCCCAACGATGGTGAGATCCTACTCACTACGCGAGTCAAGATTAAACCTGAATATCTGGCCATTGATGGTGACGAGAAAATCCTCGTCAGTGATCACCACACTATACTCGTAGTTGGCGGTAGCAGTGCTGAAACCTACACCCAACCAATAATAGACGTTCGACCAGCTAAATCCTACGGTTTATGCTGCATCGAATCGGCCATCTTCGTGATTTTGTCTGATGATGATGCTGGAGGGCTCATACACAAATATGACAACCAAGGGAAATTTGTTGAATGTGTTGTCAAGGGCCTTTTAAGACCTGAAGGGATTACCGTCACACCCAATCAGGAACATCTTGCAGTTACAGAAGGAGTCCGTGTGGCGATCTACAATGGTAATAAAATGTCTAATTTAAATAAATATCGTGGTTGTTTCGCAAATTTATTGTAGTACACAAAACTTAACCTCGTTACGCTTGTTAAAAATCGCGTTATGTAATCATTAAAATATAATTTATCCGATTAATAAACGATATGATTGAAGACAGTTTCTTATTGATTACTAAAGCGGAAACAACTTTTGTTGCACAAATTCCGAAAAGCCAGTCACGCCTCCAAATGATATAATCAACACTTATTTCTTATTTTTTTTCCCGCGAACTGTCCGTGTCACCGTTGACAATTTCCGGCAATCCAAAAAGCTCATAAAAAGTAGGGTGTAATATGATACTCTGGATATCATTATACTGAGGTTGTTTATGAAACAAACATCAATTAGTTAATGTGCATATTTGTAAACATTTGCGCTGAAAGCATCCTTCTTTCTGTTGTTAGATAAGCTATTTTCAAAATGTCAAATTTTCACGTTCTTTTTCAGCTACTCATGGAAACATCAGCAGTTCTCTCATTAAGGTGTCTCAAACCACAACAAAGGTATTGTCAGTTGTATCTGTACCATTTCTCTTTGAATAGTCGCTGCAATGGTTGAATGAAGGAAGAAAATATTTTTACTGAAAACAAAATTTGTTTTTTTCAAATTTTTTTTCCTAGCCATATATCAGTTATTCACTTTTATATGACAATCAACCAAAAACCTAACAGCCCCGTTGCAGAGTGATGTAGACGCCCAATATTGGAGTAGATTTTTTTTCCCCGTTAAACCAAAACATACAAACTGAAATTTCTCCAGGAGAAAATAAAATCAATTTTTAACAGCATGGTGTAAGATAAAAACGTATTTCAATGTGAAGTCCCTTAATATGTAAACTAAAGTTAGGGCTCGTGTTTTCAGCAAATAATATATGACTTGGTTGAGCGATCTGCAGCTGGTAGTTTAAAAGGAGTTTGACGACTTTACACCTTTATGTGTTATAGTTGAATGAATTCTGAGCTGTAATAATTATTATTAGTGCTCTGGGTAATACGTGATATCATCACAGAAATATTTTTAATATTACTCGTTTATTTTGATACTTTAAAGCCTTTTTAGACCATGAAAGAGCTCTCTTTGGTCCATTTCGTAATAGCTTGTCTTTAAGAAACAAATAGTTAAACCATGACTCTGGCCTATCTATTTTTTGCGATCTTTTGCCAAACGAGAAAAAAACGATGGTTTTATTAGTGATATCATTTCTTTCAGACCAAGCACGACACCAAGGTTCGTTGTTTACAGGAGAAGAGCCATCTCCAGCTGGTGTTAGACGAAGTCGAAAAGAATCTGCCTGAAAGCAAGCAGTTGGATAGCAGACTCCGGTTACCCTACATCGCTGTGGGTTACTTCAACGAGAAGGGTGGAAGCTTGTCCCTGGATGAGTATGGTGTGCACCTCACCATCCCGTGTGGTGCAATAGCCCCAGGCTCTCCTCAGCAAGTCTACATCTATGTAGACCCTACTGCACAACCAAACGACGCGGATGATCAGACAGAGGTCTTGCTTTCACAGAATATAGAGTGCGGCCCTGAAGGGTTGACCTTTAAAGAAAGCGTGGTGCTCTCCTTCCCCTACCACGCTGTTTTGACTGCAGATATTCAAGTGCGTCATGAGGACTCGCAAGGGAGGCAATGGGAGGATGCCGAACCTGCATTAGTTACAGAAAGTATGGTACATGTCCTGGTTGCTCATTTCTGCAAATTGTCGTTGGTTTGTACAGCTACTCCTGAAAACAGTCAGCGGCTGAAGATATGTGCCTTTGGAGACCCCTTTGACCAGCTATGTACTCAGTATGCATTTCGGGTCCATGTTTGTGACGACGAATACAACTATGAAAAGGCATGTAAAGATCAAAACAATCAAGAACGCAGATCATCTTGCCTTTTTTATAATTATTTATGTTTATGCAATAACTGTTTCATTCGACATTGCGTCAATAAATCACAACACCCTTTATTACCCTGAATATGTCGAAACTTACAGACACTCACTAGTTGACATGACAAGCACAAATAACCCTTAAGGTTGAAACATTGTTTTTAACATATAGCAATCATGATCAAGAATTAGTGGGTAATGACCCCCGATCAAGTTCTGAGATAAAATTTGTGAACCGCTTGTACACGGCTCTTGGCCCCCTGCTGTAAACTGCAATTTTACAGGAGGGTAGGTCTGACTTTACTGTTACCCACAGTCTTTTGATCAAATTGTTAACTCACAATTTATAATTGTATTCTTTGCAAAGTAGGTAATCCGAGCGGAGAACCGTTTGAAATCCGAAATGCTGGACGTCCAAAGGAACTTGATGTTTTTCTTGGACTCTGGGAACCTGGCTGTCAGAGTCTCAGAGCTCAGTAAAGAAAGTGAATGGAAAGTTCTAGGAGCTACTGATGAAGAGGTTGGTCTAATACCGTGTATTATTGCTACACTCACACGCAAACTAAAGTTTAAAAAATAATAAATAATGGCATTTTTTAAGGGTTCAAAGCTATGCAATTTCCAGGATGAGGTGTTAAAAGCACGGCAAGTCGCTATTAGCTGAAGTTATTCACACTAGAATGTTACCATAAACCACACTGAAACAGAATCAGCTTAGAAGTATACCGACAATGAGGTTACATGTTTTGACATTAAAATATAGATTTTTCTAAGTTAAAGGTTACTTTAGGTTCTATTTGAGATTTTACAGGTTTCGGTGTGAGGACTCAAGTTCTTGACTTCCAAGCTTATTGTAATACTCCAATATCATTCTGACGAAAAACACTACAAGGAATATTTAGTACACGTGGATATTATTTTTTGTGTTACACTAGTTAATAAGAACTGCATATTGAAGTGTTGCATTGTCTAAAGAACCAATCCGCCATCATCCAGATGTGGAAAGCGTAAAGAAAGTCCCTCATAAGATAGAACCTGGGTCTCAATAATTTAGTAACGAAACTTGACTCGCATTTGGATGAACTGGATACAAAGAAGGGCCAATAACGGATGGGCCTTGTCGATGGTTCCCTTTAAAACCAACTGTGACGATAACGTGGCCCGTATATAAAGACATTATCACGTTATATAAGAGGCAATGTAGAAAAAATTCACGAGACCTCTATCTGTATTTCTCTAAGATGTCTCCAATTAGTGCTTTACCAAAAGCTTCAGAATTGTTCAATTCAATTTTTATTTTGGATAGATCATCGATGAGAACCAAATACGGAATAACCCTGAGAACTCTGTGACCTTTCACCTGACACGACCAGCGACAAGTTCAAACGAGTTTTACTGCGTTGCTAGTGCATATCAGCGTTCTCAGACTGAGGATTCGAGGAACCAAACTGGAATTCGCCTGAAGATCTGCCCAAAACAAGTAAGTCAAAGCAAACGCCTTCATTCAGTGGTTCCCACCACAATTGCTTAGCAAAAAGACAGAAATACAGGATTCTGACTGATGAGTCAACAATGTTCATGTCAACCTTGCAACCTAATTGTTGTCATTTTTACATTATAAATAAGAATTTCTGACTCACAGTTTTCCACGTTTTTCTTGTTTTCTGTTATGTCTGTGTAGTTACTGTTCGTGCTATGCCTATCAAGCAACCCGTAATTTAAAATGGAACACGCCAAAAGATATCACTAATCGCCTACACATGAATTTCCGCTAGTGTCTTTTACAGCCACTCAACATTGAGCCATCGGTTGCGGTCAACCAGCAAAAAACGCCGTGCTCGCGTTATGTATACGTATTCAATATGTGGCCATGGTTACTGGTGTCCGTTTGTTTCTGGATATGTGAATACTGGGTTAAACAATTTTGGTAGTCAAGAAGTGTTTATGTGCACACTCATGCGTGGCTAAATATCAGTGAAAACTTTCTGTGGTCAATACCCAAATCAACTGTTTGCTGAAGAGAATAAAATATTAACCTTTCCCGTTTTAGTTTGAGACAAAAACTTTTCCAAAGGGACCTTTATTTTTTACTCAGCCTGTATAGTCAGCTAGAACCACCACGGAGACACTCATAGTAAAGAGTATAAGATTCAACTTAAATTGATTGAATAAATACAACAACTACTTCAATAGAGAAAAAGTTAATTTACTGCCAAGTAATTCAGTACAATAATATTGTACTGAATTATCATAGCAAGACTGCCGATGCAGTAATTAAAAACTGAATCTGGGAAAGGTACTTGTAAGTCAATAAACTTTTGACTGGAGTTCACTAAATTGAAACACTGTAATTTGAAAGTTAATTTAGTTTGATTTTATTTAATCAGTCGATAGGAAACGAAATTATTGATATCTGCTTGAATTGAATTTTGAATTGAAATTGAAGCCAAGTATTAATTGTTAAATTTGATTTACTTTTTGAAAATGTTGAACTTACAGAGATTTATGAAACCCTGTAAAGGTAAAGACAATTGTTGAAATCAATTGCTGGAGTAAATGTGAGCCATTATGAACAGATTAATCTTAGATTCTGAAGTTTTTTTTAAGTGTAATTGCTAATAGTCTGATTCTGTCAATATAATCATATGATGAATAATTGACCGGTATTCGTCAGTTCTTTCTGTCTTGTTCATTTTTCTTTGGGCGGGATCATCGCTTTAAGAGTTAGTTTTAATAGTTAGTAGCGACACTAGCACTATAAATGCAAACCCATCATAAGGCCTACTTGAAAAACATGTAGTGAGGTCAAATTAATTGGAGAAACGATTGTCCAATTTTTCAAAATGGGAGGTTATTAATGGTTCAACATCTTAGAAAACCAGGGAATTGTAAAGCAAATGACCAGTAAACGATACTCGACATAGTATTTAGTGATGTTCATAAGTACACAAATAGCCGAGACGTTAATATACCTTCAAATGATATTACTAAGTGAATTGATTAAAAACACTAATAATATTTTTGGTTGAACCCATATTGGTTGTTTTGATCATTGCATTGGCGAACTCGTAACTAGTGCGTCAGGACCGTTTATTCAGTGAACCAGACTTTTTAGCAATTGTACTCTAATGACCTTTTCGGTAGTGCAAATATTAGTTGAGATTTGTGCAAATATTAGTTGAGATTTAAAGGTTCTCTTTCTTCTTCACTCATACCGCCCGTTGTCACTGCCTGTCGTTTTGAATTTAACGCAACGGGCATGCCCAAGATGAGTCTTGGCATGCACATTCTTAGTCTGTTTTTGTTTTACTGGCTTTGGTGGTACCCAAACACATTGTATTGGTCATATTTTAACCAATTTAATGTGCAATGTGACCTACATACTTGTTCATACTCCAACCAATGAACGGATTTTACAAAATACATTGCAATCATTTGAAGTGGTTACTATACATGTAGCTAACCAAGATCACTGGTCAATTCCAATTAATATATTGATGAAGTTACATGATTATGTATTGATATATATATATTATCTGTAACCCACTAACTATATCATGCATGTGGCTTAATCAGCCAACATATCTGATTTTGAAAACATATTATAACCAATACTAATCGGTTTATAGGTCCACTGATTTTAGATTTTGGTTCTTTCAATCAAGATCTAGGTTGGAAAAACTTCTACCAACCACAATTTGACCAATATGTCGATTTTCTGTAATCTGTTTTTGCCGCAGAAAAAAATGAGTCTGCTGCAGATGATCTCACAAAAGCTCGGGCGTGGTCGTCGACAGAGGGTAGGTTGCTATAGTTTGAGTAAGACACATTGCGAGTCATTTATATCCGCAGACACGCATAGGACGAGCTCAGTGTGGAGACGGGCAATGTCCTCACTTTTTGTTACCCAGCACGAACATCATTTCAGTTCCCTTTTATACAAATTGTGGGTCTAGCGTAGAAAGTAATGTTGAAGTTAGCATTTTAAACATATAATGAGCAATTGTTTCGAAATTTCAAGGACTTCACTTCCCAACACGCCTTTTGTTACCTTTAGACTCTAACCCTCTCATCGCTGCCCCAAGTCGACAAGTTTCATGTGGTTAAACACAGCTTAATAATGTATTAAGCTGCTTTAAAAATGTATTAAAGCGAACAATGAAATTTACAAACAGTTGTTTTATACTGTTGTTATTCTTTACAATTTCTAGGATAAATAGATTCACTTTAAACAAATATATCGCGTGTTGGAAATTAACGTTCCCCTTCATTTCTTTTCTTTTTTTTAAGCACGTTTCGAAGTCCGGCGAATGCAACAAACGCTGTGAATGCTTGCGAGTAAGTAAACTGCTTTGTCTTTTAGCCGACCAAATTTCCTTGGACTTTTTCTTTTGCTTTTGAGCCAAACAAAATTCAACGCGACTTCACGATGATTACCACTGTCTCTTGGAGGGGGTTTCAGTAACTATTTCCATAAATGGTCAGAGAGTTCCGACACGAAAAGAAAAGAAAACCAAGCTCCCAAACCATAACAACGCGCCGCGAAGAGAGCCCCCAGTTGATAAATGGGTACCAGCACCCCCCCAACCCCACCCAACCACCACCCGCTTTTGATTTTACGCATGCCAAAATTGTCCGGAGAGACAAACAAGTCTACATTTCGGCGCGGATGTGCGAGTGCGGTGGTCCCCCCCCCTCCCCCCAATGGATACGCCACTGATTATTACATTTCTACTATTAAAGACTACGATAAACTTGTACTGACTTCGTGTTAAACTAATATCAATCAAAAGATATATTATTAGCCATGCAGCACCATTACAATATCCTTACTCGTCTCTCGTCGATACCTTCGCTCGTACCCAGGCCCCACGGACTGATAGCATACGTTTTCACACATTTTTTTTCGTTTCCATATTGTCCTCGTGGGCGAATTTTTGTGTGAAATTACAAAATTATTGTCCGTCGTAAATTTAATGTTGTTGTTGTCGTCGTCATGCCAATGGTAATTGCGCATGCATCCCTTCGAAATTCTGAACACTGAGATCTTGGTACACAGCGCTGTTGGAGGCTAGTATAAAGGCTTCACAAGGTCCGTAACAAATTAATATAGTATTATAGCAAGTCCACCCACAAGTAACATATAAAAAGGAGTGTATTTGTCAAAGTTGATTTGAAAACATTGCGTTTACCATACGTTCCGACCTTTAGATACTGCGCAGGCGTGAAATTGGGGCTTTTTATTTATTTCAGATCTTAGCCATGATATGCATGCACATTTTTTATTTTCATTCATCTTGTTAATTCTCGTGGTTTGGAAGGGAATAATACTTTTATTAAATTATTTGTAGTTCCAAATTGTCTTTACAATTGTGATAGTCTTTATTACTATCGCTTTAAATATGTTTACAGTGAATCAAACCTCTGCGATTAAAATCGGTTAAGTGCACCACGAGAGGGAACTATCGTCGCGAGATGCGGCCTAATTTCTGGTGGCGGGCACATCAGGGTGAGTGAAAAAGAAGCGGAACTCAAACCCCCAAAAATCTATTTCATATTTAAACAAAAATGTAGCACCAAAGATAATAATGAATGGAAAGACAATTGTATAGGCTACTTTTAGATGAAGACAATACTGAAATTGGTCAATCCGTTAAAATGATATCACCATTAAAACACAATGACCTTAAAACCTGTCTCGTCCCAAAAATTCGATATCAAAAATTGTCGTCACAATTGTCCTCAAACATTACCGGTGATAAAATCTCAGTTTAAACGATAAACACATTCAACAAAGTCCCTTTGAGGCCCGTTTTTCTTTCAAAAAGTAGATTTTATAAATTATATTGTATGCTTAACCAGGGTTGTTAATAAAGATATTGTGTATCACAGTTGGTAACAGTTGTTCAAACAAGTATTCTGTATCATTGTCTGTGTTGTTCAAAACAGTCAAAACACACAATTAATCGAGATGAGACAAGTTTTAGGGTCATTTGGTTTGAATAGTGATTTTCTTTGAACGGATTGAGAAATTTCAGTAATTTCTTCATCTAAAAGTAGATTATGATATTGGCTTTCAGGTCATTATTAATGTTGGTGCTACATTTTCTTTTAATGAAATATATTTTTGGGGGTTTGGGTTCCCCTTTTTTTACTCACCCTATATAGATTGCATTCACTTGTAATTTGGAATGCAAATCACCACGAAATATTAAGAAAGCTCAATTCATTCTTGTTATTTTTTATTCAAGACAGGTGCTTTCTGTGCTCATTGCAAGGTAATATCATGAGACATTTTCTCGTATTTTTAGCATTACAAACATAACTGCTGGTTTCTATGGCATTCCCCTGAGCTACTCAAATGCGCGGAGGCACCAATCTGTGTGGCTTTTCATGATCTCTTCGTTAAGGTTTGGGCATGAGGCTTAAGACAGTGGAGATATGACACCATAACATCCTTATACAAAGGAATGGGTAATCGAAACCACTGTTACAGTACCAGTTATTTGATAACATCTCCCTGGTGTCAGTTCGTGAAATGGTGTTCAGCCAAAACTTTGTATGCGATGCGACACAATGCGATGCGAAAGTGCAGTCCATCATACACCATATTGGGACTTGGTCACCGCCCTCCACTTTTCCCTATCCAGCATAAGGGTCCTCAGCTTCCCCGTGTCACGGAGACCAACGTCCCGCCGCGTGTCGATGTGCTTTACTCGCCTCCGCCCCCTTCTGCCAGTTCCCTGTGTGGGCTCCCACATGATGATGTCACGGGCTGTAAGCTCCGGGTGGTATAAAGACATGTTATGGTGACATTGAATGCTCAGTGTAATTTGAGTGGGTGAATGTTGACCTAAAAAAAAAAAAAAAAACATTATGCTGAAAATACTGTTTTCGACATATAGGGGGGAAAAAGTACTGCGCCCTCATGCGGTAATTTTAGCACAACCAAATGACGCCACGTAATAGACTAAAAGCCAACCAAAATTCTTGTCTAGTTTTAGTAAAATATGTCATTGATTATGGGAATTAGGATGGGGATTAGCACGTGTCCCCTTTTGGTCCTTACAAGACCTGAAATACCCCGGTCACAAATTGGGTTGAGAAATGGAGGAAATTATTCTTGTTTTCAGGACTTTCCCTCAGAGAATTTCTCGGCACATCTTAAGTATCATACAGTATTCTTTCTTGATATCACTTGTGATATCGCTCCTCTGTTGCAATTGCTCACGGTAATGGCACGTTATGCCTGAACTAATCGTCGTTATTGTTTGCCATCACTTGTTTTTATATAGTGTACTTACGCGAGAACGAGAATGCATATCGGTGTAAAGATTTTATTTTTTGGAAATATAAATGAGGCCTTTGAGTTTATTCACACAATTTGAAACTACCAATTTCAGCCAAAACCCATTGCCAAAACCCATTGCAACCAGTGAAAAAGTGAATAGGCCTACAACTTGCCAAATTATTTTTATTTCAACTTACACAGGAACAGATAGGCAAACAATTTGCGATTGAGGCTCTGGGAGCAGTTAACTCTCAAGATTTCGGTGGATTGTCACAGAAAGCGGTCCATCGCTTGTGCGTTCATCTCGACGACGGTAACAAGTGGACACAACTCTTGGAAGGGACAGGGATTGCCAATGTACCGGGCGATTTTGTCAAGAATGCCGTTAAATCAGGTAAATTTGCCACCAAGGACTTACTCAAACTCTATTTTGGCTATTGCAGCCGTAACAAAAAGAGAAGCGAACATTAGAGGATTTGGTAATGGTACTTAATGACTTGGGTTTAGCAAGAGCTGTAGAGATCATTCAAAATGATCGTGATGAAGTAGGAAACTGAACGACCCGTCCAACCAGAAGTCCACTTCGTATGGGAAATGTCTTTTGGAATACACAGATTAAATGTTTCGCGATGGCTCCAGTACAAAATATAGATTTTTCTTACAAAGTTATATAGAAAATACATTTTCTTTTACCGAGTTGATGGCAAATTTTGCCGTCCCTTTTACCCAGTCTCACCGATTAGCCACATCCTAACTATAATAAATCATTACCAGTAGAATGTAGAATAAAGTCAAGTGATTTGAATGTTTCGTATTTTCTACAATAACATGTAGGCTAAGTTGCGTGTTATTTGATATATGGAAGTTTACAGACTCAAGAGTGTTGAATATAGCGTCAAGACGTCTAATAAGACTTTAAAGGTCTTTTGATCTTTATGTCACTCATGAAAGTAAGTGAATCATATCAAGAATTTTTTGATATGTTTTTGTAGATAATGTATTGTAAAATTCATCGAACACAAAGACAGGTACATATATCGGGCTTGTCCTTTACCGACACACACTCGTAAATGTTGTCCAGTTGACATAACAGGAAAAGGTCTACGTAGGTCGGATATTAATAGATTCTCAAATGACAACTAGTTTCCATTTTTAAATTGAATGAATAGATTTATTATTAAGGATAGATTCATGCCACTGATAATGAATGTGGAAAAAAAGTTTAATATCACTGTATATTAAACTTGTTCAAATAGGGGAGCAGTTGGCAGATATGACAACTGTCTTCCCGCGTGTCTTATTAGTGGATCATCAACTTATACTCAACAAAGTAAGGCCACTTTTCTGACTATACATGAGCAATATATTCGGAAAGATTATGCCAACTATAGTCTGTAAAGGCCATTAAATAGCAAAACTACATGATAATGTTAATATTTATCTGTTGTAGGATACCTTTGGAATCCCAAAATGGGGCACTTAAGTTGCCTGTCAGCAAAAAAAACCTTGTAATTTTGGGGTCTAATTTTTTGAGAAACAGCTAAAATCATTTTTTAGGTTACTGCTTTCTCAAAAAAATGGTCCCATCGTGACTTGTTTTCACTGTTTACCATCTCAATAGGATGGGTAAACAAGAAACAATATGGTTGGTGTGAAGTGTATCCACATTTGTGTTCTCTTGCGGTATATTGCTTCGAGGACACCCGCAGATCCTGTGACGTTGCCCTATAGGGGAACAGAAGTGAGTTTATAACTCATACTTATTCTTAAGATACACACTTTTTGGTAATAAAATTTGTCTTGATTTTGAAATTTATTTGAATAATGTGTAAAAAATATGTGTACTTATATGTATCATATCATATCATACTTATCATATTAGTTCTTACTGATCATGTACCAGGTCATTGCTTGTGTAGACATTTAGTATTGGCTATGCTGCTCAGAATACTTAGATTTCGACAAAAACTGCTTTTAAATAAATAGTGAATTTTCCCTAAAGAGTAATCAAAATACCCCAGATTGTCTAGATTCCTTTTTTCGGCACGAAATAAAAAGTAGGCAAGCCTTCCATACATTTCAATTGGTTGTTAATGGTTTGATTCTTAACTTTGTACTTCTTGAGTTTTAAGGTATGGAATAAAAATGTGGTTAATCATGGGTCCTTATTTTAATGGCGTAAAATCAACTGGAGTGACTGATCTTTCATTTTGATTACAAGAACTATTACATTCAGTCTAATCTTGAATATTGTCGATTTTATCGTTTTAGTTTAATTTGAGCTACATTCGCATTTAAGATTACAGTTATATTCAAAGTAATTTATGAAATGAATACTTGCTTGGAGTATGTGTTCAGTGATACTGCTAACAAAGCTTATTTACACTTGCAACGTTATCATACAAGACGTTTCATTATTCTGCTTCTATATCTTCTACGTTTAACAATTTTTTTCCCTAATACAATAATTGCTACCATAAAAGCTGAAGCGTTTTTTTTTTTTTGAATTTGATGCTATGTGAGAGTTTTTAGTTGACAATGTCTTGAAAAGAATACAAAAATCGGTATTTGATGGCCAAGATTTAATATTTACTGTAGTCCATTATGTACTTGAAATTTTACGAATGTATATAAATGTTTACTATTATTATTATTATTGTATAAAATCTGTTACATACACGAATCTAAAAGCAACTGCATTGAAAAACCATGTAATGAAATTATCCCATCTGAATTTTCACATTGCATATCATTATCTTCATTACTAAAGTTTTTGCGTTAAAAAATGTACAAACTACTGGGCCTATACATTTTCATTTGTCTGAAACAAATCAGCAATTGTATAAAATATATCATTGGCTTCGATCCTAAATACAGGGTGAGTCAAAATGAAAACAACCAAATTTTAAAAATATTTTTCAAAATATTTGGCTTGCTTCATTTCATTTTAAAAAAAAATGGAATAAAGTACATCCTATTGACTTGTAACTGTCACAATTTCACGTAATTTGCATCCTCTATTTTCCAGGTTATGTCTATTTCAATAAAAAAAAAATCAAATTCAGCTGTCTACCACTTATCGTTTCCGTGGACGTTTTCCCATCTCGATAAATAAAAGAGAACTTGATAAATAAAAAAGAGAACTTGCAAAGGAAAGCATACACAAATCGCCCTCTATATTTCAGGGGGGAAAAGTTGACTTGTTCCTCATTGTCAAAACGCAAAATCTGACAGTAAATTAATGTTTCAGTCTTGATTTCAATTATTAATA
This sequence comes from Patiria pectinifera, assembly GCA_029964075.1. NCBI lineage: Eukaryota > Metazoa > Echinodermata > Asteroidea > Valvatida > Asterinidae > Patiria > Patiria pectinifera. Next base: position 33,697,394 of record CM057150.1, read on the forward strand.
TGTAATTTGTATTTGAATGCTTGTGTGTAATCTGTAATTCTCACTCAGCTCAATAGCTTCCAATATCATTCCATGGACAGCTATAAATTGGATTCTTTTAGTAAAACATGCATAACTTCTTTTTTTAAATTAGTGGAACACGCTCTTTGACATACTTCATGGGTCTATAAAATTTGATTGCTTTTTAAGTATGTTAAGTAAGATTTTATTTTAATTTACAATAAACATAATTGTATTTGAAATCGCTATTTGCCTGGAACATTGATCCGTGTGTATTTACTATTGTAGAAATAACATGAAATTGATGTTATTTCATTCCATTGTTACGTTTCTGCTAAGTTTTATGAAGTCATATAATAACTCTCTATGAATCAATTATCACCAGTTTATTTTGTGACAAAATTGATTGCTGGAATAAAACTGGCTAGAACATTACAACACATATATCACGATACTCTTACTAGCTTATAAATCGTTCTCCAAAATGGTGTTTACTAAGATTTCATTGTTATTATGCTTTCTGTATCGCAAATTTAATGTAGATTTATTTGGCCGCTTTCTGTAAAGCAAATTAAATGTAGCTTTTGCCGCACATTGGTTTCAACTGTTTACTAGTTTTATTTTGGATTCTAAGTTTACCCCTATTATTAATTTACTATTTTAGGGTATAAAGTGAGACTGTCTAGTGCCCAACCCCAAATTATTATTCACACTAATAAAGCCAGGAGAATACAACCACAGAGCAACATAAACAATTTACCATACCCTCACCTAAATACTGCTGAGTAGTAACCTGTAGTATGCTTTTCTTTAATGTAGTTCCAAATCACAAATGAACCGAACTATGCTTCAAGGATTTAAGCCTGTTTAGGGAGAAATTCCTTATTATTTTCTTTTATCTGACTTTAAAAACAATTAATTAGTCACTGCATATGACACAATAAGGTGGACGTGTCTCTTTACATTATATAACAACAGCTGGCAGTTTGGGGTTGCATTGTGTTCGCCGCGGAGTACACGAATTAATGGACTACAGAATGCTTAATGAATTTTTTGTATGTGACTGCATTTTTAAGAACTAAAACATGCAACAGCTGCTTGTCTGTATACAATGCCGCACATAAAATGGAAAACTGGATCTAACGTTTCACTGTAAGTCTACGTCAGATAATGAACAATTATTTAATATAGAAGGCACATTCGATGACCCGCGTTTGGCACCCACCATTGCACATCTAATATATACTTTAATATCCCGGTCTCGGTTTCATACAAAGATATGAGCACAACAAATCTTTATTCTCAAAATATTTTATTTAATACATTGTGGAGTTTTTTGGAATTCCTTTTACTGTCCTCAGTGACATATTCATCATTTTCAAAATGACATAATTCCATGTTATTTAACAAGGCATAATTACATGTTCTCTAACATGACATAATTACATGTTTTTTTTTATTAAACATGGCATAATACATGTTTAGCCTTCAACTCAAAATAATGCAAGGTAATGAGAAGCTCAAAGAACTTCGGGCGTGTCTCGGAGTTATTCCGAGACCATACATGATTAATAATAGACCCCCCCCCAAAAAAAAAGAGAAGAAGAATACTTGAAATAATTATACAAGTCTATCAAGACGTTCCCACCAAGATGTTCTGCAAAGACTACAGTTAGGCTAGGAACAGATTTTTCCAAAAATGTGGGACTCTCGTGTGTATGAGAGTCCCAAAGCTAAAGGTACTGAAATCATGCAATACAAGAAAAAAGACTGGCACCACCTGAAAGTATACTTCAGTACTGACATCAATCAACTATGACATAAGAAACGCGAGATGAGCCTGGAACCAGTCTCTATTTACGTCACATAAATAGTCAGCTACCGGAGTTAGGATTAAATGAATTAAGAGACAAGTCTCAGTGTTCAAACAGTTGGACCATTATTGGGCATGTACTGGCAGTCTAATCTCTAAAGCCTCATTTTGAAATCACTTTGATTTCTTTGAAGGAAATTTCCCTTTTAAAACTGAATGACCCCTAGATGACATGGCTTCGAATTTCAGAAGATTTGTGATGAACCCCCACTAGCCCAAGGATCACTCCATCCAAGTTATTCATCAAATTCTTTAGACTAAGAAACATTTGAAGCATATTTGAACAGTGACATTTAATGACCTATGTGACCTCAGTAATCAGATGACGAATTGTCTTCCCACCTAAGGGTAACTGCATTTAAGTTTCATCAACATCTAAGAAAGCATGTACAAATGCTGTAAAATTTCAAAGAAAAATTGAATTACATTCTTATTGACCTCAGTTGACCTTTGACCCTAACCCCCCTTGTGTTTAAATCGGTCGAATGTTTAGGAAATGGGAGCAATCCCCCCCCCCCCCAAAAAAAAAGAGAATAACATGGCTACGCGGCCACGGGGCTATTTACGGGGCTACGGGCTACCTACACGACCACGGGGCCACGGGTCTACCTTCGGGGCCACGGGGCTAGGCTACGGCGCTATGCGGCCACGGGGCTAGCGCTACGCGGCCACGGGCCACGGGGCTTCGCACGGGACTGGCCACGGCGCAACGGGGCTACTACAGGGTCACGGTGCTACGGGTCTAGCGCTGCGCCGGCCACAAGGCCACGGGACTACGGAACTACGGGTCCACGGGGCTACCTACTGTGCTACGGGTCTACGGGGACACCGGGCTGCGGGGTCGGCTACGGGGCCACACATTTTAGGACTGGTTAGTGTCTTCCAAAACTTCGTTTATGCGAGATAAGCAATTCTTTAACTCTAAGTTGAAGGAGGTTTGGAAAGATTCCCATATCTGGCCAGCACTTGTCACCTTGTGAACAATTAAACCGTATGAGACTGGTCTGACATTTTTTAAGAAAAGTGTTTTCTCAGTATATGCCTCAATATTTTCCCTGCTAAATTTGACTTTTTAGGACATATTTAATATCACTTTCTGATGGCTGATAGATCACTGAAAGGACAATTAAATGATGGCTAGATATGAAAATTTTCTAAAGGTTTTTGCAATGAAACAAAAGCTGCGTAAGAATTTGTAAAAAAATTGGAAAGGTCACTACGTAAGGCCAATCAACAATGATTTTTCGGTTTTCATCACTCCAGATTGAAAAAAAAATATTGGTTGGGAGGGGAATTCAGATAGTACATTTCATAAATTCCTCTAATCTTCACATTCGAGGTGAGTTGAGGTGACACCGTCAGACACACTTAAAAGAAGACACAACAAAACTATACCAGCTATCAGCTGTTAAATGGCTACGGTTTGTGTCTAGAATTTAGAAAGGGTATGACTATGAACCTCAAAGTCAGAGCAGTACGATCGTGCCCGGAGATTCGGTGATAAACTTGTCTGGAAAACACATTCTTGGGAGGGGAAAAACACATTTTGTTTTCACTTAGAAACAATGCAAAATACAAAAAGAAAATCGAGGTGGAGGTGACAATCGAGGAGGGAGGTTATGAAAACCTAAACATCAATGTTGATTGGCCTAAAGTAACATTAAACTTGGAACTCACCGTTCATGCCGTAATGCAGCCCATCCGCGCCGCTTCGCTAGTCCCATCGAACGAGCATGTACCCGGGGACCTCACACAGCAAAAGACGGAGAATGTCTCCAAAATATCGTTCCTGGCGTGTGTCCCTTGATTCCTAGAATGTCCTTCGATATGCAGAACCAAAGCTTTCACAAGTCACTTCACTCTCGAATAATTCTTACACTTCATTCAGCCTCCTCGATTCGCGTGTCAGGAGAAAATGGCGCTCACCCTGCGCGCTTCATGCACACTGTACTAGCACTACACGTGCCTTTCTGTATATTCCGCACAACAATGAAAGTTATGTGAACTTTGACACTGCGCTCGTGCGCGCGCTAATTAGCATATCGATTTGTAAGTTAGTATGGTCGGCCGAAGAATCAAAATATTGTTGTAAATGGACCGACGATACAAATATCGTGGGAATTCAGCTGACCAAAATGTTAACCCTCGCCACTTTTAAAGTTGCACGCCGGCTTTGGAATTTTTCAGGTGTAAGAACTATTTTGGGGCATGACCATAGCTTTTTACTAAGAATGGCTTGTTTTTGTATCATGATTATAATGACGAAATGTTTCCAATTGTTATTGCTGCATAATGCACACATACTTTTGGCGTCAATTACCTTTTCAAAATGCATCAATAAAGTGTGGAACTGATATTAAATGCATAATCATGAGTCCATTGTTATGCTATTGATATTTATATGGAATATTTTGCCAGCATGTTTTTTTTTAAATGGGCAATATACTGTACATGTAAATACTAGCAGTCAAAGACGAAAACGGCAACGTCCGTAAACAAAATAATTGTTCTGTGCACGTTTCGTGGATGTTATTATAAATTGCTTCTAGATCTGCTGCGTTTTTTGTGTAAAATGTGTTGCTATGCGAGAGTTTTCAGTATAATATTAGGTGTAATTGTTTACAGTATTCCATAATGATACTGCGCTCGAAATGTGACGGAATGGATTGCAGTATCGGCCTGTTTAGGTGTTCACAATCAAGTACCATGTGATGAGGATCTGTACAGTTAATTTATCACATTGTATAAAAATACTCTTCACTACCACTACCTTTCCATTTTCTTTTGTGACATTTGATTACTGGCATAAAACTGTACAAATGCCTGAAACAACATAACCCATATCAAAATACTCTAACTTGTGAATCGTTCTGGAAATTCATGGTATTTACTCAGATTTAATTATAATGTTGCTTTGCATATATCGAAAATTCAATATAGCTTTTGCCGCACATTTGTTTTAACTGAATGTGCTTTAGTTACAATTGTCAATTTGTACCTATTTCTAATTAACTGCTTTTAATAAAGCTATGAAAAGAGAATGTCTAGTGCCCAACAGCAAACATATTATTCACACTACGAAAGACAGGCAAAGTTACGCTTAGCGCAACTTATTTATTTATTTTATTTATTTATTTCTTATTTATCCTGGGTGATCCATTCAGGAGAAAACCTCACTGATCTCCCATGGATCCCAGCTCACACAAAACTACTATTAAAATACAACTAAAAGTACAATGTAAGAATGTTAAAAAAATTATTGAAATAAACTTAAATAAAATAGGAATTACACAGATCAACAGACATTTACAATACAATAAAAAACATCGCTGCAAGATGACATCTCCCCCCCCCCTTTTTTTCCCTCCGCTTATTTTCTTCTTCTTTTCTTATTTGAGCTGTTTGAGTTGTGATTAAGACTTGTTGGATGCGGAGATTTCAAATGTTGCGGTAATTTATTCCAAGCCTGGGCACCCCTGAATTTAAAAGTTCTTTTTCCATTTTCTGTTCTAGGGAGTGGAAGTACCACATTGCCAACAGTGCTATTCCTAGTTCGATGACAATGTAGTTCACTGACTGGAACAAAAACTTCGCTAAGATAACTAGGAACATTGCCTGATAAACACTTAAAAACCATGGTATTAATATGAATTTCTTTTCTTTCATGTAGAGTTTTCCAACCTAGTTCACTACGTAAAGCTCATGCTGATGTTCTGGATGGGACCTTAAGAATATCCCTTCCTGCTCTATTCAAAAGTACATCAAGCCGTTGTATCACGGTTTTGGAAGCACTACTCCATATAAGATCACAATAATCAAACTGAGTGAAAATAAGGCTTTTCACAATGGGGTTAAGGGTTTGTGTAGGTTAGACATTTTTAAGTCTATTCAAAATACCTATTCTTTTAGAGACAGAAGATGCGACATAGTCAATATGTTCTATCCATATGTTCAATGTGAACACCAAGATATTTATAAGTGGTTACTTGTTTCAGGCAATTGTTATTTACAAAAATATCAATATTGGGAAGTTCACATCTGGCAAATTTTTGGGCTGAACCAATCAACATGCTCTTGCACTTGGTAGTATTCAATTTTAATATATTGTAATTGAGCCAGTTTGATATTTTCTGCAGATCATGGTTTAGATACAAGTTAATCTGATGAATAACTTTACTTGAGTAAAAAATAGAAGTTTCATCAGCATAAAGGACAATTTTAGTATGCTCAGTCACTGACGTGATGTCAGTAATAAATGAAGAAAATAATAATGGGCCCAAGATAGTTCCTTGTGGGACTCCAAAATTAATAGCATCAGATTTGTTCGATAAGACATTCCCAATTTTAGTTACCTGTGTCCTTCCATGAGGGTAAGACCGGAACCAGTCGAGCTCCAGACCTCTTACGCCTATATTGTGTAATTTGTTAAGCAAAATTGTGTGATTGACAGTGTCAAAAGCTTTACGAAGAACTAAAAACACTGCTTCAATAAATTTACCTCTGTCCATCTGCTTGAGTAAAAAAGTCTGAGACATCAAGGAGTGCTGTTTGTGTGAAATGAAGAGGTCTGAAGCACGACTGTTCCTGTACTAAGCGTACGAAACAGCGCACTACGAAACAGCGCCCTCAGTTCATAGAAGATATAATTCATGCAGTTCCAAATTACAGATGAACTGAGGTATGATTCAAGGAATAAAGCCCTAGTTTATGGCGATAACTTTATATCTTTTACCTGACAAACAGATCGGAACAAATTAATTAGTCACTGCGTATGACACAAATAGGTGTACATGACTAGAACATTTTATTACATCGGCTGGCTTTTGCGCAATTTGTTTTCGTTGCATTGTGTTTGCTGCACAATCTTTATATCAAATGATGGACTAAATACACTTAAACTTGCAACTCATCATTTAATTCAAGCGATTTAATGTCAAAAGTGACGAAATTCTCTCAACTCTATCTCCTCTATAGAACTGATTACGTGATTCATTTTCTGTGTCGTGGTATAGATATTGTCTTTGGCGACAATTTTTTTATTCCCGGGCGCGAGACTGCGCCACCTTTGACTTCTGGGTTACCAGAAGTACAATGGTGAAAATATATATAACTTAAAAACGGATTTAATTGTACCCCAATAACATGAATTTATAAACTGTTCAATGACGGATGTTCCACTTCAAATGTCATAATGACATCATCGCCCGAAAGGGCACCCTCTATAGCGGCATGTAAAGAAATGTCGGTCTTTTTCTAATTTAAAAACCATTCATGACTTTTTTCATTTTATTAAAATCCATCATTCGGAACCCATTTGAAATCTTTGTAGCCAAAATGAAAATGTCAGTTGCATTGACAATGAGCATCCTACTGCTGTGACGTCATTAAACCAGACGTTCGGTTTCACTATTACATTCACATACACGTTTGTTCGTATTTTTTCTGAAGCCCTTTTCACTTTATCTTGAATAATATTCAAGATTCAGAGGAAATTTGGGAGTTTTTCCAAAATTGACCGCACTCAAAAGACCTTCACGCAAAAATGATTATACTGACTATAAAATAAAAGATAGTTTTGTTTCCTTTGCCTTATAAATATATGTGGTTCAAAGAATGGAACCTTGCAGAGCCAATCATTCAAGTGTAAGGGTACACAGTCTCAATTAAGAGGGGGAAATTATCGGTATGTATATGCTTATCATGAATAGGTTGGCGTAGTCAACCATTATAATAATCAAGTCATTATAATAATCAGTAATGAGTTCATAATGTTAAATGCCACCGGCCGTCGTACTGAAAAACACCCCTATTGTTATATGACGATGGTATTCAACACATCGTAATGTATGTAGGCTTGAGTGGCTGGCTGGCTGCCAATGATATGCACACATTTCAAGAAAATATTGGCCACAAAAAAATAAATATTATCAAAGTGGATCAGGCCGAAAATACATTTGCTTTATTACTATCGAGTAAAATAAAACTACTGTTTAATTTTGCAACATCTCCGAAACTGTGAAAACAGCAAGCGGTGGCAGTGTTTTGTAAGTCGACAGTGATTCGCCTTCTACATTAAGTTATTATTCTAGGCACATCGCTCTGCGTCAGAGGTGGGGCCAGCAAGGGAATTTAAGCAATGCTAAAACAAGGCAACGCAATCCTAGTAAAGCTGGGATTTAGTTTTAAAAAAAAATCCGGTCAAATGATTCAACTGACTCAGAATTACTATTCACCGAAATTAAGTAAGGGATCGGGAAAGACATAGTACCTGAATGGCCGCACTATTCAAGTTTAAATTAAAGGAGCAAAATCTCTATTAAGAGAAGGAAATACAATCGAACGTGCATACATGTATTTGCTATGAAACGGTTGGCATGGGCAACCATCAAATCATTATATTAATGATGCTGCCGGTCGTTGTACCACTGAGAGACCAAGCCTACACTGCAAAAACTGCAGTGTTAAATTTACACCATTGGTATCTATATAGGACCATCTGGTGTTAAATTGTACTGGTGTTGTCCTATATAGATACCGAATGGTGTTAAATTAACACTACGTTTTTTGCAGTGTAGTTACGTCTGGCGATGGTAGATTACTCATAATGTCTACGAATGAATGGCTATACCATTGGGGCAATTTTACGGGGAGGGTTGCACGAAAAAATTAACATCGTTTGAGGACAATTTATGCCCATTTTTCAAAGAATGGACCCAAGTTAGACTAAAAAGTATGACTCAGTGCTACAACGTTTCTTTTTTTTTCTGCAGGTGCACTTATCCCTAAGTATAATTTCTGAAAACCATTCAGTTTGGCCAGGCTTACAACAGCAGTCACTGATATTACCAGGAAACCAGATATGTGACGTGACTTTTATTGAAAAACTGTTAGGCCATTTCACACTGCATTATAACTATTTTCAGGGAAAGATATGAAGTTTAACAATGGTGCATCTTATCTGATGTGGCATAATACAAACTCGATGCATGTATGCAAGTGGGTTTTTTGCACGAGTAAATAAAAAAGGAAATTGCTGAAAATTTCAAAAATACAAGCAATTTCATCATCAAGCTTATCAACAAGGTAGAAATGGCAGAAAACATTCTGCATGTACCAACCAAATGAAATGGGTTGCAACTGGTTCTCTTGCAATTCCTAGTTCGTTTCTAAAATTTGGCTGGTATTTTTTGCCTGGCAATTTTTTGTGTGCTCAGCAATTTGACATTAGCTCTTGATGACAGCATACGACCAACAGTAACGTGTAAATAACATGTGTATTACATTTATCAATCCCGTAAGAATGCATTTGTTCACATTTATAAAATCTGAACACATTTCATAAATAGTAAACCCGAAAAAAGTTAAATCTTGTCCTTTTTTGCAGAACTAAGAACTGAATAAAAGACAAATGAAACGACATAGTTCAATGCCTGATCACCCTGCATTCGACCATGCCACCGCAAACGACTGATTTCATGTCGATACAGCCAAAGGCTTCGGTTATGAGTTTAAAGTTCAAGTGTGTTTGTACTTACATTATAATAACTGCAACATGCAGCTGCAGTGACGTAGAACATTATTGTTAGCTGTGACGCACTTTTTTTTCCAACCCTGTAGCGCCATTGTGTTTTTGTGATAAAGCCCTTGCATTTCTCGTTTATTGAGGACCAGATCTCGGGAGGTAAGATAATGGAAATATTAGGCCTATTACAATTTGTAAAATTGGTTGCTTGTGAAAGAATGTAACGGCATGACTATGCTGGAGTTGTGGAGCAGACGAATTTAATATACATCATAATTATCACATGCCTATAAAACTCAGTATCATATAAGGGCGTCTCTTTGTAATTCCATGGTTCATAATTTGTTTTGACATTGTTGAAGGGTCGGTCGGTAGAGAGAACTAAACATGGGAATAAAAAAATACTTGCTTTTTTCCTGGAAATTCTGGAGATTTTAATTTTTAATCCGTTTTTTCTTGGTGGGAAATTTTAGACAGAGTGGGCGACATAATTTTTTTCTTACAGGTCGGGAGCCCAAAAAACAGATCGGAACAAATTAATTAGTCACTGCGTATGACACAAATAGGTGTACATGACTAGGACATTTTATTACATCAGCTGGCTTTTGCGCAATTTGTTTTCGTTGCATTGTGTTTGCTGCACAATCTTTATATCAAAGTGAAAGTATATATAACTTAAAAACGGATTAAATTGTAACATGAATTTATAAACTGTTCAGTGACGGATGTTCCACTTCAAATGTCATAATGACATCATCGCCCGAAAGGGCACCCTCTATAGCGGCATGTAAAGAAATGTCGGTCTTTTTCTAATTTAAAAACCATTCATGACTTTTTTCATTTTATTAAAATCCATCATTCGGAACCTATTTGAAATCTTTGTAGCCAAAATAAAAATGTCAGTTGCATTGACAATGAGCATCCTACTGCTGTGACGTCATTAAACCAGACGTTCGGTTTCACTATTACATTCACATATACGTTTTTTTGTATTTTTTCTGAAGCTCTTTTCACTTTATCTGGAATAATATTCAAGATTCAGAGGAAATTTGGGAGTTTTTCCAAAATTGATCGCACTCAAAAGACCTTCACGCAAAAATGATTATACTGACTATAAAATAAAAGATAGTTTCGTTTCCTTTGCCTTATAAATATATGTGGTTCAAAGAATGGAACCCTGCAGAGCCAATCATTCAAGTGTAAGGGTACACAGTCTCAATTAAGAGGGGGAAATTATCGGTATGTATATGCTTATCATGAATAGGTTGGCGTAGTCAACCATTTTAATAATCAAGTCATTATAATAATCAGTAATGAGTTCATAATGTTAAATGCCGCCGGCCGTCGTACTGAAGAAACAACCCTATTGTTATATGACGATGGTATTCAACACATCGTAATGTATGTAGGCTTGAGTGGCTGGCTGGCTGCCAATGATATGCACACATTTCAAGAAGATATTGGCCAACAAAAATAAAAATGATCAAAGTGGATCAGGCCGAAAATACATTTGCTTTATTACTATCGAGTAAAATAAAACTACTGTTTAATTTTGCAACATCTCCGAAACTGTGAAAACAGCAAGCGGTGGCAGTGTCTTGTAAGTCGACAGTGATTGGCCTTCTACATTAAGTTATTATTCTAGTCACATCGCTCTGCGTCAGAGGTGGGGCCAGCAAGGGATTTTAAGCAATGCTAAAACAAGGCAACGCAATCCTAGTAAAGCTGGGATTTTTTTTTTTTTTTAAAGTCTGGTCAAATGATTCAACTGATTCAGAATTACTTTTCACCGAAATTAAGTAAGGGACCGGGAAAGTCATAGTACCTGAATGGCCGCACTATTCAAGTTTTAATTAAAGGAGCAAAATCTCTATTAAGAGAAGAAAATACAATCGAACGTGCATACATGTATTTGCTATGAAACGGTTGGCATAGGCAACTATCAAATCATTATATTAATGATGCCGCCGGACTTTGTACCACTGAAAGACCAAGCCTAGTTACGTCTGGCGATGGTAGATTACTCATAATGTTTACGAATGAGTGGCTACGTACCATTGGGGCAGTTTTACGGGAGAGGTTGCACGAAAAAAATAACATCGTTTGAGGGACAAGTTATGCCCATTTTTCAAATATTGGACCCAAGTTAGACTGAAAAGTATGACTTAGTGCTACAACGTTTCTTATTTTTTCTGCAGGTGCACTTATCCCTAAGTATAATTTCAAAAAATCAATTCAGTATGGCCAGGCTTACTACAGCAGTCACTAATATTACCAGGAAACCAGATATGTGACGTGAATTTTATTGAAAAACTGTTAGGCCATTTCACACTGCATTATAACTATTTTTCAGGGAAAAATATGAAGTTTAACATAGGTGCATCTTATCTGATGTGGCATAATACAACCTCGATGCATGTATGCAAGTGGGTTTTTTTGCATGAGTAAATAAAAAAGGAAATTGCTGAAAATTTCAAAAATACAAGCAATTTCATCATCAAGCTTATCAACAAGGTAGAAATGGCAGAAAACATTCGGCATGTACCAGCCAAATGCAATGGGTTGCAACTGGTTCTCTTGCAATTCCTAGTTCGTTTCTAAAATTTGGCTGGTATTTTTTGCCTGGCAATTTTTTGTGTGCTCAACAATTTGACAATAGCTCTTGATGACAGCATACGACCAACAGTAACATGTAAATAACATGTGTATTACATTTATCAATCCCGTAAGAATGCATTTGTTCACATTTATAAAATCTGAACACATTTCATAAATCGTAAACCCGAAAAAAGTTAAATCTTGTCCTTTTTTGCAGAACTAAGAACTGAATAAAAGACAAATGAAACGACATAGTTCAATGCCTGATCACCCTGCATTCGACCGTGCCACCGCAAACGACTGATTTCATGTCGATACAGCCAAAGGCTTCGGTTATGAGTTTAAAGTTCAAGTGTGTTTGTACTTACATTATAATAACTGCAACATGCAGCTGCAGTGACGTAGAACATTATTGTTAGCTGTGACGCACTTTTTTTTCCAACCCTGTAGCGCCATTGTGTTTTTGTGATAAAGCCCTTGCATTTCTCGTTTATTGAGGACTAGATCTCGGGAGGTAAGATAATGGAAATATTAGGCCTATTACAATTTGTAAAATTGGTTGCTTGTGAAAGAATGTAACGGCATGACTATGCTGGAGTTGTGGAGCAGACGAATTTAATATACATCATAATTATCACATGCCTATAAAACTCAGTATCGTATAAGGGCGTCTCTTTGTAATTCCATGGTTCATAATTTGTTTTGACATTGTTGAAGGGTCGGTCGGTGGAGAGAACTAAACATGGGAATAAAAAAAATACTTGCTTTTTTTCCTGGAAATTCTGGAGATTTTAATTTTTAATCCGTTTTTTCTTGGTGGGAAATTTTAGACAGAGTCGGCGACATAATTTTTTTTTCTTACAGGTCGGGAGCCAAAAAAAAAAGAGTCGGTCGGAATTGAGAACCACGGAATTTAAAAGGGACGGTCTAATGCCTTTAAGCATTTTTAACCCATAACTTGAAATCAAGTCGGTAATTTGCTGGTTTTAGTTGGGCCCCGCTGCTTGGAGAAGGATTATATGAGATAAATTTCTATACAAATTTAATTGGCCATAAAATCGACCAAAACCACACTTTTGCTTGGATTACATTTATATTTTGGGAGGTTTTTAATATATAGGTACTGATTCAGAAAATTTCAAAACCTCAAAACGGTATGTTCCTACCCCCAAGTGACTTCATATGTCCTTCGTGCGAACACAACTTCTGCAACTTTGTCTGGGTTTTGTGGGTGCATTCATGTCTCAAATGGGAAAGACATTCGGCGGGCTTTACTTACTAGTTACACTTCCCCCAACCATTTGTCTTATAAATGCAATGCCTTTTATAGCATTGTCGGCCAAGAGACACGCACCGATGCAGCAAAAGGCTTCGGATTTGTTCAAAGTTCAAGATTTTGTCTGTTTCATTGCAGATTAACAACTGCCTTAAGCTTGACGTAGACGTTATTGTTGGCTGTGACGCACTGGTTTTTCCACCCCAAGTAGCGCCATTTTGTTTTTGTGATAGCTCATGAATTCGGTTGATGACTAGATCTCGGGAGGTAAGTTGGTAGTAATATTATGAAAATTTGTAAACCTGGTTGAAAATGAAGTAAAATCATACAACAGAGCATGATTGATATTAGTTCCATCACAGACTTGCCTATAAAACATGGTAATCGTATGGAATTCCATTGAAATGTTATGAGAAGGGATTTTCATATGAAAACATCCAAATGAAAATCAAAGGGAAAAAAGAAGAAATTCCAAATATCACACGGGACAAAATTGGGTCTTAATAAGAGTGAACTTAGTTGGCGATATAATCTGTGTGTTTACGACCAACGTGCCAGTGAAAAATGATCTTTTTGGCTTGAAAACCGTATTATGCTTTTAGAAAAGGCTGACCTCTTCAATCCTTGTCATTAGTCTGTGGCTGACTGCGAAGAAATGTGTAGACAAAAGACTATATTACCAGACAAGCCAAATGTTTCTTTAGGCAAAGTTGATTGATGCAGTTATGAAAGGTTGTTGGACTGGTAAATGTCGACAGCTGGCCGGCCGGCCAGTCGGTGAGCTACATTTTTGTCCTTTTTTTTTTGGAATGACAATTGTGAAAACAGTTAAGTCCCACCCCAAATGAAAAAAGCTCTAGTGAGCGGGATGACTCGAGTTCGAATCCGATCGCCGCCACATTTTTTTTCCCATCCCCAAATAAATAAGAATATTCTTCTTTTATTATTTTAATATGTCTCAAACATTTTATTGCAGAGTATTACATTTTCTTTTTCAGATTTAAGGCTCTGGAGGATTTTTTTTTAAGGGAAATAAAGTCCGATAATATTGGCAAGGAGCCAGACTAAAATTTGTCACCGGAAAATGTTTAAGTACAAAAAAAGAGTAACTGCGCATGTTCAGTGCATATCCGGCAAACTAACGTTTACTAAAGGTTTGCCGTCTCCGGCAAAGTATCCACTGCCTTTTTTTTTAAGGTGCCACAAGCACGTACATAATGCACCAATTAACGTTAACCTACCTTAAATTAAATCAGAGCATTAAGCTTTTTTTGCGTGCCATATCTTTTTTCTCTCATTATCCGTTTCTAATTCTCATGTATAGTACCTGTGATGCTCAGTTGATACATTTTTGTTGTTGGAAACTTCGACAAAATACCTAAAAATCCGCATTTTTTTGGTTTCTTACTTTGCTTAAAAAAGTGGGATCCGGGGAATGTCCAAGTGCAGGTGGTCTCTAACCCGCGAACGGCCGGCTGTACCGTCGAAAGTGCCGTTTACGAATAAAAATTTAAAATAAATGAACATATCAAAATCAGCTCTATGATCGAATTCGAAGCGCACCCTCCAAAGTTGCACATGTCATCAGAAGACAACCACGAAAAAAATTGATTCGTATCAACCATTATTACGCCTTCAGGCGTAAACCTGAAGTCAAGTCGGTAATTTGCTGGTTTTTGTTCGGGCGCGGCCGCGGGCCGCCCGCTGGTACAGCGTCACGGGCAAAATGCGGACGGCTTGTGCAAGAGTCCTCAGCCCGATACGCATATCCTTGTCCGTATTCCAATTACCGACTTGAATCTCGGCATTGTATACAACGTATGGGAGTCGCGAAATTTATGTTAACCCTAAAGGGGCCAGGTTATTTTGACCACCTCTCAGCCAGGGGGGGGGGGGGGGCTCCGCCCCCCGAAGATCTCGGCCATCGAGTTACGAAAAATTTTGAAACTCGGCACATGCATAGAGCAACTCTTTCTAAACATACCCAAGACATTTCATGACTATAGGCCAAAGGGTTTTGGAATTATGGCTAATTAATTATTCATATGTACGATTGGCAATTTTTTGCTACGCGGCAACACGTGTTCCGATTTTTATGTTTTTGGTATCAACAGATGCGCAAAGCTCGAGACTAAAAAGTCATAACAGCTCGGGTTGCGAAACAATTTTTTTAAAGGCTATCACGGAAAATGTTGAGGGGGGGGGGGCGGCGGCCCCTTTAGGGTTAAACTCCAATCAGATTAACAAAGGAATGATCTCACATGATTTAAGATTGACGGCTGCCATTTTGTCATGTGACTAGTCATCAGAATTTGGTCATGTGATCGACTGTGATCACTGGTGATCACTGGGAAAGGTGTGCAGCGGGCTTTACGTGAATGATATTACACTCCCCCAACCATGCATTTGCCTTTATGCCTTTCATAGCATTGGGCCATAATACGCCATAATATAGGTATGGTGTAAAAGATATGTCTCTCCACTTTAAAATGAGACATCAAACGTTGAAGTCCAATCATTTTTAACATGGGTAATGCCTCTGTGTGGATAATTGCCTGGCCGACAAAAATGTGTTGAGCAAGTAAACACAATTTAAAATACTTTCTTGCTATCAGTTTGTAATCATGTTTACATGCTAAACATCTTTAGCATGAGGTGATATAGCAGGTACTCGCTGTAAACTTTTTTGTAGGTCAGTCAAATATCCACACAGGCAGTAGGCTACATTTGTCCCTACATTTGTGCCTTAAATTGAAAACTTGATAATCCCATGGTGAATTTGACCTCTCTCGGAAAATTAATCATATCTCTGTCAAAAAATTAAGATCTGGATGTTTGATATCTCACTTTAAAGTGGAAAGACGTATCGTTCATACCATACCTATATTATCTATGTTGGTTACACATTCTACGTCAGGCATACCGTTATATTTTGTTTGCAATTTTTTTGATAACACTGTAGATCTTCAGAGTTTACAGCAGATGTCAATA
This sequence comes from Patiria pectinifera, assembly GCA_029964075.1. NCBI lineage: Eukaryota > Metazoa > Echinodermata > Asteroidea > Valvatida > Asterinidae > Patiria > Patiria pectinifera. Next base: position 33,713,654 of record CM057150.1, read on the forward strand.
AAAGTGTCAACAACATTTTTTCTATTGGTAGATTCAATTGTGAAACAGAAATGGACGAAGAATTCAAAACGCCAGGGGAGCTGGAGCCTAGCTCGGGCAAAGAGAAGAAACTCGACCAAGGATTTGTTTGTGAGTCATCCGTGTCAGGTGAGAATTTCCAGAATATAGCACTTAAACATTTGTTTACACAGAATTATAAACAGTTACCAAAGAAAGAAAGGGCTCCCCAATGAATAATCCTTTCAGGTTTTCAATCTGATTCTGACCACTTTCCCGTGCATACCCTTTCGGCAAGCGTAATTATCACTTTTCTATCTCCACATCACTTCACAAACCCGGAAATGTTACACAAGAAACTTCACTAAAACAATAGTTCTGACAATTGGGTTTTGGTTTGTTTTGTTTTGTCACTCACTGCAGTCCCCATCACCGTGTAAAATGATGTATGCATGTGTATGGTAGACTAGTCTGATTACCAAAAACCAGACCCAAAGTGATTCTGACCACTTCTGCAAAGTAGTCAGAGGGATTGTTTGGGCCTTATCGGCAATTCCATGAGAATGTGGCTATACGACTGGAAATGGACTTTTCATTAAAAGCCTAAAAAATACAAGTACTATAACCCAAATTGTGGTATTATTATTATTATTATTATTATTATTATTTATTCGGCCAACAAATGAACAAAAGTACAATGGCAAAGCAAATAAAATGGGTTAACAATATCTTTCATTTGAATTTTGTTGTATCAATGAGATAAAATACGGTTACGCGTGTCTTTGCCACAATACCGGCATTTTGCCTAAACATATCAATTTAGGCACCTTGTTATCTTACACACAAAATACAAGTGGTGTTGTGAGTTTTTGTGTTTAAGCAAGCATTGAATGCAAATTCAGATGTCAAATGGATGTGCTTAGATCGAAACCAGCGCATGTCAAAAAAGCTTTAGATTCATGAGATATTCCGTTTTCATTTGTGAAACAGAAATGGACGAAAAATTCAAAACGCCAGTGGAGCTAAAGCCTAGCTCGGGCTTAGAGAAGAAACCCGTCAAAGGATTAGTTCTTCCAGTCATTCAAACCAGGAGAAGATTTCCAAAATACAGCACTTTAAAAAAGTTTTACAAAGATTTGTAACAGTTACCAAAGCAGGAAAGGGCTCCCCAATGAATAACCCTTTCAGAACAAAAAACTACTTAGCAAAGTTGATAATAAGCAGGACAAGTTCTTTTCAGAACTAATATCTTCTAAGCAGTAGTTATTACCACATGGTGTTACCGCAAACCGAAACGATACTAATCCTTTCAGGTTTCAATTTCTTCAGCAGTAAGAGCTTCTCGTGCATGCCGGGCAAACATAATTCTCATAATGTCATTTTTGTGTGAAACATAGATCGAATTCAATTTCTGATGTCGAATGCATGTGCTCTGATCGAAACCAGTGGGTGCCAACAAAGCATTAGATTCATGAGATATTCCGTTTTGTAAATTGCATTCGAAATATTTAACCATTCTTGAAAAGCATTCAAGTAGTAAAACGCACTTTGGATGTTTCGAAATACGTTGTTTTTTTAGTGCATTTGATTTGTAAATATAGTACACGTTTGAATGCACAATTTCTCTTGAGGAAGTACATTCGGTTATCAAAACACACGTTAGATCATTAAAAAGACACGATCTAGCTTCAAAAATACATTGTTTTTTGAAATATGTTTACTCTAATTTGGCTTCGTACCCGTTTCCATACTCATGTTTCGTTTGTTTCATGTTAGTTATAAAATAAGGAAATTTAAGAATGCTAAAACATAATGACACTACGTCTTATTGACAAAACATAAATATTTTGTGAGCCAGATTCCGCTGACAATAGTTTAAACTATGATCAGTCCCATGATGATCAATCCCATCATGATGTCAAAAAATGGCAGCCGTCAATATTAGGCCGTCAGCTACCTTTGGAATAAAAAAATTATAACCAAAAATAATTTTGGTAATTTTGTGGCTATTCTTGGATATCGCCATAATAAATGCGCTTGGTGTACATGTACATATTGCCGCTGCAAAAAAAAAATCGCTCTTTTTGAGACATTTCTGTTTAAAAATCTTCCTGATTCAAGTTTTGTCCTCCGAAAATCAAACTGCCGTTACAAAGCAGCATGCACGCTTTTGTTTTCTGGTAAACCATCAAACGACAAATCTTCTTACCCAATCATTATGGCAAGACTCTCATATTTAGATAAATCTACTGTTGTTAGATAATATCCTCTTTTTGAAACCGCTGGTCAACTGTTCGACTTCTAAACCAATACTGTGTGTGACACTAACAACAACTAAATTTTTGAATGTGGCTTTTTTATTCCACAGGCACAAGTCCATCTACGTGCTTGCCAGAGAGTTCCTCATCGACCCCGCCCAGTCCTCACTTCAGAAAATTGCTTTCCTGGGAAGGAGATTCTTATTCTTTTGAAAAATTAGAATCAGAATTGCGCTCAGCTCGCCCATCTCCGCCATCTTCTATTGTTGCAACTCCCTCTAATGATATAGCAGTGCAAGAAGATAATAACACAGTGAAGATATACGACATCAAAGGTGGTCGCAAAGGATGCATCACAATCCAAGAAGATATATTCCACTTTGCTTTTGTTTCATACACAGGTTGGTGCAGTCCATCTTTACTGACTATTGTCCACAATATGGCGTCGAATAAGGCCGTTCTAAAGTTTGTGGTCGAAGACCTTCAACATTCTTATTCAACCGGCAGTTCTTTGCTTTCCTTTGAATATCACCGCCATGCTTGTTTGTCTAAATGTCGATTCTTCTCGACATATTTCTTAATGTCTAACGCACACATCGAAATACCGATTTCGCAACGAGACAAAGTTTCGTACACTAATAGTGCTACTTAAACATTTCTCCATCGGTTTGGTGACTGCAAAATTACTACATGGCTTAAATGTGAAATAACACTACTTATATGGGACTCCTCATGTTATTAAATCTTCCACAGCGCTAATTATATTAGATATAATGCCAATGTAAGAAACATTAGGCAAAAAAAAAATAGTCAGTCGCTGGGGACCAAGCGCGTCGATTTTAATCATTCGCGTCGACATTTTTTTCCCAAAATGTTCCGCGGTAGCTCCAACAACGCCCTCTATTGCCGCACCTCAATTTTGTTTACCAAAGAGCACCAAAGAATTGGAAATTGCACCAAGGCAAATGATCGAGGGCACCAAGGCAAATTATGGAGGACACCAATGAACATGAGGACACCAAAAAAGCAAAATAGTACCTTGTCTGTACAATTAATACAAGCTTGAAAAAAAAAGGAAACAAAAAAGCCGCTTCGCCCCATCAATTCCGGAACTTTGGTCTGACCAGAGACCGAGTATTTTTTTGGGGCCTTACTGGCGTTTGAAAGGCTTTCACTGAGGTTTGATTTAATGTTTGGTTTTAATAATTTTACATGTATTTTCTTCGAATTTTGATTGAACTACAGATGCAGATGTCATTTTAGCTAGACAAGATCGATTGGTGGTTATACAAAAAGATGACCCTTATGTCAAAATGTACACAATGGAAGGTAAGGTTGACTTCCAGTTTTTGACGAAACAACATGACGATAAAGGCGAGGATGCTACTGGGCTGGTGATTCCTTGTCCACAGAGTATGGCAGTAAAGAAGGACGGTACCATCGTAGTGGGTGATGTGGCAAGGTATGTGTTGACTGAGCACAGCCCCAAAGATGGTAAGATCCTACGCACCATGCAGGTCAAGATTAAACCGAAATTTCTGGCCGTTGATGACGACAACAGAATCCTCGTCAGCGATTGCCACAATATACTCGAAGTTGACGAAAGCAGCGCTCAATCCATCACCTTCCAACCAACGATAAACGGTCGAACTGCTGAAGTATTTAGTTTATGCTGCAATAAAATGGGTATCTTCGTGGATCTATATGCGGGCCCACGCCACGGAGGGTACATACATCGGCTTGATAACCGTGGGAAGTTCGTTGAATGCATTTGCGAGCACAAATTAAAGTACCCGCCCCATAGGATTACTATCACTGGTCAGCAATATCTTGCAGTTGGAGGGTTCGACCAAGTTACGATATACAAAGGTAAATCAGAGTGAAACAACTGGACGGAAATATGAGAGTTTAATCCATCAAGTTTGATCAAATTTCGTTTAATATTAAGACACTTCCTTTCTTTTAATAATTGAATGGGGTGAAATTCATTTTGGAAAGATTTGCCTAATATGTTTGCAAAGTTAGTCGGTCTGTAGGTCGGTGGTTGATATCGGACTTTTTTTTTTAGGTCATTGAATGTTTTCTGGAACATTCGCAATGTCTTTATAGGTAATATGTTTCGTTCTTTTTTAAATTTATTTTGTGCCATATTATATTAAACAGACATGGACGAGGAATTCAAAACACAAGAAAAGGATAGATTGGGCCACACAGACACTGGAAGAGCCCTTACGGAGCCATTAGCACAAGGTGAAGATTCGCATGACATACACGGTGGGTCGAAATGAAAGTGACCCGAATTAATTTTTTTTTACCAAGGAAGTATATCTAAACAAAGCATCTACTTCTCCTCAGTTCAAAATAACAAAGAAAAGATTTACTGCAATTGATCCATGGTAATCGCAATTGTGCACGTTTATCTAAATGCAACCCAATTTTATAGCTGTCCATGGAATGTCATTTGAAGCTATTGAGCTGAACGAGAAGACAGATTACACGACGGCATTCAGATAAACATGAGATTTTTTGAGCATGTCGAAATTTTGTCACAAAAATATGGTTAATCAAATTACAATCAACTCAATTAATTTTATCCAATGGCATGTTTTCACTTAATTGAGCAAAATGAACAGGTTGTTTTCAGATACAAATTGGCGTGTCTTTTCGCTTCGCGGCCCTGCCATTTCGACAGTCACTGGCATTAGCCGAGATTTTGGCGCATGCGTACAAACTAAGTAATAGGGATGAACATACGTGCTCGGCGGATAATGGACACGGGGCCGCAGTGTTCGAATTCTTACTGCGGATTGTCGGTTCTTAATCCAAACGCGTCTTCTTTTCCTCCTCTCTTTCAAGGACCTGAAGTCATTGCTGTTCCATCACAAGAGGCAAACCTTTATGCAACAACTTTATGTCCAATTCTCCATGTACACTAAATGATAATGGACACCCCCTCTCTTGTTTTCGTTCTCACACTACTGAACAGGTCTACTCACCCTAATCGCTCCAAAGAAGGTTGCTAAGATAACCATGGAAGCTTGAAACTTCCAAACGTACTGGCCCTGATGTAACCCCTGTCATTGCAATGAAAACGTGTTCCCCGGAACTTTCTGCAGTTTTGTCCCAGCTATTTAACATGTCTAGAATGCCTTTGTATCTCCTTCGTCTTGGTAAGTGGCGTCTGAGTTTGTTGACATCATTCGAGGATTTAACGAAGACGTGGTCGGTAGAGACTCATGTGGCAGATCAGTGTCGGACCCTTCTGAGATCTCCCATGGAGTAAAACAGGGTTGTGTTTTATTACCAGTTTATTTTATCTGTTCCTGGCAGCAGTTCTGAGGACTCTGATAGACCAGCTGAGTTATGTTGTCTTCATTAATTCCCGAAATGATGGAAAGGTCAGCCTCACTAGTAATATAAACAGACAAGTACGTGCTTTACCAACCAGCATCCAGCAAACCCTATACTCACCCGTCATTCTGAGCTGCAGTCAGTCCCTGAGTTCACATATGGGGAGCACAGTTATATTCTACAACACTCTTGATGCCGAGACTTCTAATCACATCCGAGCTGAAGCAAAGGCGAAAACGTGTTTGGTTTTATAGCAAGATAAATGTGCTTGGACCAAACACGTTTTTCTAAACATTCTAAACACCACAAAGTGCAAGGTGTATCGTGCCCTTGACCTAAGTACATTGCTGTACTCAGCTAACGACATGTATATTCAGTATAGACGAAACATCAGGAAATTAACTATCGTATAGTTACGACACCTGATAGAGATCCTTGAAATTTCTTGGAAGGGCCCGTATGACAAGATAATGTTGAGGTCCTTTAACGTGCCAACATGCCAAGTGTTGAGTCTGTGCTTCTTCCTGCCCAGTTGATATGGGCTGTGAATTTAGTACGGATGGATGAGTCAGGCTGTGTACTACGGCGAGTACTACAGGTCTACGTTGAGATTTTCCAGTGTTCTGAAAAGTTAGGGTTTGAGATGATGTCAAGGATATCATTATAACTGGGGGCTCCGATTAGGAAGCACAAATCCTTCCATATTTGTAAACATTTCCTTCGTATAGCTTTATCTATTTGTTGTTAGATGAGCTGTTAAAAAAATCGACATATTTTCCCCGTTGTTTTAAAGCTGGAGATGGGAGAGCAACTACCGGAATTACTGATATAATGGACGAGTCGCAAACCACAACAAAGGTATTTTAAGTTGTGTCTGTTTGATGTTTTATTGTGTGGTCAGTGTAATGGTTCACTTAAGTTAAAATGCATTTTTAAATATGCCTTTCTCGTGTTATTTTCGGTATTAACGACTAAAAACAAAGAGTTGCCATTTGTCTAGAATAATAACAGTTACTCTCACTTTTATGAGCATGTGGTGTGAACATTTAAGGTAAAAATGTGTGCTCAGGTAAAATGCATTTTAAAAGTTCTTTTAAGACTGTGTACTAATGTTGATACAGAAGACTTGAACATATAAATTGGTCGAGCGATCTGCACGCTACTGGGTTAAGGATTTTGACAGCTTTGTTTCATTTTAAATTTAATAAGTACTGACATATCATTATTTCCAGTTCTCTTTGACTTCTTGATGCTTTAAGAGACACGCAAAAACGGGTGCCTAACGTAATCTTTCCTCTTCAGTTCCTTACCTAACTAAATCTATTTGCAAACCAAATTGTTTCAGACCAGCCAGGACACCGGTGCTCAGGGCTCACACGTGTCGAGCCATCTCCAACTGGAGTTAGATGAAGACAAGCTGCCGGAGAATCTAAGTGCAAGTGAGCAGTTAAAATAGGGGCTCTGTTCATGAAGCAACAATTCGTGCATATTTGTAAATACTTCCTTTTTGTTACCTTATCTTTTTATTGTTACGTGAGCTGTTACATAAAATACCACATTTCCCATTTTTTTCAGCTGGAAGTGGGTCATCAGCGACTACCAGAATAACTGATATAATTGAGGTGTCGCAAACTACATCAAAGGTATTTAAGTCTGTTCGATATTTTAATGATTGATCATTGTATTGGTGCACTTATTTTAAAATGGATTTTATAGATGCCTTTCTCGTTTTATTTTCGATAGTAACATCTAAAAAAACCGATTTTTATTTGCCTAGAATATAGGTTTTCCTGCACATTTTGAAACTTGTTTTCATTCAAATTCATCAACGGTTAATTCCTTCAATTTTGTATTAAAAATTCAAACAGTTTCATGCATTAGCCAGACGTTTTCGTAAAAGACAATTCATTTTGGCCGTCTGCAATTGCCAAACTTCCGATATTTTTCGTTTTCAGCTGTTCATTTCTATCGTAAATATATTTTTTAATTTATTATGTTGTGTCTGTTTAATATCCCCTTGTTTAACGTGGCTCTTTAACCTAAGCCTTAAAGGGCTGGGTTATTTTTAGGATTCGAGTTTTATGTTTTTGGTATCAAAAGATGCGCAAGGTTCGAGGCTTAAAAGTAACAACAGCTCGGGTGACGAAAATTGTTTTTTAAGGGTATTGCGAACACAGTTGGGGGGGGGGGGGATTCCGCCCCATGCCCTTTTAGGGTTAAATAAGCATTGTTCATGTAATCATTATTAATCATTTCCAATACCTTTTTGTGTATCCATTCAGTTCTTTGACAATTTTATGCATCAACAACTGAAAGAAATAAGATGTACACAGGCAAATGAAAATGCATACTTTCCATTTCATGCAAAAAAATAGGCCAAATATTATGTGCTAACGAAGAGCAAAATGCATTCATATTTTTACATCATTCGGAAATAGTCAATTTGTTTCTTCTGCTTGACCTTTAGATCAATTTCTCAGGCGCGGATCCAGAATGGGGGGTGAGGTCTTTTTATGAGACATCAACCCAAGAAAACGTTACTTCACAAATATTTTTTAGCTTCCTGACAATACATCGGCTGTTGCAGGGTGGCTCAATTTTTGCGTACAATGAATCCCCCCCTTGTCGAAATGGAGGGTGTTTTATTTTCGTTAAAACAGAAAGTTCTAATTGATAACTTGTTTGGTGAACAGACCCTGTTTTAAATGAGCATGTGGTGTGCAACTTTAAGATACAAATACACTTTTAGGTAAAATGTATTTTGTGAATTCTTTTAAAGACCTGTGTAATATATACGGAACACAGTGGCCATATGACTTGGTCGAATGATCTGCACCTACTGGTTCAAAAGAATGTTGACAACTTTATGTTTCATCTTAAGTTGAACAAGTACTGATCTCTAACAATTATTTCCAGTTCTTGTGGAATTGTTGATGCATTCAGAGAAACACACACAGATTCTTAGACCTTGACCAAATCCTATACAGCGCCTTTGGTAATCTATTTTCGTTACAAAAATGAGTTGGCCTTCTCGTTTATAATTGACTCTAGCCAATTAAGTTGCAATCTTTTGGTAAACATGGAAATGACGATTTTGTAAAAAAAATAATTTCAGACCAGCCAGGATTCCGATGCTCAGGGCTCACAGGTGTCGAGCCATCTCCATCTGGTGTTAGATGAAGCCGACAAGCGGACGAAGAACCTAACGGCAAGTGAGCGGTTGGGTAGAAAACTCCAGTTACCCCACATGGCCATGAGTTACTTCAACGAGAAGGGTGGAAGCTTGTCCCTGGATGAGTATGGCGTGCACCTCACCATACCGCGCGGTGCAATAGCTCCAGGCTCTCCTCAGCAAGTCTACATCTATGTAGACCCTACTGCACCACCGAATGATGCAGTTGAGCCGACAGAGGTCGCGCTTTCACAAAGTGTCAAGTGTGGCCCTGAAGGATTGTCATTTAATGAAAGCGTAGTGCTGTCCTTCCCCCACTGTGCCGATTTCATAGGTCACAAAATGGACAAACTAGAAATCCGAATTCATCATGACGACCCACAAAGGAGGAAATCGGAGGATGCGAAACCTGCAATAGTAACAAACGGAATTGTGTATGTTCTGTTCGATCATTTTACCGGCGCTTCTATGGTTGGCACACCTAATCCTGAAGGTGCTAAAAGGCTGAAAGTGGCTGCCTTTGGAGGCTTCCTTAAAAGGCGGACTCGTCAGTATAAATTTCGGGTCCGTGTTTGGAGCGACGAAGAAGACGTTGAAGAAAAGGCATGTAAAACTTTTTAGAAAAGGATAAAATTTCACCATTTTTAAAATCTGTATTTACATGTGAATTATTGCTTCAAATGATGTAGTGTCAAAATTGCAAATGGCAAAACATCTTTCTTTTTTTTTTCTTTTTTTTACACGCTCACTAGTGAACATGACATCCACAAATAACCCTCAAGGCTGAAACATCGTTTTCAACATAGAACAAATTTGATCAGAAATCATTGGATATGGAATGAATCAAGTTGTGACATAAAAGCGTTAATCTATGCTAGCACAACAATGCATATTCCCGGCCCTTGCTGTAAACTGCTACTTACATCTGACCTGCAGGAAGGAAGTCTGACTATTGTTACCAGACATATTTGATCGAATTTAACTCCGCATAATTGTATTCTTTGCAAAATAGATATTCAAAGAAGAGGAGGGTTTGAAATCACATATTTTGGACGCCACCCAGTACTTGTGGTTCTACTGGGATTGTGGGAACTTGGCTGTCAAACTCCAGCAAATTATAGATGGTTGGACAACTCTGGGGAAAGATCAAAAGGTTGGTTTAACACAACGATTACCATTCTTCATTGGCCGTTGTTTTCATGCTTCGAAATTCTTGACTTTAACAACACCGACTTTCATGTACGTGTACTTGGGTCAAATGGAACATTCATTGACATCATTAGTTTTTTATGTAGGTTTTATACGAATTAATAACTATGATCTAAGTATAAATACGCGATTTCTATTGTTTTGGCCACTGTGACCTTGACCCTCGACTTTTCGGCCCCGAATGAGAAAGGCTTCTTAGGATTACCAAGAACAATCCACAAACCAGATTTGAAGTTCACATGTAAAGTTTTTCTTCAAAACATCGCGGACAAGATTTCTATTGTTTTAGCCACTGTGACCTTGACCCTTGATCATTCGGTCCCAAATGCAATAGGCTTCTTAGGATTACCAAGAACAATCCACAAACCAAATGTATTATTCATATGTAAAGTATTTCTTAAGTTATCGCGCTGACAAGATTTGTCCGGACACACACACCCGTCACCCACTCGCCCACGGAAGGACAAGGCGGAAACAGTATGCCCCTTCGGTTTCGCCGCAGTGCATGAAAAAAAGCTACTATGTTCATATTTCTATAACTAGGCAAAATTTCGCACTTGGCCAGTAGCGTGTGAATTGTTAAATTCAACTTAAACATTTTCGATAGATCATCGATGAGGAATCCATACTTAACAACCCTCGGAACTCTGTGACCTTTAACCTGGCACGACCTGCGAGTACTCCAGACGGCGAAGTATTCTACTGCGAAGCTGAAGCGGCTCAGTGTATTCCAGATAAAGACTCGACGAAACAACTTGCTGTTTCACTGAACGTAGCCCCCGAAGTAAGTTAATGTCTTAATTCAGCGGTTCCCGGCACACTTACTTTCGCAAAAAAAAGACTAAAAAAGTGATGAGTTGGATTTGAGTTAAAATGTTTGAATGTTGTTGTTGATTCCTTAAGTCATGTTCATTTCAACAGTCCAGTTAATCTCAAAGGATTACTGAACGTCAAAGTTGTCTGTTTATTTTTCGTTCATAAGTGAAACATGTTCAGGCAGGTAACGTAATAAAATAAATGACACATTTTTCAAATAAAGGATCTGAGAGGTTCAAAAGCTAATAAAAACCCAGGAATTTTAAGGCAACTGACTAGAAAACTAGTATGCTGTATCAATAGTAGGATTGGTTAATAACACTACTAATCGAATTAGTTGGGTTTTAATCAATGCTTTTATGAATTAAGATGTGAAGATCGCCTGCTCAGAGAACAAAATGTTTTCACGATTTTACTCGAAAAAATATATATTTTTTAATAACCACAGAAAAAGTTGAGCCCGGGGAAACTGATCATGGATTTCTTCTCAAGACAGTTCAGGCGACGTCATGAACAGAGGGTAGGTGGCCACATTTTTGGGTAGTAATAGTAAAGAAAACACTTTTATATAAAATATACAAAGGCCAGGCTTGTATAATCAGTATATACACCCATATGACGAGCGTAGTATCGGGGACAGGTGAGTTTGTCCTGTATCTTGGTAACCATACAGAAAAACGTTTTTAGTACCCTTCAATAAAACATATTGTGGATCGAGAAAGAAGTATGATTGCACTGAACATCATTTTGGGACCTATTTTTGATGAGGTGCATTTTTTAATTTCTTTTTAAAGAGTGTTTCGAGGACTACCGAGGTTAGCAATCGTTGTGTATGCCACCGAGTAAGTAAATTGTTTAATGTATTCAGCCGGCCAAATGTCCTTGGATTTACTACTCGAGGAAAAGTTATTAAGTTGATGACGTCAGATTCTTTTCTGACGTCGTCATGACTTCGTCAAATGCATGTCACAATTTGACGAAATAGTTTCATTGATATCTTTCGAATGGGATCATTGTTTTCGGAGGCCGTCATACAAAAGTGCCCTTGGCAACATTTTTTTTCAAAGAGAAAAGAGAATTGAATACACTTGTCAATGGAAGCAAACTTACTTAAAAAATCAGTGAGAATTGGCAAACCAAGGACACATGATACAATTTTCCAAAATTATGAATTAATGGAAGCTTTTCAAAGGTATGAAGTCATGTAACCTAACTTTTTGTTTGATGACGTCACAACTTTTTGAGTCAAAAGGTCAATTACATCGCACCAAGGTGTAAAACGGACATGGTAATTAGACACAGATTAAGTAATTGATTTAACCATATCCGTTTTCTTAGGCAAAATAACAAGCTTTGGAAAACACTGTAAAACAACTTCGACAAGAAAACAGTAAAACTTGCTCCCGACGTCTACAGCTATGGTCAACGGGTAGCAAGTTTGATTGTTGTCTGGTCACAATTAAATAATGTTTTCATAGTTTACGTCATGAACTTAGATTTACAAGTTCACTTCTTTAATGTGTTTCTGTTGTTCCAGAACAACCGTTATGATTTAACACTGCTAAAAGTACGAAACTTCACAACGACAATTCTTTCAAAAACTTAATTTGATTTACATCACCCCGACGCAAAATTCGATCGGATGAATAGTTCATGCAGTACCCGCTGCTATATCAATCAGATTCGAACAAACCGATCCCGTTAGCTCGGTGATCAAGTGGTAAGACACCTGTACTAGAAAGCAGGAGGTCGTGGGTTCGAGTCCCACCCGAGTGATTTTTTCCCAGCTTTCACTCGGGAGGTAACACACTGAGTATATACAGTGTTTATACGTCGGTGAAGGGCAAAACCTAATTTGACTGACAACTCTTTCAATAAGTCAAATGGTTTGAATGATAATGCGACAGGCATTCTGAAAAAAATGGGGAAACTCAATGTTTATATTATGTGGCAATATAATTGTAAAAATGTTACAGGCTCAAGTGCAACACCATTATTTAAGAGTGGTGAAAACGTTTGTCATGTGTTTCTACTATGTTGCAATTCACAAGGAGCTAAGATTTATTAGGAAACTAAATTCATATATTGATCCATTTTCATTCAAGAGAGAAGAACAAGGTGCTGTCTGTGATTATTGCAAGGTAATATTATCCAACCTATTCTCTCGCATTACAGTAATACAGGATTAGCTTTTTTTTACAGACATAATTCTTTTATGCGTAGTTCTTAGACTTCCGTGACATGCAGAAAGCAAAAAGTAAAAAACAGAAAGCAGAAAGTAAAAGCAAAGAACTACTGACCCTATTAAAACTCCAGTTAAAATAACGTTTAACTATCTCGGACCATTATCGCTAAATACAGATTTACATGTTTGCATGCATTGGAAACTGCTCAAAATTAGGCCGCGAAATCTGTGCTCAGTCATTTTTTAAGTGGAAACTTAAGTGATTCCTTAAGTGGGAAAGCTCTAAAACGCATATCATTGGCATTCGTGTGTACCATGTATCAATGCGACACTGCACTATAAATGTTGATTATTGATTCATAGTTCAAGACACTAAACTGTATAATAAATACACCAAGGTGCTCACTTAGGCCTCGACTGCTCTTTGTATTGATCCATAATCTCCTGCATAAGCTGCAGATGCACATTCACCAAATCAGATCAACCAATTTCGAATTTTGATATGAAAGGAAACCCAACAAAGTAAAGCAAAGATCATTTAGCAAATGGAAACATTTAGCAATTCAAAAAGAGCGAAAAGGCTGAATAAGATGGCTTAAATTTAAGTTGAATATTAAACTACACAGAAACAGATGGGGAGAGCCTATTCAGACAAGGTTCACGGAGAAGTTCTAGCTCATGAATATGGTGGATTATCACCGGAAGCGGTGCATTCCTTGTGTGAACATCTTGACGACGGTAACAAGTGGCTGAAACTTCTGGAAGAGCTGTCCGACTCGCCAGGTACACTTGGCAGGAGTGCCGTTAAAACAGGTAAACTTAACACGAAGGACATACTGAAAATCTATTTCGAGAACAGCAGACGTAATAACAAAACAGACAAGGAGGCGATAGAATTATTGGTAGAGTTACTGAAGAAGTTGAAATTCGGATATGCTGCGGAGATTGTACAAAAAGATGTCGCCAAAAGAGTTCGTGGTGAACAAGTAGGTAACTGATCGTGTTGTCCAACCAAAGTACCATTTTTGTGTGGGAAATGTTCGGCATTATGCAAGATTATGTCGTTGGTAATGCATGTAAAACAGTACATTGTGTTTATTCGTTTGGCGTTCTAAGGACGAGTTTTGCTCGATACAGAATGTCTTGCTATTGCTCTCTTTGGTATAAACATTAATGCAGTAGGTAAATGTGTTTGTTTTGCTCTACCATGTTGATTGCCAATTTCGCCATCTATTTTATCCAGTGTTACGCCAATGCGGTAATGCATTAAGACTTGAATGTAGATAATCATATATGAAAGAAAATAATCGACGTAAAAGCTAACAAATGAAACTTTGCTACAGGCCTATTTGATGTATCTATCTTACGTTTGCTACTCGGTAAATGGACAGTGTTATTAGGAAATAATTACAGACGAGGTTTTCTTGAATTTTTCATAGCCAAAATCCAAGGTAGGTATAGCACCGACACAATTTGGTGTTCACACGTGATTCAGAACATTAAACAAATGCGTATTGGAATTGAACAGTGCTTCACTGCTGTAGTAAAAGAGGGGACTGTTTAGCACTTAGGAATGAAAATATGAGAAATATATTCAAGAAGATTATAATTATTGTTTTCTTTTTCATTTAATATTTCCTAGTAATAGGAACAGTATCTTAAACCTTAAGTCTCGAAACTTCAAATTATATGATTTTTCACACTCCTTAAGTACATAGGGTTAAAGGCTACGTATTAATTGTAAAAAAAATCTTATCGATTTTCTTACGACAAATTCCAAAGTATGCTATTTAGACCAAAAATGTGTTCAAAGCATTGTACACATCCACATTCGTGAACTCGTTTCGTGCAGAGGCCAGATTTGATTGAAAAGACTGACTGCTTCTAACATTTTTAACGTTTACTTGTGATAGAAGACAAATAATACAAAGTGGCACAGCCCTAATGTAAAAGTGAGACAATCTCTCAGTCTAAGAGAATAAAGTTTTGATCTGATTTCTTGCATTTTTCCAATGTCAAAATCTAATGTGGGCCTGGCACCGGAATTTAGTGTCTTATAAACTGAATAGCTGAAATTAATTATATGATTCTGAGCTTTAAACAAGTAAATATTAGCGTAGCAGTAACTATTTGGTTAACAATGACTATTGATATGTTGTAGGCGTTTACCCAGATTTTTTGTAAAACCTTGATTAGGATGACGTGCACTTTATCAATTTCTTTATAAATACATCAATGCATGATCATTTTATTACTCACCGATGTTCGTGTACTCGTTTCGTGCAACTGCCAAATTGGTTACTGCATCTGATATTGTTCAAGAAACGTTTACATTGTAGAGACGACAAAATATATATTACAAACTACACAGTAATCCTATATTTGTAATACATGTATATGCTTATATATTGAAATGTAAATAATATATGATTTGTAAGACGTTTGTATTGGGATTGCTATGAGAGTGTGCCTTAAAACAAAGCTTGATCAAAACTTATCAGAAGTAAACTGACTTTGATAAGAAGGAAAATGCTATATATTCGCTATATTTAGCTATGCATAATGCTACGTTGGAACTTGAGCGACGTATAAATATAAATTTCAAACTTAACCCGATTTTCCTTTATAAAGGACAGGGCGAGTCAAAAAAGCGGAAACGTAACCCAAAACGTCATAGTTTATTGCACCGAAAATAATAATGACTGAAAAGCACATTTCATAAGCTACTTTTATATTTAACAATTTCTGAAATCGCTCAATCCGTTCAAAGAATATTACCATTTAAACACAATGACCCTAAAACCTCTTTAATTGAACATGCGATTTCAAAAATCTAGGCCGTTGCAATTGTCTTCAAACGTCACCAGTGATAAAACCTTCGATGAAAAGTTAGGCCCGATTTTTTTTTTTTTTTTTAAAGTGTATTTTATAAATCATATTGCCTAACCAGGGTTGCTTAAGAAAGATATTGTGTGTTATAGTTGTTGACAGTTGTTGAAACAAGTATTCTGTGTTGTTTTCTTAGTTGTTCCAAACAGTAAGAATGCACAATCCATCTTTTTAGTTGGACGTACGAAACAGGTTTTAGGGTCATTGCGCTTAATTGTGATATACTTTTAACAAATTGAGCAATTTCAGTAATTTGTCCCTTTTAAAGTAGCTTATGAAATTGATTTTCCAGTCATTGTTTTTGTTGTTTGATATTTTAAGATATGAAATATAATTTTGTCGGGTTTGGTTTTTTTTTTACTCACCCTGTATAAAGTATCTTATTTTAAAATCACAATTTAGGGTAATTTTTTTTTCTAAATATGAATAACAATTAACAGTAAGTATAAGAAAAACAAGCGCCCCCTGTTTAGCGTTTTAACATCAGGAAAGAGAGAGTTCATACTAATTTCAGAGGGATGGGATCGTTTATTCGGGAAAAAAACTTGGGCTACAAGTAAAACATGTCTTATTGTAAATAGTGTTGGCTGCTTTGAAATGAGATGCTGATAGGAATTATGTTTCCTTGAATGTTCACAGATGAGTGAGTCCTTTTTATTACGTCAAAGATATCATTTCATTTCTTAAACTCCATCATTTGAGAGATCCATTATTCCATATTAAAAGAAATGGCTGGCTTTCAGTTTTGACTTATTTGTAGATGGAAAAAAAAAACACATATAGTATATGGTGTACATATACAAAAACCATTTTTCTTTATCATATACAAGATAGTTGCTAGTGCAGATGAATTGTACATTTAATTCTGCTAAAAATGCTTGTAAAAAACTGTTTTTACCAAAAAAAATGGGTTTAGATTAGTGGAAGTATTTTAAAGGGGTAAGGCAAATCTCCTTATTGAAACAAATATAAAAGTGGCTAGGCTTTTTCTAACATCTTTACTTTTTTTTGTTTAAGGTTTGGTTTCTCAATATTGTGGCTTATGTTGATTTACTGTTTATACGAACTTATAGAATATACGATTCTTGAAAGATGACGGTTTTGTTAAGGTGGGTCATTATTTTGTGCAACTATTATAAAGAATTTTGTTTTACATTCAATACATTTACTGGGCCTTCTTTCGTTATATTGCAGGTACTGGATTCATTTAGTTTTGAAATAACCCCTTTTCTAGACAAATTGCTCTCTAATACTTTAAGATTTTACTAAAAGATTTTCGGCTTTGAATGGTGGGGTACAGATATAGTTTCGGTTTGCGGTAAAAAAATGATGTGATATAACTACTGTCGCTGAGTAGATATACATGTAGCTCTAATAAGTTCTTATTGTTCATTAGCAACGCTTTTATAACAGACGTTTTCATTGTCCTGCTTCTAAATCGTCTACATTTTACAATATTTAGTCCTAATATAGTAATTGTTGACATAAATCAAAATGGTATGTATAACTTGACGCTTCAGATGTAAGAATGTTTACTATGCAGTGCATTTGATCTCAAACTGTTTCATACGCTAATCTGAACGCATTCCTATTGAAATGCCATGCAATGAACATTTTCACAGCTGAATTTTACATTGTATATCTTTATATTAATTACTGAAGTGTTGTGTAGAAAAAGGGATCAAACTTCAGTTTTATAAAATCAGTAAATGGTTCAATAGACTAATCTAAAAAAATATTCACTGGCTTCGATTTAAAGTACTAACACCAAATGTATTTCAAGTAGTGGCCCATAATATACCATGCAAATTCTGCAAAAGTTCGAAGCTTTTCATATTATGATTACAGCAATTAGATCTAGATTTAAGGCGGTACCATGTGACAAATCTATATTGTGAATTTGTGGGGTTCGGAAAAATAACCTGAGAAATATCATTTTATATAATTAGTCTACATAATTCTACTTCCATTTACAGGAATGTTTGATCTCTGTATTATTCCAGAAAAAAATGGATGAATACTTGATTATTTTTAAAAAGTAATTATATTTTCTGGGGAACATTCTTTCCATTATATTTTGTGGCAACAGCTCCTTTTGATAACTGGCATAAACCTGCCCAGAGCACAATGACGTATATCAAAATACTCTAGCTTGTATATGACCACTGCAAGATGGTATTTACCAAGATTTCATTGCTTTCTGTATCGAAAATTAAAAGTAGCTTTTGTCGCACATTGGTATCAACTGTTGGTTGTTCTTTTGGATTCTAAAGTTTGCCCCTATTGTACCCCTCCTATGCCAACGTACTTTCTGTGTCAAGTAGTCTTTTCAGTCAAAACCAAACGATTAATTTAAGTGACTGTTTTCAACTGTTCAGATTTTCCAGCCTAAATAAAGCAGGATTGCCCGGCTGGGACTGTTTCATTAACTTGATAAGCTATACTTTGACTCCGGGTGAACGATAAAACAGCTGCGTTTTTGTCTGTTGACCCAGTTTGACTTGATACAGTGCTTGCTTTATATGTTTTGACTGCTGGTGACTAGCCTGTGTTAAAGGTATAGCAGGGGAAGTGAATGGACATTTTGATTGTTTATAGCAAGAGGGTAAAGATATGTAATAGGAATGTCTAGTGCCCAACCCCAGCTTATTATTCACAATAAGAAAGGAAGGCGAAGCTAATCACAGAGCAACGGATAAAATAAACGTAGTTCCAAATCACAGACTGGTTGTATGCTTCAGCTGAAGGGAGACAACTTCATTACTCTTATTTGACCGATATGTTGATAGAAAGTAATTATTCACTGCATATGGCACACACAAAAACGGACATGACAAATTGAATAAACGGACACATCCCATTACAACAGCTGGCTTATTGTGGCAAATATGTGACTGCAATTTCTAAGAACAACTACTTGTGGGTATGTCATACTGCACTTAAAAGGGAAAACTGGATAGAATGTTTCACTGTAAGTCTACGTTGAATAACCAGCCACTATTTAATACAGAAGGCACATTCGATGACCTGCGCTTGGCACACAAATTTGCAAAGATAAAATCCCTGCATGGGTTTTGAAACAAAAGTATGAACACAACCTAACTTAATTCTCAATTTTCTTTTGTTTAATACATGGACAAGCTTTTTTTGGAATTCCTTCACTGTCCTAAATGACATAGTCCATGTCATATTGCACATGTCTGTGCTTGTGACTTCTTCTTTTTTATTGTTCATATTCTTTGTGGTTTTAACTTCTTTTCATGTTCCTCAATGGGAAATTGATTAAGTGTTTATAGTCATATTTTTTGTTTTACAGAAGCGGGGTTTGCAAGCGGGGTGCTCCACAAACCAAGCTTTCAAGCCCTATGTTGGCGGTCCCCCTACTTGTCAAGTATTTCGATATTTGTATGGTATTTGTACCTCGTGCAACCTTGGTTTTTATGCAAATCTTTTAAAATACAACCTGAATTGTTTGATGCGCAGGATTTACACCTTCAATTTAAATTAATAATCCTAACAGTCCTGAATCCTCCAATTTTAATATGATTTTGCACACAGTTCTAAACAAATTATATGACATGAATACATGTTAATTAACATGTGTAATCACATATTAATTATTAACACAGCATAATTACATGCGATTTAACATGCTGTTATTACATGTTCTTTAACATGGCACAATTACAAGCTATTTATTAAACATGGCATAATACAAGTTTAGCCTATACAAGGACTACGACTCAAAACAATACACGGTTATGAGAAGCTCAAAGAAATTTTAGGACTGGTTAGTTACTTCCAAAACTTCGTTTATGCGACATAAGCAATTCTTTAACTCTAAGTTGAAGGAGGTTTGGAAAGATTCCCATATCTGGCCATCATTTGTCACCTTGTGAACAATTACACCGTATGAGACTGGTCTGAAATGTTTAAGTGTTTTCTCAGTATATACCTCAATATTTTCCCTGCTAAATTTGACTTTGTATATTTTATAGGACATATTTAATATCACTTTCTGATGGCTGATAGATCACTGAAAGGACAATTAAATGATGGCTAGATATGAGAATTTTTCTAAAGGTTTTTGCAATGAGACAAAAGCAATTGGACCAAACAATTGGAAAAGGTCACTAACTAAGGCCAGTCAACAATGATTTTTCGGTTTTCATCACTCGGGATTGAAAAAAATATTGGTCGGGAGGGGAATTAAGATTTCATAAATTCCTCTTCTTCACATTCGAAGTGAATTGAAGTGACACCGTCAGATACACTTAAAAGAAGACACAACAAACATGAAAACTATACCAGCTATCAGCTGTTAAATGGCTACGATTGTGTCTAGAATTTAGAAAGGGTATGACTATGAACCTCAAAGTCAGAGCAGTACGATCTAGCCCCATAAATGTGCCCTATTTACTGGACTGCCTCCGTAAACATAGGCTACACATCCACATGTATAAAAACGTGTCGCACTTTGCCAAATTTTGGTTTTCACATTCAGGCTTAGTTTGTAGGATTTTTTGCTTTAGAAGCATACTCACCCTCTTTATAGGCTAGTCAGAAAGTGCTGCCTTTTTCAGATGTCTAATTTTTGTGAAATTTCATGTTGAAATTTTGATACGCAAACGTGTAAAAATGAATCTGGAAATTTCACAAAAAACATACATCTGAAAAAGGCAGCACTTTCTGATTAGCCTATGAAGTGGGTGAGTATGCTTCTAAAGCAAAAAACCCTACAAGTTAAACCTAAATGCGAAAACCAAAATTGGGCAAAGTGCAACACGTTTTTGTACATGTGGATGTGTGGCCTATGTTTACGGGGGCAGTCCAGTAAATAGGCCACATTTATGGGGCTAAGTGCGATCGTGCCCGGAGATTTGGTGAGAAACTTGTCTGGAAAACACATTTTTGGGAAGGAAAAAAACACTCTTTGTTTTCACTTACAAACAATACAAAATACAAAAAAAATTCGAGGTGGAGGTGAAAATCGAGGAGGGCGGTTATGAAAACCTAAATATCAATGTTGATTGGCCTAAAGTAACATTAAACTTGGAACTCACCGTTCATGCCGTTATGCAGCCCATCCGCGCCGCTTCGCTAGTCCCGTCGAACAAGCATGTACCCGGGGACATCACACAGCAAAAGACGGAGATTATCTCCAAAATGTCGTTCCTGGCGTGTGTCCCTTGATTCCTAGAATGTCCTATGATATGCAGAAGCAAAGGTTTCACAAGTCACTTCACTCTCGAATCATTTTTACACTTCATTCAGCCTTCCATTCACGCGCCCAGCTGAAAATGGCGCTCACCGTGCGCGCTTCATGCACACGGTACTAGCGCTACACGTGTACGTGGCTTTCTGTATATATCCTGCACAACAATGAAAGTTATGTGAACTTTGACTCGGCACTCGTGCGCGCGCTAATTAGCATATCGATTTGTAAGTTAGTATGGTCGGCTGAAGAATCAAAATGTTGTTGTAAATGGACCAACAAACAATATCGTGGGAATTCAGTAGACTAAAGTGTTAACCCTCGCGACTTTTAAGGTCGCACGCCGGCTTTGCAATTTTTTCAGGTGTAAAGTGCAAGAATTATTTTGGGGCATGACCATAGCTTCCTACTAAGAATGGCTCGTTTTGGTATCATGATTATAATGACGAAATGTTTCAAATTTTGATTGCTGCATAATGCACGCATAGTTTTGGCGTCGATTACCTTTTCAAAATGCATCAATAAAGTGTGGAACTTATATTAAATGCTTAATCATGAATCAATTGTTATGCTGTTGATATTAAAATGGAACATTTTGCCATCATGGTTTTTTTTTAAATGGGCAATATACATGTAAATACCAGCAGTCAAAGACGAAAACGGCAACGTCCGTAAACACAATAATTGTTCTGTGCGCGTTTCGTGGATGTTATTATAACTTGCTTCTAGATCTGCTGCGTTTTTTTTTTGTGTAAAATGTGTCGCTATGCGAGAGTTTTCAGTATAATATTAGGTGTAATTGTTTACAGTATTCCACAATGATACTTCGCTCGAAATGTGACGAATTGGATTGCAATATCGGCCTGTTTAGGTGTTCACAATGAAGTACCATGTGATGAGGATCTGTACAGTTAATTTATCACATTGTATAAAAATACTCTTCACTACCACTACCTTTCCATTTTCTTTTGTGACATTTGATTACTGGCACAAAACTGTACAAATGCCTGAAACAACATAACCCATATCAAAATACTCTAACTTGTAAATCGTTCTGGAAATTCATGGTATTTACTCAGATTTAATTATAATGTTGCTTTGCATATATCGAAAATTCAATATAGCTTTTGCCGCACATTTGTTTTAACTGAATGTGCTTTAGTTACAATTGTCAATTTGTACCCATTTCTAATTAACTGCTTTTAATAAAGTTATGAAAAGAGAATGTCTAGTGCCCAACAGCAAACATATTATTCACACTACGAAAGACAGGCAAAGTTACGCTTAACGCAACTTATTTATTTATTTTATTTATTTATTTCTTATTTATCCTGGGTGATCCATTCAGGAGAAAAACTCACTGATCTCCCATGGATCCCAGCTCACACAAAACTACTATTAAAATACAACTAAAAGTACAATGTAAGAATGTTAAAAAAATTATTGAAATAAACTTAAATAAAATAGGAATTACACAGATCAACAGACATTTACAATACAATACAAAATATCGCTGCAAGATGACATTTCCCCCCCCCCTTTTTTTCCCTCCGCTTATTTTCTTCTTCTTTTCTTATTTGAGCTGTTTGAGTTGTGATTAAGACTTGTTGATTGCGGAGATTTCAAATGTTGAGGTAATTTATTCCAAACCTGAGCACCCCTGAATTTAAAAGATCCTTTTCCATTTTCTGTTCTAGGGAGTGGAAGTACCACATTGCCAACAGTGCTATTCCTAGTTAGATGACCATGTAGTTCACTGACTGGAACAAAAACTTCGCTAAGATATCTAGGAACATTGCCTGATAAACACTTAAAAACCATGGTATTAATATGAATTTCTCCTCTTTCATGTAGAGTTTTCCAACCTAGTTCACTACGTACAGCTGATGCTGATGTTCTGGGTGGGACCTTAAGAATAGTCCTTCCTGCTCTATTAAAAAGTACATCAAGCCGTTGTATCAAGGTTTTGGAAGCACTACTCCATATAAGATCACAATAATTAAACTGAAGGAAAATAAGGCTTTTCACAATAAGGTTAAGGGTTTGTGTAGGTAAGACATTTTTAAGTCTATTCAAAATAACTATTCTTTTAGAGACAGAGGATGCTACATGGTCAATAATGTTCTATCCATTTCATTTTACAATCATTTATAAGTGGTTACTTGTTCCAGGCAATTGTTATTTACATAAATATCAATATTGGGATGTTCACATCTGGCAAGTTTTTGGGCTGAACCAATCAACATGCTTTTGGACTTGGTAGTATTCAATTTTAATCTATTGTCATTGAGCCAGTTTGATATTTTCTGCAGATCATGGTTTAGATACAAGTTAATCTGATGAATATCTTTACTTGAGTAAAAAAATAGAAGTGTCATCAGCATAAAGGACAATTTTAGTATGCTCAGTCACTGACGTGATGTCATTAATAAATATAGAAAATAATAATGGGCCCAAGATAGTTCCTTGTGGGACTCCAAAATTGATAGCATCAGATTTGTTCGATAAGACATTCCCAATTTTAGTTACCTGTGTCCTTCCATGAGGGTAAGACCGGAACCAGTCGAGCTCCAGACCTCTTACGCCTATATTGTGTAATTTATTAAGCAAAATTGTGTGATTGACAGTGTCAAAAGCTTTACGAAGGACTAAAAACACTGCTTCAATAAATTTACCACTGTCCATCTGCTTGAATAAAAAGTCTGAGACATCTGAGTCTGTTTGTGTGAAATGAAGAGGTCTGAAGCACGACTGTTCCTGTACTAAGCGTACGAAACAGCGCCCTGTACGAAACAGCGCCCTCAGTTCACAGAAGATATAATTCATGCAGTTCCAAATTACAGATGAACTGAGGTATGATTCAAGGAATAAAGCCCTAGTTTATGGCGATAACTTTATATCTTTTACCTGACAAACAGATCGGAACAAATTAATTAGTCACTGCGTATGACACAAATAGGTGTACATGACTAGGACATTTTATTACATCGGCTGGCTTTTGCGCAATTTGTTTTCGTTGCATTGTGTTTGCTGCACAATCTTTATATCAAATGATGGACTAAATACACTTAAACTTGCAACTCACCATTTAATTCAAGCGATTTAATGTCAAAAGTGACGAAATTCTCTCAACTCTATCTCCTCTATAGAACTGATTACGTGATTCATTTTCTGTGTCGTGGTATAGATATTGTCTCTGGCGACAATTTTTTTTATTCCCGGGCGCGAGACCGCGCCACCTTTGACTTCCGGGTTACCAGAAGTACAATGGTGAAAATATATATAACTTAAAAACGGATTTAATTGTACCCCAATAACATGAATTAATAAACTATTCAGTGACGGATGTTCCACTTCAAATATCATAATGACATCATCGCCCGAAAGGGCACCCTCTATAGCGGCATGTAAAGAAATGTCGGTCTTTTTCTAATTTAAAAACCATTCATGACTTTTTTCATTTTATTAAAATCCATCATTCGGAACCCATTTGAAATCTTTGTAGCCAAAATAAAAATGTCAGTTGCATTGACAATGAGCATCCTACTGCTGTGACGTCATTAAACCAGACGTTCGGCTTCACTATTACATTCACATATACGTTTTTTCGTATTTTTTTTCTGAAGCTCTTTTCACTTTATCTTGAATAATATTCAAGATTCAGAGGAAATTTGGGAGTTTTTCCAAAATTGATCGCACTCAAAAGACCTTCACGCAAAAATGATTATACTGACTATTAAATAAAAGATAGTTTCGTTTCCTTTGCCTTATAAATATATGTGGTTCAAAGAATGGAACCTTGCAGAGCCAATCATTCAAGTGTAAGGGTACACAGTTTCAATTAAGAGGGGGGAAATTATCGGTATGTATATGCTTATCATGAATAGGTTGGAGTAGTCAACCATTATAATAATCAAGTCATTATAATAATCAGTAATGAGTTCATAATTTTAAACGCCGCCGGCCGTCGTACTGAAGAAACAACCCTATTGTTATATGACGATGGTATTCAACACATCGTAATGTACGTAGGCTTGAGTGGCTGGCTGGCTGCCAATGATATGCACACATTTCAAGAAAATATTGGCCACAAAAAATAAAAATTATCAAAGTGGATCAGGCCGAAAATACATTTGCTTTATTACTATCGAGTAAAATAAAACTACTGTTTAATTTTGCAACATCTCCGAAACTGTGAAAACAGCAGTCGGTGGCAGTGTTTTGTAAGTCGACAGTGATTCGCCTTCTACATTAAGTTCTTATTCTAGGCACATCGCTCTGCGTCAGAGGTGGGGCCAGCAAGGGATTTTAAGCAATGCTAAAACAAGGCAACGCAATCCAAGTAAAGCTGGGATTTAGTTTTAAAAAAAAATCCGGTCAAATGATTCAACTGATTCAGAATTACTATTCACCGAAATTAAGTAAGGGATCGGGAAAGACATAGTACCTGAATGGCCGCACTATTCAAGTTTAAATTAAAGGAGCAAAATCTCTATTAAGAGAAGGAAATACAATCGAACGTGCATACATGTATTTGCTATGAATCGGTTGGCATGGGCAACCATCAAATCATTATATTAATGATGCTGCCGGTCGTTGTACCACGGAGAGACCAAGCCTACACAGCAAAAACTGCAGTGTTAAATTTACACCATGGGTATCTATATAGGACCATCTGGTGTTAAATTGTACTGGTGTTGTCCTTTATAGATACCGAATGGTGTTAAATTAACACTACGGTTTTTGCAGTGTAGTTACGTCTGGCGATAGTAGATTACTCATAATGTCTACGAATGAATGGCTATACCATTGGGGCAATTTTACGGGGAGGGTTGCACGAAAAAATTAACATCGTTTGAGGACAATTTATGCCAATTTTTCAAAGAATGGACCCAAGTTAGACTAAAAAGTATGACTCAGTGCTACAACGTTTTTTTTTTTTCTGCAGGTGCACTTATCCCTAAGTATAATTTCAGAAAATCAATTCAGTATGGCCAGGCTTACTACAGCAGTCACTAATATTACCAGGAAACCAGATATGTGACGTGACTTTTATTGAAAAACTGTTGGGCCTTTTCACACTGCATTATAACTATTTTTCAGGGAAAGATATGAAGTTTAACAATGGTGCATCTTATCTGATGTGGCATAATACAAACTCGATGCATGCATGCAACTGGGTATTTTGCATGAGTAAATAAAAAAGGAAATTGCTGAAAATGTCAAAAATACAAGCAATTTCATCATCAAGCTTATCAACAAGGTAGAAATGGCAGAAAACATTCGGCATGTACCAGCCAAATGCAATGGGTTGTAACTGGTTCTCTTGCAATTCCTAGTTCGTTACGAAAATTTGGCTGGTATTTCTGTCTGGCAATTTTATGTGCTCAGCAATATAACATTAGCTCTTAATGACAGCATAAGACCAAACATTTACTGTAAAACAATCTGTAGCACTGCATGTTAATAACATGTGTATTCACATTTATCGATCCCGTAAGAATGCATTTGTTCACATTTATAACATCTGAACACATTTTATAAATGTTAAAACCGAACAAAGTTAAATCTCGTCCTTTTTTTGTATAACTAAGAACTGAATAAAAGACAAATGAAACGACATAGTTCAATGCCTGATCACCCTGTGTTTCTGATAGAAATAAACTCCATATCCTACAGGTTATTCTGCTTTTACCCCGGACATTGCATACACGAATAACAAAATGTTTCAACGTATAGTCATGCACCGCATTATTCCTCATTTGGCTTCGTGTGCATGCATGTATGATGCATTTTTAATACCAAGGTGAGCGATGCATGTAGTGTTTGGCAGTGTGCTTCTCGATACTATGGGAGCTAGGTGGGTTGCCAAGCGACACATGCTCATTATAATAATTGGTTTATTGCAGAACAAAATAGTGGGGCCAGGCTAGCCTTGCAAGCTACATGGAAGCCTGCTGCGTATTTCTTTTAGGTTATATTGTCGCGTAGAAGCTATTGTGAGCTGTGGCGCATAGGTGTTTCCCTCCAATTTCTGTTTCGAAATAACATTTCTGTCGCTTAAAAGCACCATTTTGTTTGTGTCTGTGTTTGGATAGCTGCTGAATCATTTGTTCTGAGAGGACAACATCCCGCGTGGTAAGTAACAGTAAATATGAATACTGGTTTAATAATAATAATAATAATAATCGTATTTATATAGCGCCTTTTCCAGAGGATACAACGCGCTGGGGGAGAATGCAACCAAAGACAAGTAAATGAAGTATATGAACACATGAGACCCATTTTAACACCTTTTTTTTTTTGCTAGGTGCTGCGGCGCATATTGATGCCACTGCCACAAACACCCGGGCAATTAAACCCCTTCTCTTTATAGCGAAAAGTGTTACTGGGTTCTTAAACGTGCATTACACAACACTGCTTTACGTCCCATCCGAAGGACGAAGCAATAATGTTATGTTTCTCTAGGAAGTGATAGTATTATCATATCAATAGTATTTTAGAAGGAAATTTCGCAGATAAGCGTCATTTCAGGAAATTGGGACAAATGGCTAAATGAGCTGTTTTCGGAGCAGGTTTCCTTAGTGTTTGAAATACATATTATACCAAATGGCCCATTATTTTCAATTCATCAATAGTCTACCTAAGACAGTTTACGCATTCCTATTGGCCGAGAGCCCGTCACGTGGCCGGTCCTAAACGGATGATATAGACATGGCTAGCTGGTCTTTAACACTTTCCCAGTATCACATGAAATTTGGACTCCCGATGAAATCCGGTGCCTTTTAACGTTTCATTGGTTGAACGTTCACATTCCTCACGTATGCATGCGCAATACAACCAGTGAATCAGTATTTCATAGTCCGAAATTCACACTGCACCCGCCGAGCTGCGTTTTGCGCGACATTGCGCAGTACGCACGACGCGCACGTCAATGTCCTTATAAGGTAACGAGTTATGGGGGGGGGGGGTTCCATATTATAGCTTGAGGGGTGTTTCGTAAAACGTGAAGTTAAATTGTTGAACAAAATGGTTGGCAACGTTTACTTTTTGATTATGAGAACGAAAAGATTTGGGTTTTTTTTTTTTTTTTTTTTACCGAAAAGGTATTTATGAATGGGAATAAATATGTGTTCGGTCGGTATTAAACATTCTGTTTAAGACCGGTGAGAGTCTGGATGGGTGATAATTACCCTCGGCTTCGCCTTGGGCAATTATCACCCATCCAGACTCTCTCCGGTCTTAAACGGTGTTATAATACCTTCCAAACACACATTTATTCCCTTAATAAAGTTCCATAGATGTAATCCGTAGTATCCCGAAATTTGGTAAAACTGTGACAACCAACGACGTAAACCCACAAACAGTTAAAATCCGCAAATGATTTTACATGATAATTTCTACACAAGGATGGATCCAGGTTTGGATCAAGTGGGCGGGTTATCTGCTGGGGAGGGGGTGGGGGCTAAGCAGGCATTTGCTGTGTTTTTCTGCACGGGCTTTCGTGGTTTTGCTTCCGGCGGGTAGACTTTCGAACGTGCCCGCAACTGTTATAAATGAAAATATTTTACTTTAAAATCAACAATATTATGATACGCACATGTCACGAAACTTTGTAGAGTTGAACGATGTGACATATAATGACGTCCGCACAATTAGTTAGCTCACGCATAAAGGCATTTTGACAGCATTGTTACGCCACAAATTTTCACCAAATTGAATTTATTTAATTGCTCCTAATAGAGAAAAAGGGCATAATTTGGAAATGGCGCCCCGTTTAATACATAGATGTAATTTTCATTTTTTTCCCTACAAATTTCGATTGAATTTAAACCTGAAGGAATACAATTGTACTAATGAAGAAATTTATCTTGGGTAATCATTGTGGAAGATTACAACAATTTTGCAACATCACTTATACTAGACTTTAAAAACACTTCTTTTAACACATTGGTCTAATTATCACGTGTAAAAGGATCCTCAAAAACAAAATAAACACGATTCTCCATGGATATAAAACCAAGCTAAATTTCGGTGCGGTGCATTTTCATCAAAGCTGCAATTCATTATTTTAAAATGCGCATGAAATGTACTTTTCTGAGGAGCAATTAGAGCAACTTTCTACTCCTCTTAATTGTATGAAAACTATTTGACATCCCATTTTGGTTAATTTCATTCAAAAGTGCACGTATTTACACAATTGAAAATTTTCACGATTTTCCAGAAAACCGAGGGCGTTGTTGCTGTGATGTCATTTCAGGAAGAACCTGTTGTTTAGTGGTTTTCTCTTCAAATGGGAACCCGAAAATCTGCTCCTTGATAACGTTTGTGAGACAAGTTTGCTTACTGGCTAACTGCCATGTACTGGCACAACAAGAATCACCAAAGAAAACAAAAATTGCATTATCTAAAATTCCGGTAACTTTTTTGTGCTGTAATAGCTATAACAGAGGATTCTGCCAGAAATAACATCCCACTTTTGCTCATGATTATGGAAATTTGGATGAGCATAAGGCCAAACCAAAAAAAATCTGGTTTCTGGTATGCCCTTGCGTCGGCCAAATTAAAACGTTTTTTTTTCAATGTAAGATGATGTCTCAAAACCGCCAAACTCACTGGTTTGACTAGAATCTTGCTTCTGCACAATTTTAACGTGTTTTAAGATGGGGTTACGATCGCGTTACTATAAACTTTATGTGGCCTCTCTGGGCTCCCATATATTTTGCACTAAATTCAGTCGGTCACCATTTACACACGGTGTTGTAATTTTGTAACTGTTCGCCTTGAAGTCTTAAAGCCAGACAGACTGAGGTACCGATGGTCGTGCATCTGGACTTTTAAACGCCTTTTAATTAGCGCGATATGTAAGGGAACAGACTAATGACCAGCGTGGCAGCTCATGAACGATGTCGATGTCGAAGTCGCTGCAGGCCTGACGTTATAGTTTTCCTTGATTTTTGTCTTGACTATCAACATTTCTTGAAGAATGTTTGTGTCGGTCGAGATAGTAAAGGGTGCAGACTTCTCAAGCCTTATGTCCTTACTGAGGTCACCCCAAGCTCCACTCTTACGGATATTTTTGAGAGTTTTAAGGGAATTGAGGCGTTATCTGCAACATCAGCTGACGATTGAAGACACAAAAAGTAGCAGCACCTCTTTTGGGGCAAGCTAGCTCCATACCAGAAACTGGAGACTTTTTTGGCCTAAAAACGAAACAGGCACCAAAATACATATGATAATAGGAAAACAAAAATGGAAAATCAGATTAAATAAGACGCAAAGGTTTATTTTTAAGGATTGCATTAAAAAATTACATTGCATGGGTCAGTTAAATTAATACATTGTAAACTGTACAGTGTAATTGCTGATCAGCAACTGTCTCGACTGTCTCACTCAGCCGCAAAGCGTTGGGCCAGGTGCACTGACTTCCTATACTACCGTCGAACACCTTAACGACGTCGCATGTGAACGTCATGTGGTCGGACGTGCGGTGTATTTTACGGAATTGCCCATTGGAAAACCTTTTGGAATGATTACTTGGCAACCATACAAATTATGACACTACTAAAGAAAAAAAATACTTCAAACAAAAATCTTTCGTAATTATAGCTTGCTTCTAGATCTGCCGTTTTTTTTATTTGTCGCTATGCGAGAGTATTCAGTAGAATATGAGGTGTAATTTTTACAGTATTTCACAATGATACTGCGCTCTAAATGTGACGAATGGGATTGCAACATCTACCTGTTTAGCACTGCTATTCCGAAAGCGTTCAAAATGAAGAACCATGTAATGAGGATCTGTACAGTTAATTTATCACATTGTATAAAAATACTCTTCAATACTAGAGCTTCAAAAGAGCACAAAGTATAGCAGTCGTATCAAGTTTCACATTTCTAAAACCAAGCAGTAATTTGATCAATTGACTCCAATTTAAAGCAGTAACACCAACATTATTTTAAGCGGTGTAGTACTAGTATGCAATAGAAATCTACATATTTTTTTATGAAATCGCTACTTACCTGAATTATTGATCTGTGTGATGATGCTTTGTGTATCGAACATTATATGTGCCGGTTAATGTGGCTAAACATATTACGAGGCGAAGACTGAGTTGCCTGTTACGCGGGGGACTTGAACAAGTTTAAGGAAATCCCCCAATATACCTGTGAGGAAACATTCGACTGACCATTATAAACAACCATAATCTCTTACTTTGGGGATTTCTTTGAACTTTGCCTAATGTTGTTTTCGCCCAATTAACTGACATCTCACCCCCTTTTCTGGGCTAACTATATCATTATTTATCATCATTAGCCTATTTATATGATTGTCCACATAGTTTTATTACTGTAACTGTGCTGTAAGTACCTTTTGAATTTCAACTTCAGGTTTGGCAAGTACTATTCCTAGGCACACAAATCTGGATTTGAAAGGTCGTAAGTAAAATTCGTTTCAACCAAATTCAAAATGATTTCTCACCATTTCTTCTTGTGGAATGCCAAAATAAAATACCAACATTACATTTGATGATATGAAGAAAAGGTAAATGCGCGCGCTGGTAACCATTTAGGAACTTTCATAATTATCTAGTCATATGCTTCAAAAACGTTATTTGAGGATACGAAAATAGAATCCTCTAAACAGACGTTTGAACAAATGAAGGAAAATATAATATACCAAAACAAGGGAATACAAATATTACACGGTGGCTTTTATGCAAATCAGGCACCTTCCCAACAGAATTTCAGGTGCGACACATTTTACTTCTCTATGGCTATATATGCCAAGTTTAGTGCTTTGATCCAGTCGGTCACAATTCAGACCATAAACCATCTGACTAGAAGGAATTGTATTTACATGATTCAAAATTAGTTGACGGCTGCGATTTTGTCATCATGTGATTGGTCCTAATGTGACTAATCATGTCACCGATTATAATTTGCAATTTATTTGCAATGGTGAAGAAAAAACCGTACTGGTGACCTAGTGTTTAATGGTAAAATCGGAAAGGTGTGCGACATCCAGGCATCCTTTAGAGCAAAGGATTAAATATGTAATTCCCTCAGTAATATGCCAATTATTAATCGTGCCTTCAATTTTACAACGTAATGTTTAATACATTGGCCAAGAGACGTGTGCCACCATTCGACCGTACGTGCCACTGCAAACGACTGAATTCATGTTTACAGCGAAAGGCTTCGGTCATGAGTTCAAAGTTCAAGTGTATTGTACTTACATTATAATAACTGCAACATGCAGCTGCAGTGACGTAGAACATTATTGTTGGCTGTGACGCACTGGGTTTTTCCAACCCTGAGAAGCGCCATTTTTTTGGTGGGATGTACCTGCATATCTCTCGTTGGTTGAGGACTAGAGCTTGGGAGTAAGATAATGGAAATATTATTACAAATTGTAAAATTGGTTGCTTATGAAAGGCATGACTATGCTAGAGTTGTGGTGCATACGAATTTAATATACTTCATAATTATCACATGCCTACAAAAAGCATCGTATAAGGGCGTCCCTTTTTAATTCCATGGTTCACAGGTATTTTTTGGGGGACCTTGTGGGAGCTATAGGGTCGATCGGTCGGGAGAACAAAAAATGGGAATCAAAAAAATACTTGCTTTTTTTCCTGGAAATTCTGGAGATTTTAATTTTTTCTCCGGTTTTTCTTGGTGGGAAACTCCAGACAGGGTCGGCGGCATAAAAAAAAGTTGTTTTTCTTAGTACGTCGGGAGCCAAAATAAAAGAAAAGAGTCGGTTGGAATTGAGAACCACGGAACTTGCTCTAATGCCTTCAAGCATATTGACCCGTAAACGTTAATCAAGTCTGTAATTTGCTGGTTTTAGTTCGGGCGCCCGCCGCTAGGAGAAGGATTAAATGAGATAAATGCGCGTAATGAAAGGGAGGTAACACACTGAGTATACAGTGTTTAAAAACCCCAAAAAAAACTAATTTGACGTAATGAAATGCTTTTTGTACACTGTAAAACACGAGAACATGTGACACGTTTAAAAAAATAAACGCAGTGTTTTAGATAAAAACGCTATGTGACGAAATTAAACACATCTTTTGTTTATACACAAAACCATTAGTGCACTGTAAACGAAATTGGGCATTTTTTGACCAACTGCTTGCCCTAAATTGGTGTAAATATCAACTTCCCAACTTTTGGTCACTTAATGACCATCTGTCATTGGCAGGCCATTTTGACTAGAAGATGGGTAAAATATAAATTACCAGCTAATGATCAAACAGCCTTTCCCAATTTATTGGTCAATTAAAAATTTCCATTTTATTGGTCAAATTATCTTACACAATTAGATGGCAAGTTGGATTTGGCCAATACACGGAACATTTACTCAATCCATTAATGGTCAACTTTACTTCAACAACATTGGTGTCTTGTATGTTCTCATAGAGTGGTCGCTGGATTTTCACCAACGTTTATAAAGTCTATTATCACATTTAACTGTCAACTATGGTTTCAAGAAAATTTGTCAGGCTTATTTTCACATTGTGCAACAAGACATATTTTTCATACATCACTGTAAAACGGCGGGCAAAATGAGTTGATATGTATGTAGACCAGTGTTGTTAAGCATATCAACAGGTTAAACAATTGGGCAAATATTTCCCAATAGTTGGAAAATTGTTACCCAAATCAACCCACAATGAAGTATTTTCAAACAAATGTTGGGTAAAATTACATTGCCCAGCAGTGTTTTACCCAACATTTTTACAGTGATAGAGTTGTCAAGAAACACATATAAATTCACAGTTATCACTTGGGCTCATGGCCTTCATCACATAATGTCAAAACGAGCATCATCAATTTATCAAAGTATTATTCAGCACATTACGCCCAGTTTATGAGCTTTGTGCCATACGGTTAAATATAAAGTGGTCCGCTTCAAAATGTGCACTAATTGATGACCATGTTGTTGCCAACTACTATTGTGGCATCGATAATATGCCTGTGGCATGTCCAACTGAGAGGACAACAGACCCAACAAGGGGCGGATCCAGGAATTTTCGCAGTTTGGATTTCATAAGCAGATAATTCTGAAATGAAGACAGGTTTTTGTTTTTTCTCCGTACACTTGGCCTCCGATAATCCATATGGGGGTTGGGTTGTCTAGTGCCTTTCACCAAGTAATTGAGCACCAGTAGTTTAGGAAATGACAGCCGACTCACACTAAAACTGATTGACCAACTTGTGGACATTATAGCTTTACCAAACATTTCAATACCCACGTTGCGATGATCTGGTCAAATTTTCTTCAATTTGTGTCTAATGCCTTTCACCAAATTAGGTGTTGGATAAATATTATGGAAAATGACCAACTTGTACTGTAACACTATGATTACCAAATTCTAGACAATTTAGCTTTACCCAACGTTTCAGTGCCCAATGTTACCCGATTTAGAGGACAACAATTAATACCCAGCTCAGCTTGGGCAAAGGACGTTCAAATGTTCTACAACAATTGTTGTCTTAATGCCTTTCACCAAATGAGAGCACCCGGAGTTGGGTAAATATTATGGAAAAAGACCAACATCTTCACTAAAAAGGACCAACATCTGAACAATTCAGCTATAACCAACGTTTTAATGCCCAATGTTACCCAATTGAGAGGACAAAAAATACCCAACTCAGTTAGGGTAAGGAAGTTACGATGATGTGGTAAAATTTTCTAAAATTTTTGTCGGATGTCTTTCACCAAATTAGAGCACCCGGTGTTGGGTAAATATTATGAAAAATGACCAACATCTTCACTAAAAATGACCAACTTCTGGGCAATTTAGCTTTACCCAACGTTTAAATGCCTAACGTTTTTACAGTGTGTTGAATGTCAACAGTGCTATAGGGTGTTTTTTATGAGATCGGTTTTAGAAAATGTATTGTTGATCAATTTCGCTTTGGTTAGCAATTTGTTTTTCCCCAAAGAAAACACGTTGTTTAAAAAAGGTTTATTAGGCCCTTATATAGGACACTAATAATAACTCAAGTTATTGATTTAGCTGTTTGTGTTCAACACCCATTAAACACGGTACACGTCTCGATGTTTAAATATGACCACGTGATGTTAGGTCTTAACCAATAGGATTAAATCTGATTGGGAGCTGGCACACTTATCGAGCAAGTAGTACGCGGCACAAAGACAAACCGCCATTTTTCTGACAATAATCTGGGCACACTAATAGAATAATGTACTGGCGAGAATTAGTATCCTCATTTCGTGGTAACCAAATTTGCATCGGGTAATAAAACAATAAACATTGTAGTCATAAACAGAAGGTAGATATGCAGTACTGACGGTTGGTCATGACCTAGGCTAGAGGTCAAGTTTGGTATGCATATTGCCAAGTCAGCAAGAGTACTCAGATGCAACGTTTCTGTGCATGCAGTCCGACGGTTGTAGTTTGAACCAGTTCTGGAAGCTTTCACACAGGTGGTAAGTTTTATCTTTTGTATTGTTTGATTTAATAAATCCCGATATATAGTAGGATAGATTTAGAAATATGATTGAGATGAATTAGAGGGAGCATTTATTAGCCAAATGATCGTGTGATGAAACATAAATATGAAGGGGGAAAAACAACCATGATGATTTCGATTTCCTCATATACTTTGTCTTGGATGACGATGTTGTTATAAAGTAACTGGGATAGTTAAACTCTACTTCATCCCAGGTTTGTCTTTTCCTGTGTGCCTTTCATCATTTGGAGTTTTATTCAGTGATTGAGTCATTTATGGAGTCATTTTTGACACCCATTCTGCCACACCTAGATTTAGTCTGGTGCCTGTCTACAGAATTTAACACCTCAGCCTAGACTGTGTCTAGACCCCAGACGTAAGAAGACTGGAGTGACATTGGTGAGAGATTCCTTTTCTTTCTTTCTATGCATTGCCTACTTCGTCAGAGGCAAATATGTTAGCCATGGCTAGAAATGCTTTCTATGTATTACTGGGCATAATATTCATCAACTTCATCTACAAACATCAGCAGGAACATTTCGTTGAACACCTCGGCATAGTCTGTTCTTCTGTTACACCTCATGACCATCTCAATGTCAATGATGAGATAATTGTTGCAGCCTTTTCAAGAAAGCTCAACACTGCTTCTGCTAGTGTCAGAGAGAAGAAAACCCACACTCTCCTGTACCTAAGCTTACTGCTCTTGGTTAATGCCCCAGATGTCGAGCTGAACCCAGGTCCGCGGACCTGCAAGTACCCATGCCAGATATGTAGTCGTGCAGTAACATGGAAGCAACGAGGGGTTGCTTGTGATGACTGTCAACAATGGTACCACGCCGACTGCATGCATATGTCCACCCCAGTGTATATGACACTCAACAATGTCTCATGGCACTGTGTAAACTGTGGCATGCCCAATTTTTCTTCCAGCCTATTCGAGTCATTCACTGTAGATACCACCAATTCGTTTTCTCATCTAGATACTAGTGACAGTAGTAACCCAACTGCGAGTTATAACCCCACCCCTATCGCAAGTCCAGGACCACCACTGTCATGCTCATCACCAATACCCAAATCTACCAACAAAAAACCTGTGAACATGAAAGTGTTAACTGTCAATTTCCAAAGTGCAAAGAACAAAAAGGAAGACATAATCAATTTAATTGATTCTTCTGATCCAACCATCATCATCGGTACTGAAACCTGGCTGAACAGTAGTATACACTCATCGGAAATCTTTCCACCTAATTTTGATGTCATTCGGAAGGACCGCAGTGATGGTTATGGTGGAGTCCTTCTTGCCATCAGAAAAGACCTTGTCTATGATCGTGTTGAAGTTGATGTGGATGCCGAATGTATCTTTGCTAAGTTCACCATGGCAAAAGATAAGACCCTCATTATAGGTGGCATGTATCGTCCCCCCAGCAGTGATGCCCAATATCTGAACGCATTGTGCTCCTGTGTTGAAGAACTTGCCCGCAAATTCAAAAATGCGGTGCTCTGGATTGGTGGAGATGTCAATCTTCCGGATATCAACTGGGATCTGCTGGCTGTCGATCGCAACCAATATTCTTGTCGACTGAATGAGAGATTTCTTGAGTTCATCCAAAACTGTGGATTACAGCAAATGGTCACATTTTCAACTAGAGGAGATAAGACACTGGATGTCTTTCTTACCAACCGCCCCTCCTTGGTTAATAAATGTGCTCCTCTGCCAGGTCTCGGCGATCATGACATTGTATACACAGAATCCAGCATTACACCAAAGAGGAACATTCCAGTGAGGCGAAAAATCCATCTGTGGAATAAGGCCAGTGTTGATGGCATGAAGGAGGAGTGTCACAATTTCCAGCGCGAGTTTGTGAGCAAGTACAATGTCAACAGCCCAATTCCCCAGATGTGGGCAGACATTAAGTCATCATTATTGAAGATCCTTGACAATGGTGTGCCCTCCAAGATGTCATCCACCAGGTTAAACCAACCATGGATCACAAGGAAAGTAAAGCGTTTGACAAGACGTAAAAAGCGTAGCTTCACCAAGGCCAAGAAAACACAGAAAGCCAGAGATTTTCAGCGTTATCACCAACTGAAGAAGACGACAAGATCAGCCTGTAAACATGCCTATAGTGAGTACATCAACAACATTATTTCCCCTGAGTCAACAACAAACCCCAAGAGATTTTGGGGGTTCATCAACAGCAAGAAATGTGATAACTCTGGCGTTTCTCCACTGAAGGCGAGAAATGGAGTAACATACACGGACAGTGCAACCAAAGCAAACATACTCAATGATCAATTCTCATCAGTCTTCAACAGAAATGAGGATAAGTCAACCATCAAGGATAAAGGTCCTTGCCCATTTCCATCGATGGACTCTATCACGGTGTCAATTGATGGTGTCAGAAAGTTGCTCAATGGCCTAAACATCCACAAGGCATCAGGCCCAGACGGTATTCCTCCCAGGCTATTGAAGGAGTTATCAAACGAACTAGCTCCAGTACTTGCCTTATTCTACCAAGCCTCCATCAACCAAGGCATCTTGCCACAAGAATGGAAGGAAGCGAACGTCGTTCCCGTCTTTAAAAAGGGGGAACGAAATAAGGCTGTGAATTATAGACCAATATCACTGACCTCCGTCATCTGCAAGATGCTCGAACATGTGTTGTGTAGCCAAATCCTGAATCATCTGGACAAGAATAACATCCTCACCGATGCACAGTTCGGTTTCAGAAAACGTCGCTCTTGTGATACCCAATTGTTGCTCACCCTACAAGATCTTGCCAACACTGTAGATTGCAAAGGCCAAGTAGATGTCATACTATTAGACTTCTCAAAGGCCTTTGATAAGGTGCCACATCAAAGGTTACTCCACAAGCTCAACTACTACGGTATTGATGGTAATATCAACATATGGGTAAGCGCATTCCTAGAGAACCGCACTCAACAAGTCATCCTGGATGGAACTACATCTAAATCTGCACCAGTCCTATCAGGGGTTCCTCAAGGGAGTGTTCTGGGCCCACTGCTGTTCCTGCTTTTCATAAACGATCTTCCTGACTGCACTTCGGCGGGCACAACAGCCAGATTATTTGCGGACGACTGTGTCCTGTATGCACCATCAAGACAGAGGAAGATGCAAGTTTATTGCAGCAGGACTTGGACCACCTTCAGCAATGGGAGAAGGATTGGCAGATGGAGTTTCATCCACAGAAGTGTCAGGTCATCCACATAACCAACAAAAGGAAACTCATCAAACAGCCGTACATCATTCACAACCACGTACTAGAAGAGGTTGACTCTGCAAAATACCTCGGCATCGACATCCACAAAAACCTGAACTGGAACCATCACATCAATAGCATTACCAACAAAGCAAATTCTACCAGGGCTTTCTTGCAACGTAATATCCATCAGTGTCCTAGAAAAACAAAGGAGCTGTGCTACAAGACCTTAGTACGCCCTATAGTTGAATACTCTTGCATCATATGGGACCCCCTGACAGCAAGCAACATCCAAAAGCTGGAGATGGTGCAACGGCGTTATGCACGCTTCGTGTTTGGGGACTACAGGACCACCAGCAGTGTCACTGCCATGATCAATCAGCTCCAGTGGCCCACCCTTCAAGAACGGCGTGCACAGGCCAAGGCAGTGATGATGTACCGAATTGTCAACAACCTGGTTGATGTCCCACATACCTACCTGATACCAACAGTTGCCCTGAGAGGTCACTCCCTCAGATACCTAGTACCATTCACCAGGATTGGGGTATATCGGCAGTCATTCTTCCCGGATAGCATCAGAATTTGGAACACCCTTCCACAAGATCTCGTCAACTGCACATCGCTTGCAAGCTTCAAGCAGGGTGTGCAGTCAGTCCAGCTCCGCTAAGTCAGCCTGAGTTGTTTTTAGCCGCACCTTATGTTTAAGCTGATCACCTGCACTGTATATATCCTCACCTTGCATGCACACAACCGCAGTACGTAATACACCAGATGGTGGACTGTACTTCACCGGAAGAGAGAGAGAGAGAAGTATAACTGCTGTGCAGCTCACAAAATATGAAGGAAGTTCTGTATTTGAGCCACATTATGGGGGTGGTCTATGTGGAGTGTATACTTAATAATGAGGCTAAAGCCTATCCAATGGTGCGAATTGGAATTTGCACAAGAAGAATTAAGCCAGAACAAAGGACCTCGATCCATAAATCCATAAAATTAAATAATGAAAATGGGACGCAGTGTCCAATCTTTTTTTGTAATCTTAGAAAATTCTGTGAAGTGGATTTTTTTTAAATTATGATTTAACTATTCAATTAAAGCATGCTAGTGTTATGACCATTATCCAATGTATGTCAGCTGACCAGCACGAATGATTAAGAAAAAAATTATAGTATTTGTAAGGTCAGGTACAATGTTTAACCATAATTTTGTTCATTTCACATGATGATATGGGCGTATATTTTCTGTCTGTACATTTTCAGGATGTATCTAATCCCTTGCAGATGAAGGAAGCTATTGACTTTTAAAATAAGGTAAGTGTCTTTTGGCATTGATCGTCATTTGGCAGTGCAGTGTGTGACTGTATAGATCAGCTGTGTATAAAACTTTTGAAAAACCCGCAGTGCGTGTACATACAAAATGATCCCCCAATTTTTGGGTACAATGCAGTATTTCACAGTGATTCAAAAACGTTCGTTTTACAAAACATGTGTTTTGTTTTGAATATAGGGTCCTCTGTTACAACTGATAATGTAGTAACCGACCGATAACGTATCACCAACCGATAATGTATCACAAATTGACCGATATTGTATCACTAACCGATAATGTACCAAAAATTGACTGATAGTGTAGTAAAATTTGTATCCGATAATGTATCACGTGTCGACGGATAATGTAACTACAAAATAACTGTATCCGATAATGTATCACCACGGAACGGATACTGTATCAACCGATAATGTATCAAAAATCAACCGATAATGTATCAGTATGGGGAAAAGGTGTACACAAATGTTTGTTTTATGTCCGATTATCCCGCTCCACGTTTTGACCAGGGAGGGGGGTCTGAGCAAGTTGATCACCACCACCCCCATTATTTTGTATTTAGAGAAAAAGGGCAGATTTTGAGGTATTTTTCAAACTTTCCAACCGACGAAATGTATTAAATAGTACTGAGAAAGGAAGAAAAAATACAAATAGCTTGAAATGCGCTGGGACGTCTGTATCATGAATAGCGCCCCCAGTGTCATGTGGTCTCCAGCAAGGCCCCCCCCCCCCGTTTGTATTTCACGGCCAGGACTTCTTTTATTTTTTAGCTATCCCCCATCCCCAAGTCCCAAGCACAGATTTACGCTACTGTTGCAGGGGCGTATCCAGGAATTTTCGCGGGGGGGGGGGGGTTCATCAGCAAAACAATCTGAAAATTACACGGGATTTTTTTCCGGACACTTTGCCTCCGTAAAATCAAAAACTTGGGGAAGGGGGGTATCATATTTCAATAGGGGACGCTGTTCAAATTTGACAATCATTAACACTGGATTACAGAATGGTGTAAAAATACACCCTAACTAAGCTGCCTCCGTCCGTATTTTGAACAAGCGGACATTATACCAGTATTTTTTTGGGGGGGGGGTGTCACAGCAGAGGGGGGGGGGTGTGCATTATTTTTTTAAGGAATTTGTATGCAATTTGTTTTGGGACACAGCTGGGGGACCCCCCCCCTGGATCCGCGCCTGTGTTGGCCTCAAGGAAGCGGCAGGCTCGTGACGTTTGGACTCCAAACTGTGTGGGTTGAACAAACTGAAGTCAGTGGGTAGACAAATAACAAATGACGTCACATGCCAACGGTGCCCCCCTAAAAAAAAGCTGGGGCATTATTTTGTACGGTACAGTAATATTGCGTACATGATTGTAGGATTTTATCAGCGCTCCCCGTTGAAAATATGGCACGACCCCCCTCCCCCCTCATCGACCGCCTCCCCCTCATCCCCTCCCCTCAGCCACCCCCACCCCCCATCCCCCCAATAAGTGAGCAGTAATGCTGTGATTGTGCCCTTTTCAAATCTGTAAGAAAAAAAATCGACTGGGGTCGACAAGGGACCCATGAAGCTTGATCGCATCTAGTCTATCTTCGAACGATTGCCGCCTAAATCCGGTAAACTTGTTACATTGTATCTTTTGTGACAGCTCAAGTTACATGATCATTTAAGATGGTAGTTTTGCTATACACATGCCTCGCCACTCGTATGTGTTCCTGGTTCATGCACAGCGCGTATATTTTGAATGATGCAAAGTTATTGGGGAAGGGAATAGTCTGGGAGACCATCGCAAGTTAAATTGAACGTATGCGCGCGCCGACGTTGCCTGGCGCTCATGCGAAGACGCTGCTGCTAATGATGTAATAGCCACATTCTGGCCAACCTCGTCCCCAGTGCTTACTTTATTTCCAACCGCGTTTCCAATAGTAAACCCTGGATAGGAAACTTTCTTCCTGTATCCTGATTGGATACCGCAATTGGCTAGTAATGGATTTTTATCGTGTACTTGGTGCTTTATATTCACAACGTGCAGTACGTGTTGTTCGCGATCATTCGTCCACGCCTTCTCGAAAATACTAATTTCCTTTCCAATTTGCTCATATTAATATGAAATATGATACTGCATGTTGTCTTGATAAGATCGTAACAGTTTGATTTCAAAAATCGTGTTTTCGTAACTCACGCCGTGCTCGCGCTGCTACGAATTGACTCTGTTTTTACCCCAGACACCGCATACAAAAACAAACGGTAATGTGTAACGCATATCCAGGCACCAGACTGTTCCTCATTTGTATATGTCTGCAAAAATCTTGCACATGCATATGATCCTACGGAAGCTTGAATTGCCTTCCGCGTTACCGCGTTACCGCGATAATTTATCGCAGAAATCCAGAAATCAGCGATAAATCCT
The DNA here is from genome assembly GCA_029964075.1 of Patiria pectinifera. NCBI lineage: Eukaryota > Metazoa > Echinodermata > Asteroidea > Valvatida > Asterinidae > Patiria > Patiria pectinifera. The sequence goes on from CM057150.1 coordinate 33,756,183, forward strand.
TCCGCGATACCGCGTTACCGCGATAATTTATCGCAGAAATCCAGAAATCAGAGATAAATCCTTCCGCGATACCGCGTTACTGCGATAATTTATCACAGAAATCCGGAAATCAGAGATAATTCCTTCCGCGATACCGCGTTACTGCGATAATTTATCACAGAAATCCGGAAATCAGAGATAATTCCTTCCGCGATACCGCGTTACTGTGATAATTTATCACAGAAATCCAGAAATCAGAGATACCTATTCCGCGATACTGCGTTACTGCGATAATTTATCACGTGACACCGCGCACTCGTCGATTGTAGAGAGGAGAGACAGTGAATTTAAAGCTTCCGTATACGTGATAAATTATCGCAGTAACGTGGTATCGAGGAATAGTTATCTCTGATTTCTGGATTTCTGTGATAAATTATCACAGTAACGCGGTAACGCGGAAGGAATTATCTCTGATTTCTGGATTTCTGAGATAAATTATCGCAGTAACGCGGTATCGCGGAATAGGTATCTCTGATTTCTGGATTTCTGAGATAAATTATCACAGTAACGCGGTATCACGGAATAGGTATCTCTGATTTCTGGATTTCTGTGATAAATTATCACAGTAACGCGGTAACGCGGAAGGAATTATCTCTGATTTCCGGATTTCTGTGATAAATTATCGCAGTAACGCAGTATCGCGGAATAGGTATCTCTGAATTTTGGATTTCTGTGATAAATTATCGCAGTAACGCGGTATCGCGGAAGGAATTATCTCTGATTTCCGGATTTCTGTGATAAATTATCGCAGTAACGCAGTATCGCGGAATAGGTATCTCTGATTTCTGGATTTCTGAGATAAATTATCACAGTAACGCGGTATCACGGAATAGGTATCTCTGATTTCTGGATTTCTGTGATAAATTATCAGAGTAACGCGGTATCGCGGAAGGAATTATCTCTGATTTCCGGATTTCTGTGATAAATTATCGCAATAACGCGGTATCGCGGAAGGATTTATCTCTGATTTCTGGATTTCTGAGATAAATTATCGCGGTAATGCAGTATCGCGGAAGGCAATTCAAGCTTCCGTATGATCCAATACCAGGGTGAGAGAGCAGGTAGTGGTGGGCGCGTACTGCTCGACATCCTGGGGACGAGGTTGCATTCTGGCACATTCTGGAAGTGGTGTGGAACTTTGCGCGCGAACCAGTACAGTACAAGTACGCACACGCTGTGTCCCGTCCATTGATCTCCATACGGAGATCAATGGTCCCGTACGTCCATGGGGCTCTCAAAAGTGGTAAAACGCGCCCTCTTGTGTCGCAGCACGTAGCCCATATGGAGGCCAAGTGTCCGGAGAAAAGAACTTGTCCACATTTCGGCGCGGATGTGCGAGAGCGGTTACCCCCCCCCCCCCGCCCCCCTTGACATCAAAAGCTGGATACGCCACTAGCCTAGGCCCACTTGGAAGTAGAGCGTCTCCAAACCAGAGCAACTCCCTACTTCCCAAATTAAAAAAAAAATTCTTAATGATAAACTTGCTCGAGTGGGGACTTATCATAGTAAAGGCACTTATTAGACTTTAATTAATTTGCAATATTTCCACCTTTTCCCAATACTGATACATTATCGGTTGATTTTTGATACATTATCGGTTGATACAGTATCCGTTCCGTGGTGATACATTATCGGATACACTTATTTTGTAGTTACATTATCCGTCGACACGTGATACATTATCGGATACAAATTTTACTACACTATCAGTCAATTTTTGGTACATTATCGGTTAGTGATACAATATCGGTAAATTTGTGATACATTATCGGTTGGTAATACGTTATCGGTTGGTTACTACATTATCAGTTGTAACATCCTCTGCAGATGCTGGATGTAACTGCATACATGTACATTCAGCAGAACACCAAGTTTGAACGTGGCGAGGGTCCGAAGACGAGGAGAGTGCTAACTGTTCATGAGGTAATTTTGTATTGTAAAATGTATTATTCAAATCTTCAATTTCATTGAATGATGATGTTTGGCTGAGATTCTATCTTGTATGAGAACCTTTCAACTTCCACTGTAAATTTACAAAGTCGGTTGAACACCTTGAAATGAAAAAAGTATAACACTCTACGTGACCTAAAAGTCAAGTTCGGTTTAAAATACAACTTTTTAAATACAAAGTCTCTGTAAATACTTACATGACTGCAAAGTTATTGGTACGAACCTGTAAAAAGCTCCCTGTATTCTTCAGATTTTTTTTAAAAGTTTGATCCATGATCAAGCTCAAACTGTAATTGTGCAGTCTTTGTGCACATTATCCTGGATAACAAAGGTTAATATTGACGTGAGTCCCCAAAAGGCCAACAATTGTGCAATTTACTTTTGAACCAAATTTTGTAATCAGTTTTCATATTCTTCTTCGAGTAAACTTTATGACTTGTCATTTTAGAGTTGCCATCATTTTTTTCTGTGAGCATGGTTTCACTTTCAAAGTTGATCAGTTTTTGTATGGCTCACTTAGAAATCTTATTAATGTCAACAGAATGCTGCTGAACCAGACAGACTATCTGCATTAAAACCACCGTTTGCATATTATGTGGAGACACCATCAAGATAGTCTCGAACTACAACACGTATTAATGATGCGCTTCCTCTCCATCCTCGGGGTACTATGTCTTTGATTTGGATTATCCAAAGTATTTTCACATGCTTTGAGTTCTTTTTAAAAATTCATAATCAGAGAAAAGTATTCCTGGCAGATTTCAGCAAATTCATTCAGTTCACCACAAGGTATGTGTGTATAAATTAATTGGATATGTTGTTGAAATCTCAGCTAAAGATCAATACTTATTTTACGACAACAAACCTTCATAAGTTTTAAAAACAAGTATAATTTATTTGCAGTTTTACTTCTAACTCTCATTGAATTGGAATATAATTGTTTTTAGCCCTTTTTACAGATATATTCATTTACTTTAAATTCACCCTTTTGTGTTTGTTTATGTTTTTGGTTTTTTTCGTTTTGATAATTGTAAAAGTTGTAATTGGCCTTAAAATGTTGGGTTCTAAAGAAAGGATTGTTTGAAAACATACTGATGGGCATGGTCACGTAGTACCGGTATATATTATATTCATATCAATGTCATTAGCTGTAACGGTGACCCACCGAAACATGTCTTGTTTTCGTTAAGATTTTTTTTTCTTTTTTTTTCTTCTCCTTTTTCAGACTTTTTCTCCATAGGTTTAACACACGTTTCTTCTACCAGTCCACTTTGGCACTTTTTAAAATCCGATTGATTTTAGACTTGGTACATACTTAGACCACCACCCACAGATGGTCCTAGAAGAAATTCGTGACCGTGATGTCATCAGGTGTTGGGTTACGTCACATTAAAGGTGCATTTTTCCCAATATGTTTTGTACACGTTTTAAAGGACTCCATGGCCTCTTCGTAAATCCGATCGACCTCAGACTTGATACATACTTAGACCACCACCCACAGATGGTCCTAGAAGAAATTAGTGACCGTGACGTCATCAGGTGTCAGGTTATGTCACATTAAAGATGCATTTTTCCCCATATGTTTTGTACACGATTTAAAACACTCCAGTTTGGCACTTTCGTAGATTTGATGTACTTTAGACTTGGCACACACTTAGACCATCACCCACAGATGGTCCCAGAAGAAATTCGTGATCCTGACATTATCAGGTGTAACGTTACTTCACATTAAAGATGCATTTTCCCCCCATAGGTTGTGTACACGTTTTTCTTCAATTCATACTTTGGCACTATATGTCTGATTGACTTTTCTCTTGGCAGATGACATTCGAAGTGACTTCATCAAGTGTTCATCACGTGCACAGAGTATTTCAAATATCCGAAACAGCTTGTGTTTGTCCACAAACACATTTCTAGTATTATTTTTGCTGTCGTGATGTTAAAAATTCTCAAGTGGGGTAACCATAAAAACACATTTTTATTTTATTGTGTCCATTTTGGTTATTATCTGAATATGTTGTTATCATTTTCAGGATTCGATAGAACTAAATAGACCTTCCACCACAATCCTATAGGTGAAAACGAAGACAGCTTTGTGAAGTGCCCTAAATGCGTTTATTTCAATGTTGTTTATATTGTGACTGAAGTTTTACTTGTGTGTTGAATACTGTTCGAAAACTAAACACACACTGTGAATCTGAACACTTGAAAATAATAATAAATGGCGTCACATGTTTAAAACCTGTCACAGGCAATAAACGTGTCACATGTTAAAAATTACAACAGAGTGACGTGTTTCCTTTTTGACTGTGTGTTTACTTTTTAAACGTCAGAAGTATTGAAATGTTAAACGCCTTTGGTGTATAAATTTCAAACTCTGTTCTGTTTAAAGATAAAACACCGTCAGTGTGCTGATTTTAGACACCAAATATGTTTTTAAATTAAACATGTTCATTGGATAAACTGCGTCACATGTTTAAAATCTGTATTTAGGTGTTTTAAACCTAAACACATGGTTTACAGTCTATTTAATGCTTTTCGTATAAATTTCTATACACATTTTTTTGGCCACAAAATCGACTAAAACCACACTTCTGCTTGGATTATATTTATATTTTTGGAGTTTGTAAATGTATAGGTACTGATTCAGAAAATGTCAAAACCTCAAAACGGTCGGTTCCTACCCCAAGTGACTTTATATGCCCTCCGTGCGAACCCAACTTCTGCAACTTTGTCCGGGTTTCGGGAGCATGTTTAAAATGGGAAAGATCGGCGGGATTTACTTACTAGTTACACTTCCCCAAACCATTTGTCTGATAAATGCAATACCTTTTATAACCTTGTCGGCCAAGAGACGAACATCAATGCAGCAAAAGGCTTCGGATGTGTTCAAAGTTCAAGATTTTGTGTGTTTACATAATATTACAGATTAACTGCCTCTACGTATAGCCTTTATTGTTGGATGTGACGCACTGGTTTTTCCACTTCGAGTAGCGCCATTTTGTTTTTGTGATAGCTCCTGAATTTGGTTGGTTTTTTTGGGAGGAAAATTGGTAGAATATTAATCAAAATTTGTAAAACTGGTTATTAATTATCGAACGGAGGCATTAGGCTACCTTCATCCCATGGTCAATTTGCCATCTCTTGGAAAATTTCTCATAACTCTGTCAAAAATTATCAGATTTGGACGTTGATATCTCATTTTAAAGTGGAACGACGTATCATTCAAACCATATCTATATTATCTATGTTGGTTGCACATTCTACGTCAGGCATGCCGTTATATTTTGTTTGCATTTTTTGATACACACTGTAGATCTTCAGAGTTTACAGCAACATGTCAACAACATTTTTTTCTACTGGTAGATTCAAATTGTGAAACAGAAATGGACGGAAAATTCAAAACGCTACTGGAGCTAAAGCCTAGCTCGCGCAAAGAGGAGAAGCTCGTCCAAGGATTTGTTTTTGAGTCATCCATCTCAGGTGAGAATTTCCAGAATATAGCACTTAAACATTTTTCACACAGTGTTATAAACACTTACCAAAGATGGAAAGTGCTCCCAATGAATGATCCTTTCAAGTTTTCAATCTGATTCTGACCACTTTCCCGTGCATACCCATAAGGCGAACGTAATTGTCCTTTTTTTAAAATCTTCACACCACTTTACAAACCCGAAAATGCTACACAAGGAACTTCACTAAAACAATAGTCCCGACATTTGGGTTTTGGATTGTTTTGTTTATTCACTCACTGCATTCCCCATCAATGCGTAAAATGATGTATGCAGGTGTATGGTAGACTAGTCTGATTACCAAAAACCAAACCCCAAGTAATTCTGACCACTTCTGCAAAGTAGTCAGAGGGATTGTTTGGGCCTTATCGGCAATTCCATGAGAATGTGGATATATAACTGAAAATGGACATTTCATTAAAAGCCTCAAAAATACAAGCACTATAACCCAAATTGTGGTATCAAATAAAATTGGTTAACAAGATCTTTCATTTGAATTTTGTTGTATCAATGAGATAGAATACGCGTGTCTTTGTCAAAATACTGGCATTTTGCCTAAAAATATCACTTTAGGCAACTTGTTATTTTACACGCCAAATGCAAGTGGTGTTGTGAGTTTTTGTTTTTAAGGAAGGATTGAATGCAAATTCAGATGTCGAATGTATGTGCTTAGATCGAAATCAGTGCATGTCAAAAAAAACATTAGATTCATGAGATATTCCCTTTTCAATTGTGAAACAGAAATGGACGAAAAATTCAAAACGCCAGTGGAGCTAAAGCCTAGCTCGGGCTTAGAGAAGGAACCCGTCAAAGGATTAGTTCTTTAGTCATCCAAACCAGGAGACGATTTCCATAAAACGGCACTTTTAAAAGTTTAACAAAGATTTGTAACAGTTACCAAAGCAGGAAAGGTCTCCCCAATGACTGATCCTTTCAGGTTTCAATTACTTCAGCAATAAGAGCTGCTCGTGCATGCCGGGCAAACATAATTGTCATTTTTTGGGGTAAAACATGGATCAAATTCAAGTTCTGATGTCGAATGCGTTTACCGTGCTTAGATCGAACCAGCGGATGCCAACAAAGCATTAGATTCATGAGATATTTCGTTTTGTAAATTGCATTCGAAATACACCTTTTTTGAAAGAGCATTCAAGTAGTAAAACGCACATTGGATGTTTCGAAATACGTTGTGTTTTTAATGCATTTGATTTGTACATATAGTACACATTTGAATGCGGAATTCCTCTTTAGAAAGTACATTCCGTTATTGAAACACATTTGATCTTTAAAAACACACGTTCTAACTTCAAAATAATTGTTTTCCTTCAAAATATTTTTACTCTAATTCTGCTTTGTACCTGTCTCTATTCTCATGTTTCGTTTGTTTCATGTTAGTTTTAAAATGAGGCAATTTAAGAATGCTAAAACCTTATGATATATTAATATTGCCAAAACATAAATATTTTGTGGGTCAGATTTCGCTGACAATAATTCAAATCATAACCAGTCCTATGATGTCCAATCCCATCATAATGTCAAAAAATGGCAGCCGTCAATTTTAGGCCCTCAGCTACTTTTGTAATAACAAATAATGACCAAAAATAATTTTGGTAATTTTGTGGCCATCCCTGGATATCGAAATAATAAATGTGCCTGGTGTACATGTTCATATTGCCGATGCCAAAAAAAAAATCATCGCTCTTTTTGAGACATTTCTGTTTAAAATCTTCCTGATTCAAGTTTTGTCCTCCGAAAATGAAACTGCCGTTACAAAGCAGCATGCACGCTTTTGTTCTTGTAAACCATCAAACGACACATTTTCTGACCCAATCATTATGGCAAGACTCTCATATTTAGATAAATCTACTGTTCTTAGATAATATCCTTTTTTTAAACCGCTGGTCAACCGTTCGACTTTTAAACCAATACTGTGTGTGACAGTAACAACAACTAAATTTTTGAATGTGTTTTTTATTCCACAGTCACTAGTCCATCTACGTGGTTGCCAGGGAGTTCCTCACCGACCCCGCCCAGTTCTCACTACTGGAAATGGCTTTCCTGGGGAAAAGATTTTTTTTCTTGGGAGATATTCCAATCAAGATTGCGGTCAGGATTTTTGTCAATTTTGCCACCTTCGCCATCTTATATTGTTGCAACTCCTTCTAATGATATAGCTCTGCAAGAAGATGTTAACACAGTGAAAATATACGACATCAAAGGTGTTCGCAAAGGAAGCATCACAATCCAAGATGCTATAGTCCACTTTGCTTTTGTTTCATACACAGGTTGGTGCAGTCCATCTTTATTGACCATTGTCCATAAAATGGCGTCGAAAAAGGCCGTTGTAAAGTTTGTGGTCAAAGACCTTCAACATTCTTATTCAACCGGCAGTACTTTATTTTCCTTTGAATATCACCGCCGTGCTTGTTTGTCTAAATGTTGATTCTTCTCGACATAAGTTAATGTCTTACGCACAAATTGGAATACTAATTTCGCAACGAGACAAAGTTTCATACACTAATAGCGCTACTTAAAACTTTGCTCCATCGGTTTAGTGACTGCAAAATTACTACATGGCATAAATGTGAAATAACACTACTTATATGGGACTCCTTCACTGATATTATTAAATCTTCCATAGTGTGAATTATGTTGGATATAATGCCAATGTAAGAAACATTACTGGCGTTTGAAAGGCTATTACTGAGGTTTGATTTAATGTTTTGTTTTAATAATTTTACATGTATTTTCTTCGAATTTTGATGAACTACAGATGCAGACGTAATTCCAGCTACACAAGATCGATTGGTGGTGATACAACAAAATTGCCCTTATGTCAAAGTGTACACAATGGAAGGCAAGGTTGACTTCCATTTTTTGGCGAAACAACATGATGAATGTGAGGAGGCTGCTGGGCGGGTGATTGCTTGTCCATGGAGTATAGCAGTAAAGAAGGATGGTACCATCGTAGTGGGTGATTTGGCATGGTATGTGTTGACTGAGCACAGGCCCAACGATGGTAAGATCCTGCGCACCATGCAAGTCAAAATTAAACCTGAATATCTGGCTGTTGATGACGACGACAGAATCCTCGTCAGTAATGGCCACACTGTACTCGTAGTCGACGAAAGCAGTGCTGATTCCATCACTTTCCAACCAACGATAGACGGTGGAACAGCTGAAGTATTTGGTTTATGCTGCAACAAAAAAGATATCTTCGTGGGTCTATATGAGGACGATGGCAACACAGGGCACATACACCGATTTAATAACCGAGGGAAGTTCGTTGAATGCATTGAAGGGCACCTAGATCGGCCCAATGGGTTTACCATCACTGGTCAGCGATATCTTGCAGTTGCAGCGTACAATACCGTTATGATATACAAAGGTAAATCAGATTGAAACATCTGGACGGAAATGTGACAGTTTAACCTGTCAAGTTAAATTAAATTTCATGAGATATTAAGACAATTCCTCAGCTTTTAATAATTGAAGGTGCATGAAATGTACGTCGCGATCCACAAAGAGACACATATTCTTCTACGGAACCCCCAATTCATTTCGGATAGATTTGCCTCATATGTTTGCCATGTTTGTCGGTCTGTCGGTCGGTGGTTGATCGGGGACGTTATTTTTTTAGGTCAGATCGGGGACGTTATTTTTAGGCAATTTGAATGTTTTTTTTTGAATGTATTTGTAATGTCTTTATCAGTAATATATTTTGTTCTTTATTTTAATTTAATTTTTGCTATGAAACAGAAGAATTCAAAACACAAGAAACAGATAGATTGTGCCACATAGAGACTACATTCCCCTTCAGAAGAGCCGATACGGTGCCAAAAGCTGAAGGTGAAGATCTTCAGGGTGAGTCAAAAAGAAAGTGACCCGAATTAATGTTGTTGTTTTTTCTTAAAAGTAATAAAATTGTAAACACCAATGCAGTATATCTGTTCCTGGTAGCAGTTCTGAGGACTCTGACAGACCAACTAAGTTCTGGTGGCATCATTAATTCCGGACATGATGGGAAGTTATCTAACCTGACAAGAGTCTGAGTAAAACCAAAGGTGAGAGAGGTCCGAGTTAGAGAGCTGCTCTTTGCTGACGAAACTGCCTTTGTGGCACACACCTTTGCGGACATACTGGAACCACCAACAACTTTGCTGAAGCCTCTCAGAAGTTTGGCCTCACTTTTAACATAAAAACAGACAGAAGTGCTCAACCCGCCAGCACCTGACCAAGCCTATACTCACCCATAGACACTACTAAGCTGCAGTCAGTCCCTAGAGTTCACATATCTGGGGAGTACAGTACATTCCACGACACTCTTGATGGCGAGATTTCCATTCGCATCATAGCTGGAGCAAAGGCGAAAACGCAGTTGGTCATAGCAGGGTAAACTTGCTTGGACCAAACACGTTTTCTAGAATATTCTAAACACCACAAAGTGCAAGGTCTATCACAGTGGCGTAGCTACCGGGGGGCGTGGAGGGGGGGGGGCGACCGCCCCCATGAAACCTTGTCGCCCCCTCCCGTCCCCCCCCCCTGAGATTTTGAGTTTCTAAAAAAATTATCATTGATCTACATGACGCTATGGGCGTCAATCCTGGGCGGACAGGGGGAATGGTCCCCCCCTTTTTTTGAAGGGTGGGGGACACAATATGAAATGTCCCCCCTCCCCCGGGATTTTTGAACTCGTGTCTAATTTACAGGGCCCTATTATGTACTACAATGTATCTTTTGCTTAGAAAATATTGGTTAAAGTGGTCAGAAATTGCCTCAGATAGCACCACAGAGCATTTAGAATCCAAATTTTTTCGGGGCCCTTCGGCGGGCCCCGAACCCCACGCCTATAGCTCAGAATACCGATAGCTGATTCAATGACTCCAATCTCAAAAACGATGATCAAATAATTATCTTTTGCTAAGAAAATATTAGTTAAAGCATGGAGGAAAGTGATAAGAAATTGCGTCGGATCCCACAACACAAAACATCTAGAATCCATTTTTTTCGGGGCCCTTAAGCGGGCCCCGAACCCCCACGCCGTAAGGGCTTAGCGCTTCGCGCTCGCATCAGTTCTGATCAAGGTATGTCCCCCCCCCCCACTTTTGAGAAGCGATTGACGCCCCTACATGACGCCCCCCATGAAATGTTCCACGCCCCCCCCCCCCCACACACTGAAAAATCCCTGGCTACGCCACTGGTCTATCATGCTCTTGACCTCAATACATTGCTGTACTCAGTTGATGAATGGTGCATTCAATATAGATGGCACATCAAGAAATTATCTAGCGTGAAGCTACGACACCTGCTACACATCCTTGACATTTCTTTGGACCCGTGTGACAAACAAATGTTGAGGTCTTTTAGTGTGCCAACATGCCAAGTTTTGAGTCTATGCTTCTTACTGCCCAGTTGATATGGGCTGTGCATTTAGTACGGATGGATGAGTCAGGCTGTATTGTACGGCGAAATCTTTTGAAGGAAAGCGGCGAGTTGGCGGCCCGAAACGTAAGCTTCGTCTTAAGGCAACCAAGATGTTAGACATCAACAACGCTAAATCGTTCAGAGTGCAGGGATTCCATCAGGAGAGGAGCTCAGACAGTGTTGCCCTGGCGACATGTATGAGAAGCAACGCGCCAGGCGTCATAATCTTCAACCTCCATCTGCCTTCTGTCAGTTTTGTAACAGGGCTTTTGTCAACAGACTTGGTATGTGTTCCCACAACTGTTCAAAGCACGATACTGCTACTCCCAACTAAGTCACTTATCATTGTCGATTCGACGGACAGCCAGAGAGAGAGAGAGAAAGAGAAGGAGAGAGGGGGAGACAGAAGTTCAAATTCACAGTATCGACTAACAAAATGCACATCTTTCTATTATTTTTTTAATGAACCAGATGTCGATGAGGACGTTTTTCGAATGAGTGCCACATCCCTGGATACCGGATGTACTTCACAAGCCGCACCAAAGGTATTTTAATGTCTTTCCGATCTGTGTAATTGTTCGATGAAGTGCCTGTTGTATATAATGTTTGTTATCTTTACAACACCCTTGTATTCATTATTAACTTCAAATATTATTAAGGTTAAGACTATTGTTTGATTAGCACTGTGCATGAGTAACCGGGGATGCAGCATTGCAGAGCAACGGGCCGAAGATTTTAAAAGAAAAAATCGGGACGCTGATAGAACTTAACTCCGGCTGGTGAAAGTGGATTCACGGGACGAAAATTATATTTTACAAAAGGCAACCAAACCCTGGCTGCGCGCCTTTTTTCAACCCTAATTTGTTACGTTACGTTACGTTAGGACCAAATAACTGGTGAACGATTCCTACTTCTCTTTTTGAAAGAAAACGGCGCCCGATATAAGAACTTTTACTATGTAATTCGTGATGAAATATTATTGTTAATGCAAAACCAAATGACTAATAAATTTGTGTACAGTAAATTAAGAATTGTGTAAAATTGTGACTGCACCTTTTAACAGTGATTATTATATGCATAATTAGGACTTCGTTTGAATCTGTTTCATGATATGTGATACAGACCAATTCTTTAACTACAGCTCATCACAGTACAGTCTTGGGGTCAAGTCCTTAAATCCAAGTACTTTAGGGGCCGATCGAGTACCGGGCCGAGTACACTAGTGACCAGTCCGAGCCCAAAGCGGCGAGATAAGAAGCATATGGGCTCAGCTGGCTCCCGATCCACGAATCCTCAGTGCATGTTAGTAGCATTGGGGAGGCGGGAACTAGACCAGCAAAATATTCCTTGTACCCAGCGCACGGTATAAGGTCGTTACAGACTGCCATTGCGCTAACGTTGTGTTTCAGGTTGAGCTTAAAATCGATTTAAAAGAAATGTACTCAATTTATACTCTCGAGTACTGGAGTCGCGTACCGAGTACCAAACCATCTACTCCGTGCAAAATTCTAGTACAAAGAATCGAGTAAGGGCCAGGTCCGAATAATTTCGAGAACTGAAAGTCGAGTACAGACCGAGTATTTGTTTGTACTCGAGTTGACTGTGACGAGGACGAGTACCCCCAGCACTATCACAGTATAGAATAATTATACAGTTGACATAATGGAATTCCATTGAAATGTTATAAGAAATAAATATTTGTAAAAAATCACTTTTGAAAAATAAACCTGGCAGAATGAAACTGAGGCAATTTACAAATTGAAAATGTAAACCACGAGGGGCAAACCAACGTGATGGGACATTGGTCCAAAAAAAAAAGAGAAAAGAGCATGAGTAAAAAGAGAAGATATTACCTTTAAACAAAATCAATCGTTGCTTAAAATAATATGCAAACATTACATGCAAAAAGTGAAAGTAACTTGCAGTTTCTTCATTCATGGATCTTAAGTTATTTGTTTTGAACAAGCGCGAGTACAATGAGCTGGCGATTTTAAAAGCCAAGTCGCGACGCTGACGGAAGTTTAATCAGGACGTTGAAATGGATAAACAGGACGAAAAGTCTATTACAACAGGCAAAAAAATAAATCTGGCTACGCGCATTTATAGTTCACCTTCGGTCTGGTGAACACTTAACTGGCAAATTCTTCTGTAGTTCTCTTTTGAAAAATTGATGCCCTATTATAATATTTTTTCTGTGCAATTCGTGATGAAAAATTGCTCTCAGTGCAAATACAAATGACTAACTAATTGGGGTGCAATGAATTGTTGTGTGAAGTCGTAATTAAAGCCTATCAAATCGTAATTTTCATACATAAATGGTGATTTTATGTTGTGAATCCGTTTCAGACCAGCCATGACAAAAAGAAGCAGAGGTCACAGAAGCCCATCCCTCTCAAACGAGTGTTAAATGATGTCAACAAGCTGACACAGAATTTAACTGCATATGATCTGCTGCGTACCAGACTACAGTTACCCTACATCGCCATGGGTTACTTCAACGAGAAGGGCGGAAGCTTGTCCCTGGATGAGTATGGCGTGCACCTCACCATCCCGCGTGGTGCAATAGCTCCAGGCTCTCCTCAGCAAGTCTACATCTATGTAGACCCTACAGCACCACCGAATGATGATATTGAGCCGACAGAGGTCGCACTTTCACTAAATGTCAAGTGCGGCCCTGAAGGGTTGAGATTTGAAGAGAGCGTGGTGCTGTCCTTTCCTCACGACGCTGTTTTGAAAAAACAAAGTTATGACAAGCTAGTTGTTAGAATGCATCATGACGACTCGCAAGAGAGGAAATGGGAAGACCACAATCCTGCATTAGTAACAGAGAAGAAGGTATTTGTCCTGGTCGATCATTTCACCAATTTTTCTCTGATTGCCACACCTACTTCCGTTAGCAGTAAGCGGCTGAAGGTCGGTGTCTTTGGAGGCCTCCTTGGCCCACGATGTCGTCAGTATGCATTTCGGGTTCATATTTGGAACGACGAAGAGGACGTTGAAGAGGTACGTACAGATAATAACAATATAAAGAACATTACACAGCTTATTATTTATTGTGATGCCGTTGTATCTTCTCTCTCCTAATTAGCCTCTTAAATGCTAGTTGTTCCCAACTACCTTGGTTGATTTGACTGGAGTCCCACCATTGGGATCACAGATCACCTATTGTTAACTAGTGGTCGTTTTCTTCAAACTCACAAAATGCTTCTTTTCCCATAGGGTTGATCCAGTTACAATGTAATGTGAAACTTGGTCAGATACATTTCTGGACCAAACCTCATGTTTATAGGTTGTACACAGAAGTGGGCCAATGGCCACCCAATGGTCAGTAGAGTTCCGGGTATGCATTATATCTATTTATATTTAATGCATAACCCTACTATGTTTATTTGTCAACATTCGTGAGCTGATTTAATTTTTTTTGGTAAATTCCATCCTTAACCCATGTCCCGTACAGGGTTTTAGCAGATTTGAGGAAGTGGTCACTCAATGGTCATTTTACGAAAATGCTGTCGTTGCATACGTATACACTTTCACCACGTCATTTAAGGTATCTTGCAAAATAAATTACTTAGGGATTACTTAGGTTACGTACCGCACGTACGTAGTACTCTCCTACAAAGAGATCATGCAGACGATGTTTTTTTTGTGATTTGACTGGAGTCCCACCATTGGGATCACAGATCACCTATTGTTAACTAGTGGTCGTTTTCTTCAAACTCACAAAATGCTTCTTTTCCCATAGGGTTGATCCAGTTACAATGTAATGTGAAACTTGGTCAGATACATTTCTGGACCAAACCTCATGTTTATAGGTTGTACACAGAAGTGGGCCAATGGCCACCCAATGGTCAGTAGAGTTCCGGGTATGCATTATATCTATTTATATTTAATGCATAACCCTACTATGTTTATTTGTCAACATTCGTGAGCTGATTTAATTTTTTTTGGTAAATTCCATCCTTAACCCATGTCCCGTACAGGGTTTTAGCAGATTTGAGGAAGTGGTCACTCAGTGGTCATTTTACGAAAATGCTGTCGTTGCATACGTATACACTTTCACCACGTCATTTAAGGTATCTTGCAAAATAAATTACTTAGGGATTACTTAGGTTACGTACCGCACGTACGTAGTACTCTCCTACAAAGAGATCATGCAGACGATGTTTTTTTAACACCCAAACAGTGTGTCCACAAATCCTCCCTCGGAGAATTTGCTTGAGTTTGAGCATTCAAACCATTAGGTATGCGAATGGTAGAAACACAAATAGTTTTGATTGGTAAATCTAGAATTTGGCGCGGCCATTTCGACCTGTCATTTAAGGACAGCTCTTGTAAGTAATAATTCTAAAGTAAGTATTATCTGATTGAAGTATTTGTCACGGGGCAACCAAAGAAGACGGGTGTGCGCGCCAAGGGATGGGTGCTGCAGAAAAAGTAGTATTCCGAAATGGCTGGCGCATTCATAGAAAGAACTATTTTCGTCTGCTGGGATATGTGCGACAGCATCTTCTTCTCGAAATAGAATGTGTATAAGGGATTACGTACAAAGCGAACTACAAGAGTAAGTCTTCTGTTCTGGAAATTATAATCATTCCATGCAGCTATTTAAAAGTTGAGTTTCGTCAAAATCATGAGATATGCAGATGATATTGAAATGTGTAGGGTGCACAATTAGCTTTACCTTTTCCTTTTTTTTCAAAATTCTGTTGGGCATTGTGGGAGATATCAAGCAATTTGCGTGTTGTGCTAAAGACAAACGACAAAGGAATTGTCAGTGCCCCAAATACTAATGTATGCGTATAATCAAACTAGATGTTTTAGCTATCAATTTTTCTAGTTTATAAATAGGCCTACTTGTTAATTTCTTCGTGGATTTTCATGCATAAAATCGTGGACGGATTTCATCCAAGATTTTATGAATGAAAATCCACAATGCTTTATTTACAATTGTTACTGTTAGTGTTATTGTGCACAGCTTTCAATGTAAATATTGAGTACGATACAAACGCATCAAGGCAATACATTAATTGATGGTTGCGCACCTGACTATAGCATCTACCAGAACAGCTGGTCCCAATTAAAGCAATCCTCCCAAAAATCCAATCGTACTTTCATGCATGAGGCGCGTGATTACTGTATCCAATGAAATTATAGGCCTAGTATTTTCTATGATTAGAAGGGGGAACTAGAAACTCCTAGCTTCTACGATGGGAATTTTTCTCACCTGATGCTATATAAAGGTTTTGACTGGGCCCTTCATAGGTCCCCGTTTTTATAAGCGATTCGTGGGACCTTTCCTTTAACAGTTTTGGAATTTCTGAATAATAAATCCTCTTACAATATTATTGTCTCATTTTGGCATTTAATACCACACTATTTCCTTTTTCCAGTGTTGTGGATGAGAGACTCCAGGTGATGCGACGTGAAGGTCAGCCGGTAGCACCATGGCAACTGGTTGCCCAGGAACAAGAACATTAGGCAGAGCGTGCAGCCGGACAAGATCAGCCACCACCCCCAGATGTACCTGAACAACACACTCAAGTCGGAGATGATCTCGAAAATCAGACAGAGCTCCAGGGTTCACCATCATCACCTCCACCTATGCCTCCCCAGGCATTACACCAGGAGGCCCAAGACAATCTGGTTGATGAGGACGTCCTGCAGATCCCCCAATGAAGCTGCCCCGGAAGACCCAGCTGCACCCGTCAGGCGTATGCCTTTGTGGCAACTTTCCAGACGAAACCAAGAGCGGTTCACAGATCTGATGGATGCGCACGAGCTCAGAATGGAGCGTGTTGACAGGATTCTTGATCATTTGGAGGAGGAAATTGGTGTAGTGTAAAAGTTAGTTAATCGGAAGTACGAAATCGCCCCTTAATGCTATCGATAAGGTAACCATTATTTTTACAAATGTACTTCAGAAATAGCGTTTCCGTTTAGACTGTTAGCGTTAACGGGCGATCTCTTAAACTCTCGAATATAAACAATAAAAACAATTTAAAAGTAGCTGCATAATTTTATTGCATTATTTATGAACGTCCGACAACATTAACTCTAAACAATAAACATCACTTATTGCTCAGGTACTGCAGTGTCAACCTCGAAGGTTTCAACATCACTACTGGACTTGACCCTAAAGCAAAGGTCTCATGAAGCCAATGTACATTCATGCATAAATAACGTGGTCACTGTATCCTATGAAAATATAGTATACCGTACGACAGGGGAACTAGAAACACATAGATTAAACAATGAAATTAAAATTTAACAATTGAATTTAAATTTATGTCTTATGGCTGGCCCACACTGTCAAAGAATTAGTACTAAAAATTACTGTCATTAATCTTTGACAATGTGGAACGGGAAATTTAAAATAAATATTTTTCATTTAGTTCAAATTTCCCGTTCCACACTTTATTTTTAGTATAAAATCTTTGCCAAAGATTTATGACAATATTTTTTTTTAGTATTAACTCTTTGAGAGTGTTGACTGGCCACTATAATAAAGGTGTTGCTCCTCCTCGGGTATGTAAATCTCGTGGCTTGTACCGTGTATCGTCCCTACACTATTCGGAAATGTCTCCCACAGGTTGTGCATCCCATTCCACTCGTCTAGAGATGGCCACCTTATTCCCGCCGTTAGTTTGTATCACCTGTTTTCCTATACGGGCGACTGAGGTTTCGTTAATGTCAAAGGGAACAGATAAAGAGTTGTAATCCGAATACTTCCTAAGCCACGACAGAACGAAGAGGGGCTGGTTCTGGTCAACGAGAAGCCCGTTTCTGCCACGCCTTTCTTGCTCTTCCTCTCCGTGCATCTCTGGTCAAATGTGTCGGAGAAGACTTTGAAATGACGCAATTGTTTCCGCAGTCTCTAACCAAAAGGATTTCGGATGATGATGTACTGTCTCAAAAACATCTCTGCCAGTATGGTAAGCCTTGTCTTCGGTAAATACCAATTTGTAGAACCTGGCTGGCGGAATATTGCTCAGAACAAGTCCTTTACCGAGGCTGGATGACACTAGCTGCACATTCTCAATAAAAAACCCACTGACATCGTCAGGCGGAAGCGGTGGTGAGCTCGCTTGAAGAAGCACTCGTAATTCGACTGTATTTCTCGCATGCATCCTTACTACTGGTTGAAAAAACCTGATCTGAAGGCTTGATGAGTTCAACATACCACCATTATAATACACCAGTAATGTATTTGTTCGATTCAAAAGGGCTGTTACAGGGTAACGATCGACATCAGATCATGTTTCACTTGACCACACTGTTGGTATAAAGTCTGTGGGTGGGATTATAGGCATTCCTTTTTTGGCTGTAATCCCGCCTAACTTTATACTGGCCATTCAGGTGACAAATTGGGCTACCCGTTAGCCACGTAGTATACGTCACTTAAGTAATCCTTAAGTAATTAATTTTGCAAGATACTTACTAGCACGTACACGCGTACTTCCCATTCATGTACCCCTTAAAACTACGCCACACAGGGTGTTTGTAGATTGAGGTAAAAAAGTCCAAGTCGTCCGTGGTCAGGAACTTTCATTTTCATTTAAGGAGAAGTGGCTTCGGAACCGGTTCGTTCTCCGATTTCACAACGCATCGCAACTAACACAATGTTACGTGTTTGTGTTGACGTGTTAGAAGATTACATTTTCATAAAGTCTACCGGATTTTTTCCTCTCAAGAAAACTGGCATTTTCTGTCTAATTTCACTTTTTATCAAGTCCTGTACCTCTCAATTAAATGATTTTTTTCACAAGATCATCCACGTATTTGTTGCAAATACGCACAAAGAAAATGTTTTCACCATACCTAAATTGCAGGCACATTCGATCTTGTTCACAGCCCTAGCGAGATCACCGACTTATTTATTTTGAAATTTAACGTAAAGGGGCCCTAAAGACGAGGTCATTGAAATCCCTGCTTAAATTTAGCGCAAAGGTCACTTTAGTGGTCAGCTTAATATATTTTCTTAATCTGAAAAAAAATCTCGAAGAAATATGTGAGGCCTACTTTCGCTGTGCAATCTCCTTACAGCCACCTATAGCACAGTTCGGGGGGGGATATTTTTAAAAATATATAAAAAAGTATGATGAATCATGAGTGAGATCTTTACAGTTTGATTGGAACCGGCTAAAAAAGTGCTTCGTGAAGCACATTCTGCTCTATATTTTGTGCTTACATTGTATGAGAATCAATAGTTTCTCTAATTTGACATTACGTCAAAATTGCAAATCATAAAATACTTCCTGAAACATTCTTGACTAAAACCGCCCAACAGTGGAAATGGTGTGCACGAAATAACCCGTAAGGGTGAAACATCGTTGTCAATATAAAACAAATTGATCGGGAGTCACCGTGGATAATTATTCCCGATGAAGTTGTGACATAAAAGCGAAAACCATTCCTAGTCCAACAAGACCATATGCTTATAAACGTTTCCTGGCTCCCTGCCGTAAACTGCAATAGCGTAACTGTAAACTGCATAACCAACTCTCTGGAAGCCGATCCCGAGTTTTGGGATAGGCTTGGCTAGCAATCTTCAAGGACACATAGGAAGATAATTATGTCCACCATTATTCTTAGCCACATTTTTGATAGATGTACAACTCACCGTTTTTATAATGTGTTCAGTATGTTCTAAAAAAGGAAGAAAAAATGGAGTCAATGATGTTGGACGACTTCAGAAAATTGGAGTTCTTCTTGGATGGTGGGAACTTGGCTGTCCAAGTGTCAGATATAGAAGGTGATTGGGCACTTCGAGGACGTACTACACAGGTTGGTCCTATACAATGATTCTGATGTTTTGTTTTGTGGTCATGCTCATCGTGCTCAGAGATATTTTCAAAAAAACTCATTTGGTAAAAGTCGAAATGTTTGTTTTGGGGAAAGCGATTATGCGTATTTAAGAAAGGAATCGGATAAAACATATACTCACATAAAATGAATCTCCGAGCAATGTAATTAAATCTTTAAGAGATATGTCCATTACTCACACTTGGTCAGTGACGTTCCACTTCTCTAATTCGAAATTTTAAATAGGTCATCGAGAAGGAAGCCATACGAAGCTCAACTGAGAACTCTGTTACATTTAACCTGCGCCGGCGAACGATGGGTTCAGAAGAAGAAGGGTTATACTGCATTGCTCGTACATATCAGGCTACTACGACAGAAGATTCCAGAAAACAAATTGGAGTTATTCTTAAAATCTGCCCAAAACTAGTAAGTAAGCTTTGTAAATTTGACCACGTTTCAATTGACAGTCTAACGAATCTTAAAAGCCTTCAGACACTCTAAATGCATGAGCAACGCAGTGAAAAAAACTTTACAGTGCTGTGACCAGAAATTTCAAACAATAATTAATAGCAAAAACAAAACGATTCACATAAAAAAAATACATGACTTCATAATTATGGACATATACGTACTAGAAATCAACACTTTTATGCAAAAACATTGTGAGCGTAAGTGATAAGAGCACGTATAACTGATTACCACCGACCGTACTATCACTCCGAACCAGATTGGTTGAAAACACTACCGATCTATTTGGTGGACCAACATTGCTTACCTTTAATTAACCATTATGCGTTCGCAAACTCGTAAGTGGTGCGTTGCCCTGCAACAAATCTACCCGGCGTCCTGAAAAAAAACAACGGTGCATGTAAACCCCTCCATTTTTGCTAATTTACAACTAATGCAGATGTTTACACCATCTTCAAGGTAATAGATTTAGCTTGAGAATACCGTTTGTTTCATTGAAATTGCTTTTGTAAATCCCTGGATAAGTTCCAATAACGTCAAAGCCAAGAAACCCATTGTGGGCCACTTTCTGTGAAGCTATTAAAATCAGTATAGTCCTAGTCTAAAACCAAATCACTTTACTGTTAGTGATTAAGCATTTTTAAGCAAAGTGTGCAATATTTACATATATATAATTAAACTCTTTCATTGAAGTTTTAAAGAAGTGAACCTGTCTGTACTTTATTGTCGTGTAAATGGAATACTTGTCTTACACCCATAGGGGTAATCCTATCAAATGGGCCATACTGGCATTATTATTAATATTATTATTATTATTATTAATCAATTCTGGTAATGAAACCAGGATTCCTCAAAAGCACCCTAGGCACTGTATCTCGCAAGCCTGAAGAAACCTGTGGCGAGAAGACAATGAGAAGAAGTTACAGTTTTAGAGATGGGAGGAAAAGCCCAGAAGAATATTCTGGGAAAACCCACGGAATCAGGCAGGGTGAACACCCAATACACATATTGGCCCAGGCGGGATTCGAACACGGGTCACAGCGGTGGAAGGCGAGGAAAGTACCGCTACGCCAACCTGACTCCCCTTATCTGATCTTTGAAGCACTCGCTTCCTAAAAGTGGCACAAAATGGTTGTAGGGGGCTTTGCGGGTATTCAAAAATATCTCTGGATTTACAAAAGCAATCTTAAATAAACAAACGGTATTCTCAAGCTAAATCTGTAATCTTGAAGATCGTGTAAACATTTGCAGTAAATTCCGAATGTAAATTGGCGAAAATGGCGGGGTTTTCAGGACGCCCTGTAGTTGTTTTAGTGTGCAGCCATGACATCAACCGATTTACTGGCAATAACTACTACCATAGTTGGCATTCAAACAATGAACCTACAACCAATCGGTTCATTTATCTTTGGGGCTATTTCGTATAAAATTGCAGTTCCTGATGTACGTCCGATCTCGTGATTTTAAAAGGACGTAAAGGGCGCAGTACGTTCGTTTGGCCTGTCATCATTTGTCTCTTCGTTAGCTTCCAATAGTCATGCCTAAACAATTAATGCGGCCTGACGATCCAAACTTAACAAGTATTTTGTTTTCGAGGCAAAATGCTGGAGGTGCAAGAAACAAACATGTAGGGACTCATAAGCATGTAGGGCTTGGAGGAGAAACACAAAAGGAATTTGGTGGTGCACAGCAGTGTAGATGCGAGTCACAGAGGATGCACTGGAAGAACTTAAAAGGACAGATTAAATAGGGGAGGACAGGCCACCATGAATTGTTTAATAGGGGACAGGCCAGAGTAGGTGAGATTACAGGGAATGGAGCAGGAGGACCGACACAGGACGTGTTAAATGAAATTGCCCTTTAGTCAATTATATTCATACGTACGTTGGTCGTCTCTCAACCAATATCATAGGTTGTGTATGAAATGCGGTTGTTCTTTTATCATTCGGATTGGTTTAGCAATCGGATGGTTTGACGGTTAGAAAAAGGCACTGTAAAACAATTCGCCAATCCAATGTACAATGCATGAGTAGGCCTATTGACCAGTAAATATAGTTTCTGTAGCAACCATTACACATTTTGGTTTAATCAACCAACATATATTGACAGGTAATATAACTAACAGGATAGATAATAAAGTCCACCGCTTTTGGATACGCCATTTAACAAGGATCTTGGTCGGTCACAAAATCTACAAACCGTACTGGTTGAATTTGACCAATACATCGATTATTCTAACCAATCTCTTGTTGTTATCAACCGCAGAAACCCTTGGGTCTGTGGGACAGGTTCGTAGAGACTCTGTCAAACATCTTTACGGGTGGTCGTCAACAGAGGGTAGGTTGCTACACTTTTATTTAACATATGTTAAGAAGCCCGCTTTTACCGACTGCACAACGAGCACAATATGGAAACCATGGTGAATCATTATTGTCCTTAACTTTGGTTATCTTACACAAAAATCTTTCCAGCTGACCTGAAGCATTCTACGCCACACCCACAGCTCAACTGATTCTATCTTCTTCGTGTCATTCTGTTTTAATGTTCAACTTTCTGCACCATAGAGGGCTACACTCCACACGAGAGATTTCACCAGCTGTTTCTTCAGCTTCAGGCTGATCTCTTTTGCCTTCCACAATCCAATTAGTTGGCTGGTGGCATCTCTTGCAATTGCCAACCTAGCACAAATCTCTGGTTTAGGGTCTCCATCAATCCTTACCATTGAGCCAAGGTATTTGAAGCTGTCTACCTAGTTGATCTGCCACATACGTATATGATAATGAGACAAAGCGAAGTGTGCCATTTTTGATGAATATTCCTTATAAATGATCGAATATGGCTATGGAATGCGGGTACTTTGAACATTATTAGCCTAACAAAGTGCCCCACGTTTAGGAGCGTCGTCACGGATGCAGCCCAATTTCTGCAAGTTACATGCGTAACTTGTATTGGCTCAGTGTTTAATGAATATGTGAGTTACAACATTATTGTTCAAAATTGACGGTTACGAAGCCTACGCAACACATTCCCCTTCTTATTTGGTTGCATTCACGTGCAATTGCGAATATAATGCGTAAGGAGACCAGATTTGTCCGGGAATCTCAATTTATTTAATGTTTCTGTTTCTGTTTCCAGAGAGCACATCCTTCCTGTGCTTATTGGAGGGTAAGATTATACGACTTATTGCCTTATTACAGTTCTAAGTTTTATTAACAGCATTTCTTACAGACACAACTCCCAAATACTTATCATATTAATATCAATCTCTTTGCCTTCTACGGCGTACACGCAAAAGGTAATCCTGTTAAAAATCCAAAGAAAATGTTGTTAAAATCTCTCAGACTCTCATTAATATTAAACATTTAAAAGCTTTCGAAATTACTCAAAATCGGGCTACTTCATCTTTAATCATGGGAAAATCTCCCAAAAAGTTCCCGAATTAAGATAAGTGCTGATAAAGATACAGAAGCAGATTCCCAAAACCTTATTAATAACCAAAATAAATAAACCAATTAAAAAAAACACCGAGTAGGCTTTTACGTCAGCAAAAACAGAATCTGATACAGGGTGAGTAAACAAAAGCGGAACCCATACCCCCATAATTTCATTTCATATTTTAAAAGATACGTAGCACCAATAATAATTATGACTGGATAAATAAATAAATAATTGACTACAAATCACATCTGATGCCTAACCAGGGTTGTCAATAAATATATTGGTTACTACAGTTGTTGACAGCTGTTGAACAAGTATTCTGTGTCATTTTCTTTGTTGTTCCAAACATTCCGAATACAGAATAAATTGCCTGGGGGCGGGGCGGACAAAACATGTTTTAGGGTCATTTCTTTTAAGTGGTGATATTCTTTGAACGGATTGAGCAATTTCAGTATTTTTTTCATCTTAAAATAGCTTATAAATTAGCTTAGGCCTACCAGACTTAATTTTGGTGTTACATTAAAGAAACAAATATAAAACATATTTTTGTAGGTTTGGGTTCCATGTTTGTTTGACTCACCGTTATGAAAAAAAAATTACCCAGGAACAGATTGCCAATGGGATTTTAACGATGGTTCACGGAGAGGTTGCTCCCGAAGAATTCGGCGGATTGTCAGAAAAAGCGGTGTGGTCATTGTGTGATCATCTAGACAGTAAACGCGACGGTGCTAACAACTGGAGGCAACTCATGGAACGAATGACCGACTTGCCAGGCAGATCTGTCGCGGTTGCCGTTGAATCAGGAAAAGTTCGCACGAAAGGTTTACTGAAACTCTACTTCGACGTTCACAGAGACAACAACACAGCGGACAACGAAGCCATAAAGAAATTGATAGGGTTACTGATCGAGATAAAACTAGACAGGGCTGCAGAGATTATACAAGATGATCTCAATAACAGAGATCGTGATGAATAAATAGATTACTGGACGACTCGGTCCAACCAGAAGCACATTATTGTGTACATAGGGATGCTCGTCATGATGTTACATTATGTCGAAAGTGGAATAAAATCGAGTTACTTAAAGTGCCTTATTGTGGAATGTATGTAATCAATTTAATATGCAACACATTTTGGAGCATTAGATATGAGCAACGTTATAAACGAAGGCCTTTAGATAAGTGTTACATAACAGATAACAATCTACTACGTGCACTCGTTTTCTGCAGCTGCCAGATGAAAAGAGTGTGTCGACTGCATCTGATATTTTTCAATTTTTTTTTCACTATATAGCAGTCAAAATTCATTACGCAATGACATAGTTCTATTGCAGAAATGTATGCTTCAATGTTTAATTTGGATTAGCTTTAAGAGTGCATCGAAAAACAAACCTTGATCTAAAGTTACACAGTAGAAGAAAAACAAATGTGAAATTGTAATCGCTGTATTAACCTATGCATAATGTTTTTACTTGAATTTTTCTTAATAAAGTATAAGGTATCTTTTTCACCATAAGATCACGGCGTCAGGGTGAAATTCGGTTTCTTATCCAACTGAATTACATGGTCGGTGCATAACAATTAGATGACACCCGTTACCTGGTGAACGTGTCAATGTCGGGCAAACGAGAGTTCATGCAGATCGACTGAATCATTAAGAGTAGAATGTAGAATAAAGTAGAGAGATTTAAAGTAGTCTTTTAGTTTTTCTACAGTATCAGTGTAAGTGGCGTGTTGATGTACACGTATAGTTGTGTAAAGACTGAGTAGAGGGTCATTTAATACAAAGTTAGACTTTTATAATACAAAGTTAAACCTTTTTAATATATATATAAATACTACATCTGTTATGTAATTTTTTTAATCTAGTTGTGGGCAATGTATTGAAAAATTTATCGAATATAAATACACGTATATGAACTTGTATTTTGTATTGTACTGCTTACATAATAGGATAACACATATAGGTCGGAATGGTTTCTTGAAATAGTCTCCATTACTTTAAAATTATGATCATTTTGAAGGATGAATAAAAATAAAAACATTTGATGAATTCGAACAGTGCTCTACATATATCGCTGTGTTTTAAATCAAAAGGGAAGTTGACAGGTAAGACACGTGTTTGCACGCGTCTTGTTAGTGGATCAGCATGTAATCAATTTATACCTCCACAAAGAAACTTCTATATTATTCGGAAAATATATAAGCAACATATAATACTGAAGCCTTATAAACATTGATACGAAAGAAAATAACCGACTGAATACGTCATAAACGGATGTTTATTGTATGTATTGTATTCGATGTATATTTGTTCCTAAGTGAAGGCCTCATAAGGATCATTTTTAGACGAGGTTTTGTCGTATTTTCCGAACGTCAAAATCCAAGCTATAGGACTAGCTTCGAGAAATGTTATTGTTCGTGCAAAATAGCTGAAAATAACTATGTGGTTAAGAACGTTAAACAGCTACATATTCGAACTGAACAGTGCCGTATTAATTAGAAAACTGTTAAGCCATTCTTTAAATGAAAATATGAGCAATATATTTACTAAAATATGTCAAAGAAACAGTGACTTACAGCCTAAGTCTATGAAAACGTATTCTTTTATTATATCAATAAAATCCGAAGTAGGCTACGAAGTAGGCTATTAAGTAATAACCGAAGTATGATGTAAATTAAGTGTCCAATCATTTGTACTCCGCAACATTTTTGTGCACTGGTTTTGTGCAGCCGCAAGATTTGTACGAAGATTGTTGACTGCATGTAATTTTTACTTAAAGAAACGTTTACATTTTAGAGTAGACAAAATATATTACACAGTGTCACAGACCTATTTAAGTAATACATGATATTGATGATTTCGAGGAAGACGTTTTCATTGGAATAGCGGGAAGAGTGCGTCTTAAGACAAAGCTTGATTAAAATTTATAAAATAGAAGCAATCCAAATATGCTTAGAATTCAATTTCCCAAGCTGTAGCTAAATTAAATGCCAGCAGAAGTGGACCACTTTACTTGGATTCTTCCCACAGTGGGATGAGGTACATCAATTTCCTTTTGTGATTACCAAATATTCTAAGCTGCAATATTTTCTAAATATATGTGTCCACTTTCTCATCCCGACAAATCTTCCTCTGCAATAAGAAGAGAAAAAGCGTGAGAATCTGCTACATCTCTTTCGGGACTGTGGACAAATCCAGCTGTTCTATTTTTACTTGGCTTAATTTTACCTATCATCGTACAGTGATTTCAAGTTGTAGAGATGTTTGTTTTGGTTTATTACCAGAAAATAAGGTCATATCTCCTTTATTGTTGTTCTAGCGAAAAATTTGTCTTTTATAATAAGTGTGAAGATTTTTACCTCTTTTGTCAATAACTGCCTTGATTTCAAAACAAAGCAGGCCATTGCTACAGAAATAGGTCACTTGACGAACTACATAACAAATGACTTAATCTTTTCCAATAAGATATTTTCTCTCCTCAGCAATATCTCTTTTTGTAATGTTTAACTCAACCTGTTGTGTTTGTATGTTTTGTTGCATTCTGAAATAAAAAAAAGAAAAAGAAAAAAAACTCTAAATTTGGCGAAAATAAACATGCCATGGAATCGCTGTAATTCGCCCATGCATTATGCTACCTTGCAACCTGATTCTAGGCATTATGTTAGATAACGTCACTTGAATATTTCACTTAGATTGTCCTTTATTAAATACAAGGTTTCCTTTTCACCGTTAAATCACGGGGCACTGTGAAAGTAGGTTTGTTTATAAATAAAAAATATATAAGTCGGTGTATAACAATGGGAGAGCTTGAGTCACGTGTTGCTCGTTTCAGCATCACGCGAAAGAGAGCTCATACAAGCTACAAGTAAGGATGGGCTCGTTTATTTGGGGACAACTAGGCCACTAAGAGAAGTATGTTGTATGTCATAAATGGTGCATGTGTCAGCTCAGCTGCTCTGAAATGAGATGCTTATGAGCTTGCTTTCTTTTTATTTCACGAAAAGATAACGATGAGTCTTTTTATAAGCCCAAAGATATGTTATTTCTTAAACTCGAATTTATGGGAAACAAATCGTTGGCTTTCAGTTTTGATACGTCTTGAATGTGTAATTTATTTTAATTACTTGTTGAAATATGTGTACGTATACGATAACAGTTCTTATTAATCATACACCAGATCATTGATCACTGAAAAATAGTACAGCTATGGCCAAGTTCGGGCAAGGACCATTAGTCGACTAGTGGTTGATTTGTGACGTACCTTACGCCTGCGCACTGATAGCAACGTGCGAACGTCCCTAGTCAAACGCTGGTCAAAATGTCATCGCAAAACTTCTGGATCCTGGCTCTCTGCTAGCGTTATGAATGCGCGCGGCTATTGGTTACCAGCGAAGCAACCAACCCCTGTAGGCTGGTTTCAAATAGTCAACTAACGTAGTCCACCACCGTTGACTAGACAGAGTTTGGGCAAACGTTAGTTAACCCTTGGTTATCTATAGTCCTTGCGCGAACTTGGCCTTTGCTACTAGGAATGCTTAGATTTTGAAAAAAAAGCTGCTTTTAGATCATTCTTGAATTTTCCTTTAAGAGGGTAACGCATTTCAAAACTCCCGGCTTGTCTCATTTTCTCATTATTGTAACAAAATTAGTTTGCATTTCCTGACATTTATATTTTGTTTGCTTGGTTTGGACTTTCAACTTTGTACCTTATGTGAAGTAACTGCTATAAAGTTTGGAATAAAAATGTCTAGTTTTAAAACACTCATACTCGGCCTGTTCACACTCGGCGGGAAAGCAAACGCGAACGCAACTTTGTGACGTCAGGGAGAGTTTTCGCGCTGCGCATTCGCAAAAGTCAACTCATACATGTCAACTCCGGTTAATTTCGCACCAGATGCTTCGTGACGTCAGAGTCTAAACGCATTCGCATGAAGTATGAACCGGGCTTTTAGTCCTTATTTTCTTAATTCAATGGGCTGATTCTTCGTTCCTAGTTTCAAACGAGTGTCAAACGAACTAGTTTGCATTCAGTTTTGACTGGTATCAAATTCATAATTTCAGTTTAATTTAAGCTACATTTACGCTTACGTTTACAGTTATACAAAGCACTTTACGAAATGATTACTTGCCGGGAGAATGTGTTCAATGATACTGCTAAAATGCTTATTTACATTTGCAACGTTATTATACAGGACGTTTCATTAACCTGCTCCTATATCTTCTGCGTTTTACAATGTTTGAGCCTGATATAATAATTGCTGTCATACAAGCGGAAACGGTTTTTGTGTGTGTAGAATTTGATGCTATGTAAGAGCCTTAGGTTTGCAGTGTATTATACAGAATACAAAAATCGGTATTTTATAACCAAGATTTAATCTTTATAGTAGTCCATTTAATACTGTACTTGAAATCTGACGTATGTATTGTAAACTCACATTGTGTTATATACACGAATCTGAAGCATTCGCATTGAAAACCATGTAATGAAATTATTCCATCTGAATGTTCACATTGCATATCATTATCTTCATTACTAATTGTTTTTTTTTTTAAACATAAACAAAACATATATACTTTTTCATTTGTCTGAAACAAATCAGTAATTGTATATAATAATATATCATTGACTTCGATTCTAAAACAGGTCGAGTCAAAAAGAAAACGACCGAATTTGGAAAATAAAATAGTTTTCAAATATTTGGCTTGCTCCATTAAAAAAAAAAAGGGATAAAGAACATTCTATTGATCTGTAACTGTCAACATTTTACATAATTTGCATCCTCTGACAGCTTTGATCAATTTTAGTAATTCTGTTGTTGTTGTTTTTTTTTCAAATTAGTGGAACACGCCCTTTTAAGACACATTTCATTGGTCTATACAATTTGATTGCTTTTTAAGTAAAAAAAAACCTTTAATCCTGGTCCTTATCTTTTTGACTCACACGTAGTTATCTCAAATTTATTTTAATTTACAATAAACATAATTGAATTTGAAATCGCAATTTACCTGCAACATTGATCCGTGTGTATTTACTATTGTAGAAATAATATGAAATTGATGTTATTTCATTTCATTGTTACGTTTCTTAATATATAATATATATAATATAATAACTCTCTATGAATCAATTATCACCAGTTTATTCTGTGACAAAATTGATTGCTGGCATAAAACTGCGTGGAACATTACAACACATATATCACGATACTCTTACTAGCTTATAAATCGTTCTCCAAAATGGTGTTTACTAAGATTTCATTGTTATTATGCTTTCTGTATCGCATATTTGATGTAGATTTATATTGCCGCTTTCTGTATCGCAAATTAAATGTAGCTTTTGCCGCACATTGGTTTCAACTGTTTATTAGTTTTATTTTGGATTCTAAGTTTACCCCTATTATTAATTCACTATTTTAAGGTATGAATGTCTAGTGCCCAACCCCAAATTATTATTCACACTAATAAAGCCAGGAGAATATAACCACAGAGCAACATAAACAATTCACCTCAACCTCACTTAAATACTACTGAGTAGTAACCTGTAGTATGCATTTCTTTAATGTAGTTCCAAATCACAATTAAACCGAACTATGCTTCAAGGATCGAAGCTTGTTTAGGGAGAAATTCCTTATTATTTTCTTTTATCTGACTTTAAAAACAACTAATTAGTCACTGCATATGACACAATAAGGTGGACGTGTCTCTTTACATTATATAACAACAGCCGGCAGTTTGGGGTTACTTTGTGCTCGCCGCACAGTACACGAATTAATGGACTACTGAGTGCTAAAAGAATTGTTTGTATGTGACTGCGTTTTTAAGAACTAAAACATGCAACAGCTGCTTGTCTGTATACAATGCCACACATAAAATGGAAAACTGAATCTAACGTTTCACTGTTAGTCTACGTCAAATAATCAGCAATTATTTGATTTAGGAGACACATTCGATGACCTGCGTTTGGCACACAAATTTGCACATGTAAAATATACTTTAATATCCTTGTCTCGGTGTTTATGCAAAGATATGAGCACAACAAATCTTAATTCTCAAACTGTTTTTTTAATACATTGCGGATTTTTTTTGAATTCCTTGTAATGTCCTCAATGGTATGTTTAACAAATTCAAAGTCCATGTCATATCGACTGTACTTTTTGACTTCTTATTATTTTTCATATAATTTGTTGTTATCTGTAGAGTGTTACCTTTTATGTCAAAAGCATCAGGTGACGGATTTTACCAAATCTGCAAACTGCCCTCATAATTTGCATAATTGACCATTTCCAAAAAGCTGCTAGACAAGCTGAATACTATCTGCCAAACCACTGAAATAGGCTCTGACAGTTGTGCAGTTGAATCCATAGGGATTTGTGGCAGTTGGATGGCAGCCTGTACAAAACCTTTCAAGATGTTGACAGTTATAAGTAAAGGAGGGTTAATTATGTTTTAATGAACCCCAATGGGAAATTGACTAAGTCCATATAGTTACCTTTTTCCAAGTTGAACAAAGATATTGACAGAAGCGGGTTAGCATCTGCGACCCAATTGCCTTTCCGGTGCTCCACAAAACGCGCTATATCCAGCCCTATGTTGGAGGTTTTCCAAGTTGTCAATGTATCTCGATATTTCTTTTTATGGTGTTTGAACCTAATGAGTGAGTTCTGCAACTTTCATGGTTCGGCGAATGTTTTATATGAATTTTATAAAATACAACCTAATTTTTTTGATGCACAGAGTTTACACCTTTAATCTAAATAATTAATGCAGTTGTCAACATATTATATGGCATAATTACATGCTAATTAACATGTGTAATCACATATTATTTAACATGGGTAATCACATATTAATTTTTCACATGGCCTATTATAACATGTTATGTAACAAGGCATAATTACATATTATTTAACATGGCACAATTACATGTTATTTAATAGAGCATGGCATAATACATGTTTAGCCTACACAAAGACATGTTCGACTCAAAACAATACAAGGTTATGAGAAACTCAGAGAAATTCGGGTGTGTCTCGGAGTTACTCCGAGACCATAAATGTTTAATAATAGACCCCTCCCCCCAAAAAATATTTGAAATAATTATACAAGTCTATCAAGACGTTCCCACCAAGATGTTCTGCAAACACTACAGTTAGGTAGCAACAGATTTGTCCAAAAATGTGGGACTCTCATGTGTATGAGAGTCCTAAAAGTAAAGGTATTGAAATCATGCAATACAAGAAAAAAGACTGGCATGAACCAAGAACCAGTTTCTATTTACGTCACATCATTAGTCAGACACCAGAGTTAGGGCTAAATAAATGAAGAAGTAAGTCTCAGTGTTCAAACAGTTGGACCATTGTCGGGCATGTACCAGTCTAATCTTTAAAGCCTCATTTTGAAATCACTTTGATTTCTTTGAACTAAATTTCCCTTTTAAAACTAAATCGTGTCTTCCAACTTGGTGAATAAATACTGAGGATCTGAATGACCCCTAGATGACATGGCTTCGAATTTCAAAAGATTTGTGATGAACCCCCACTAGCCCAAGGATCACTCCATCCAAGTTATTCATCAAATTCTTTAGACTAAGAAAAGATTTGAAGCATATTTGAGCAGTGACCTCTAATGACCTATGTGACCTCAGTAATCAGATAAAGAATTGTGTCTTCCCACCCAAGGGTCACTGCATTTAAGTTTCATCAACATCCAAGAAAGCATGTACTGTGCTGTAAAATTAAAAAAATACATTATTATTGACCTCAGTTGACCTTCAACCTGT
Source organism: Patiria pectinifera (assembly GCA_029964075.1). NCBI lineage: Eukaryota > Metazoa > Echinodermata > Asteroidea > Valvatida > Asterinidae > Patiria > Patiria pectinifera. The sequence goes on from CM057150.1 coordinate 33,788,601, forward strand.
GATTTTTGACCTGAAATGTATCCCCAATTATCTTTGCTACTTAATGACCCTTGTGTCCAAGTTTTATGGAACTTGGTCGAACATTTAGGAAATGAGAGCAATCCCCCCCCCCCATAAAATAACATGGCTACGCGGCCACGGGGCTATAGGGGGCTATGGGCTACCTACACGACCACGGGGCCACCTTCGGTGCCACGGGGCTAGGCTACGGCGCTATGCGGCCACGGGGCTAGCGCTACGCGGCCACGGGCCACGGGGCTACGCACGGGACTGGCCACGGCGCAACGGGGCTACTACAGGGTCACGGTGCTACGGGGCTAGCGCTGCGCCGGCCCAGGGCCACCACGGGACTACGGAACTACGTCCACGGGGCTACCTACTGTGCTACGGGTCTACGGGGCGACGGGGCCACCGGTCTGCGGGGCCACGGGGCCGGCTACGGGGCTACACATTTTAGGACTGGTTAGTGTTTTCCAAAACCTCGTTTATGCGACATAAGCAATTCTTTAACTCTAAGTCGAAGACGGTTTGGAAAGATTCCCATATCTGGCCATCATTTGTCACCTTGTGAACAATTACACCGTATGAGACTGGTCAGAAATGTTTAAGTGTTTTCTCAGTATATACCTCAATATTGTCCCTGCTAAATTTGACTTTGTAGGACATATTTAATATCACTTTCTGATGGCTGATATATCACTGAAAGGACAATTAAATGATGGCTAGATATGAGAATTTTCTAAAGGTTTTTGCAATGAGACAAAAGCAATTGGACCAAACAATTGGAAAAGGTCACTAACTAAGGCCAATCAACAATGATTTTTCGATTTTAATCACTCCAGATTGAAAAAAAATATTGGTCGGGAGGGGAATTAAGATTTCATAAATTCCTCTTCTTTACATTCGAAGTGAATTGAAGTGACACCGTCAGATACACTTAAAAGAAGACACAACAAACATGAAAACTATACCAGCTATCAGCTGTTAAATGGCTACGATTGTGTCTAGAATTTAGAAAGGGTACGACTATGAACCTCAAAGTCAGAGCAGTACGATCTAGCCCCATAAATGTGCCCTATTTACTGGACTGCCTCCGTAAACATAGGCCACACATCCACATGTATAAAAACGTGTCGCACTTTGCCAAATTTTGGTTTTCACATTCAGGCTTAGTTTGTAGGATTTTTTTGCTTTAGAAGCATACTCACCCTCTTTATAGGCTAGTCAGAAAGTGCTGCCTTTTTCAGATGTCTAATTTTTGTGAAATTTCATGTTGAAATTTTGATACGCAAACGTGTAAAAATGAATCTGGAAATTTCACAAAAAATATACATCTGAAAAAGGCAGCACTTTCTGATTAGCCTATAAAGTGGGTGAGTATGCTTCTAAAGCAAAAAACCTACAAATTAAACCTAAATGCGAAAATCAAAATTGGGAAAAGTGCAACACGTTTTGTACATGTGAATGTGTGGCCTATGTTTACGGGGGCAGTCCAGTAAATAGGCCACATTTATGGGGCTAAGTGCGATCGTGCCCGGAGATTTGGTGAGAAACTTGTCTGGAAAACACATTTTTGGGAGGGAAAAAACACTCTTTGTTTTCACTAAGAAACAATACAAAATACAAAAAAAAATCGAGGTGGAGGTGACAATTGAGGAGGGAGGTTATGAAAACCTAAACATCAATGTTGATTGGCCTAAAGTAACATTAAACTTGGAACTCACCGTTCATGCCGTTATGCAGTCCATCCGCGCCGCTTCGCTAGTCCCGTCGAACGAGCATGCACCCGGAGATATCACACAGCAAAAGACGGAGAATATCTCCAAAATATCGTTCCTGGCGTATGTCCTTTGATTCCAAGAATGTCCTTCGATATGCACAACCAAAGCTTTCACAAGTCACTTCACTCTCGAATAATTTGTACACTTCATTCAGCCTCCTCGATTCGCGTGTCCCAGGAGAAAATGGCGCTCACCGTCGGTGCGCGCTTCATGCACACTGTACTAGCGCTACACGTGTACGTGCCTTTCTGTATATCCCCGCACAACAATGAAAGTTATGTGAACTTTGACACGGCGCTCGTGCGCGCGCTAATTAGCATATCGATTTGTACGTTAGTATGGTCGGCCGAAGAATCATTTTGTGGCATGACCATAGCTTCCTACTATGGCTGGTTTTTGTATCATGATTAGTGACAAGATGTTTCAAATATTATTTCTGCATAATGCACACATAGTTTTGGCGTCGACTGCCTTTTCAAAATGCATCAATAAAGTGTTGAACACTATTTTATGAATTTGACTGCATTAATATCTGACGAGTGAACTGATCATAAAACAGATTTATGTTTCCAAGTTTTAGAGTTGGACCAATACAAATACTTTGATTGACATTTGGGGAGCATACAGCGTCAACGTTTTGACGAAGTGGCAAATCCGTCCAAAACCGAGATTTTCTAAAATCTGAGATTTTTGGATATTCTAACATTTTATGATGTCCTGTACATGATTATCAAATTTCGAGACACAACATTCCATCGTTCGTTAATTACGCTAATAACAGAAAGTATTAAAGGTGCTACACATCAAGTTTTTCGTTTTGACGAAGTGACGGAAATCTTTGTCAATATATTTTTTATAAACACGATTTTATGAACATAGCGAGTTGTTTTTGGCTATTTAACTTCTGGGTTATTGTATCAGTTATATCTTTTTCAATTCCGGGTGAGAAATGTACACAAGAATGCAACTTGAACAATCAACTTCAAACGCCATTTTCTCAAAACTCGGTTTTGCATTTGTGTGCACAGATGCGTCACTTTGTCAAAACGGGGACGATTGGGTGGGGTGAATGCAGCTCACTATACAAATGATAAGCAGCATACGGCTTTATTAATTATTCTCAGATAGCTCGTACTCGTAAAATATGGAGTGGAATTTGTATAATGATTTTAAACAATGGTAGACATAATGTGGTTTGGTACTGATTTCGATAACGCTACCGTGACTGAATGCATAATTTGCTCTAATTTAGTCCCAATTTATTCAATTATGAGAAACGTCTCGTGTTTAACAGACAATCTGGATGCTTTGAACATGTTTCAAGCACTCCGTTGTTTATGCAACATACGGTGTTATTAGTTTGTCTTGTAGGCAACACAAAGCATTTCAAACTATGTAATTAATTCCGTTGATGTTGATGGCTACATGCCAAAGCGTATACTTTCGATAACCTTGCAAATTGATCATTATGTATTCCACAAACTTTGCTTTTACGATTTTTATTCGGTGTAGATCATCTGAACGGCTGCTCACTGCAAGTGTGCATTATGTTATGAATGCATAATTTGGAAATTCTAATGGTTCCCACCGCTTCTCTACAAGGTATAAGTGTAGGAGACCGGGAACCAGCCAAAATTTCCGCTGTTTAATATGCAGAAATAGCTCCCTCTGTAGTTCACGAACAAGGGATTTTCGGATTGCAAATTATGATTGAAGCTACCAGTAGAATATCTGCCAAGTTAAGGAGAACTGATTTAATGAATGCATTGAATACAATAAATAAATTAGAAGCAACAAGGTAACAGCAAATTTCCACATGCCCTATAATTCATTATTACTCCGCTCGACTTCATATAAAACGGTTGCCTCTGAGAGAACAGTTTTAGAAAGCTGCCAGAGCCTCCGATGCGAGTAAGAAAAGCGATATCTCTTTTGGAGTGCACGCAACAAGTGAGTAGTTTTTTGCTTATCTTAGATTTCGTCAATCAAGGAAGTAATAGTGTTTAATGCAGCCACTTTAGTCACAAGTCAGGTCGAGTCAAATGTTTGGTAACAAGTAAATCTTTGATGAACGATGACACAGTGTTTATTTAAAATTTTATCTATCATAGAGGAAGAAACATCTGCCCCCAGACGCAAGGGGTCTATAGCTTGTCACATGACTAGCGATCACTCTCTGAATCACTCGTGAGGAATGATTACTTCAATGTCGACGATTGAATCTATAGCTATAGGGTCTGGTCACGATAGCAGCCCTAGCCTTCGGCTCGGGTCATTATCAATGACCAGACCCAAAGCCGGTTTTAAACCACACGTTTAAAAGTGCCCTAGCACACTATTACCCCCTTATTAGTGACGACAAATTTGTAATGGAATTATTTTGTTATATGTGGGCTATTCGCAACAACCAACCAACCGGGTGACCTATGATTTCTTTAAGCTAACTAGATATAGCTTTCCATTGGCTGCGTTCGAGTAGCTCACCCGGATTGACTCAGGTAAAGGCAGACGGGTTAGCGACGATATCCGGGTTATCGAACGCTAAACCGCAGGTCATTTGATCCTCACATGACGTTCGTAGACTCGGCCGTAGCCATTAAAAAAACGCTCTTTTCGGACTGCCTCTTATTATCTCTTTTCAACTGCTTTTCCTTCTTTTGCAATACAACGTTGGGCTGGAATTATAGGCTCTAAAGTCGCAACGAAATCAATAAATAGTTATGTAAAACGTCAAATAAGGTAGAAATGTCTCCACTGTCGAGCCGCTATAGTTCTCCGTTATTTGGAACTTACAACGTTTGAATGTGACATATTATTTTAGCCACTTACTTCGCTCCACGAGCAGGGTTTGTGGTGAGGTGGCTGACAAAAGTCAGCCCCGAGAATCGACTTCACAGCATCGAACGGCACGTGTCTACCCAGTTTTGACCCAGGTGGGCTACTCGAACGCACCCTTTAATGTTTTGTTTTCCCTGGCCAACACTCTATGTGCACGTGACGACGCGTGCGCACAAATTGTACGTGCATTGATCATGGGGCGTCGCCAGGATTTTTTTTCTCTGGGCCGGGGGGGAGGGGGCAACGCACGTTATTTCCGAAAAGCCCTGTACTTTCTCTGGCATGTTTTCATTTATCTTTTTTTCGAGGGTGAGCGGGGGGGGGGGGGGGCGTTTACCCACACTTCCCACATTAATTGAGACCCCTGCGGACACCATTGTTGTTAAATGTGCATTAAATTAGCAATGACATTGCACCTCTTTTTCTTTCTTTCCCCCCCCCCGCATTTCCCCCCCCCTTCTTTTTTGGTACTTTTCCAGCCCCTCCCCCTTGCCCCATCGTGGAGACGCCCATGGCATTGATTATGGTGGTTTAAGGACATGCAAAATACTTTTAAACATCTCATTATCTTAGAAATAGTTCATAAAAGAAAGAAGGAATGCGGGTAATAGTAATAAAGGAGTGCTACTTTTTTCGCATGTTTATTTTTACCGTTGCCATCCTGGACGTAATTATCAAGGAAATGAGCCTACGAAAAACCATATTCAGTAACACGTATAAAATGACTCAGAATGGGTTTTCTTTTTTTGTTGCTTGCTTGAATTCGGCAGGAGAATTTTGTTTAAACAAACATGGAGAGCTACGAACTACAGCGAGCCAGGAATGCCGTGCAAATAGTCAGTGGCGTAGCTATAGCCTGCAACCTCATTGTGGTCGCCATCTTTGCTGCTAAGAAGCAACTCCGCGTCAAGTACTACGGCTTCCTCTTCAACCTCGTGCTCACCGACCTCGCTCACGCCACTGTGGCCATCGTTTACATCACAGAGTACAGCTCCCTGGCCTCGGCTCTGTTCCGCACCTCGTTCTTCGTGACGGAGTTGAACGTCTTGGCTGTTGCCATCAACCGCCTTATGGCGCTCACCATCCTGCCACCAGCCCGCTACGACGCCATAGTCACCCCACTGCGCATGCTCGTCACATGCGTTCTCTTCTGGGTGGTATCTGGTGCCATCTACATCCCAACCACCTATGCTGTTAGTCTGCCGGTCGTCACCCGCTTCATCAGGCCGCTGATCGCCCTGATCATCTTGGTGATCACGGCGGTTCTTTACTGCGTCGTGTTCGGCAAGATCGCGAAGTATCGAGCCGCTCGGGCTTCAGCTTTGACCGGTAAAGACGACGAGCAGACCCAAACCAGCGTGGAGCAAACCACACGCCTGATAATCACATTCTCCATCATCCTTGTGGTCTCATTTCTGTGCTGGATCCCTTATTGCACCTGCCAGTTCATCATTTACTTCAGTGGCACTGATTGGTACGGTCAGACTGAGCTGTTCCGGGTTGTCTTCGTCTACACGCTGGCTTTCCTGATGGTCAACTCGGCCGTGAATCCCTTCATTTACTGGTGGCGTATCCCCGAGTTCCGAGCAGACTGGTGCTGCTGCTGCGGGGGAAAGTCCGTCGATGCGCACGCGCAACCGACCAATATGGAAACAATCGTTGAATCTACCACCACCATGTAAACCTGAAGTCATCCTTACGTAATAGGATATTTCTGACACTTGAACAACCTCGTTTCCGTACTTTAACATCGTTGTGAGGCGCGAAAGAGCCAGTTAAATAGTATACTTCACACTTACCTAATTTTGTCCATGCATAAGACTTTGTCATATCTCAAATTTCGGGCTTGTCTCCAGCTACGGCTGCCATCTTTCTCTTACAAATCATCAAGACGACTTTATTTCCTCTTTTTGTAGCCATTCATGTGACAAACGCAGTAAAGTTGCCCCTGCGGGGAGGTATGTAATCTAGCCTTCAAATTAAATTAGGTTTTGCCCTTCAACGACGTTTTAAACACTGTATACTCAGTGTGTTACCTCCCGAGTGAAAGTTGGAAAAAATCACTCGGTGGGACTCGAACCGACTCGAACCTTCACGTCGGTGAAGGCAAAACCTAATTTGATTTATATCACCCCGACGCAAAATTCCATATTATTATAACCTAGCCTAAGCAAAACTGTAAATCACACATTCCAAAAGCGCGCCGTAATCAAGTACATGCGTGCATGCATGTACTTGATTACGGCGCGCTTTTGGAATGTGTGATTTACATTGCGGTATGCGTGAGGTATGCATGAGGTGTACTCATCATTTCCTGGGTAGCGCTGCCAGTGTTGCCAAGATGGTATTTGATTCATCTTGTAGGTAGCGACCTCGTTTGTCACGGACTACAAGGGGTATACAATCTCAAATCCAGTCGCTGACCCGGATTTCATTTGAGTAAACCTTGCTGGATTTTACACACAAGTGAGCTACATCACCATCAAGCACTCTCAAACATCTCAACTTAAGTTTTCCAATGATTCCGGTTGTTTTTCTTTTCACATTAAATGTAAATAAGAATTATGAGTCAGATTCTTTTGGAATACGAATTTGATTTATTCAATTATCATAAGTGATATTTATTTGGTGAATGAGCCAACAATTATTGTTGAGCTGCGTGATAATGGCGTTCACTTTAAAGTAAAGTTTGCTGGAATAGGGTTTTAGAGGTTGTTACAAAAGAAGTACAATTTTTCTTTGTTTATAAACTTTAAAAATCAAAAGGCAAATCCCAACTTTCGTTAATTAATCAACTTAATAATTCTTAATGAATATGAATCATAATGTAAAGGTTGGTTTAAGGGCAGACTATTAAAATCTTAGTTAACCTTTGATTTACCTTATTTGAAGGAGATTGTAAGTTCAATTTTAACGTCATCACTGGTTAGCCCTTTTTGGAATTAAAAATTTTGAGCATTTTGTAAAAATTGAGTATTATATATATTATTTAGAATTGGGAACAGCACAAAAATCAGACAAAGCAGATATGAAACATTTGTTTACTTCGTTTGGTGGGTCTGATATGACTTTTTGACTGAAATATGAGCCATTTATACAGAGAATTATGCAGATGAAGAGATTGTTTGCATCATAACTGTAATATATATATGCCTATTTTACTGAAGCAGACTTTATTTGCAATGTATAGAGGTAATTTTTTCATTCATGAAATAGAGAAGGGGGATCTCTGTGGGATTTTTTTTTTCAATCTGAGCTTCTGAATCAAGATAAGGAAGATGACGATTAGGTATATATTAAATCACAGTGCAAAATCCATTTTTTTAATAATTTAAATAATAATAACCAAAATACTGCAATTTTGTGGGTTTAGGCCACGTAACATCTGTTGTCTGTAAATTGTCAGAACCGTGCTATCCAATTTTAAAATATGTGCTTTCATTTATTAAAAATGGTCATATAGTGGTGTCATATCTTCATGAATATGCATAGTCCTCCGTGTACCTCTTTTTGCTAGCGAGAGTGTTCTTGTCGACTTTACTCGAGGAACCGCTTCTAAGTTACCGTCAGAAACAAATTGAGCGAGCTTAATCTCGGAAGAATTCGTAGTGAATTACTCTCAGGTATGCATGTACAGGTTGAGTACATAAAACCGACACGCAATGTCGGGACCAATTTTGAAAGAATATCTGCATGTAGCACTTTTAAAATCTAGGATATAAAAGCCCACAATTAAAAAGCTTTCTTTTAGTACCAGAATCATTCAAATCACTGAATATGTACTTGAATGGACAAGCACCGCTTTAAAAGTCTTCTTCTTTCATGGAGACAAAACAATTCACACATATCCCCATATGAATGTGCTACATGCAAAACTTAACTTTAAAAAATGTCCCGACCTTTTCTGTTTCGGTTTTTTTTTTAACTCACCCTGTATATAGCACACTTAAGAAAACCTCATTAGGTAATATTCTGGAAGAAGTCTTGGAACCACACAGTTGTGGGGTGCAAAAAAAATATTATATCGAATTGTACGTAACTTGGAGAACAATTTCGTGATTAGAAACATCATATTGACTCCAAGTGCTTTCGACTGTCAATTGTACTTTTGGAATTAAATCGCATGTGCGTCTCTGAACTTGCATTCAAAAATTGATCACTACAGCTCCCTCATCTGCCCATTGCCAATAGACCTGATGCGTAGAGGGGTCATTCCATAAATTTGGGGTCCACTTTTTTTCCCGTCCCTGTTAGATCTGACATCTATGATTGTATAATTCTTATGCACTCCTTAATGCAGTCATCCTCCAAGAGTGATTATGAATAGCAAACTACCTGCCCAACAAATAAACATTCATTTGAAGTCACTTTTAATGATGCCTGAATGGCAAATTTCAAAGTGCCAAGGTAACAGGGATGGGGAAAATGTCACACTTTGGACCCCAAATTTATAGAATGACCCAGAGGGCAATACCATATTTTTGCCTGGTTATGCATGAGTGAATCGTTTATGCACACATTGCTACTGAGTGCTGGTTAAAAGTTAAACGATGCCCACTGTTATTGCCACTAAGCATTACGTTATTGTGACCACAGGTTCTATCTCTATGGTAGTACTAATGTCCTAATATAGTGAGCGGTTCTTTGGACAGTTTATTGAAACAATATGCTTTTCTTTCACTGGTTTGACAAGTTGGCACACCAAACAACTTTAAATATTGCCTGAACACCGTTAAAATAGTTTTGCTTGGGGTCAATAATGTATCCTATATTCTAATGTATCAACAATTCTGAAACTCTGATCAACACTCAAAATGTGCGCGCGAATTGTGAAAGTTGAAAGCCCTAATACCTGGCGTAAGAGTCACGAATTAAAGTTCCAGTCAACTGATTGTACACACAATATTGAATCACAGCTATACGAACAAGATCTTTGTCTCTTTCGCCCGCCATAAGAGCCCGTTATTGTTATGCAAATTAAGCGCGCGCGAGCCAGCTGTCAAAAGTTCGCACAACTTTTGCCGTTGTGTGGGATACAGACATACACGCACGTGTACATGTACGTGTAATGATGCGCCATTTTTAGGGATGCGTGTATCGACAAGGTTGGAAGTTTGAAGTGTAAATATCATTGGAACCTCGAAACGACTTTTGAAACCGTGGCCTCTGCATATCGAAGGACATTCTGGGAATGAAGGGACACATGCCAGGAACGTTATTTTGGAGATACATCCGTCTTTTGCTATGTGAATACGCGGGTGGTTGTTCGACGGGACTAGCGCAGCGGTATCTGCTGGACTACAGCTACTCAACGGTGAGTTGCAAGATTACGCTTTACTGTGCTTCACGACCCCTCTATTTATGTAGTTGTTACACAGCCTTTATCATTCAAAATGACTTCTTCAACTTTGAGTTATCTTCTGTCAATTCCCATACCCATAGTTTTGTTATTTTTGACAGTATTTTTGGTGGAATATATAGGTTTTTGTACTTGTCAGTGTCCTGCGAAATAACGATTCGTTGTGCATTCATTCATTTTGCATCGCAGGATTGAGGTTAGCCCCATAAATGTGGCCTAGTTACTGGACTGCCTCCGTAAACATAGGCCACATATCCACATGTACAAAAACGTGTCGCACTTTGTCAAATTGTGATTAACACATTTTGGCTTAGTTTGTAGGTTTTTTTGCTTTAGAAGCATACTCCCCCTCTTTATAGGCTAATCAGAAAGTGCTGCCCTTTCCAGATGTCTAATTTTTGTGAAATTTCAACATGAAATTTTGATACGCAAACGTGCGCAAATGAATCTGAAAATTTCACGAAAAGAAAGACATCTGAAAAAAGGCAGCACTTTCTGATTATCCTAAAAAGAGGGTAAGTATGCTTCTAAAGCAAAAAACCTACAAACTAAGCCTAAATGTGAAAATCAAAATTGGGCAAAGTGCGACACGTTTTTGTACATTACTACTATTATTACTACTATTATTACGGAGGTAGTCCAGTAAGTTTCCCTTTTTTTGGGGAGGGGGGGTGTCTTTTTGCCCAATTATAACCCTAACAAAAACAGGTATTTAAAAACACCTCAAACTTCCAGTGACATTACGTTGGTTTTAGACATCACGAGTGAGTCAAAACAAATCAAGATAAATTAGTATCGCATAGGGAAGTGTAGCCCCATGAGGTGTGGCCCAAATACCGGGCTTCCTCCGTATTGTGAGCCACAGAGCGGCCCTATGCCAAATGTGGGGGAAAGTTGATTTGGAGGACATTAAAATCGGGATTATTTTTCTCCATTTGATTGGCACTTTAAAAAATACTAATGTGGTTACTAACTAACAAAAATATAAATGTCACATATTCATGACCTGGGACCAATAGAAAAATAATCTTTTTGGACAAACCCACTGCAAATTTTGCCTGAAAATTACTGGATACTAAACACCCAGAAACAGAATTAAATTATCCTGGCATTTTAACCAGGTAAATATCTTTCATCAAGTGGGAAAACAAACGTTTCAATTTCCCCAAATGTTTCCCTTCATTAAGCATAGGGCCGCTGTGTGGCTCACATTAAGGATGACATGTAGTATTTCAGCCCCATTTATGGGGCTAAGAGAAGGGGTCGTTAATTTGAGTTGAACTCATATTATGGAGTAAACGGTGACTTTCGCTATATGTTTTGGCTGTTCCAAGAGGACCAGTACAGTCCACAGTCCCTTATCTGAATAACTGGCTTACTGTTCATTGTAAAGTTAAATTGTAGACTTCTTAAGTCTCATCGTTGACCCCAAAATGCCGACACCCTGTTAGATTAAACGGGTTTGTACTAGCTTTACCAGAGTTGCTTATTCTTTGGAGAACATCTTGTTAAACAGGATTAAAGTCACAATAACACTACTTATTGTCGTGCATATTTTACTTCATTGAAAAGAAAACCTGTCATTGTTATAATTACTACATGTAGAACATGATGCTAGGGGTAGTATTTTGTTCCCGTCTTTTGGTCTTGAAATAACTGTCTTCGAGATGACACGCAATTCGTTGAGCTCTTTGTCGCTAACCTTGTATTATGTTCAGTTACTTAACAATTAGCACGTGATCGTCACATGTTAACTAACATGTAATTATGCGATGTTAATTGGCATGTACTTATGCCGTAATAATTCATATGTCGTTACGTCACGTTAATTAACATGTTATTATGTCATATTAATTAACATGTAGTTATGTCAGGTCAATTAACATGTTGTAATGCCATGTTAATTAAAATGTAATGATGACATGTTAATTTACATGTAATTGTGCCGCGTTAATCACCATGTAAACTTGCTATGTTAATCAACATGTAAGTATGCATGTTAATTAAGATATAATTATGACTTATGAATTAATTTGTTCAGATAGTAATGAAAGTTGTAAAGTCTGTTACAAAACAGACGCTGAACCATGGAGGTTGCATAACAAACTTTTAGGGTTGATAATAATCCCTTCGAAAGGCAAAAACAAAACAAAAAACTAACTATTCGGAAGACTAAAATTTTGTCGAACCGCAATCATAGGGCTAGATAGCTCAGTTGTTACGGCATCGGAACGGCAATCGGCTCGCAGGTTTAAAACCCTCTCAATCAGTCAACGTTGTTTTTTTGTTTTCTTCAAATTGTCTAAAACAATAATAATGCACCACGTCGGTTTCCCTTCAGGGTTTATTTATAAAAAAAACTAATAATAAAGACAAATACGCACAAATGTGGAAAAAAAGTCAACAACAGAGTTATTTTAAAATATGAAAGTGACTGTGGACGTAATAAACATGTATTTAGGCTAGTGAAAGAATTGAAAAGTTTTCTTCATTTTTTTTTTTTTTACAAAAACAAGGTTGAGAACTGATATTGGTTTTTCAGGTTACACTTTACATCAAAAACTTGAATATTGAAATATACTTTAGTTTTGAAACGTTTGAGTTCCAAACCCAGGCCACGAAACGTGTCTTCAAACTGAAGTTATTCTTGGTTTTGTTTTAGACATAGATGGTTACCTTTGTATTCGGTTTTCCCCTTATAAGTGCGGCGCTTATAAGGGTGGCAAGCCCTTGATGCATCTCTGTGTGATCTTAGAAAATGCGGTACATATTTTTAACGCTAACAGTCTATCAATTGGTGGGGGAAAATGCGGCGAACAAAATGCAGAAAAAAATGCGCGCAAGGCAGCTATAGTAGAATGTTTAAGTTGCCTCCATCTTTTTGTCTCATATGCTGTGACTTATTACTTTGTATCTATTTGTAGGTCACATAAAATAGATAAGGCTATCTCCAAGAGCAAGGCTTCAAACTTTGAAGCATACAACAATTCCTTTGTGATATGAAACTATAGGTCTTCTTCGTTGCACTATAAAGCCCGCAGCACAAGAGAGCTACTTGCAGGGCTAAATATTTCGAGGCCGTTTGCTCAGCACGTCGCTCACCGTGTGCAGTGAATTTTTACTGAGGTTTCTGTCTCGCGAGGTAGTGAGGCAAATATCTATCCTATTTGATTTCTGTCGCCTCGCGAGGCGAAAAACACACCGTGTGCGGTCAACCTGAGCTACGTGCTGGGCAAACGGCCTCGAATGACTTTTCACTCAGCACGTAGCAGGCTTGAGCTTAGCTTAGCATGTTTTCTTAGTGTGAATTACTTTGGCAGCACAATACATTCTCATTCCACAGCTTTAAACAGTAAATTAACAGCAGGCACAAATTGAAAATCCCAAATAAAACAACATGCCGTTAAAACAAGTGTGCAGCTAATCGAAATTTAATTTTCAATACAAACAGCAACATTACAGTAAAATCTGAGTAAGTACCATTTCGCAAAACGATTCGCAGGCCAGAGTATTGAGATATGCATCATAATGTTCGTAACAGTTTTGTGGTAGAGATCAAATAGGGCTGTTGTCACAAAATAAAATGGTAAGGATTGCCCCATGGAGAATAATTGACTTGTAAAACATGAGAACCCAAGTAACAATTAAATGAGATTAATATTAACTTCATGTCATTGTTACAAAACTATTATATAATAGGGAATAATCCAGGCAAGTGGTAATCGGATTAGCCATTATGTATTATTTTACTGCTTGCAATATATTCATGCTACTACTTAGAATGAAAGGCAATGAAATAATTTGGAGTGAATTTTAGAAAACTTAATATTGTACAATTTGTAATACTTTTTTTCTACACAAAATTGAAAAAGATACACAATGTGAAACCTCATTGCACTTCAGCGTTCGGTTGATATAATTCGTCGGTTTAGTGCGCGACATCGCGTAGCTGCAATGGGCTGAATAAGAACATGTCCCGGACGCTGAATTTGGGCGCAATTCAAAACATATTACCCGGAAACTTTTGATTTGAAAGCGAGATCCTATATTGTTTGCTCGGAAATACAGCATTCATTGAACTAAAAATTCATCAGATTTCATGCTCGATTCATCAGATTAGTTGCTTAGTAAGCACCCTTCTTCATATTTTGAGCACTTTTGTTGCTTCAAACGAACAAAGTGCACGAATTACAAAGATGTACTGTGCCTTTATACCGGTTCATTGTGTTGGCCACATACTTCCAGTGAAAGGCCATTCTAAGTTGAGCGGGTTATGTGTGCTATGGGATCTCTATTTACTTTCTAAACTCTTTATTTTAAAAGAACCTACTTTGCCACACACACAAAACAGTTGGCAAATCTTTTTCGTGTTTAAAATTTTAGCGGTGTAGTGTTTCAAAGAGTCACAGCAGGAAGTGAACATGGCATCGTATATTGTAGATAAATATTACACAACATGATTAAAAAAAATCAATACAGGCATGCGGTTTCAAGCGTGCTGAGAAGTCCGGCTATTACACTTTATGAAGCAAACAACATCAACAACGGCTAATTTGATGAGTTACAATTTGCAAAATAAAACCTTACCGTAAAATAAGATGTCTTCGTTGCATACATACATGTATAGCCCACACGGCTAAATAAATCAATTTTGAAATCAATGACAAAAGTAAAATAATGTTAACAAAGGTTATACGAAAGAAAAAAAACCTGTATAAACAATGAGTGTTTACCGGAGTTACAAGCTTGACGAGAAGTATTACCTACTGGAGTAAGTTCCTCAACAAACGACTGAGTATGCCATTAACGACCCAATTTTACACTCTCAAGACTCTTAGTAAACTTGGATATACCGCAATTTATTTATGGCATACTTGTTAAGCGCCTCATTTACATTTGCTAATAAGTTCTTAAAAATAAGTCCTTCTGCCCTTGAACTAGCTACAAGTGAATAAAACCATTACTATTAAGAAATCACATACATCTTAATATTGTTTTAGATTAAACAACCGCGCACGAACCTTTTGAAGTATTTTTTTCTCATATAAAAAGTGAAAAGAAGACTGATGCCTCCTGACTTAATACAAAGGGGAATGTAGGAACACTCCGATTTATATATTTCATTTATGAATCTCCAAATAACATCCAGTTGTTTCCCTTCACGAACTGGTGTGTATAAATGTATGAAAATCCCTTTAAGCCACAATCTTGAACGCGGCTTTGATTTCAGGTCCTCGATCCCCGACGAAATATTTTGTTTGATCGCTTACTTGCCGTGATATACACTTATATTTTTGCCAATTGTGTAATCTGGTTTCCGGGGTATCTCAGATATGTCTACAGGTACCTTAATTGCACCATTTTTTTATAGAAATTATAAGAAAACAGGAAAAACGATTACTACAAATGTTATGACTTTTGTTTTTACATGTTTATGGGTAATTGGGCTTCATGTGTTCTCCTGCTTTGTCATGTATCAGATACAATGCATAATCAACAACTGTTTCTTCTGGGATCAATGTCATGATAATTGACTGTATTAAGCACTAGTGCCATGTTGCTGTCATGGCTTATTATCCGCAAGCATAAAGATATATCGATACTTTTCGTAATCAAACGTTTCAGCAAAAGATAAAGTGCGCGAATCTAATATCCCAAATTGGGTGAACTTGTCGAATTGATTTTGCTCATTGATTCAATCCAAAGAGTCCTCGCTTAGATCTTTTCAAAGTCTGATCCACCTGTGACCGACATTTTGTAGATGCTCTCCTGGCAGCTTTCCAACGTTAAGTATTCCTAAAATCCAAAAAGACAGAGAAGGCGATGTAGAGTTACAAAACTTCATCCACCCATCCCATGTTCTCCAAGGGTTCTGACTAATATTCTCCATACAGTGTAAAACATCTCAGTGCTGACAATGTAAAACGACGGCTGAAACACACACTTTACTGGTTTGAAATAACTCTCAAGATATGTAAATAGCCAATAAAAAACAACGAATTCAAGCCTCACGTAGGTCACGCTTATATATGCAAGTCGCATTATTTAATTGATGGCTTAAGTCGAAGCCAAGGCTGTCTCAACAGAAACATTACCCTAACAGCCGGTAACAAATAATTGATATTAATATATCTGCGAATGCAAACCCGACGCTAGTGAACTTTGTCACCCATTTCCTTAATTTATCCTTAATGAAGTCTAAACCAGGACATTCTGAATATAATCATTTTTTTTTAGGGTTTCTGTTTTATGTGGATAGGCTACTCACGTCAGCTTTTTCCAACAATCCTCCAAGTTTCTCGGCGATCGTTGCAAATGTCGGTCGGGCTGCCGGGTTCTTAGACCAGCAAGGACACACCACCTGGTACCTAAGAAACAGAAAAGCATAAAGAAGTTCAGACAGTGTTTAAGGACACTAAACTATGCACTGGATTAAAACGGGCATTAATGGATTGTTTTTTTACCCAATATTGATCAATATACCAACTCAATCTTGGACAAATTCTTACTCAATAGTTGATCAACATTTACCCAAGTTAACCAACAATGTGGTAACTGTTACCATGATTGGGAGTATAACACCGACCAACTGTATTTCACACAGTTTTTTTGCACAGTGGAAACATACAATGAATAGACGTGGGGAGAGATATGTCTGACACTCAAATTCACAATTTCCTTTTCATTTTGCCCGACAAACGGTTTGATATTTTTCTTTCTTTTTTCGCTTTTGGTTTATTTTGTGACATCAAACGGGACGGTCGTATCCTTTGATCTAGGCGAATGTTTATTTCAGTTACAACGTAAATTACAGATAACACATAAATTATTTAATGTCAAGAACAAAGCACCGGTAATTAGGCTGTTTCGCATGACTCTTAAAAGGGTGAATTAATTGAAACCCCCTTTCCATATTCAATGGACGAACCAATAGTTGCACTTCGATTTGATGGGAATCGTACACAAATGAAAAAGACATTTCCGCATGTTCCAATCATAAAATAATTGTCTTTTGTTTGTGTGAAAAAAAACTCACAATTGCAGTCGACAGTGGTCGGGACGGGGCATCCGGTACCCTGACTTCACTTTGGAAACCACTTTCTTGGCACTAAGGGTCGGGTAGGGGTGGCCACCTGTGATGGAAATTGGAATTAAAAAACAAACTTCGTAATCCAGTCAATCCCAAGTCAATCCATCACAAGTCAAATCGCATGTCATGGCATAAGTTTGATCACTGACAAGCCAGATCACAAGCCATTATGACAAGTCAAATCTTCTCTTCTTCTTTCGTTTGAGGAAGCAGAAAGTCAAGCTATTCCGTTCAGTTGTCTAAGCCATGAATTTGTCTGTTCGCTGACAATGGCGAGGTCCACCGTGTCAGCTAGGATATCATGGATATCATTGGTCATACCGAGAGTAACTATTTCCCACAGCAGAACCCCAAAAGACCACACGTCACTCTCTGTTGTGTACACGTCATCAAGAACGGACTCCAATGCCATCCATCGCAGAGGGGAACATCCCTGAACATCGAAAGCAAATCAATTGTTACCGATACATTTGTGTTACAAACGTCATGATAGAACTCATGTTGAAGAACATTAAACTAAAATCACTAACACGTATCTCAATTGCATAACGTAGTATTACTTTGAAAATAAACCCTCAATATTATTTTGTATTGATATTGTCGTTGCTGCTATTTGTTATTTGAGAGCTTCTTGAAAAAGTGTTTTATTAGCTTCTTAGGCTATCCTGCAGTCCTGCAAACGACACCGTTTAATTATTTTTTATCCCCCTGGCTGTAAGCCCGAGGGGATATTGCGATAGCGTATTTTTTTCTGTGTGTATGCACAAGATTGTCTGGTTATTTTAAATAATAAAAAAGTTTTAAATGTCAAATATTGTCCATTCCCGAGTAAGCAAGTATCGTTACCGTGTTTTTGCGTTGGCATGTTCTCATTTCGGCGACGTCACTGGCGAATCCAAAATCGGATATCTTGCTCACCATGTTCTCGCTAACGAGGACGTTGCGGGCGGCAAGGTCTTGATGAAGACACTAGTGCAAATAAAACAGAAAGGGCAAAAGCATTAAAGCCTAACTCAGAGCGCATAAATGTCTGTCCCATTGATCCAGAATACATTAAATTGAAATATTTTCAATCACGTGCATACACAATCGGTCGGATTCTTCCCATTCATTTGGTTTAAGGAGTAATCCTACACGATAGCACTGCCCGGCTCTCAAGTGACATTCTGTTATCCAGTCCGTCAGTCAACAGAGATAGAAATTGAGCCGACTGCCCCACACAAACTCGGCTGGTGACCTCGTATTGGCATTGACTTGATTTCCGTGAGTTTCTGACCACAATCTAGTTCCAACTATGTTAAGGGCTGTCCCAATTATATAGTTGGCGCCATTGCAATGATCGGGGTATAATAGCTAGACTCACCCCTTGTGAAGCCAAGTAAGCCATGCCTTCGGCCACGCCCCTGGCCAGACTCAGCAGAGTCCGGGGTGTGAGGGATGCACACACAGCCCCTCGCAGGTTGTCATACACGTGTTCGGATCGGCTATCAGTCAAAATCTCCTTCAGGTTCCCATTCGCCACGTGTTCCATGATGACATAGATCGGATCTGTGCATAAATTGCCAAAGTATGAACAATTAAAGAACAACACAACTGTTTCGCCAGTTAGGGCTACGGGGACCATGTTATAAACGAATCTCCAGTCTTTCAAGAATTGCTGAATAACCCATCATTATCGCATTGAGGTTAGCAATTATTTGAACATAATGCCTGAAAAAATGTGCCAACATAATTGAAAACAACTTCTGGACTTAACGAAAACAGATAATTGCAGATATGAAAATCGATTCCCTTATTGCCAGAGACTTTGATGTACATTTAGCTGCTGTGTTTATCACCGAACTACAAATCGTCAAATCAATTAGTGCGCAGGCAGTGGGAAATCGCACAGTGGCTTACTGATTGATGATTTTAAGACATTTTCTTTAATAAAGGGGGGGGGGGGGAGGATATTACTAACAAATTAAGTTAAAAATTTAAGACTAACAGTTGATAATTAACTTTCCGTATTACCTTCGTTGATGCAGTATCCAAGCAGCTTAACGATATTCGCATGACCACTGAGAGGTTTCATCGCATTCAACTCTCGAACCAGGTTCTCTTTCTCCCTCGGGTCGTTTTTATCTACATAAAATGTAAGCCAAAACTTTCATCTGTTGAACGGTACAATTCAGAGCCACTACACTTCTCAATACTGGTAGGGTGAGTACAGGTTCACAAGCTCTTTGTACGAACAGTACATGGCACTTTGTGACAACTCACCAGCGGTCGCCTTTGCGGGACATACCGCGAGCAAGATCTCACTCGCGCGCGAATGGGTGAAGCTTCACGCCCCATACGGAGACCCAAATAAGCACCAGCCAATATATGCACCCTGCCTTACCTTACACACCTTACAGATACACCTAACCAAAAAATGCCTCTAAACCTGTTTTCCAGAAAGCCTGTAGCGTCTTCGCGTCGAGCGTCTGTCACTGTTTGTGTAGTAATTGTGTATTTATAAAGCGCACATATCCACCAGTCCTGTATTGGTAGTTAAGGTGCTACATCATTATATCGCTGCTGATTGGTCATTGAAACATTCCAAATACCCTCTCAACTCCCTGGGGAGTGTACAGCGCGATGCTTCCATTTCGGCGCAAAACAGCTAAAATCAATCACAACCATCTCTGCCCCCGCATGTGCTTGTTCTACTCCTGGTCGGGGAGAAGCAATGAAAGATAAAGTGCTTTACCCAAAGGCCCATGCATTTTACCTGCAGGAGCACCCGCTAAAATACCATCTCAGCTCCCTGAAAAGTATCCAGCTCGATGCTGCCATTTCAGCTTAAAACAGCTAACATCAATCACAACAACTATTTCTGCCCACTTGTTTACTCCGGGGAGATAGGGACCAATGAGTGACAAAATGCCTTGCCCTAGGGCATACGCACCATAACCCTAGGCTGGACTTGAAACCACAACCTGCAGAATTACCCGCAAACCTAGAACTCAGTGCTCCAGACCATGAGGTCACGGTAGTGAACAATCAAGGAGTCCTAACAAAGTATTTAGAGGGCTCTCACCTTTTACAGTTTTGACAGCCACGTGGGTGATAAGGCCTCGCTGCTCGATGCCCACGGCTCTTGCAAGTAGCACCTTCCCGAAGGTGCCCTGGGTGAGTTCTTGCAGGAAGGTCAGCTGATCTCGCGAGATTGCTGCGCGGCGATCCGGGGTGTCAGCATATCTAGACGAATCACTTTCGACTGCGCGAATGGTTTGCATAGGGATCCCTGCAAATTAGAATTTCATATGAGTGACGTTATCCAAAAACACTCCATGATATATACCAGTTCAATAAACTAAACTGTGGCTGAAGTCCCTGTAAATTTTCGACTTGAAATTAAGGTTACAATAATAACAAAATGCGCGTCACAAGACACTTATTAAAAGCAACTGATGAACGGGAAAGCGAAGTCCTCAAAAAGTATTCAAGATGGCCGTCATTTATCGTAAACACGAAGCTTTATGTAATTGTATAATATGCGCTTTAATGAAAATCTTGACAATCTGGTCTGGTCATACAGGATGAAACTTTACCAGATAAGATTACCTCACCAAATTATAACCTGCATGCAGATATTCTCAAATCAATTCAGGTCGTATGACCCAAATTGACATATTTCTATGTTTTACATTATAATTTCCTTTATGACCTACCCATATCTTCGTAGCATTCCGTATCTGCAATGACCCGGACTGGCCCTCCGGTCCCAGCCCCACTGCAGTAAGCAATTAAGATGGGGATTTGTTACTTTCAAGGATTGGGCAGGGTCAAGCCTCGCCCTAAAGATTGTGAACTACAACTTGTCTTAAGACGGCTACTGGCCCTTTAAATTATGTTTTGTCAAGCAGCTTAGTACACCAGCTATAAGCTTGAAAGTGCAACCGTATATTCAAAACGTAGAGTGTCATTTTGATAACAGTTAATTTGAGGCCAATGTAGCCGCTGTAAATACTTTTATTTTAGTGCTATCTCTCAGTAATATCTTAGGTTGGTATACACCAATTAAAATATTTGTTTTCACTCTTTCAATTTTAGAAATAAGGTGATATTGCTCGCTTCCTTCAGTAAATGTAATAATTGTACCGTTTGAATCAAGTACAAAATGGCTTTGTTACAATCAGGCAAATACCATTGTGCGTTCTTTTCTTTAAACCATATCAAGGCACATGCTTGATGAAATGTTGGATTTTATAAACACATTCAACGAGGCCTTAATTAAAGGTATTCTGTCTTCCTAACTAATGGTGTTCGTACCTTCCTGAAATACTTTGTTGTTCTGTTGAGAAACCCACATTTTCGTAGCATTCAGTATCTGCAAAAACCCGGACTGGCCCTCCGGTCCCAGCTCCACTGCAGTAAGCAATTAAGATAGGGACTTGGTACTTTCAAAGATGGGGGCAGGGTCAAGCCTTGCCCTAAAGAGTCTGAACTAAAACTCGTCTAAAGACGGCTACTGGTCCTTTCAACATGTTTTGTCAAGCAGCTTAGTACACCAGGCATAAGCTTAAAAGTGCAACCATATATTCCGACGTAGAGTGTCAATTTGGTGACTATTATTTGAAGTCAATGTAGACCCAGTTAATACTTATGTTAGTACTATCTCCCAATATTATCTGTTTACAATCTAAGAATTTTAGGAGTTAGGTGACATTGCTCACTTCCTTCGGTAAATGTGATAATTGTACCGTTTGAATCAAGTACAAAATGGCATGTTACATTTGGGCAAATACCATGAAATGGCTTGACGAAATGTAAGATTTGGTAACCATTCAACAAGGCCTTAATTAAAGGAATTCTGTGTTTCTAACTAAAATGTGTTCTTACCTTTGTGAAACGCGCTGTTGTTCTGTTGAGAAAGTAGACAAGTTAATGTTGAATACGTTTAACGACGACACAATATAATACGATAGGTGAATCCTATGTTATGTACGCAACAGTTTTACCTAATTTTACTATTTTTTTGGCAAGTACTTGAAACTGCCTTTTCACATGATCGTGATTGCAGGATTGTCACAAATTTCGTAGAAAATATAAGACACGTATGGCGACTTTGGTTTGATATTATCAGAAACAAAATTGTAAAGATCAGCGAATGTCGGGTTATCTCTCATCAGAAAAGAGTCCCTTTTTGTGGGCTGCAGAAAAAGTCCCGAGTCTAGAGTTCAAGAAAATTACTTCATGTGTTTTACATGATACCAACTACTCAGTGTTTTTTGTGTACAAGTCATTAAACAAATATCTATTGTCTCCAAAAAAAATGAGCATAGTTAAGGCCTTACCCTTGTTTTGGCTGGACCTCTTTCGCTTACGGTAGAAGCAGCAGGCCGCCTGTATCGCGATGCTGATGAGCAAAAGTATTCCCAGTACACTGACGGCAGTTAAAAATGGCCAGCTTGTCAATGTGCCGACGATGGAGGGAGCAACGGGTGCTAATAAAACAAATCAACATATCAGAAGTTTAATTGCAATCCATATACTTTCAGTGTATCTTCGACACATCTTGTTTTTGGCCAGTACGAAGAGGGTCTGATCTTTCTGGTAAACATTTGGCTAAAAACGGTGACCTCGTTATGCATGCATAGCGAAGAGGTATATGAGCTTGGATAACATTTTAATGTATTTTATAGCGATCCTCAAAATCCAACTCTTACTACTTTGTTGTCATTTACTCAAAGGTTTTAGAAATATTTTGGTTGTTTCCCATTACGTGGAACCAACAAAAAGAGCCAGTGATTTGAAGGCTTATTACTGTTTCTACTGCGATTTGTTGGATTCTCAAAAACAAGATCGAGGAACAAAACGCCCTGTCTATATAGTATATAGTAGATCATGAACTTTCCCCCTAAAATCCCGAAGTAAGAAACCGTAACAGGCTCTTTTGGAAAGTATAGCCGAACAATACTTCGCCTTATCAGAGTAGCTATCGTCCAAATTCACTTCTTTGTGTCCCGTGCAAGCTTCTTGAACGGCTCCTTTTGGCTCGGCTCGACCCAATCATCGACCCCCACTGCCTGATAAACGAGCTGGCTTCCGACATGGACGCTCCACGGTACATCAAATAGTTAAGCTGACCAACGGCATCGAGGACAGCCTTGAAACACGCAACAAGGCAGGTGTCGTACTAGTGGACCTAGCTGTTGCCTACGACACAGTGTGGCAAAATGGCCTGGTCCTGAAACTTCTTCACTCTATTCCCAATCGGCACTTAGTGCAGGCTCGCCAACATCAGTTCTAACCGCAGTTTTGTCCTCAAGACCATTGACGGGCAGACAAGCCGACCCTGTCGGCTGAGGAATGGAGTACCCCAAGGCTCAGTACTGTCCCCACCCTCTTCAACATCTACATTAGTGACATATTACACACCACAGCGAGGAAGTATGGCTATGCTGACGACTTGGCCCTCCTGTACTACCTGAAGACATGGAGACTAAAAGTGAGCGTCGCAAAAACTACTTCATCTAACTGTCACCCTAAGCGGGTCTCCCCTGCCCTACAATCCAGATCCCACCTACCTTGTGGTTAGACTAGACCGGCAGCTCATCTATAAGAAAAATCTGGAAGCCCTCCGTTCTAAGTTTTCAGCGCATAACAACCTCCTGCGTCGGCTGGCTGGATCATCATGGGGTGCCAGGACATCCACCCTTCAAACTGGTGCTCTTGCCTTCGTATACAGCGCTGCCGAGTATGCCGCCCCAGTGCCCATACCAGAAAGCTTGATGATGCCCAAAATGAAACCGTGTGGATCATCACTAGCTGCCTATGCCCTACTCCAACAGACCTCCTTCCTGTTCGACCACCATCGACCCCCACTGCCTGATAAACGAGCTGGCTTCCGACATGGACGCTGCACGGTACATCAAATAGTTAAGCTGACCAACGGCATCGAGGACAGCCTTGAAACACGCAACAAGGCAGGTGTCGTACTAGTGGACCTAGCTGTTGCCTACGACACAGTGTGGCAAAATGGCCTGGTCCTGAAACTTCTTCACTCTATTCCCAATCGGCACTTAGTGCAGGCTTGCCAACATCAGTTCTAACCGCAGTTTTGTCCTCAAGACCATTGACGGGCAGACAAGCCGACCCTGTCGGCTGAGGAATGGAGTACCCCAAGGCTCAGTACTGTCCCCACCCTCTTCAACATCTACATTAGTGACATATTACACACCACAGCGAGGAAGTATGGCTATGCTGACGACTTGGCCCTCGAACGAAGAAAAGAGGAGATCAGGATAGTTATGGAAATAATGGGAATCGATTACTGAACGGCTAGAGTATGTAGACACTGCCCTACATGACCATGTCCATATTGTGGGCACTAAACAAACGAGCACGTAACAAGACTTAACCATGCTTGAAAGCCCAGACGTCTTATTGATAAGATTTTGCAAATACTTACAACGCAAGATGACTTCGACCAGGCTGGAATACACCACCGGAGAAGTACACCCTTACTGGTCTCATGACACCTGTACGTTCAGCCTGCTCCTGCCGATGCTGCTAGCGTCAGCGTGTGATGCCGTCAAGCCGGAGGGTAGGGAGCCAGGAGACCCGACCTTCTCCCACGTGATGAAGTCAGTCGGCTTGGGATTGGAGTCTGCCTTACAGGACAGAATGACGTCGTCTCCCTCCTCAACATAATTAGATGGGATTACAGATGGCTCGAAAAATTCCGGCCAGTCTAAAACAAAAGAAAACAACACAACTGCCACTTATATCCAGTCAGTTTCCTCCGAGGATTTGTCATGATTTGAGGATTTGTCAACATTGACAAGTGTTGTTCCCCATGTGCCATTATGTATCATGGCAGTACTACCCATACTGTACGTCGACGGGCCGGTGTAATCAGTTACTCATTTGAGGCCTCTACCCCCTTTGGAGAAAACTTTGAGGGATAACGTTTCGTCGTCGTCCAAACTATGTCAAAAAACTATTGCGTTGCTTCTGAAGAACATGATGGTCCTGCAGTACCCCTTTGCTATTCCTTGTCAGGAAGCCGATGGTGCAAGTCAAGACTCGGGGTTAACATTTTACGTGTCAGTGAATAACTGACCTTTTTTTTGGGGGGGGGGTGTTCATGTGATACCTATTTGGCCTTGCAGGTTCTGATCTGTTAGAGTTTGTTCACAATTGATTTGAATCAATTAGTCTTACATTGGACGTCTATCGGACCCAGCGATCCTGTCAGTTCTGTAGTCCAGGATCCTCTTCTGGCAGAGCATGTGATCATGTTCCCATTATCTTCTCTGGTTGGCGTGAAGTTTAACGTGCTGCTGAACCTATGGCGGTTGCCCAATGTTAACATCGCGGTGGTTTGAGTGCCGGCAAGAGGTAGGCCGCCATTAGTCCAAACCAGCTCCCAGTCGTCAGGATATCCATGGTTGGCTCGGCATATTAGTTGGACGGTCTCATTTGCAGTCATCGATCGGTTGCCTGCCTTTAGATGGGAGTGTCAGAGAACCTAAAAATCATGACAAAGGATGCAAAAACATGACCAAGAACAACTACAAGACTTATATCCAGTCAAGTCCTTCTCCGAGGATTTCGTCATGATTTGAAGGAGTCAACATTGACAAGTGTTGTTCCTTCTTGCATCAAAATTACGTCGATGGACCTCTAACCAAACAGTTTACCTGACCCTTGAGGAACCCCTTTGGAGAAAATTCAGAGGCACACTACACATTCAAGACCGCCTTATGTCAAAAACAGGCGTAGGAAGAACAATGGTGCCTTGCTATTCCTTGTCAGGCAAGCCATATTAATATAAGCCCTTCAGCGATTGTAGAAAACAATTTGCTGACCATTGCAAGTTAAGTTACTTTTAAAACTGTGTATGGTGGTAGTGTAAACTAGTGAATATTTGCTGTGACACCAAGTGGAAAATGTCTTCGAGAAAGAAGTATAGTTCTAAAAGAATCAATTAGTCTTACAGACGTCTATCGGACCCAGCGATCCTGTCACCTTCTGCCCGTCCAGTGGCTCTCTTTGGGACGAGCTGCTGATCATGTCCACTAAACCACCACACTTCTCTGAAGGAGGGTGACGGTTCTTTAAGCGTGCTCATGAACCTATGGTAGCGAACGTCCAGCTGCTCGTGGTGTCCGTGCACAACAGAAGGAGGTAGGCCGCCATTAGTCCATGACGCTTGCTCTTCCATAGTCAGGATATCCATGGTATGGCTCGGCATATTAGAGACGGTCTCATTTGCAGTCATCGATCGGTGCTTTTGGAAAATTACACCTGGAGTGTCCGGAGGACCTGAAAATCATGACAAAGGGATAAAACCAGAGTACTACCAGAGGAACAATACTTTGCAGAAGAAGTAAATTACCTCGAGTCGGTTTGAATCTGTGGTCTTCTTCTTGCATCCAAATTAACCAAGGGATGGAAACTCTACACCAAACAATTCAACCCAAGCCACAAGAGATTCAGTGGCCACACTACACATTCCAATGACCGCCTTATTCCATGTAGGAAAACAGGCGTACTATACTGATCAATAGTCCTTGGGCAAGCTATATTAATATAAGCTTCCTTCAGCGACTTGTGAATGACAATTTTGCTGACCATTGACTGGACATATGATGTACTTTTGTGATGGATTCGACATCTCTGGAAGCCAGCTTCAGCCCAGAATAATCATATAAAAAAGTATACCAGGCATACAAAACGGTCAGTGTGGGTCGAATACGGTCAGATAGGTACCTAGAGGACATCCACTGTGACCATCAGCAAATGAAGATAAACGAAGATTCTCACATCGGACGTCAACGGGACCCAGCGATCCTGTCAATGCTTGAGATCCTCTTCTGGCAGAGCATGTGATCATTTTCCCATTGTCTTCTATAGTCGGTGTTAAGTTTAGTGTGCTGCTGAACCTGTAACGGCTGCCCGATGTTAACACGGCAGTGGTGTGTGTGCCAGCAAGAGGTAGACCCCCATTAGTCCAAACGAGCTCCCAGTCGTCAGGATATCCATTGCTGGCTCGGCATGTTAGTTGAACGGCCTCATTTGCAGTCACCGATGGATTGCCTGTTATTACAGGAGTGTCCGGAGGACCTGCAAATTATGACAAAGTGATACAGATCACCAGATCGAGGCACAATCATCCGAGAAGAATTACAGTCCTTTCCTCGACATTTTGGTTTGTATGCTATGGTCTTTCCGTTTGTTCATCCCAGATCCGTACAAATGGATAAACACAGTATACCAAACCCTTTTCCAACCCTTGGGGAAAACACCAGGGACACACTTCACTTTCAAATTGCATAATAGCGTACCAATTAGGCCACATTAGTCCATACAGGTAAACAGGTGTACTACATAATCCTTACATAGTCCATGGGCAAGCCATTTTACTCTGAGCTTCCTTCAGCGATCGTAACAAAATGCCGACCGATTGGCAGAATGCCTATTCTGACCTACTTCAATGAACTCCGATCACAGCAGACCTCCTACTGTGACCATCGCAAACGGTAAAGGGAGTTGCGACTCCGCCGTACCAGCCACACACTTCACGTTCTGTTCGTGATTGGCTCTGCTCGGGATGAACGTCCAGCTGCTCGTGGTGTCAACCAAACAATCGCTTTATCCAGAAGGAGGGTCAACAGTTCTTTGAAAAGCGTCCTTCAGGAACCATTGTATGGTAGCGGCTGGCCTTGTCTGATGTAACGAGCACAAGAAGGAGTGCTGCCCCTTCCACCACGCTTGTCCTCCCACCTTATAGAGATAAACTGGATTCCTTCTGGAACATACAAATAAAAAAATTGGATTCTCACATCGGACGTCACGGGACTTTTTCCCAGGAATCCTGTTGATTTGAGATTATAGTTTTTGCATGATTTACTGTATTTGTGATTTATTTACAACTGTTTTACTTGTCCATCTAAAGTCTTATTGCTGCTGAACCTGTAACGGTTTGCAGTGTTACTTGTTCTTTAGTCCATCTAATTATGCCACTGTATTCTAGTTGACCAATTTTATTTGTTTTGCTCTAGATTTCTTGTGAGGTTACTTGTCTAGTTTTACTGTATTTTCCATTTGGCTTGGCATGTTCAGTAGTTTGTGACAGCCTTCATTTGTTTCCTTTGTTGTTTGTTTATATTTTGCCCTTCTGTTTGTTATCCTTTGTTGTTTGTTTATATTTTGGATTTTTTTAGAATGATATATCTGGGTGGGGGCATTTTCATATCCTTTTGGAGAAGAATTACAGTCCTTTCTTCCTGACATTTCCTGCATAATGATCTTCCTGGTCTTTCCGTTTGTTCATCCCATGACACGTACTTTGATGACAGTTTTACAAACTTTTGTCTCGACCTTTTGATCTCCATTAGAAACTTCACTTTCAAATTGCATCAATAGCGTCAACTCGTAAGAGCCAGAGAAGGTCCATATAAACAGGTGTACTACATAATTTGCGTGCGTGCGCTTTACTTTAAGCAATTTTACTCTCTTGTTTTTCGCGGATAAAAGTAACGACCGAGGTGCCATACGGTACACTGGTTATATATGGTCCAATCCATAAACTGGATTTCATACAATTTTTTCATTATGAGATGTGAAGGTTTGCATGGTGGAAGATACTAAAGATAAGATGAGCCGCGACTCAGCAGTTCTGCGAATAAATCTCTTTTCGGAGTATGTGTGGTTCTGAAAAGAACCAGAGGGACGAACGTCTCATGCTCGTGGTGTCCAGGAGAAAAACTCATCTTAATATTTTTATTGTTACTATGTATATTTAAGCCTTGCGAGAGGTTTTAAGAACAGGCTGACTGTTTCTGACGGATTTCTTTTGAAATGAGAAACCATAATCTTACCAAGAAAGTTTTGCCCTCCATAACCTCACCTTCGACGCTCCCACTGGCATCATACATGAGATAAGACCTGTAAGTTATTGCCGTACGATAAACATGCAAAAATGCGTGTGCAGTGGAATAGTTTATTGATTATTATGATAGTTGATTGATAGTAGTTGATGATTACGCTACTAGTGTGTCACACTACTGTTTTTCTTCTTTTATCCCAACATTTTTTTTTTGGCATCTTATTTTGCATATTTATCCTAGGTTTGTGTTTACTTACTTGTTTTTTACTTGTCCATCTAATTATGCCAATGTTTTTACTCTAGTTGCAATTTGACTGTTTTGCTCTATATTTTTTCCAAGTTGATCTAGTTTGCTCTACTTCTTTATCAATGTACTAGTTTTTGCGGGTGCTACTGTATTTAGTTATTATTTATTCAGTATTTAGGATGGTTACTTGTCTTTTGCGTATTTTCCTTTCTCCTCGTTTTGTTTATACTTGCCTCATCGTGTTGCCTTTGTTTATTTTTGTTGATAATTTGTTTGTTTGTTTATAATTTGTTTGTTTTTCATGAAAACATTCTAGGTGGAGGATTTTCATATTGGATTTTTTTTTTTGAATTGGTATTGATATATTTTTTGTGGTCTGACACTGTGACATCTTTGATGACAGTTTCTACAAACGTTTGTCTAGACCAGGACAATCTTTCTCATTTCAATAGATTTTAAATTATTTTCTGAAGATATAAAGTAAAGATAGTTGGTGTAATAGAAGCTCAAGGAGTGTCAACTAAAATTACCAAAATTTGGGCAGTGCAACTGCAAAGGGTTTCCGTCGGACGGAAAAGTCTGACTAGTCACAACTGATCTCCATTAGAAAGACTTTCTAATAGAGGTCAATGGGCCAACTCATAAGAGCCGGAGAAATAGAATCATAAGTTATCTGTAGTACAAGAATCATTTTAATCATCACGTCTCAAATCAAGTTCAAAACCTTAAGCACAACCACCGACAGAAAGTTCTGTCGTGTTGCTGTTTAAAAATTATTTAACTCTTTCAGCAAAACGAAACAGATTCACTGAAAGAACACTTACCTTACAACTTTCGTTTTACTTTCTAGATTTTAACCTTCTTTTGAGACAAATGATCCCTGATAAGAAATATTGTTTGATTTTACCTGTTAAGCTCAAATCATCAATGGCGATGTCCGATTTGAAATCATTTCCACGCACTGCCTGCATTGCTATTTGAAAGCCCAAGGTCACGTTTTGTAGACATATCTCCTCGAAAAGCCAGGTGCTTGGTCCCGTCTGCTGCCCACTCCGTGTGAAGACAATCTCGCCATCGTTGATGCTTTCGTTAACTGGAATCCGATACACATTAAGTGCACCTAACGGGTGTTAGAAAATGTTGGTTAAACTTGCGGTAACAAAGAATATTTCAAGACCCCGGTTTAGAGGCTCGATGTCACAGTATGTGTTTTTTGGCTTTTTTCGCTCAAAAGCGGAAAAACTTTGTTTTTGTTAAAATGCTTATTGGCTTGTTCCGCTTAGTTGCGGAAAAGCGTTTGTTTTTGTTGTGATTGTATTTTTTCGTTTTCTTTCTCTAAGCCAAATCCTTTAGGTTTTGTGCACGTTTTTCGCCCAAGACACTTTTGATCTAAAACAAAGTCCTATTCTGATTCAACTTAACTCGGGTAAAGACTCCATTGTGAACTTGAGTCACGGAATTTTGCGTCATGACGTCATCATGACGTCATAATGAGTCACGTGGCGTCATGTTAAAAGTGCATATTTCATAGTCTTATATAGAGAGTCCGATGTGGTTAAAATCTTGGATGCAGGTAGACCGAGAGACCCTTCGGCTCTTTTCAGAACCACACATACTCACCAAAGAGTTTTATTCACATGGTGCTACCTACCGCCAACTTATCTTTTCTTAGACCGGGATGTGTTGAAGGTAAAAACAAAAATGAGGGCATGTATTGATGACACCATCATATTTTTATGAATTATTGAATGTTTGAACCTTAAAGCCGCATATCATCAACAAAGCATGCTAAAACTCAAAAAAAAATTTGTATTAACACGAAGTTAAGTGGAGTGTTGCGGCCTCGTGGTTAATGGCATTGGATTCGTGGTCTGCAGGTAAAGCTGTTGGTTGTGCGGTCAAGTCCACACTGAGCTAATAGTGCGTGTGCCCTTGGGAAAAGCACATTATCACGCGATTGCTTCTCTCCACCAGGGAGTAAATTGGTACTCGCGAAGGTACGGGCCATATTATGCGCTGATATTTAGGTGCTGCAGACGTGGTTTCGTGGCCCGATGAAAAGGGGTAATAATTGTAAAGCGCTTTGACACCTTTGGTATAAGGCGTTATATAAACACCATATTATTTATTATTCACCTACTCTAAAAAATGACAAATGTATGACGTCATGGTGGATAGTTATATACTGAATGTATTAATATTATGCATAACTATTGATTTTTTCATGATGACGTCATCACTTAATTTATTTATTAATTTTACAACTTTACATTTTCTTTTAGCAGAATATGACAAAATGCAATCGGATGAACTGCAAAATAGACACAGACAAAGATCGCAAGATTTACTTGACCCTAGACAAGTGATGATGACGTCATCAAGGGTCATGTGACGTTATCTTAAGGATGTATATTTTCAGATTTTAAATCTAAAGAACTGTAAGTATATGTTGCGTTGGAACTTGATAGGAACATATAGACAGGGACGTGTTGCAAACATAATTTGGGTGGCGTCATTATGACGTCATCATGGGTCATGAGACGTCATCTTTAAGGTGCATATTTAAAAGCCCTATATCTGAAAGGCTTAGTCGTGGAAATGTGTTCTTGCATATAATTTACCTGACTTCATATGAACAAAACAAAACATAAACTCACAAAAAAATACTGCGGAAAAGCCCTATTTTCTGTATTAAACACACATAATTCTAGTTTATTCTTTGATTTGCTGTACACAAACTAATGTTTGTTTGGTATTTATTTTTTCCCCTGAGAAAGTACAGGAGCACTTATTTCAATTCAAGCTTCTCTTAAACAAATGGGTTAATAACATATGCAAGTCGAAGAAAGGGTTCCTTTGTGAACCCACGGTTAGCGCACAAAATTCTTTAATTAGATACTCGTCGCAAAGACAAGTATCATATTGGTTGTTAGAATTGTCCTTGCATAAGGCCAACAATTAAATTAAAAAAATTAAACAAAATCAATCCACGATATCCTAAATGTTTTTAGGGATCTGAAAATTTGCTTATAAGAGGGTTTAACTACTTTATTTTCCATATACATGTATCAGTTTGCAAATTATTGGACTTGCCCATATACAACACACAATTGTAAACCGATTTTTTTTTGAGTGGCTAAACTATGCAATGTAAAGCGACATTGCGAAACAAAGCGTACCCATTGTATCTCCGTACATGTTGTACCAAAACCCAAAGCACAAAGTAGGCATGCATGATGAATGTACAGCACTGATTGAAACAACTGGACTGAGGAGTACTGCGGTATCGCCCTCATCTCCTCCTGTAGCCTCGTAGTAGCAGTAATATCCACTTGCGTCTGTTGATCAAACCGCAATGACATAGAATTACTATCCAGCTAGTGGTTTCACAGTTACACAGTATAATAACCAATACATTTTTTGTGACATTTATCAAAACGAAAATAAAAATAATAACGAACTCACCTCCTCTCGTTTTATCGATCGAAGGGCCGGTATTGGACGATGGAGTTCCCCCTGAATTACGTGTCCAAATTGAATCGTCATCGGTTGATTGCGTCCACCCACACTGTCCATTTTCAAATGTGCAGTTAAAATCCAAACTCGCTGCAAGAAATCACATGATAAACATGTGATCCGATGATAAATATAAAAACGATGAATTATAAAGACCACAATACTGATCAGACGTGCCTAGATTTTTTAAAATAGTTTTTACATTTCAGTTTGTACATTTGATTTAACAGCCGACTGAGTTTCAGAAAAGCAATACAAATAAGAGAAAAGACTGCGATATAAAGTGCATGAGCGTCACCAGGAATTTCTCGGGGAGGGAGGGAGGGAGGCGCAAACCTTTGTTACACATCTCCCCTTCAACTCATCCACCACGCCCATGTTGTTATTAGGACCATTATGGTGTTCGTACGGAATACGTATGCGGCTCGGGGGAAACCAGGCTCTCAAATCACCATTTTGCAATTTCATCTGGCACATCATGGGCAATGTGCATTTTACATTAAACTGTATAAATGTATATACGTGGGTTTCGTGGAATAAAAACACAAAATGGTGACAATAAAGCTATTTTTGACCGAGCCGCAAACGTATTCCGGACGTGTACCATTTCTAATGTCATCTATTGACTTCACTCCTGTTGCCTTTTGTTGTTAATGTTTTATTCTTTTTGCCGGTGGAGGGGTGCTTGCTCCCCCCCCCCCCTCACTAGCTCCTGCTCCCCACCGACGGCCACATACAAGTGTTGTTACCTTTGATCTCATCAATAATGGAACTATGAACAATGCAGTCGAATATTAACGGTAGGTTGCCCGTTATGTATAGTGTGATGTGCATGTTTACAATTACCGAAAGATGACACGCTGGTAGCCAGTAGGCGGAAACCTCTATATGTGACACTTCCATCAGTTGTGAATCTCAGCCACATTGCAGGACCATGGGAGAGTGCATCCGGACCAATACTCCCCCTGGACTCAAACAGCACGGTTGTAAGGTCCGTGCTATCTATGCCGTCACCACCCTTTAGTCTGTCGCAACAGTTCTCCGTGCGGAAACTTGAGGTGATGATCTGAATCTGCCAACACGCTACGGTCTGAATCACCCACGTGTCGTCCAAGCCATTTGCATAGTTGCCAGGATACGACGGGGATGTTATTTGTGCCGTCTCGTACGGGCTTAAGTGGATAGTGCTGGATGTTGCCTCCGTGTCTGAAATTGTGGGATACGACGCTTTTCATTGATGCCTTTCATTTATCAATGCATTTTGAAAACC
This sequence comes from Patiria pectinifera, assembly GCA_029964075.1. Lineage (NCBI taxonomy): Eukaryota > Metazoa > Echinodermata > Asteroidea > Valvatida > Asterinidae > Patiria > Patiria pectinifera. The sequence goes on from CM057150.1 coordinate 33,822,568, forward strand.
CAATGTTTTACATAATAGGAAGACCAGTGGCGATACTCGGGGGGGGGGGGGGGGCGCACGGGGGGGGGCATCCCCCCCAAACTTAGCGAATGTCCGATGCCACCGGTCAGGTACAACCGTTGAAATCTTGAATTGAACAAAAATGCGTTTTGTAACTTTTTTTCGATGTAATAATGTTCGAAATACTAAGTTTTTGGCTGGTCAGTTCCAAACTAACATCAATTGCTGTTAGTTTGAAAATGACAAGCCATCAATTGATGCAAAAAATTGAGAATTTTAAGCATTATTACATCTAAAAGAAAACGTTACAAAACGCAAATTAACCCCTTGCAGCCTCCCTTCCACTGACTATCTTCTTGAAGACTTGCAAAGTTGCTTTATTAGAATGCGTTGTTCATATGTTTATTTAATAAATGTATTCTGTGGGAATCTTGGTCGAAACTTAAGCAGGCGCTGTTCTCTCAGATGTTTCAACATTTTGACTAGCTCATAACTTCTATCCGATGCTTGCCACGTCGTGATTGTCGGGTCGGCTAGAATTGGATATATGGCTTTGATCAAAGCAGGAAGAAAAACATGGTTTTTAACTCTATTTTGAATTACCTCCAGAAGCATTTTATCGACATGCACCTTTCCAATCCCTTCACTGTGTTTAAGACATTTTAGAAGTTCATCGGATATTTTTTGGGAGAAGTGTTCTGTTTGGAATAAATTATGACGTATTGACTCGTGGTTGGAGTTTTTCTCGAAGCGAAATCGCTGTTGGCCTATCGACGACAGGGTAGTTTTCAAAGCAGTAATGAAAAAGATTTCATTGAAAATTGCAAAGTGGTAATAAAGGAGAAAAAAGTGTTGCATTTAAAAAATATAAGTAAACTTGTTTGACTCGTGACTTGAGTCCGACTCGAGCCTTATTTTCCATGACTCGGATTCGAGTCCGACCCAAGTCTTATTTTCCATGAGTCCTCGGACTCAGGAGAAGTATACTTGGACTCAGGACTCGGACTCGATTTTTGGTGACTAGAATACAAGTCTGATATATAGCCAGCGATAGCCAGCCAAGAAGGTGGAATGGCAATTTCATCACAAGTAACAAGACAAACAGCAGAGGAATGTCTGTTTCACATTTTAACAGTTCAATATGTCAGCTTAATGATTATTGTTACAAACATGAGATTCAATCAAAATGTGATTAAATTGATTGTTATTTTCTACCGAGTGACCTGTGCATTGCATGAACGGATGTAAGGCCCACACATAGTAAAAACGGGGCACGGGTTGGTTTTTTTAAAGTGAGTGACCGCCTTCTGAAAATGATGTCCGTTTTAGTGCCCCTCTACTGAAATTTTAGAAACCAAATTAGGCTGCCGACAGAGATCGACAGATTGTTCAAAACTAGCTACGCTTTTCCCTCAAAATTCCGCCTTTCAAATTGTATGATTCAAAAGCCATTACCTAAAAAAAGTCCTATTTACATTACGAATCCAACATCAAATCTACCGTGATTACTTTGATAGGTTTTGTGATTTTCACTTTTTTAACTTATAGCAAATGTATAGGAAATTAATTACAGGTTTTTATAGATAGAAAGTATCGTACAAAGAAACCCCACTTATTTAAACTCAGGAAACTTTTGTGGATAGTAATCGGCAATGATAACCCAAAACACAACAAAAATGGTCCTACCTCGTACAGATAAAGCCAGCCATACCACAGTGGTCATGAAGTTTAGAGATGCCATCGTCCAATGACTTTTTTATTGAAGCGGCCCAGAGACGTTAAGACTAAAAACTTGGGGAACCGCCGACAGAGGGCTAGATAGCTCAGTTGTTGGAGTCCCGGAAAGGGCAATCGGGTGGCAGGTTCAATCCCCTCTCCATCTGTCCATGGTTTTTCAAATTGAAAAAAAAGTAAAATGAACCAGTTTGGTTTCGCTTCAAGGTTTATTTTGATAAAATTATAGACAATTACAGCAAATTAAAAGTGTGAAAAAAAGGAAATAAATCAAATCCACAGTTAGTTGAAAATATCATTGACTTTGGAAATGATAAAAATGTACTGAAGATCGTACATGAATGTTGAAAGGCTTTTTAATGTATTAAAAACATGTTAAAAATCGAGGTTGGTTGTTCATATTACACTTTACATTAGAATTCAAAAATGGATATTAAAATATACTGGCGCGATGTATAGGAGGAAGTTCACCCGACTCTCCTCGACACAACTTCTTCCTCATCCACACAACTCTCCTACACGCGAAACATTTTTAATACTATATATAATACTGTATAACTGGGCGGTATTTCCAACTTAATCGTACACTTTAATCCTTAATCTTTAATCCATTTTATTTTTTTAACAGGAGCAACATCTTCATAAAAAGTACAATTATTGATTGATGAAAAGTGATAGCTGTGAAAATAGGCGTCATGCACTGTACATGTTAAGGGGACGTTTAAACACTCATGTTGGAAGTGCACGACATAATATCATGATAAACCTATATGTTGTAACAGTGTTGCATCTACGACGAGATTTTTTTTTCCCCGGCTGCACAAATAACAAAATCCATGCAGAAAAACATACAGCAAATACCTCAAAATCCCCACCCCGGTCCGCTGCGTCATCTTACTCCTTCCTTTAATCAAACAATTAAATGAAAACGTGTTTTTTTTCTCATCTGCACAATTTATGGGGCCATTCGGAATTTTCAATGTTTTAAAAATTCGATCTTTTTTTCCAAATTGTGGGTGGATGGGTCAAGCTAAATAATTGAAAATCGAAATTCACTTTCCATGGAAAAAAGATTAAAAAAAAACAAAGAAAGATAGATCTTTTGACTTGTCTGAACTACGCGCAAGCGTTCCGATATCGCGATGCGTGTTTTTTTTTCCAACTTCGTCCCCTGTACATGTATGTACTGTACATGTATGTACTGTACATGTACATGTACATATACGTCATGTACGTGTATATAGACCCACTGTGGCATGAGAGGAGGTGGTTTTTCAGTAGACTTGGACGCTGGGCGTTTGTAGCGGTTAGGCCGTGCAGAGGCAGCAGGGTACCAGGTGTACTAAATCGGCTCTATAACACGCCGCGGGCGTCGATTATCAATCGCTATAAAAAAAAAAAAACTGGACTATTCAACCACTGGACTCCAAGACTAAACATATAAAATATTTAAACTAAAATATGGCGACATAGTGAGACACGAGCTTTTGGGGTCTCCGTGTAAAAAGCCTTAGTATTTCCGTTATCCTAGCCTATGCATACGTAGATTTATGTACATGTTCAAGTATGTACCTGCATGTGCATGTACATGTACTTCTCCAGTTTTTTATTAATCGAAATTAAGGGTGGGTGGCTGGGTCAAACTAATTTGGAAAAAAAGTCGAAATTTTAAAACAGTGAAAATTCTGAATGGCCCCTAAATGGTTTATCATTGAAATTACTTTCACGCCATTGATCGACACACTGCTCGGTGTGAGCCTTACATGAACTTTTCTGTCAAAAAATACATATTGTCAAACTTTTGTCTCCTTTACACACCCGCACTAATAATGCATTCACTTCCAAAGAAACCAATTGTAATAATTTATATTGCAACTGCAACTTACCGACCGAAAGATGTTGTCCTCACTCAACGAAGAGCTCATACACGTTCCACACATACACAACAAAATGGCGGAAATGTTAATATTTCGGAACACATAGTGTGGAAAAACCACTGCGTCACGGCCAATGACAAAAGAGCATGGAAGTAAGTAGTTCAAGTGTGACGATCTTATTTCGCTCGTACCCACCGTCATACAGGGCACGCGCTGGAAAGGGCCTACTTGTTGGATGGAAATCGTTTGAAAAATAACATGGGTCAAGTCTTCCGCGTGCGCATGACACAGAATGTACGTGCAATGATTAAGGCAATAGCTCCCCACAATGCTTTGCGCGCCTGTGCTTTCCTCACAACATTTTGTGAAAGAGTTTATCCTTTCCCAGCGCCCTGTTTTGGCGGTATGACGAGCTTTTAGAATCCTCGCGCGGCCCGCTTATGTACCGGTAGGCATTGTACTCTGGGTTGCCCAGATAGCAAAGTGTTTTTTTTAACCGTAGCCGCCCAAAGATACAAAACACTCAAACCAATATATTATTTAGGTGTTCTTTATTAAATTAGAGATGGGTTGAGACACATTTCATTTGCGAAATTTACATGCTGCATTAATTGTCATTCATTACTCCCTCTTCCTTCTCCACCAGCCAACTCCATATTCCTCCTCAACAGAGCTCTCTCCTCAATGCTACTTCTTCCTTACACACTTCCTTGTCCTACTCCACAACTCTCACCTCCTACTCCAAGTAATACCCTCCCCTCCTCCACCCCACAACATCCTCCTCCACCCCCCTCACCCCCACAAATTCGTCATCCTTCTTCTCCCCCTCCTCTCCTTCACAACACAACTACATTCTCCTAAACATAACTCTTTTTTCCTCCGCACAAAATAAGGCAAGATTAACGACACACCCACTGCTTACTTTACGACCCTTTTGTGATAATTTTGTTAAAAATTGCATTTTTTTCATTTAAAAAAAAACGATTTTCCTCTGTAAAACTAAGGGCGATGTGACATATTCATTCAGGAAACAGTCTTTGCAGTGGCTTTCTGTTCGAATAATTCGATTTGTGAGGAAAGTTTGCTTCTAGGTTTTTTACCGATATGTTGTCCGAGACTAGTTGCTGCAATCGTACAATGCCTCCGGGCTAAATTAACTTTCTAGAAAATAGAGAAAATCTCTTAAGACTGCATTAGGGGTCACGCTATTTCCAACCTAATCATGCATAGTAATCCTTCCAGATCAATCAGAAGTAAACCCGCTAGTTTATCCTTTAATTGGTTTAATAGCAACAACCTCCACATTATAAAGTATAATGTTTATAGGAGAAAGGATGGCTGTCAAAATGGAGTTCATGTCCAGGGAACGTTTAAACCCTTATGTTTGAGGTTCATGTTATGCTAAACTTGTACGGTATCGTATATATGGTATAACATAGTAGTACAAACAGGAAAATCCGTGCACAGAATAAAAGCAAATGCCACCAAATGCCCCCCCCCCCCCGGCTCCGGCATCTACCTCGACCATTTTATCCAAAAGTATTGCTAAACTTTTGACAAGGTAAGGAAGCCTATTTTATATCAACAACAGCAACTTTTGACATGTGTCCCAAGAGAGCCTTGCTATAATTAACTTTGTCGACTTCTATGAACACACAGATCCCCTTTTCATAAAAACATAAACTTAATTATATGTATTACGTTCAGCTTGAGTCTTTAATGTATCAATCTTCTCGCAATATTTTACTGTTTTCCATTAGTAGTGTATTTAGCCCGAAAAGTGAAATTCATTCTCATTGGACTCGCCAAGCTTCTATTTTTTTCTATATTCCATTCAGTCGTACCTCTCTTGCTCAAAAAATGTTAAATACAAGGGACCTGAGCTGTGGAATTCGTTCTCTAAACAACTTCACATTTCTACTAATCTTTCCGCTTTTAAACGCCTATTTAAATTAATCTTAATTCAAACATATTGTTGTATCATGCCAGTACTTACATGTAGAATACCCTTATCGTATTGCTCCTTGCTATTTGACTAGTTAAAATGATCTGTATTGTTTGTTTGTCTGTGTTTGTGTCTGAATGTGTATTGTGTTTAGGTATGTTGCTTGCTCATTGAGCCCTTCCTCGTGTGACTGACCATTCAATTTTGTTCATTATAAGTTACTTTCTTTTTCTTGGACTGGGCTCAATGAGCATGCCTGTCTGGGGACATGCTTAAAAAGCAGTCCTGCTTCTTAATAGGCCCCTCTGCAGTGTCTTTAAATTATCACTGTTGTTGTATTATTGCTAATTATTCATTTCTGTTATGTCGTCATTTTATGATATCTATTAATTTGGAGAAAAAAAATTGAATTTGTAATTTTTGTCAAATTTTGTCTACTTCTCACACCCGCAATAAGTCACTTTCAGAGAAACCGAATGTATTGATTTTTCGTATGGCATCTGTAACTTACCGACCGAGAGATGCTGTCCTCACTCAGCGAAAAGCTCAGACAAGTTCCACACATACGCAACAAAATGGCGCTTCCTAGAGGCGGAAATGCTATATTTCGAAACACACATCAGAGAAAACCGTTGCGTCACGGCCAACGACAAATGGGCCTAAAAGTAAGTAGGTCAAGCGTATCGATGTACCCACCGGCATTCAACAGGGCGCGCGGTTGGCCTGGGAAGGGCTAATTTCTTCTGCAAGTATTACGTATATTCTTTGAGCTCTCATCGGATAGAATTTGTTTAAACACTAATACTGGTCAAGTCTTCCTCCTGCGCATGAACCATGCGCACAGATGTATATGCATTAGTTGAGGCAGTTAGCTGCCATCTTCGAGGGCATTGTCTTTGTTATTGCTTGCATATGCGTGAGGGAAACATTTTTTGAATTCACTATTTCTGAAGTAAAAAAAAACCCAGAAATTGACTCTAAGACCGCTATGCATAAGGTATGTTGTAACCACAGTTGTGCCGAGATGCCACTGTTCTAAGATTGTTGCCTTATCCAGGGTATAAGTTCTCTGTGGAAGAATGAAAACAGTGAGCGGTCCTCTGGACAGTTTATAGGAATAGTATTATTTTAATGAACTGAATTGACCTGTCTTCCACCAAACAGCGTTGTCCTTGACATCGACACAGGTGAAAACCTTGATTTTGAGTCAACTGATTGTCCACACAATATTAAATCACAGCCACACGAAGAAGACTATTTTGTCTGTTTGGCCCGCCATACTAACCTGTTGATTGTTATGCTAATTAAGCGCGCGCGAGCCAGCTGTCAAAAGTTCACACATAACTGTCATTGTTGTGTGGGATACAGACATGCACACAAGTGTTGTGATGTGGTGAGCGCCATTTTTCGCGGCGCGTGCATCAATAAGGTTGAAGTTTGAAGTGTAAATATGATTGGAACATTGAAGTGACTTGTGAAAGCTTTGATTCTGCATATCGTACGACATTCTAGGAATCAAGGGACACATTTAACGAACGCTATTTTGGAGAGTTTCCGTCTTTTGCTATATGAATACGCGTACGTCGGGTGGTTGTTCGACGGGACTAGCGCAGCGGTATCTGCTGGAATGCATCTACACTACGGTGAGTTGCAAGATTACGCTTTACTGTTCTTCTAAACCCCTCTATTTATGTAGTTGTTACACTTCTTTAACTTATAGTAAACTTCTGTAAATTCCACTACCAATAGTTTTGTTATTTTTTACATTATTTTTGGTAGAAAACATAGATTTTCGTATATGGTTTTCCTGTTGGCACCCTGCAAAATAATGCCTCGTGCATCCATTTATTTTGCAGCCCACGATTGAGTTAGTCATCTTCTTCTTTTTTGGGGGGGGGGGGATCATTGTTTTTCTGCTCAATAATTACCATGTATTAATAACAAACCAACCTTCAACTTCCTGTGACATTACCATTGGTTTTCGACATCGCCAGTGAGTCAAATAATTCAATATCGCATAGGGAAGAGTAGCCCCATCAATGTTGCTCAAATACTGGACTTTCTCTGTGTTGTGAGCCTCAGAGCGGTCCTATGCTAAATGTGGGGAAAAGTTGACTAGGAGGAAACCAAAATCTGCAATGCTTTTTCACTCGACATTTTTACCAGGTTACTTACCAGGAAAAATAAATATGTAATATGTATATGACATTGGAGCCAGAGAAATATCTGTTTCGACAAACTTGCTGCACATTGTGCTTGGAAATTACTGGCTAACTAAACACCTACAAAACGGCATTAAATTTATCATGGCTATTACTTAACAAGGGAAAAAATCATCCACAGTGAATATCAACGGAAAAAATGTTCCGATCTCGTTTCTTCAAAATCAACTTTTCCCCCACATTTAGCATGGGACCGCTGTTTGGCTCACAATGCGGAGGAAGTCCAGTATATGACACTTCATGGGGCTAATTAGCGAAGAGGTCCTAGAGAGGACTTGTACTCATGTTAGGCCAAAAAAAAAATAAGTCGGTCTCTGGTCAGCGCGCGCGTCGATTTTAAGCATGCGCGTCGACCTTTTTTTTTTCCAAAATGTTCCGCGGTAGCTCCAACAGCGCCCTCTATTTCTGCACCTCCTCAATTTTTTTTACCAAAGAGCACCAAGGAATGGGAAATTGCACCAAGGCAAATGATCGAAAGCACCAAGGCAAATTATGGAGGACACCAATGTACATGAGGACACAAAAAAAACAAAATAGCACCCACCTTGTCTGTACAATCCAAGCTTGAAGAAAAAGAAAAAAAAGAAAACAAAAAAAAAAAAAGCCGCGTGGCCGCGTCAATTCCGGAACTTTGGTCTGACCAGAGACCGAATATTTGGGGGCCTTATAGAGTAAACGGTGAATTTGTGTACTTTTAGCTGGCCCCAGAGAGTCAGGCTTCAGTCCCCTATCTGACTGACTGGCTCACTGTCAATTGTAAACCAGACTTGCTTAAGCCTTCCCTTGGCCCCAAAAATGCGGCAGTTGACAACCAAAACACCCTCAGATTACAGTTGCCTGTAACTAGCTTTACTTGACTTGCCTATGTGGGAACGTCACAATTCTAGTCACTGTCGTGCACCTTTGCGACAATTTAAAACAACCTGTTGTTATAACTACTACATGTAGAATATCATGCTAGGGCGGGTGTTAGTTTGTTCCAGTCTTATGGTCTTGGAGTGCCAACTGTGTTTGAGATACATCTACATTTCTTTGTTCCGGCTTACATAGGTATAACTGTAATTATGGCACGTTAATTAACATTAAATTATGACATGTTATTTTACATGTCATTATGAAATTTCACTTTGCATGTTATCGTGCCATATTAATAAACATGTATTACATGTTAATTAATATGGCACGACAACATGCACGATAACATGTAATAACGATAACATGTAATTATTCCATGTTGAACCGCTCTCAAAGCTACAAAAATACTACTAAGTAGTAACCTGTAGTATGCATTTCTTTTCATAAAAGTGTACATTACACATGTAGTATTCTGTAGTATTTTGCCCTTAACCTTCAAAGAGCCTTTAGAGAGTTAGGGTTAACATGTTATTATGCATTTTGTCATGTCAGTTAACATGTAATTATGCCATGCTAATAAACACGTAACTGTGCCGTGTATGCATGTTAATTAATATGTAAATATAGCATGTTATTTAACATGATAATGATTTGTAAATTAATTTATTCAGATCGTTATTAAATCTGTAAACTCGTTGCATCGATGTAGAAATAAATCCCATGGAAAGGCAAAAAACCAAAAATCTAATCATTCGAAAGACTAAAAACCTCAGGAACCACCAAACCCCTCTCCATGAGTTATTGTTTTAATTGACAGTTTTTATTTTATAATCCACCAGATCGGTTTGCCTTAGGGGTTTATTTATTTAAAAAATAATAATAAAGACAGATACACACAAATGTGAAAACAAATTAAGTCAAAATACAATTATTTGATTGAAAAACTAACATTGACTTTGGAAGTGGAAAACATATATTTCGAGTCAGTGAAAGAATTTCAAAGGCTTCTTATCGTGCATTTTTTTTTTAAAGGTTGAGAAGAGAGGTTGGTTGTTCAGGTTACACTTTACACCAAAACACAAATATTTGAAATATGTTTCAGCTTTGAAAATTGTGAGTGTCAAACCCGGGCCATGGAATGTGTCTTCAGCTTTTAATATTTTTTTGATTTTCCCCTTAGACATACAGTCTGGACTTCCTGTCCAGTTGTCCCCCTTCAAGCGCGGCCATGCATACAGGCTAGCCATTGATGCATCGCTTTTTGCCCTTAGAAATGCAGTCACATATTTTTGACAAACACAATGCAACACAATAACGCGCACATGCTATCTCTTGCAATGCAATGTGTTAGTAATGTATGTCCACTTGTTTTCTGTCATATACAGTGAGGAATTAACTGTGTCCATTTGTAGGTCAGATTTTAAACGTAAATAATCTCCACAAGCAAGGCTTCATTCCTTGAAACATACCACAGTGCATCTGTGATTTGGAACATGAATTACATGATCTTCTTTGTTGCAGTACAAGCTTATCTTCGTCTGTCTTTCTTAATGTGAATATCTTTGCTGTCCGAACCAGAACTTTTCATCCCATACATTTAAATTGATTAATTGACCATAAGCAAAAATTGAGAATCACATAAACCAAAATGCAGTTGAAACAAATATGCGGGAAAATGTACTTATATTTTTCGACACAGTAAGTAACATTATGAAATCTGAGTAAATAACATTTGACAGTACGATTCACAAGCTCTGCGTATTTTAATATGCGTCCTAATGTTCCTGACAGTTTCATGACAATAATTAAAAGTGGTGGTTGTCCTTAAAATGGGTAGGATTGCTCCATAGAGAATAACGTATCTTCGCTAAAATGAGAACTCAAACAAAATTGAAACCGAGTGAACATCAGTTTCATGCTCTCTCTGGAATTATATTAAAAATACAGATGTTACAAATCTAGATAGGTAGCAATCTTGTGTATAATGATGTAGTATTGATGAATTTATACTTCTTGATTTTTTGTATGTGACCACTGAGAATTGAAGCCAATGAAAAAAATCCATGGGAGTTCATTTAAGTACTGCAGATTGGTTTTAGAAAAGTAAAATTCTATACAATTAATATATAATTTTATTCTACGCAAGCACCTATTAATTAAGGCAGAAAAATGAACTGTGAACATTCCGCTGTGATAATTCCATTGCATGATATTTCAATAGGAATGTTTTCTGATTAGCAGTATAAAACTGGGAATTGCAATACATTCGTCCAATTTCAAGTGGACTTTTACTATGGACTGCTTTAAAAACTACATTTAGATATAAAGTAATACTTATTTACGTATTTTTCTAAAATAGACTGCAAACTCAAACATCTAGACAGTATCATTTCTATAATACAAAACAATTTTTAAGTTTCTATAGCAGCAATTATTATAATTGATTTAAACAATGTAAATCAAAGAAGATATAGAAGTAATAATTATTATGAAAAATAGTTTTGTAATAACGCTGAAGATAAGCAAAATTGTTTAACATTTTTTTTTAGTATCAATGAAAACTTAGCCCAGGCAAATAATCATTTCGCAAAAGGATTTTGAAGATCTATTTTTGTGTACGCAGGTACGTCTAGCTTAAAATATAATTGTAACTAATCAATACTAGTCGAAACTAACTGCTAGCTAATTCTTTCAATATTAGAAACGAATGTTCAGTCAATTGATTTAATATAAGAGATAACAAATAATGACCCACCTTAGCCAAATATTCATGTTTCAACAATCTTAAAACTAGCGAGGATCCAAATCGTAATTAAAAGCTATTGAAATGTACGGAAAGCCTGCTTCATAGTTATATCGTTGCAACAATGAGAAAAGTTGACAAGCAAGAGTATTAGCAAGAGGTACACTCTTCAAGGAACATTTACTAAATCACTTTTAGCATAATTCATTCAAAATATAAGCATTCTTAGCATTATAACTATAATACTTGTTTCTCCAGGAATGATTGCGTTTAATGTAATTACGAAAAACTGCTATTGTATACGTACATGTACTTTTTAACTACAGTGAACAAAAATCTCGATAACTGAAACTCAGATAACTCGAAACAACTGTAAAGTCAAACAAAGAATCAGTTGCCTTTAGTAGTATAACAATGATATACAAGCCTGCTTAGCTCAAAACTCTGCCTATGTAAGATTTTGAACGTGTTCCTTTGAGGTTTGACTTATCGACATTTCACTTTATAAGTAAAATCAAATATAAAACCACTACTAGTTAAAACTGAAAGCCAGCCATTTATTTCAATATATGCAACAACGGATCTATCAATTGAAAGAGCTTAAGAAATAAAATGAAATCTCTGCGATGATAAATTGACTCACCATTCATAATTCTTAAAAAATCAAAGAAACTTTATTTTAGTAGAGCAGCTAACATATACTATTTACAACCAACAACACTTCTGTTGCAGCCCAGTCTTCACCCAATAGACGCACCGATCCCGTCTGAAATGTAATATCTTTTGCCAGATATGCAGACGCTCAACAGGTAGTATGTAGTTTCTCATTGCCTGAACCTGACCCTACATACACTCTAATTTTACGAAGAAAGGGTTACTTTATATTTTTCTAAAAACTAGATTCAAATTGCAACGTAGCATTATTCATCGTCAAATTACAATAATTACATATCATTACCTTTCACCAAACTAAGTTTTCTCCTATTGCATCAGTTAAGATCAAACTTTGCTCTAAGACGCACTCTTAATAATAATGTTATGTCAATTATTAAAGAAAGGTAAATAAAGTTTACGAGAAATATGAGACCCATTTTGTAGTACCTTATAATGGTTTACAAGGCGCTGCGGCGCACATTGCAGCCACTGCCAGAAACACCCGGGCAAACCCCATCTCTTAGCGATAAGTGTTACTCGGTTCTTTAACGTGCATTACACAACACACGTGACATACGGCTTTACGTCCCATCAGAAGGACGAAGCAATAATGGTAAAGTGCTATGCTCAGGAGCACAAGCACCATGTTTCCACGGTCAGGTTTCGAACCCATGCACCACGGCACACGAGTCGACCACCGTAACCATTGGACCACAGCGCCCTACTCTTATAGTTATTCCAATGCAAACGTTGTCCTCAAAATCAAATATCATTCAACATTTCTAAGCATATACTACCGACATAGGACTGTGTCATTTTGTAATATATATTTTGTCTGCCCTACAATGTAAACGTTTCTTGCATTGATGATAAAAGAATTCACGTCTTACTCAAAGCACGACAACGTAATGTAGGGTTTTTAAAAGTTCGGAGAAAAAAACCCTAATCATAACATAAGTCCTTGTTACAAGAAAAAACGTTTGTGTAACTCGAATATGTAGTTTAATGTTCAGAACCACACAAGTAAGTTTAGGCTATTTAGTGTACACTGACATTTCTTGGTGCTAGGCCTACCTTGGATTTGGACTTTGATAGAAAAAAATGCAAGAAAACCGGTCAACAAAGTAGTCTCATAGACTAAGACATTAAGGCATTGTTCATGTACTTACAACACAAATAATACGAGAAATAAAATAAACTTCCATTTATGACCTGTTAAGCCGATCTTTATCTTTCATATAAAATTTAACTGCATGCGTTAATTAATATAATCTGCATTTAATTATCAGTGTCATAACGTTTTCCTTACAAACCACCATTCAGTTATAAAGTTAATATTTGTTATTCTGGTGTTGCAACCGAACATTATTTACAAGCTTAACTATGTATGTGTTCGATGATTTTTTTACCATAGAGTATCCATTAACAATAAAACACAATTTAGGCCTATATAAAATAATTCAACTTGGTTTCATTACGTTACATGAAGATCAAAGACCTTTTCATTATTGTACGTCATGACTTTATATTCTGTACTCTTCTGTCTTAAATCTACCATACGTCAAATAACACGTGAGTTACACTGATACAGTAAAAAAAGAGATTCTTCATTCCACTGTAAATTCATTGATTTGCAGCATGATCGGGCAAACTGGGTAGAAATATACGGAATAGATTTGTAATCAACTGGGTGGACACTGGGTGACCACGCGAACATCTGATTGTGTCACATGCATTCCTAATGATGACACGGGTCAACATCAGTTTCCTATATCTTTGCCACTATCTCTGTTGTTGAAAATCCTCATGTATAATTTCTGCAGCCCTGTCTAATCCTTTCTCTCTCAGTAACCCTATCACTTTTTCTATTGCTTCCTCGGCTGTTGTCCCGTTGTCTCGTTGAACGTCGAAATAGAGTTTCAGTAACCCTCTCATGGAAAGTTTATGTGATTCAACGGCAACAGTGACATCCCTGCCTGGCAAGTCGGTCAGTTCTTCCAGGAGTTGCTTCATGTTGTTTCCGTCGTTGATTCCGCTGGCAAAATGAACACACAAGGAGTACACCGCTGTCGATGACAATCCGCCGAACTCATTGGGATCAACCGCTCCGTGTACTATGGTTGAAACTCCTTTGCCAAATTGTTCCTAGGTAATTTTAATAATAAATTCTGTTTTTGCTGACGTGAATGTTTACTCGTTAAAGTCTCTATTGGTTGCATTGAGTTTTTGTCGAATGACCCGTCCGCGAGTCTTGCTTTTCCCAAACGACATCCCCTACCATCGTCTGATTAGTCCATTACTTGCATATCCAATGCTTGGTACTACAGAAGACACAAACCCAAGATTGGCTTTAAGTCTTGTGAGAATAGTTCCTTCTTCACTTAAGTTATTTAAAAGGTAAAATGGGAAGAAGTGAAAAAACGCTCACTGGGATTCGAGCTTGGATCACCTGATTAGAAGTCACGACTATTTCAACCAGTCCACGAATCAGCTGCCAATCGTCGGTGATTTAAACACCATTATTCCTTGTCATAAAACTTGTTCACTAAGGCCCAGGACATCATGAATATATGCATAACGCATTGACAGCGCTCTCTTTCTATATTGTCTGATCTCGCTTTGGGAAAAACATTTGCGGCCCGTCCTGCATGTTGGTTTTCCCAGATAAGTTTGAGCAATTTTCAAAGCATTTAAATATACATTTGTCGATGAGAGTCTGAGAGTTGAACAATATGTTCACTGGAGTTTTAACAGGGCTTGTACGTCTTTGCTGCTTTTTTTTTTTTGCGTGGTACGTCGCAGAAGGCTAAGTCATGTACATATATTGAGGAGTTGTGTCTGTAAGAATTGTTATTGCGGTAATAAAACCTAGTACTGTAATGTGACAATGTATTGGTCGTGTAATCTTACCCTGCAATAAGCACAGAGAGACTTTGCCCCTTCTCTCTGAAGAAAAGAAAAGAAATGTTAAGCAAATCCAGCTACCTTAATAAACCTCGTCTCCTAAGGAATTCTATCCGCCATTGCAAGGTAATACAACCAATTAAGAAGAGTAAATGTGCTCCAAGAGACAAAAAGGGGTTTTAATGCGTAGACTACAAAGAAGGCAATACACGTTTAACTTGTCCAACTAAGAGTGGGCAAGCCTTACAGTGGCATTGGATTTTACAAACATTCACTCAAGAGTAAACGAATGTAAGGCAATTTGGTAAAAAGACAAAGCAGTTAACTTACTCGCTTGCATTTACAGTTGCCCTCAGTAGGCTTCAAAACAGGCTAAAAAAGAAATTCAAAACTAATGCTCAAACAGACTTCCCGAAATATATATTTTTTTTAAATTCCTATGAGCTAAGCTCTTATCATTTTATTAGAGGGAACTTGAAATCCTTTCCATGTAGGTAACCAAAATTAAGGACAAAATTATTCACCATGGTCTGTACACTGTGCTCGTCCCACACTAAAAGCGATTTCTTTTAAATTTGTTACCATAAACTGTGTCAACCTACCGTCTCTGGACGACCACTGGAGAACATTTTTGAGATATTCACCATAAACCACTCCCACAAATTCAAGTTTTTCTGTGGTTAAAAAAGATGACAGATTGGTCAATACTAATCGATATATTGGTCAAGTTCAACCAAACGTTATCGGTGGATTTTTCACTATAATCATTATTGTTTAATGATACCCTTTAGTATCCGTTGGTTGATTAAATCAAATGGATAATGGTTGGTTACATGAATAATTATGTATTGGTCAATGTGTAAGCAGTTAATATATTGTTTAGAATGACCGATCTATTGGTTGGAATGATGTCAAATGATATTGGTTAACAGAAATGACCACATTAAATAGCTGTATTGTAACCACTGATATTTGGTAAGATTACAAACTACTTGGATGGCTATGACAAAATATTTTGGTGACAATAACAATTAATTGGTTAAAATTTGACAAATACAATTTGTTTAGGGCACCACTAATACAACAAAACAATTCAACCACGAAAGGCTACGATTTTTATGCAAATAATCAAATTATGCATGTTCCTTGCATTAATGTACGCTATGGTCCAATGTTTGCGGTGTTCGACTCACTTGCCGTGGAACGTGGGTACGAACCCTAACGGGGAATATGGTGCGTGTGTTCGTGGGCAAGACACTTGCCTCTCACTAAAATTGCCTCTCTCCACCCAGAACTATATATAATGGGTACTTGTGAAGGTGGAAACCATAATGCGCTAGGCTCGAGCTGCTGCAAAAACTGGACTCGTAGCCTAATTAACACGGGTAATAATTGTTAAGCACTTTCAGGCCTAGCCAGGGCATACAGTGTGAATAAAAAATGACCAGGATTATTGGTTTATTCCCTCGTAAAAGAAAACAGTTTAATTTTTCACTTCACTATTGTTAAGATGCTGTGTTAGATAATAAACTAATTTATAATACTATATTAATGCAAAATACTTGTGTTCGTGTAAAAAGAAATAGTGACGAGGACCCATTGCATGAACAATTCTAGCTGGGGGAGCATAACCCAGATGGGTAGAGCAGTTTAACTTATAAATGTTGAAGAACAAATGAACGTATTGCTTGTAAGTTTGTTGGTTAAATACCAACTATGGCATTGTTTATAGCTGACCGATAGATTGGTTGAGTTCTTGTCTGCAAACTGAGCCAGTCAAATAACTCGTAACACCAGTTAGGAGTTGACGAACGCATTGGTTAAAACAACCAATATGGGTTCAACCAAGTGGATTGTTAGTTTTGTTAAATAATCCGGTTTTTTAACTAAAGCGATGTGAACTGTAGGTATTTAAATGTCCACCAATTAATAAGCATCTCACAATATGTTTACACCAAAACTTGTCTTGTAGTGCGGTCAGTTATCTAAACAAAATTCGTTCGTTTTTTATAATGATGTTGAACCTTGCAGGACCTCAAATTTTTTAAAGTTTATCATTTGACGTAAATCATTTTCCTATAATTTGTTGACTTCTTGCTCAGAGCACTACAGGTGTTTTTTTTTTCCGCCGCATAATTTGCAGATTCCAATACTGTCAGAAATTTTTGTAGATTGATTAGACTGTTGTTGTAAAAATTAGCGGAATGCTTCGCTTCGCTCGGCACCAGCTAGCTGGTTTTCCTTAATTTGTATGTTTGATCCCAAGTGGGCATGGTAAACCTTGGTGAAATACTGTTGCCAAATTTTTCATTTTCATTATCAATGTTATGTTTTGCGTAATAGAAACTAGTTTTGGAGTGTCTTCACATAGATCACGTTTTAATTTTCCTTTATTCAAAGTCTGAAAGAAACAAACCATTTATTTTGACGTGTCAACCGTAACTTCAGCGGACAGTTATATCACAGCATAAATATACATCTATTATAGGGTCTGCAGCTGCATGAATACAGTAACCAAGCCTCTACATTTTGTACACACTCTTTATTAGGCCTTTTAAAGATGGCACACAGACATCAGACAATCATACAGATATCTGACGGACAGATAGCGTAGGATCTTGTATTGTACAGGATGATAAAATTTTAGGAATCAAAGTCGACATTAATACTTTTTACTCCTTTTTCATTAGCAAGTATGTCGGAAAGCACTAAATTTATGGAATGACTTACTTGTTTCGGGCAGATCTTCAGAGGGACTTCAAGTTGATTTCTCGAACCTTCAGTCGGAGAACACTGATGTGTACGAGCAACGCAGTACAACCCTGCGTCATCTGAACGCATCGTTTGCCGTTTCAGATTATAGGTCACAGAGTTCTCAGTGGAGCCACTTATGGTTTCCTTCTCGATGAACTATAAAATAAAAATTGAAGTAGATATAGTGTAAGTTAGTGACATACCTTAGGGATGTGTAGACAGAGTTGTAATGAACTTTAACATCGCCTAATAATTTATGCATTCCGCACCAACATTTCTAATGATAGGCATACTATGACAGATTTTTATCAGATGCCTTAATTCAACAACGCAAGTTTTCCCTTTCGCCAAACCGATTTTTGACGTTTTTACAAATGAGACTACACGGAGTAGCACGATGAGTTTCCAAAACCCAAGAACTTCCAAGCATGACCACAAAGCATGACCACAAAACAAACGAAGAATGGGAATCTTTGTGTTGCACCAACCTGCTCTGTCACTCCTCTAATTGTCCAATCACCTTCAAGATCTGACACTCTGACAGCCAGTTTCCCACTATCCCAGAAAAAGTGCAAGTTTCTGAAGTCGTCCAACATCGTTGACTCCATGTTTTCCTCCTTCTTTAGAACATACTGTGCAAAATTCAATTGTAAATACGGTGTCACATGAAAATCGGACTCGTATGAAAATCTAACTCTTTTTCCCTTGTATTGGTTAAACCCTGTCACGTGACCGGTCCCTCTCCTAATTTTGTATGCATGAGCATGCGCAATACCACCAAAGAGTTCGTTTTTCATAAAAACTAAATTCATGCTACAACGGTGCGCGCGCTGTACATTCGATCAGACTAACCTTTCTACACTTAAACTAGTCTATCTGAACCTTGGAAACTGTCTTGCCAAGGTTGGTCACATCTCTGGTTACAGCATAAAACAAGGAGATTTTTTTCTAAGCATTATCAAGTTCAATCAGAGGAATGTTTTACGAATTTATGCCACAATTTGCTTGTAATGTCACAGTGAAATGTACTAAATATTGCTCTCTCTAAATATTTCAAGCGACAATTCACCATTGAGGTTTATTAGTGTATTTCCATTAATAGTACTAGTGAGCACAAGAATGTCAATGCATTTTCTTGAAAATTTGTTTCCTTCGCAACGTCGGAGGAAGCATTAGCACAAATTCTTATATTTCATTTTTACATACCTCTTCAACTTGTTTTTCGTCGTTCCAAACACGGACCCGAAATGCATACTGACGACATCGCGAGTCAATGAGGCTCCCAAAGGCCCCGACCTTCAGCCGCAAACTACGTCCAGGAGTAGCTGTGCCAGTCAAAGTATACTTGCTGAAATGGTCGACCAAGACAAATACCTTTTTGTCTTTGATAAGTGCAGGATTGCCATCCTCCCATTGCTTCTTTTTCGAGTCGTCATGGCTCATTCTGACAACTAGCTTGTCATATCTTTGACCTATCAAAACAGCGTGATGAGGAAAGGACAACACCACGCTCTCTTCAAATCTCAACCCTTTAGGCCCGCACTGGACAATCAGCGAAAGTGGAACTTCTGTCTGCTCAACCACATCATTCGGTGCTGCATTAGGGTCTACATAGATATAAATTTGCTTAGGAGAGCCTGGAGCTATTGCACCACGCGGGATGGTGAGGTGCACGCCATACTCATCCAGAGACAAGCTTCCGCCCTTCTCGTTGTAGTAACCCACGGCAATGTAGGGTAACTGGAGTCTCCAGCCCAACTGCTGCCGTGCAGTTAGATTCTCTGTCTGTTTGTTGACTTCATATAACACCAATTGGAGATGGCTCGGCTCGTGTGACCTCTGCACTTTGGTGTCCTGACTGGCCTGAGACAGATTCACATAATAAACATCATCATTTCTTTATAAAAACATAACAATTTGAGAGGCCTCATGCATGATTTCACATACATGTAAGTATTCATTGCATCCACATTAGAAAGTCATTATAGGTTTTGTCCTGAGAATAACTTTTCATTACGAGTTGAAGAGATGTGTTTTTATGGACTGAAAAACATTAAAACAAGAAGAACCAACATGGATTATACAGATCTCTCGGGGCATCTACCGTTATATATCAAAGAATGGGGAATGCTTTTTTAACTTAACTGCTCACCAGATCGAATGTGATATTAATTTGTTATTCTCCTTATAAACGAAAAGTCATACATTCAGCTGCTTAAACATTTAACAACTGTTAACTGGCTTCGGATATGCCGTTTTTAACACCCGGGGGACGCATAGCACCCGAGGCGCATAATGTCATGCCTATATGTCAAAACGATAAATGGTTGTAAGTTACTATCCTAAAAATAAATCAAACGATGTAACCTTAAATAACTATAGGCTTTCCTCCAGATACGCATGCATGAGACTGAGTGATTGTTGTTCTCAGTCACGAGCGCTCGTATATGTTCTATAAATGCGCGTGCATTTGCATTTTTTACAGACTGGACACTTGAACTATCTCAATTAATTGAAACTACAGCATCTGTTGCACGCGATATAACAAGTAAGGTTTTGGTCTTCTGTCTAAACATTACTGCACAGGTGCTATAAAGAGAGCTCACATCAATTTCCCATTGGCATTAACCCAAACGAATCGTTGCACTGATCGTAAAAACACAACTAGAAGTACCTCTGTTGTGATTTGTGACGCCGTTATTGAAGTAGTGCCTCCAGCATTCATGGAACCATCTTCTTCTTTACCTCTCTGTTCGTGTTTAACTCTCTGTTCGTGTTTTTCTTTAGTTCAAAATAGGAAAGAGAAACTGTTCTTAAGTATGTAAGGTGAATGTTCACGCAATCTAAACCAATTATAATCAAGATAAAGGTATTAATTCAGGGAGAAGTAACAAAACGTGCACTTCAGGAAGGCTCGTTGGTCGTGCATTGGGGCACTCCCCCAATGCACGACGGGTTATTTTCAAACAAAATTAAAATTAACTATTATAAGCACTTTAACACAAAGCGACGGTTTTCTTTTAATGCTGAATCCCTCCAAGAGTGTCGTTAAAACACAAGCTGCAAATACGAAGCCTGAAGTCCAAACAAACAGGAGAAATGTGTCGAAAAACGCAAGTAACACTTGTTCCGCTACTTACGTGTTCATTTTTTCTTTAATTAAAAATAATTTTAAAAACCTGTAGTATTTATGTCCATTTTCACGTAATTTGTAAAGGGTGTTTGGGTTTGTTTTTAAGGGAAATCGCCCGTCAAAGAGCTGATAGAGGGCTACTCAAAAGTATATGTAAAAGAAAGTATGTGTTAAATCCAGATAAATGCATTAAAAATATAGAGTAGCATCAATACATCAATTCCTTTGGTATGAGAATTCAGAAAGGCTCGTGAGTCGTACCTCTTTGAAAGTCGTATACACACACAGAATGAATAGTAAATATATAATAGGTAACGCAAATACACAATTAAGGTAAAATAGAAAAGAATTCACAGAAGTATAATGTAGATTGAAAAAAAAACATAAATAAAAATGTAAATATGTATATTTACACGAGTTGCGTAAACACGTCCTATGTTTTACTATTCCAATGGTAAACTTTACAAAATTGCAGTGAAAGTTGTCTCCATTGAGTAAAGATTACCGATTCGAAGGTAAAGGTTGGCAAGTGTTTGCAGTGTGATATTCGCTAAGGACAAACGCGTGAAGCTTCTTTGTACTTTTAGAACAATAAAAGCCACCAAGTTTCTAAGTCGTCGGTCTAGGAATCGATTTGTTAAGGTAAGAACTTAACCCAAGCCTATAATTACCTAACCACTTTGTTTGGCAAATAGAAGGGAATAGTGAATCGAAGACGAACAAATTGCCAGTGACGAGTGACGATCATGTTGGCTATTTGACCGTAATGCTGCAGTGTACGTGATTTACTGTGTACGTCCTCTTGTATGTGGGAGAGTCACTGCTGTGAAGTCAAACCAGTCGTATTGGTTTGTGCACTGCGGTTGGCATTATATTTAGCTATTGCCATGTTTTCTGAGTAAATTTTCAAGAATCCTGAAAGTCCAAAATTTTGTTTGTTTTAACATAAAATAAAATTCGACTCTTAGACTAAATGGAGTAATCTCTTTTTTTTCACAGAACTAAGATGAAACCAACAATAACTCGACGTGGAGTCTCGATGACGACCGTTTTGAATCACTTAGAGGAGATCTTTGAAACGGACCTCCCTTAGTTTTCTCTCAAAGAAAATTTAACTATGTAATCAAACACAGTTCAGTTACAAGAATACAGAGCAAACAAAACACTTACTTATTTTTTTTTATCAAACCTTTACCAAATTGAAAGATGCATTTCAGTCTTTCTACATAAAAACGAAATAATGTTTACAAAGTATTTAGTAAAAGTATTTTTCCCAAGATATTATATAAGCTTTTTTACTAATTCTAAATTAATTTACTTATTTTCAAAGTAAAATTGTACCTAACACTTGTGGAAAAACCTTACCCAACACCTGTTGTGTAAAATGTTACCAGAACTAGGTTTATATGGCACACTGCAAACATGCAAAATTTTACAAAACTGTGAAATATTCTATATTTGTGTACAAAGGTTTGACAAACCTAAACTTGTGCATTTTCGATACAAAATAACAGTTACTGCCACACCAAATACTGCTTGAACTCACTGCAGTAATAATCTAGCAGCAGTTTTCAATTTAACAAAATTTATAAAATTAACTGTTGTGAGTATTTTGACACAAAAAGAGGGTTTTCTTTTAATACTCACCAATAACTTCAAGAATTCTGAAAATTATGATTCCAAGATAACACGCTATAAAGCCTGCAGTACAAGCTGTAAGGCAACAAAAGATATTTTAGAAAGAAGAAATGTTTCGAGGAATGGTGTACCGCTATAAGTAAGTGTCAATGTTTTTCTTTAGTTAAAAGTAGGGAAAAGAATCTGTTATAACGTCTCTATATCATGTTCTCGTCATCTGAAAAAAATAATGATAATCTCCCATCACAAAGTCAATACAGGGCGAGTCAAAAAGAAAGGCACAAAATTAGACAATTAGTTTTTGTGCGAGACAACAACTAATCCAAAGGATCGTTTTGTTTACTCTGACTGTATGAAGGTCTGACAAACCCTTCGTGCTCTATTCGATAACAACATTTTAGAAATAAACTAAGATACTGTCATTTCAATTGCTGCGTGAAGTCGGTAATAGTCCAGCACAAGCTATCAAGCAAAATTAATAAAATTTACCGTCATGAGTATTTTAACACAAAGAGAGGGTTTTTCTTTAAGTACCTCCAAAAGTGCTGTAAATTATGAGTCCAAAACCATAAGCTGCGATTGCCAAGCATGTATTGCTATCTGTAAGGCAACAAAAGAGACTTTAGAAAGATGAAATGTGACAAAAAATGCAAGGAACGTTGTGCTGGTCTGCCGATATGTATGTGCAAAGGCGTAGACTGGACTATATGTGGATTGGGGCAGCATCTTTGTGTCATTTTCATTTTGTGGTCGTTCTTATTATATGAATGGGAAGCAAATAGCTGTTACATTGTATTTGGCAGTAAAATTTTGGCAATAAAATGTTTCGCAACTTTATATTTCCCGCCGAAAACACACACGGGAGCTTTCACCGCTAAATTGCCGTTCATAAAGACGGTTAACTGAATATCTGCAGTCACTCAGGGCGTTTCAGACAGGGCAGGCATTAGAAAAACCTAAAGCATTTTGGTGAGTAGAGAGGAGGACGTGGCAATCTTGCATACAAGGACTAAAGGGACCACCTTCCCTGACCCTGTGGTAACTGTTTCATTCTTTGTAAACTTCAAAATTATTATGTTAATTGAAGAGCCACCTGGTAACGATGGCTCTGAAGAGACTCTTCTTGAGAGGATTTTAATCTCTCTGCAGTCCAATGTTTTGTTTAACTCGTGTGGACATTTTTTGGGTGGAATTTGTCAGTAGCGCCTCAGAAATTGGTCCCTCGGTAATCAGGAAGTATTTGTGCTGGAAAAGCTAATAGTGAACGCTTAGAGTGAGTAGCAACAATACAAAACCACATCTAGCGACAGTTCTTCTGCAAAGCATCAACTCGATGGGTGATGCCAATGACTTGTGCTTGTCTGTCTAAACGTCAATTCCTGACAAACCTATTGATAAACTCGGACTGCTCGATAAATACAGTGTACATTCAAGAAATACTCATATCAATTGCTGGTTTAATTAACGCAGTAATTGTCCAGCAGCAGTTATAAAATAAGATAATTAACAATTAGGAGTATTTTAACACAAAGTGAATATTTTGTTTTAATGATTGAAACCTTCAAGAGGGAAACTACTTGTGAGTCCACGAGCAAATGCTTGATGCTAAGCGGAGTCTCCAAACTATAACATTAAAGGCAGACAAGATAATTACGATTATGTCGAAAAGCGCATTGCACAAAACGGAAAATATCTTTTGTGAGCAGAGAGGCAAAAGGAGTTGAAACCCGCAGGAGTCATGCATGCGTCGACTGTAAGGAACACCTCCCCTGACCCTGTGGTAACCGTTTCATTCTATGTAAACATCAGAAATGTTATGTTAAGAAAATCATCACCTCGTAAAGATGGCTCCGAGTGGACTCTTCTGACTGGGAAGTTATGTAATATATCCTTTTCTCGAGTTTTGAGTTTTTCCTTTTCTGTAAACACTATATAAAACAGAAAGAAAGAAATAATAGTATTGCTAACCCCACTGGAAAGTTACGAACGATATTAAGCAAGCCATTTCAAGGACCTAGCGCGCCGATCGACCAGAATGAATAAAAGTTTTTGACGGACTTATTATAAATTTAACTCGTGTGAAAAAAAATTGTGGTGGGAATTTGTCAATGGCGCATCAGAAATGTGTTCCCTTCGGTTATCAAGAAGTACTTTTGCTTGAACAGATAAACTATAAAGCAAATACAAACAAGCAAATTTATTTGTTACAGGACTTTATATTGTTTGAAAAAGAGGTTTGAAGTTTTGGGAAAACACGTATTCACCAACTTTAACTGGTAGGGGTATTTAAGCACAAATTAAAAAGTTTTGTTTTAGTGCTTGATACCTTCAAGAGGGTAGTAACTTGTGTATCGAGCAAATGCTTGTTGGTAAGCGAAGTCTCCAATCAAATCTGTAAAGCAACAAAAGACAATTTAGGAAGGAGATATGTGGAAGAGCTCGAGGAACGCTGTGCCACCAAGTATGTTCAAAGGCTTAGGCTGGACATCTTGGGTTTGGTCAGCGTCTTCGGGCCATTCGATGTGGTGAATGGGAAGCAAACAATTACGCAAGGTACGGTATCCACCACTTTGGTTCTTGACGTTTTTCATTTACTCCCCGAAAAAGAAATGGATTCGGTTTGCAGACTATTAAATAAACTGCCACAAACCCCATGTTCTACAATTGCATCGAATTTTGCGGACGTACGGAGCTCATATTTTAGGTTTGTCCAGTCAGTGCAGTAAGCAGTCTGCAGTCTAATTCATTTTCATGAAAACGTAATGCTCATGCATTTCACTGAGTGCATACATGAATATCTATCCGAAATCATGTTCATCAAGTCCAACCTCGTCCTCGTTTTCAAAAGAAACTCCTAAGTGGGAAAATCGGTTCCTGTATCCTGATTCGATACAGCAACACAACTCAAATTGTTGTTCCGTAGTTGTGGGGACAAACACTCGTCGCTACGAGGTATTTGTGGGGAATAAAAACGCTATGGGGACAGCAGAAAGTCCCCATAACTCGGTCCTGATTTGCCTAACAATAAAAAAACGTCCCCTTAACGCGGTGTAGGCCTACCAACGTACACAGTCATACATTTCTATACGCTCGAGGACAACGCTTTTTGTTTTTCTTTGTCCCTGTAATTTAACACTTTCTCGTAGACAAAGCACTTAACCATATGATGAAGACTGTTTTCAACAAAAGACCCATTGCTCGAGTCGTGGACCCCCTATTGTCACATTCTTGTTTGCACTTTGCCTTTCAGGAAGACATCCCTTAAGGTCAATATTTGACCTTCGGTCCATCGTGGACCTTATGGTCCCCTATTGTTCAACGTCCACAATTTGATTGTGTATGGGTGTACACCTTCACGCACACACCATTTTCTCCTTTATAGTATTGCGTTGAAGTGATGCAGGCTGGATAAGATTGGAACATTTTTAACTTTGAAGAAAATGATGTTTTCCGATCTCAAGCCGCGACTAATTGATTCTGTTTCTACCCCAGATCATTTTTGAGCAAGAGTTTTGAACATACATGGATAAATGCTCAAATAGACCTTTATCAGCTGCCACCATTTCAGTATATTCCCTGTATCAAATAACAGTACTGAATGATGTTGTTTTGTGCAAAAACATAAGAAAATGGTTTCATTGATTTGAATGGGGAAATTCAAATGGCAGCAACATGATAATGGTCTATATACCAGGGTGAGATAGCAGGTTGTGGTCGGAGCGTACTGTTCGACAACATGCAAACCAGATTGAGTCAACTCGCTATAAATATGTCGAACCCAGAATTTGATGATAAACACAAATTGCGCCGTGCTGTTAGATGTCTTGAAGTCTTACTTACCTATTTCTTCACTGAACGATATCAGGGTTCTAAACCATTCTGCCTCTGTAGTAACCTGCTCGCTGTAGGGATCACCGTATCGACAAAGATTCACGACGCTCTTGCAGTTGCGGATGAGAAGGTTGTAATCAATCAGCTTTTTGTCTCGGTGCATTTTCGTTGCCACTTTAATGATAACGGCAGGATCCAAAGGAGGTAAGACTTTGTCTCTTGAGTTGTTGATCCTCACCTTTTCAGAACCGCCGAGAATCCTCCCAATCGTATCAGCTCGTATCTCGGTTTTTCGACTGTCAGATGCACTGCCTGATGTCTTCTTTTCGGAGAATGCTGCTCCTCCTCCGAATATACCGAAATGAATGACAGCGTGTTTCATATCTTGGTATCTACCGACGTATACACCCCAGTGTGCGTACACGCCGCGGTCGAACTCCAGCCTATCACCGAGGCACACTTCGTCTTCCAGGTCTTCGATTTCCGGAAAGGTACACCAGTCACTCACGATCCCACAATTGTTCTTGCTTGCCATGTCCCAAGCTTGTCGAATGGTGGTTCAGTGTTTGCAACTTCAGATGAAGACAAAATAACGACAGTAGGGCATCGGGTCAGTTGTATTCACTGTTTGATGGTTTTCCTGTGTGCATGTGCATAGGGAATGAGGATGGACAGGTAGACAATAGGATGAAAGTGATAGAGAGATGTCAAAATAAAATGTATTGTGTACATATTATAAAACTATCCTTCACATTGCCGTAGGGATTGAGTTGGAATGCTGTCAATGCAACACTATTACGTAGCACTAAAAACAAGAGGATTCTGCATTACTCCATTGCACTTTACGATTAATTCTATAAACAATCACAATGTCCATTGATAGATTTGGAACTACAAAGTCTGCTTTTCAGCAGGTCTGGAAAAGTGTTGGTCTTTCGTTAGCTTTGTTTATACTCAGTTCGACAGAATTTTAATTTCAAAAACCTAATTTTTCTGTCCAGAAATTTCACATTTTCTATTTGAAAACTAGATGATTTCTTATGTCAAAAGCTGTAAATTATGACAAAAAAATTGTGTCCGACATTTCTGACTAGAGATACATATGTTTTAAGTTATAGTCAACAGTTGCAAGGTCAAAAGTTCAGTGAACTGTAACTCACAAACCGCATGACCCAAATAGTGGGGCTGTTGAGTGATACGATTGTGCACTTCGTGACTAAAGCATGAAACTTCGCGGTTTGGTTCTTCATGCCATGAAGAAAGTTTTCAGATGTAGAGACATTTCATATTTGAAATGTCTCTACATCTGAAAACCTTTGAGAGGTCAATGACCTTTACATACATTATTTATAACAATTGTTCTTGAAAACACCACTTTCCTATGACCCAAGTCTATGTCTTTAGGCCATGAAAATAAAGATCAGATGTGAAAGCAACAAAATATTTGACCTTTAGTGACCTTCCAGAGGTCAATGACCTTTGTATACATACTAATCATTGTGATTTACTCTTTAAACCCAAACTTTTTCAAGAACAAGTCTAAATATAAGGCGTTCGTACTATGATTTTTTTATATATATATATGTAGGGCATTTCATATCTGACCTCAAGAGGTCAGAAAAACCTTGTATGCTTATTTATAGATATTTATAGGATTTATTATTCAAAACCCAAATATTTCGTGACTCAACACTAAAAGTTGGCTTTTTGTGACATGAAAGGAGTTTTCTGATATGGGGACAACATATCTAACCTTTGGTACCCTTTAATAGGTCAATGAACTTTATTTACTTTATTTTTCGCTATATTTTTATATTTATTCGTCAAACGCCTTTATTCGTAACCCAAGCCTCAATATTGCAAAAGAAAGGCATTACACCTATTATTACACAGTCATGTGAGGAAATCCCACCAAAAATTGGGGATGACATCTGACCTCCATTTCCCTTTTTCAATATTTTTTTTTAATATCAACAATCAACAATCAACATCAACAATAAGCGATCCGCTTCGAGTTACCTCTGAAAGGTCATCGGAGGTCAAGTATGTTCAGCTTTTGGGTTTTTTTTCATGTGACCAATTTTTTTTCAATAATTATGCTAGATTGCTATCAAAACATGAATCCTTTTTTAAAAGATAATATGCAGTAAGTCCAGGTATTGTCGAATACATGAACATAAGATTAAATTTCGACACTGAGTTCCCTTCAACCTCATGTCACAGCTCTTGTAATGACTGTTCACTGTGAAATAGTAGTGAAATTTAACATGTCTTATACTTGTGTAAACAATATGTACAAAAGGAAATTATTAGCTATCACAGATTGATAATCCTTTGCAAAAAGCAGTCTTGTATTTTAGTTATGACCAATAAACCAATTTGTTAGTACCCGCCAATTTCAGTATTCTGAAGGTTGTACTGGTTTTAAAACATAAAATGTAGTTTAGTGTCTTTCCTCCTTTAGTATGAAAACTTCACATTTTAAAATATCCGAAAAGAAACCTTTTCAATCAGATGACTCATTTTACAGAGACTCGCTTTAATTTGTACATGTAGAGATGCCAACCTCAGCAACAGGAACCCTAACAAAATACGTTGGACGCCCATGTTTGCCCTGAACTTTTATGATATCTTTATCTCGAGTCCCTAAACTAGATGCAATTTTGACTGAGCGCAGAATTTTAAAGTTGATGTAAGTCAGATGTCCTATCAATTACGATATATTCCCCAAGTTGTTTGTTTTCTGCTTCAAGAGTTTCTATTTTCCCTTTCAATTCTTCAAACTCGCTCACGGGTGCCTCACCACGCGCTTCCTCTACACTTTTTTCCACATGCGCTTTCAGTTTTCTGTCACGTTTTCCGCCGATATGACGCTTAGGAGCACCAACATGGCGCTTGCAATCTACGCGATTGTAAACACTAGATCAAACAAATCTACTACTTACTCCTGTCCCACGTATTTAACAGAGTTTCCTAACCTCACGAGGCATTCTTAGGCCCTAAACGTAGCATTATACTAAACTTTTTGTGATAAAATAAGTTATTGCTGCGAGCACAAGATCTAGAACACTTGGAAATCTCTACGGAATACGTGCGCGTATGCATGAGACGTGTCCCCTGAATCCATAGCACTGTAATCAACCTGTGTTAATGTAAACAAGGCACCATGTCACTAAATGTCCCAAAGGATCCGATAGAAAGCGCTGTTTTAGAATTCAAATTTTGCGGGCGGTGCCGTAGATACGTTGAGTTCATGGCCTCATAATGTCGTCATTACCCGTCATTTCCAATTGTATTAAATTAAAAGGAATGTACAACATTTGCTTTTGCTGCAATTTTCCGACATAAATATATTCCGAGTACTAGTAAGTTATAGTAAATATTGTTAAACTGACTTGGTTCAGGTTTTGGGCTTGTAGATTCTGAAAAAAAACAAGAAAACCAATCATGCTCTCGTAGTCTGGCTCCCTGGCCCCACTTAAGATGAAACGGAGCAAATAGACTTTGGGGAATTGTTAGATCAGAGAATCAGTCTTGCTGGCTTGAACCATTTTCGCAGGTGTGTAATCCATTGCAAAGAACATGCGAAAGAACTAAATATAAAAATTGGAAAATACAATTTTTTGCTTGAAAATTTGGGCACAACAGGAGCCACTAATTTACAGGATGCTTTAGACTTTCATTACCTATCAATCCAGTAAGGTATTTCATGATAATTTGATCATTTCGTTTTTTGATGTTTGCAAATGTTTTATCTTTCCTTTATAAGTGTTTTCTATTTAATGATTGTATACAATAGGAACCCAAATGTTATTTTTCGATGAAATTTCCTCGTGCCAGATATCACTTTTATCGAAACAGCTTGTGTTTGTCCACAAATACATTTCTAGTTTACATTTTGTTTGGTTACTGAGATGTGGTGTTGTTGGTCATATAATGGCACGTTCGGCAACCTAATGTCCCTTGTGCCAAACAAAAACTGAGATCTATAATAAATGATCAAAACCAAACGTGACACTTGTTTCCATGGTATCAAGACGCACGCTCAATATGCTCTGGCATAAGCGCGCTCGATACACGTCGTCTGGTTTCCATGGTATCGAGCCGCACGATGCCAAACAAATGAGGTACATGATTAGTCGCAGCATGGAGCTATGAAACGTTTTCAGCTCCATGTATGCGTGTTAAAGAACAGTTGGCTGCAATTGGCTATGCTTCTAAGTAAATTTGTGTATGTGATATATATTGGGTTAAAAAATAACCTGTACATTTGGCGTTTACTTTCGTGACAAATGCAGGTGACGTGGAACTTTGTCATTTGATTTGTCTTGACTATGTGCAATTTAAATTTAAAAAAAAGGAAAAGTCTAAATATCAACCTTTCTCGGTATAAGCATTTAGATATTTTAATAGATGCATTCTTTAGGAAACTTCAAGTGTAATTAAACATGTTACTTACATGTTGCTTCCGGTCTGATGATGTCAAAAAAGTGCATAACGAATATAACTAATTTAAAACATTTAAGGTTAAGTGAACAGTTTTTCAGACACTTCGGTTTGATGGAGTCACAACGGTAGGGATGCCCATTGCAATGCAGCGTAAGGCAGCTGACATCTTAACTTTGCCAAAAAGAAAATAGTGATCCTATTCATAACATAGATTTTTTTCGTTTCGGTGATGTAAATTCAGTATTAGATTTTGCCCTTCCATCTGATGAATAGTTTCAATGTGGTACCCGCTGCTAGAGCAGATTCGAACCAGCCAACCGAACCTGCAAGCTCGGTGGTCGAATGGTAAGACTGTGTACTTGGAAAGCAGGAGGTCGTAGGCTCGATTCCCACCCGAGTGATTTTGTTTCTAACTTTCACTCGGGAGATTACACAACGACGGAACATCGAGGAAAGAGAACTCACTTCCAGGGGACAAGAATGGCGCTTTTGAGAGGTAGAAACGCTAATATTTTAAAACAGGGATCTGGGAATTATGCGTCACAGCAAACAATAGCGTCTACGCGACGTTAGAGCCCAGAAATGGGCACGCTACGGGCTTCCAGGGACTCGCTCGACAAGCCGTATCATTTTTTTCCAACAACGGACATGTATAACAAATGATTGTAATTAGCAGGCTTCGAGAATCTCGCTGCCAAACACTTCCTGCTCTCTCACCCTGGTATGGGATTATACACTTTAACAATTAGGTAGCGACACTTTAACGATGTAACTGGGGACGCTATCAATTGATTGCAAAGTTATTCACCCCAAATTAGGCACCGTTTCAAAATGATTGGTAAAGATTAATTGCAACTGTGGCTTAGACCTATCTGTAACTTATCGGGTTTGACAGACTATTGAAATGTGAGAACATTCCATCAATGTAGATAGGGACGCCATTTTCAGATCGAGCACACTAATCCTTCCCGTAAAACACAAATCTAAAATGATTGAAAATTTTGTTTCGGTATATGTGACCCGCTCTGCAAAAATGAGTCACATGTCTCCAAAGCCACTTTTGAGCTAAAGGTCTTTCAAAGAATGTTGCACAGTGTTTAAGCAATTGGAATCCTCAACAGTTTGGTTTGATGAAAATGGACATTTTAAAATAGAATTTAAAATGTTGAGGATTCCAATTGCTTAAACACTGTGCAACATTCTTTCAAAGACCTTTAGCTCAAAAGTAGCTTTGGAGACGTGACTCATTTTTTGCAGAGTGGGTCACATATATACCGTCAAAATCGCTTACATATGCCCTTTTAAAGGGGTCCTCATATTATTACATCGCTAAAATTCATGTAGGTGCTTGGCCTATTGTTAGCAGAGTATTGTTGATGTTAAAGTGAAATATGTACATCTTATAACAGTGGCCGGGAGGTAAGAAGGTCTACCAGCCTGGCAGCAAAAATAGGAGAATGTGTGCAGAAAAACACAGCAATTGCCTGCTAATCTGCCCACTTGATCTAAACCTTTGACCAGCCCCTCTCTAGCAAACTATGTTGTGAACCTTATTTCATTATCACGATTTTAACTCTTTTGTTTAATACAAGTTTAAGTTTTTGATTGTCAAAATTTTTGATCAATTTCCCGATGCGACACATTACATTTACGCAACTTAAAATGAAATTAGTATTTGGTTTTACATATTACAAACAGCTGATTTTGTCATGTGTCCCGATTTCGTGGAATGACCCTCATCTGTGAAATGATCATCTATACCACTACTTCATAAACCCTCTATGATAATACAATAACTTCCTAGATAATCAAAAGAAAGAGATTATAATATGTTCTGTTACTTACCACACGAGATATAATCCTCACAAATCGAAACAATCAGCAACTATCCACCACACACGCACACACACGCCAAAAAAATTGCTACTATTTCAAAATGGAGATCGGGTAAAAATAGATGCGTCACACCCTACAATAGTGCCTACGCATCACTAGGGCCTATAAGTGCAATGGCACACGGCAGGCTTCCAGGTAGCTTGCACGGCCAGCTAGCCGCATCATTTCCTTTTTTTTTCTGCAACGGACATTATAATTAATGATCGTAGTAAGCAGACGTTACTTGGTAACTGAAACCAAGCTGAGCTGGTTCCCATGGTTTCGCTGCCAAACACTGTCTGCTTTATGATAAGCGGCAGGCTTCCAGGTATTTGGCCACGGCTAACTGCATCATTTACTTTTTTGTATGCCAGAGACATGTATAATCAATAATTTAACATGAGCAGGCCCCACTTGATGGGAACCAACCCATGGTGTCGAGCAGCAAACACTCAAGGGCGGATCGGGGGCAAGGGGCCATGCCCCAACGAACCCCACGCTGTAATTTTGTGACCCACTTTTGGGGGGACCAAACTTTTTTGGGCCCCCAAAAATTGTGTTCTGGATCCGCCCTTGCAAACACTACCTGTTCTCTCACCTCATTATTGGATTAGCTGCAACTTGAAGCTCTGCAAAATTTTGTAGCGACATCTTTCCATGCTAAAAACAAACATTGCACAATGTTTCATAGTCTGGTGCCTGGCTGTGGTTAAAAGTAGTTTTTAATTGTGTGTGCGGTGTCTGGGGTAAAACAGAATTACCTATACGTATGGCGTTTACTTTTGTGTAACGCACATAGGGTGATATGCAAAAAAAATAGCAAAAGTATGAAATTCGAACCTTTTTCGGTTTAACCAGTTGGTGAATAAGCGAATATGGCATTTAGCCTATATTTGATGCTATATCTCAGAATAGCTGATTCAATGACTCCAAACTCGAAATTGATATTTAAATGATGATCTTTTAAATTGGGTTAAAGTGGTCAGAAATTACATCGCATCGCACCACAGAGCATCTAGAATCCGAAATTTTGAGGGGCCCGTCAGCGGGCCCTGAACCCCACGGCTTCGCGCTCGTATTACTTCTGATCAAGATATGGTCCTTCCCTCCCCACTTTGGAGAAGCGATTGACGCCCTTGGCTGACATTTTACCCTTGGCAACACACAGTCATCCCAATATTGGTTCTGAAATATGGATTATAGCTCAATGGTTTGCCCTCCCCCACGTTGCAGAAGCGATTGACGCCCTTTGCTGACTTTATTTCGCAACACACAGTGATCCCACTAGGTTCCCAGTTAATTTAGGAAAGAGAATTCACTTCTTGAGGGAAAAAGAAAAACGTTCAATATCCCAACAAATATTCCACTCAACGTAAAATGCAGCTATATATCCACACACCCACACAAAATGGCGCTACTGAGAAGCAAAAAGGTCCATGTTTCAAAACAGATCGGGGAAAAAAAGGATGCGTCACAGCACAAAATAGCGTCACCGCGACATTAGCCATAAGGTTCTTCAACGGACAGGCATAATAAATGATCATGATAAAAGCCAACCTGGTTTCCATGGCATCGAGCAGTACGCTCCACTGCCTGCTTTCTCACCCTGGTATTGGATTGATTGCCTCATGGAGCTATAATAATAATAATAATAACAATAATAATAATGGCATTTATATTGCGCAAAATACGTTAACATATGTTCAAATGCGCATTTAAATAAAAATTACTTGAAGGATAAAACTGTACTACTTAAACCAAAACTACGATACTATACCATTTGTGAGTAAAACCAATATACAATCAAAATTTACAAGCTAAACATTAAAATTTCGAATGAACCATTAAAAATCACCACATGCACAATTACACATAAAAAGCTTTCTGAAATAAAAAGATGTTCACCTCGCGTTTACAAGTCCCCGGTGTTTCTTGGCATCTAATTTGACCAGGTAACTGGTCCTAAAGCCGAGGACCAGCTACCATAAATGTTCTCCATAAAAGCTACCATAAAAGCTATAAAACGTTTTGTAGCTCCATGTGTGCGTGTGTAAGACTCTTGCACACGAAATAAGTCAAATAACTGAATACGACTAAAAATAAGCAATAGACAAAACAGGACTGAATATTAGCCAAAGCAGGCCTTAAAATCGTCAACACAGGATAGGACAGAAAAGCAGTCAAAACTGGACTTCAAAGTAGCCAAAACACGATTGAAAATTAGTCAAAACAGGGCTGAAAATTATACAAAACAGGACTGAATATTAGCCAAAGCAGACCTTAAAATTCGTCGTCAATGCAGGAGAGGTCTGAAAAATAGTCTATAATAGGCGAAGAAAAGTCAAAACAGGACTGAAACTTAGTTACATCACTGCAGGACTGAAAGGTATGGTTCAAATGTGATTATCGATTTAAATGCAAATCCTAGATAGCTGCCAAGATGGCGGCCACACGATTCCATAGGAGAATAATAGGATCAAAATGGGATCATATACTTCTTTACTAGGTACCTTAAGGAATAGTCAAAATATATAATTTTTAAAGATATACAAATATGTCGTCGGGCTGCATGGGGACCCCTTTTTCCTACTTGAATAATTTACAAATTTGAACAAGTGCATTCTGTAGGGATTGATCAGTTCAATTGCACATTACAGTTGTTAGTTTTCGGTGTAAAAATTGGTCAACACATGAATGAAAATTAGTCAAAACAGTCATGTAAATGACGGAGTCACGCCAGAATGAACATTATAGTCAATACCAATTATTAAAATGCAAAAACAGAACTAAAAATTAGTCCAAAACTATTGACAATTCGTCAAGGCAAGCCTTAAAATTCGCCCAACCGAGACTGACGATTAGTAAAAACAGGACAGAAAATTATTTTAAAAATTAATAAATTTAGTCAAAACACTAATTGAAATTGGTTTAAAATTCAAACTGTTTCGGTCGAAGCATGAATTTGAACAAATGCATTCCTGAATGATCGATAGGTGTAATCACATTTTACGTACACGTTTCCTCCGGCTTGACGACTTCATCAGTAAAATGTTGCATAATGAATACATATTTAATTTAAACATGTTACACATGCAAAATAACGTAAACAGAATTTCTGAAAATATACAAATATTGCGAACGTATTTTAAATGAATTAATAACACCTAACTTAAGGTTTGATGAAGTCACGGTAGTAGGATGCCATTGTCAGTAATGCAGCTCGCATCTTTATTTTGGCAACAGTGATGGCCAATAGTTTTCAATTGATAGATTCTAAATATACAAAAAAGCATTACTAAAAACATCAATTTTAAATTCTCCGTACAGCAACCTCAGGCCTGATTTGGTCACATTTTGAAGCTAAGCATTTTTTTCTTTGAAGTATGGTTTTTAAATGTATAAATCAGATGTCTTAGCATGTCACTAGAGGGCGGCCTTTAAACATGTAACAAGAGAGAGAATGCACTTTTAGGGTGAAACAGAATAAATGTGAAATTATCCTGCTTTTGAGCAAACAAACCTTCAACACTGTGACCATTATTGACCTGGAGTATCTGCCCACAGTGCTTCAAATAATCTATTAAAATCTATTAAAATTTGATTTGAAATCAAATATTGAAATTAACTCGCCTGATGTTCAAGTATTCTTCGCGAAAATGACTTCTGTCAAGAGCCTTGCCCTCCCCCACCACAAAATATCCTTAACCATTATTAAGTATACACAATCTGAAACGCTGATCCACACTCAAAATTGGGATGGGAAATGATTGAAGCTTAAAATCCTTCAGCAACATAACAGCCGTGAGGATTAAACTTTCATTCAACTGATTTTCTACACAATATTGAATCACAACTTCCCGAAAAGGGCTATTTTGTTCGTTTGGCTTACCATACTAACCTGTTGATTGTTATGCTAATTAAGCGCGCGCAAGCCAGCTGTCAAAAGTTCACACAACTTTTCATTGTCGTGTGGGATACAGACATACACACACGTGTTTCGATGTGGTGAGCGCCATTTTTAGCGACGCGTGCATGAACAAGTTAGAAGTGTACAAGGAATATAAACAAGAAATGACTTGGGAAAGCGTGAGTTATGCATATCATGCAAGGAATGTTATTTTGTAGAATATGTTCGTCTTTTGCTCTGTGAGTACGGGTGCTTGTTCGACGGGACTAGCGAAGCGGTAACCGCTGGACTGCTACAGCATGCCGCTAGGAGTGCTACATTGTTAGGCGTACTACATGTAATTGGTGAGTTCGAAGTTTGTGTACTTTAGAACCCCTCTAAATGTCCAGTTCCTACACGGTTTTTATTGTTTCAAAATAACTTCATGTCAGAGTAAACTTCTTTTAATTCCAGCCACCATAGTTATGTTATTTTGACCGGTAGTTTGGGTAGAAAATGAGGTTTTCGTATCCAGTTTTCTTGTTTGTGCCCAGCGAATCATTCACGGTTTTGTACACTCAGTCATGGTGCATACATTACATTGAGCTGGCCATTTTCCGTTGCCTTTGATGGGTAATTGTTCTCAATACATAGCATCCAAACTAAAACAAATCACCGCCCACCTGCCATGACATTCATGTTGCTTTCCATAGTCGCCAGCTTTTTTTTTGTGTGACTCTTGAGCTATAAAGGCGTTATTTATAGGAGATGGTCCTAAGCTCCTATGTTACTGATTATCTGTGAATTTCTGTATATTTGCTGGTCCCAGAGGGCCAGCCTACAGTCCATCATGTAGCTATCGGACTGACTCTCTGCATGGTTTTTACCTTTAAAGTAGACTTGCTTAAGCCTCACCGTGGCCCCCAAAATACCTCAGCTGGATATCGACTCCTCGTAAATTATAATGGTCTTCGACTTTTTTTAACGAAATATGCCAAGTCTGTTTTTGTAATTACTTTGCACATAGCTAATATTGTGCACCTTCAATTGGACTAAGTCAGTCTAAAATACCTGGTCCGATAATTAGTATTTCACACATCTACCGAATTTTATCAGTAGTAAATCTTGAGAGAGGGTTGGGATCGGTTCCAAAAATAAGTAGAATGCTGAAGTTTCTAAGTGTATTCTCAATTAGTAGATTGTATACTTTTTCTCTCCATCCCCCCTCCCGCACGCCTTCTTTCATACCCCACCTTCATGTCGACCCCCTCACCGTTTCCTGATAACTAGGTTCGCCCTTGTTTATGTAGAGAATGGTTTGGTGGTGGAATATTTTGTTCACTCTGTCAGTGTCTTTGAACAGCTCTTTTCTCGAGACAAGACTTGAGGGCAAGAATAAATGTGAATTTTTCCATGTTATACTCTGAAATAGATTTAAGAACCGAACAATCCTTCACACGTCAATTCCGTACATAGATAGACATCTTTAAAACAATTCGCATTCAATAAATTTCTACTTAGCTTTTATTTTCAAGAAGTTGTCATTAAGTGATACAACAGTTTGCAGAACCATTGAAGTGTCAGAACTGACTTATTAATGTAAGGTTTCAATCAAAAGACAAAAAAGAGAGAACATTAAAACAAATTAAAGTAGACAAGCCAACTGAAGGTAAAATCAAATTTATGATAAATTTGTTTTTTGAAATGATATGACTACATGTATTTGGGACAGTTAAAGAAATTTCATGAATGCTTCTCACTGTACCTTTAACATACATATGTTGAAAGTCGAGGTAGGGTTTTCCCCTCTTTGTATTTGTTTGTTTTTTGTGATGTAATGCATGCAGCAGCTTCGTGGGATTTTAATACAAGCCATCGTACATGTAGTATCTGTTTTGTTCTTAGAAATGCAGCCACACATTTTAGTACGTCGGTCGGTGTAAAAAGAATGTATGGCGAACACAATGCAAATAATGTGCGCCCCGGGTCTTCTGTTAGGGGAATTCCCAAGTTATGTCCACAATTTTCGTGTCATACTTTGCTATCGTTTGCAATGACAACTTCCATTCTATGGAGTTGTAGGTCGGAAGGAACGAATTTAAGTTTTCTCCATGAATTACGCTTTATTCACTCATTGGAATTGCATGAACTATATCTTCACTGTTTCGCTATGGTTAATTTCTGACTAGTAATCTTCACCTAGCTCTAATTTTTGTGGGAATAATAATATTGTTGGTTGGTTCACCAAGACATTATCATGTTTATACTTAAAAAGCAGTAAAATCGCATAAGGAAAATAGTTGAGAATTCAATCATGAAAAAAGGCAAAATGTATGGACAGCCTGATCTACTTTTTTACGATAAACAGAAAGCAGCAATACTTGACAGTAACTATAAATTTGCAATATGATAAAAAAGCTATAGTAATTTGACATGTGTTATATCAATCAAGGTAATTTTATGCCACTGACAAAAGCAGGTTTGTTTTACAAATCAAACTCTTAAAACGGTTTTTTAGTATAAACGAGTTAACATTAACAACAATAAAATCAAATAAGTATCAATTTCTTACTATTTTATAGATAAGCAATTGATAGTGTAAAAGTTTAAGTACAGTGATCATGAATCTGCCTATTTATCAATACGATGCAGCATTGCTATTGTCTACACATACTGCTTGATATATTTAAAGTGTAACTTAGATTCAAACTTAATTAATGAAATGAAAAATGTTAGTAAGTGCAGGTACTGGTTGGTGTGAAAAGAACCTTAAAACTTATGACGCCCTTTTCAATACATGTTTCTACCCAATAATTGTGTTGATTAATGCATTACTTTTCCGGGAAATTCAGCTTTGATATCTTTGGTTACTTACATTACTTAATATTTCAACGATTTCACCTCGAAAATATATATTGTATTCATATTCCTAGCAATGAAAGTTATAAAAGTTGTTCACTTTTGAGTGAGACACTGGAAAACAAATTCCACCAACATTAGCTGTTGAATTATTTCGTCACAAAAGTTGGATTATTGGCTGCCAGTTAATAATTCGGCTGTCGCGGGGCGGGTTATTTCTTCACAGAATAGCTCTTTTCAGAGGATTACAGACACCATCAAATTGGAAGAATGTATACTTTTTTCGTAAACAAAAAATACAAACTGAAAATACGTTTTGAGAACAAAATCAGTTTGTGAAGATTATGGGGTATGCACCTTTAGACTGATCAATATGAAAATATGGGTAAAGCTATTAATTTCATTTATCACATTCGAGTGTACTATGTTTACATTTTAAAGAAAGCATTGTGTTTATAGTACTACCAAACTTTGATATTTAGATTTAAACAAAGTGCAATATCCACAAACGGTTTAATAAAACATCTCCTATTTGTTATTGTAATATAATGAGCGTACGTAAATGTAGTATAACTGTAATGGGAATTGTCTCCAATACAAGGTGTATAAAAAAATGCAAACTAAATATAACGGAATGCCATTATCATAATGAATAATATAGGTATTACAATGAGACATCAAACGTCCAAATCCGATCATATTTGACAGAGTTATGAGTAGTTTTCAAAGTGATGTCAAATTGACCATGGGACCAAGTTTTCAATTAAAGGCATTGGGACACAAAAAAACCTAATTGCCTCTGTGTGGATATTTGCCTGGCCTACTAAAAAAAAAATGTTTTTATCTAGTAAACAAAATTCAAGACACATACGAGCTATCAGTTATCCAGTTTGTAAACATGTTTGCATGCTAAACATTTTTAGCACAAGGTGATAGCAAGAAAGTGTTAAGAATTGTGTTTACTAACTAAACACATTCTACGTCTGGCATTTCTGTTTTTTTGTTTGCATTTTTTGATACACACTGTATAACTGAATAGGTATGATGTTGTAGAGGAGAATTTTAAAACCTGATTTTGTAACCCACATAGCTCAAGATAATACTAAGAGAGCCGAACCTCTAACAATCAGCGCTAGTCAAAACTAGCTGCTGGATAATTCTTTTTTTAATATGACGAATTGGGTAAAAGTCAATTGATGGAAAATGAGACATAAATGAAATTCTTCCGCGGGTTAAACTACTCACTCAAAGCAAAACATTCAGTAATAAAAAAAAATAGCATCTACATCCGCACTTGATACATTTAAACGTTTATTTCAGATGAGGCACAAAGTCTAGTTGACAATCAAAACCATAAACAAAAAAACAAAAAAAAGTTGGAAGGTCTGGAAAGCCTAAGCTACACATAATATCAACAAAGAGAAAGTAAATATTATCAAGACAATTCATTAGCTACAGTATCTTGATTCTGCAAAACAATTTCATACCACTAATTACAAGCGACTTTGGTTTTGAATGATTTAAATGATCCCGAAGAAAGGGAAAGACCTCTTGAATTTAATGAGCATCAATGAAAACAAAATTCAATAGCGTTAATTTCATGCTTGTCTTTTTACCAGCAGTTTGCAATAATATTTTAATACATATACAGTTTATCTGGGCCAACACAATTTGCTGTAGCATCGTTATCGTATACATAGATACAACTTAGAATGAAGCATAATGAAAAAAATAATGTCAGTTATTTCAATTACCTTTCTTTAATCACGGTCATCTCTACAAAAATAGCAGTCATATCAATTTGTATCACATTTTAAAGCAGTTGACAATTTCTATGTAAACGACATACAGGGTGAGTCAAAAAAGCGGAACCCTAACCCCAAAAATATAGTTCATATTTAAAAAAATATTTTGTACCAAAAATAATAATGACTGGAAGGCCAATTTCAAAAGCCACTTTTAGATGGAAAAAAATACTGAAATTGCCCAATCCGTTCAAAGAATATCACCATTTAAACGCAATGACCGTAAAACCTGTCTCGTCCAAAAAAAATCAATTTGTTGTGTGTTTTGACTGTTTGGAACAACAAAGAAAATGGCCCAGAATACTTGTTTCAACAACTGTCAGTCACCAACTTTAGCACACAATACTTTGATTGACAACCCTGCTAAATCAAAAAATAAATATTTATAAAATCTACTTTTTTTAAAAGAGGGCCTTCAAAAGGACTTCGTTGCATATTGTTAATGTTTAAACTAAGATTTCATCGCTGGTGATGTTTGAAGACAATTTTGACGACGGTTGTTGAAATCGCATTTTTTTTTGGACGAGACAGGTTTTAGGGTCATTGTGTTTAAATGGTGATATTTTTTTAATGCATTGACCAATTTCAGTATTTTTTCTCATCCAAAAGTAGCTTATGAAATTGGCTTTCAGTCATTATTATTTTTGGAGCTCCATATTTTTTTTAAATATGAAATATAGTTTTGGGGGTTTGGGTTCCGCTTTTTTGACTCACCCTGTATAACACATTTCTTCAGTTACCCAATTTTCCAAAAATGCATTTCAGCCCTCTGTGCATTCGGAATGTACCTCAGTTTTATACATGCTTCCACACACATATTTAAGAAAATAAACTCACCAACGTGATGCCGTCTGAAATCTTAGCTTGTTTTGGCAATCTCCTGATATTAAAATGCTCCACAGTTGGCGCGTTTTTTCTCAACGTTATGCACCGAATAATATGGTTTTTTTATAAAAATCATTATTTACCCATCACCGGCATATGATGACAGAGATGCTCTATATACGAAACAAATGTTGGTGATACGTTTACGTTATAGTATACCTTATGGCTGGACTAATTACAGCAATTACATAGCTTGCTACTTTTCACCGAACTCATTTTTTTCTTGTATTTTATACGTTTTGACAATGACAATGCTTTCTTATTAAAAAATAAGCTCAAAAACTCAGAGTAAACGCCTACAAACTCTCAATCGTCTTTGTAACAAGAAAATAGCTATCGTTACCCGAATTAATAGGGCCTATGCAGTTGTATAATGTTCTGAACCACATTTTCACGTATTCGTTATGAACACTAACTTTGCATTTTCGTCGGAAAACCGCGTGTAAACATTACTCTCTTAGACTAAGAGATTAAGGCACTAAACAAATATACACCTAAAAACAATAAACCTCAATGAATTACTAGTTTAGTTGATTCTCTTTCAAACAAAATCTGAAGGCTTTAGTTTCTATTTTCTTTCTGAACATATTTACTGCTCTAAGGCCAAAACAGTCTTGGGTTTCTGGTGTCAGCGCGCGCGTCGCCGTAGCCATGCGCGTCGGCAGAATTAAAACGGGTCTGACTTATTCTATGTAAGATAATGTCTCCAAACCGCCAAATTCATTGGTTTGTTTGGAATCCTACTGCTACACAAAACGGCTTGTTTCTAGATGGGGTAACGATCGAGTATAAGCTTTATGTAGCTTCGCTGGGCTCCCATATTTAGTCGGGCACCATTTGCAGACAGTGTAGCAATTTTGCAACTAGACTGAGGAAGCGATGGTCGTGTATCTGTAACCTGTAAACGTTTTTTAATTAGCACAATATGAAAGGGAGCAGACTATTGACCAGCATGACAGCTGATGCACGATGTCCTGCATGGTCCGACGTATCCATTTTTTTCTAATGTTTTGTCTTGACTATCGAAATTTCCCAAGGAATGTTCGTGTCGGTGTCGGTCGAGATCGTAAGTGGGTTCAGAATTCTAAAGCCTTATGGCCTTACTGAGGTCACCTGAAGCTCAACTCCGAGGGATATTTTCGAGAGTTTTAAAAGGATCTAACCGAGATCTGCAACACAAGCCCAAATTTGAACTTAAAAATAATTGGGGGAAAAACGCGTCGCCACACCTCTTTTGGCGCAAGCTCCATACCAGAAACCAGATACTTTTTTACCTACTCTATTGTCATTAAAAAAGGGCCTTACTTTGTTGGAAAATACATTTATTACATGCAGATCCACTAATAAAGAAGGACTCGTTTCTTATCTGCCAAAAGCAGTATGCTTGAAGAGTTTTAGGCTAAAGTACGCAGAAACTAATCATTTTGCGAGTTCATAATCAACGTCAACGATTTTTCCATTACATTACCGCTCAATTAACGGTGATTCATTTGAGAAACTTATCCCACCCTTTCACATTTGTTGTTATGTTGTGATCCTCAACAATGTGTTAAACAAGACGTCACCGTTACTCAAAGAAATAAGAACGGTCCCGAGGTTCGACTCGGTAAGCCTTAGTTAAAGGTTATCATAAATACAAGTCAAATGAGTTTTCAGTATAATTACCTTCATTTGAATTTAGTCACTTGGTTGGTAACATATTTTTCGTTTCTTAACGCCCGTCGACGAAGAAATGACGTTGGTGTTTTGCAGCAGAGAATTTTCCTTACAGATTTGGTCGAAGTTACCTGGATTTAAAAAAAAAAAAGAAGTTTGCAGGGTAAAATGTTGACCTATTATAAGGTCCATGCATTTTGGTTGCTATTACGTGTCAACAGTAGGACCTACGTTTTGAGCTGGTGTTGGTTTTCATGCATAGTTGATCACCACCAGTGGCACTTGCGTGGTTGTCACCGGGTTGTCTTTGCTCCATGATTTCAGGCTCCTCGAAGAGTACAAACTTCTCGGGGCCTCTATCACTGATCAGCTCTGAGAATTAAACAACACATTGCGGTTACAAGAAATTCGGTGAGAACAAAGATTATCATCTGCATTAAATTGGGCCTGGTGAGAATATCGAAACTTAACAATCAGGGTCTCAATAGAATGTTGGACGTTGGTGTTTTACAGCAGAGCCTCTTCCGTAGAGATGTGGTCGAAGTTACCTGAATTTTAAAAAGTAAGAAGTTTGGAGGGTAAAACGTTGACCTATTATAAGGTCCATGCATTTTGGTTACTATTGTGTGTCAACAGTAGGACCTACGTTTTGAGCTGGGGTTGGTTTTCATGCATAGTTGATCACCACCAGTGGCACTCGCATGGTTGTCACCGGGTTGTCTTTGCTCCATGATTTCAGGCTCCTTGAGGAGTTCAGGCTTGTCGGGGTCTATATTACTGATCAGCTCTGAGAATTAATAACAAGATATTGCAGTTACAAGGACAGCTGCTTAGCGATGCAATTCGGTGAGAAAAAAACACTATCATCTGCTTAAGTTGGGCCTGGTGTACGGCTGACCTTTTCAGGATCTTGGGGGGCAGCAATATGCCAACTCCGATCTCAATCTGAGAAGTGGTTAACTTTAAAAGGGGTTCTTTATTACTTTACTGAAGTCATAGTTGAGATCGGAAATGGCACATTATTGCCCCCCCCCCCCAGCTCCTGATAAGTTCAGTCGTACACCGGGACCAACTTTCTAGTTTGTATCTTGTGTCATTAGTTATACCTACCTTTTAGACTTTTGGTTTTTATACATGGTCGATTACTACCAATGACGCTATTATGGTTGTCTCTGGCTTGCTCCATGATTTCAGGCTTCTCGAGGAGTCGAGGATTTTCTGGATCTCGGTCACCGATCAGCT
The DNA here is from genome assembly GCA_029964075.1 of Patiria pectinifera. NCBI lineage: Eukaryota > Metazoa > Echinodermata > Asteroidea > Valvatida > Asterinidae > Patiria > Patiria pectinifera. Next base: position 33,867,515 of record CM057150.1, read on the forward strand.
CTGGGAAATAATAACAAAAAGATGCAGTAATACCGGGTCTGTTAGAGGAAAACACCATGCAGTGCATGGTACACTTAAGTGGTACTCATAGCACATACGAAGCAAAAGTTTCTGCCTATAATTTCATGTAAATTGCACCAGGTGATAGATTTTACCCGAACCATGTTGGTGTAAGTAGGTATACAAGTAGAGTGAAAGGCAACGGTAACGTTTTAGAAGTAGTTTGAGTCATTTGACCAAAAAGTAGCTGCTTTAAACTTTTTAAAAAGTTTTTGTTGTTGAAAAAGTATTACTATTATCTATCAAATTCTACTCTGATTGGCCGCAGTGTTAAGAATCTAATAATGAAAACAGAAACATAAGAGAAGATCGTGCTCCAAAAATATGGCATATTTTTACACGTGTACCTGCCCCTAAAACCCTATCAACCCCATGACATATTTGATCACTAATGCATTGGTTACCACACTTTTGTGCATGATAGGGATAATGTCAACAATAGCGCAGAAGGCATATAATGTGGTTTCGGCATTTTAATTGCTATTGTGTGTCAATATTAGGACCTACGTGTTGAGCTGATGTTGGTTTTTATGCATGACTGATCACCACCAACAATGGCACTCGCATGGTTGTCACCGAGTTGTCTTGGGTCAATGATTTCAGGCTTCTCGAGAAGTTCAGGTTTCTCGGGGTCACTGTCACTGATCAACTCTAAGAATTAATCACAAAGAAAATGCAGTTACCAGCTTTTCAGCTAAGAAATTTTGTGAGAAAGTACATATTAAGCAAACAACAAGTTACCAGCCAAAATGCCATGCAGTGCATAGAACCGTTAATTGGTACTCTGCTAGTTTAATGCTAAACACATACATTTAATGAACAAAAGCTTCTACCCCGAACTATCTGTGTCTAAATAGGCATAGAATTAAGGCCGAGAATAAAATCTGAGAAGTGTTTTACACCATTTGAACAACAGATTACACAGGTAGCTGGTTACCATTAAAATGTGTTCTTTGTAAATCATTACTCAATAAATGAGAACGGAGGTGGCGCATTGTGCCCCGCTCTTGATACGGTCAACTGCAGAGCTATCGGTCGAGCAAATTAATTTGTGACGATGGTAAGGCCTACCTTGATGGCTGTAGTTGGTAATCATGAATGGCGGTTTGCTCCACATGGCGCTAGCATGGTTACCACTGGTTTGCTCCATGATTTGAGGCTTTTCGGGAAGTCGGAGTTTCTCGGGGTCTCTTTCACTGATCAGCTCTGAGAATTGAAAACCAAAAAAAATCAGTTACCAGGCCAACAGCTTAGAGAAGAAAATTGCCGGACAGTATACCTGCTAAGCAAAAACAAGTTACCAGCCAAAATTGCATTTAGCACATTGTGCCATTAACTGGTACTCGCTCATTTTGGTAAAGTTTATCATCTCCTTGAAATTGTGGTAGATTCTACCCCAAACCATCTGGGTCTAAATAAGTACTCATGTAGAGTGAAAGGCAACTATAACATTTTAGAAGTAGCTTGAGTAATTTTTACCAAGAAATAGCTGCTTTAACAAAAAGGTTCTTTGTAAGTTTCTACTCAAGAATTAATTAGACAAATTTGGTGTACCTCTCACTTGATGAGCAAGATCTTCTCTCTCGGCCATCTCTAACTCCTTGCAGAGCTTATCAATCTGCATCTTTCGGGATAACTGCTTATCACGCCACTCAACCAGCATTTGAAAGCTGTTTTCTCTTGTATCACAAAGATTGTTCTGAAATTTGTCAGTATCGGCACAGAGGGATGTTGCTAGAGGCTCCCAGTGAGGACCGAGCTTGTTTGACACCATACGAAGTGAAGAATCCTCAATGTCTTAAAAGCAGCAAATCGGAAAACATTAAAAAAAAAAAACACTTTGAAGCTCTCATTTAACAGTCTACCTAGATATATTCTACATAACTGACTATGTTCAACCAATGCATTTTAATTTCTGTAAAAAACAAATGCGCGTGGATCATCAACCCGCATAGTTTAGGTGCTATTAGTAGTTTGTTTTATTTTGCATATGTAGTGAACAAAGCCATCTGGCGATTTCCAGAAATCATCTTTATTGTTCTCCAGTTATGAATGAAATGTTTTAGATGAAGAACAAACCAAATTCCATAGAAGGTTGGTAGAAGATAAATGTGCATAAAAGTGATAACACATGTGATCAAATTTATCAATTCGTTAACATACAAATGAACTAAGTGCACATTGGACTTAACGTTTATACCTCGCAGTGTTTTGACAATATCTCCTCTCTGAATCTTTGTCAATTCGTAGCCGAGCTGATCAACTTGGTCTTGAAGGTACTGCTCGTCTCGCCACTTAACCAACATGTTGAACATCTGGTTGACAGCATTGTGTGGGTTGTCGCTTTTTATTTTGTAGATATCATGTTTGCCAATACCAAGGAAGGTTGCGAGAGACTCCCACTCTGCACCAAGCTTCTTCGACAAAGTGCGAAGGGTTGAATCATCAATAACTGAAAGAATTGCACACACAAATGTTTTTATGTTACACACAATTTTTTGTATCAGTACAAATGAAAAATTGTGTAATGTACCTATTATTAAATCAAATTTAAGGAGGATCATTGTAATGGTTTATTCTTAAGAGTTTTCTTAAACAATAATGCTACAAAAATTGAGTCGCCAACGCGGTTAAACAGGGCGATTGAACTCTAAATTGAGTCTGGTATCATTTACCATTGTTAGTTTAAAATCGTTGCTTGGGTATCGCTTTCAGTCGAAAGCGAAATCGTGGACGTGACCAGCTTTTCATTATCAAAAATAATATGGAGTTTCCTTATAAAGTGTCCATGAATTGTTTGGAGGAACACATTTTGTGCAACTTTCTACTCCTCTTTAAGTCTGAAAACTGGTTGACATTTCTTTTGGTTAATTTTATTGACAATTGCATTTGTTAAAATGTAAACAATTGTTCATGTTTTTGGACAACCGAGGGCGCTGTTGTGATGACATTTCATGAAGACTTTTTCACTTCTGTTGTAATTTCCAACCCAAACATTTGCGAGGAAAGCTTGCTCATTGGCTTACTGCCATGCAATGACACAACAACGTATCACCAATGAATCTTTACGAAAATAAAATATCAAAATTTGTGGCATTTTGTTTTTTTTTTTAAATAGCTGTGACGTTCAAATTTCTGCCTGAAAAGATATCAGACTTTTGATAATGAATTTATATGGAAATTCGCATCAGTATAAAAAAGGCATCAAAATACCCTTGAAAATGGCCAAACGAAAATTGATCATAACGTTCAATGGGACACAGGTGCATATTCAAGAAATGCCTGCAGAAAGTTGCATTGCATATGGTCCTTAAATAAAAATAATATTAAGTGAGCTCAAACTTTACATGTTGTTTTTGTGTTAAATTCTGAATGTTATTCGCTAGCCTGGAGTACGACGAGAGTGAGATTTAAAACCTGGCTAAGCATTTTGATACTCTGTTGAACAGTTATCGCTATATAAAGTTCAAACACAGCTGTAGTTGTCATTGATGAGCTAGCTAAGTTGTAAGATGTTTGCATATGTCATGACATGATGAGTCTGTGGCGCAAACTCCATTTATTTTACCTGTCCTGCGAGACATTTTCAGTTCTTCCGTTTCAGCCTAAAAGGGAAAAAAAATCAAGATATTAAATTTAATTACTTCCACAGATCACGGTGCATATTATCCTCAAATGGATATTGATCTCTTGATTCGTTTTTTTTAATCAACATTTGTATAACCAACAATTTTGTCCACCTATATGGCAAGGTTAAAGAAAAGATCTTCAAGTTATTTAAAATCACAGATCCGGAGATATTTCAGGAAAAATCGACCATATACGACCATATACTGTTCGTTTATTACTAAACGGTTCACATGTAATAAGCCTATAATGTTTCTATCACTTACTCTGCAAATCTCCTGACTGATTTTGTGACATACAGTGGATGTATTTTCTCCATCAGTCTTGAAGTTGTACACCAATGTGTTACTGTTTACAGTAATACATTGTCTTGAGTTGTCAACGTTGTCATTGGTTGCGTCCAGTAGCTGCTTCACTTGCTTGTATGTTTCCGAATAACGAATCCTTGCCAAATCACAAGAGTCACCCATTGCGCTTTGGTTAGGTTGCCGTTTGGAAAACCCACTCATGACTGCATCCTACGTCGCGAAACAAGAAAACAAACCCTCGTCATTGATTGTTGCTAATCGTTGTCCCTGTCCTGTTACGAAAATATTTTAAGCATGAATGTCTGTAGCCATTTTCAGTTTTCCCTGAAATGCATTGCTGGAAAATGTCGAAGAATAGTTCAGAATCTAACAAAAACTATTGTAATGGTGTCTCTAAAATTAATATGAATGCACTACACCCTTTGATTCATTTTTACCTGGAGGGTCATGCTGGTTCCATCGCTTGTAGTATGCTGAGTCGAAACAAAAGACAAAATCAATATGTGCTCGATTAAATTTACGATGTAACTTTAACCAACATTATGATTGGGTTTTTTTTAACATTGACAAGACAAAAAAAAAACATTTAAATTGGTTTTGTGGATTTTTTTCTGTAAACAGAATCTGGGAATTCTGACCGTTTGACTGCACGCAGTGGCTGAATCACAGATACACCTTTGCACAGCAGCACCTCTGTCTGGCTTTTTCATCTGCAAGAAAGGTACAGAAATGTAAGTAAAACATTATAAACGCCATGGCTTATTTGCCTTAAAAATATGCACGAAACACATGAAAGACGTTTTTGCGCTTAAAGATCATAAGATTTCAACGTTTAGACGGTAACGCCAGCAATAGGTTTGTGTATTCGGTGACATTATTGGGTAGAAGGACATGCTTAAAGTACGTCAGCAAAGCCGATAGGTATCAGAATGTGGCCTATTATTTTGGAAACATTTGATTGTAATTCTTAAGTCTTCAGATGGTGCGATTATTGTCGTAACGGCATCGGCATCTCACAGTGTGGTTATTTATAATACTTGTTCTTCCGTTGATGTATTATGTTGTCTTGTAATCCCATCGACTCCTGGTACACCATGAAGCAACAAACAATACATTGACGTTGTTCAGTGACTGTTGTATTGAAACATTCAAACAGCTTGCCGACGTTTGGTATGAATTGAAAAAGGAAAAGATTAGCTCACGTCTGGACAAATTGACAGTAGAACTTTGCCTTGTTCTCCTTTATCTTCATCTTCACAATACTGGTAAATCTCCACAGCACAGTACAGAATGTCATCTGCAGGCCAGGTTGGTAATCCAAGGGTAAAGGTCACGTAGTTTGATGCATGTTCCTTTATTTGTGTTTCTTTAATGGTCTGTCGATCAAGCAGTAACAAAAACGCAAGACATTTACTAAGCTTAAATTTCAGCGAACAATGAGATAATCTCATCTAATAAAAGTTAACGATTGGAAAATTAACACACAGCTCATAAAAACAAACCTGTGTTTCTCCTTCAAACACCTTACATTCTCTTGGAAACTCTGAAAGCTTAACGGCCAATTCGCCCTCACCCCAGGAAAGGTTCTTGAAACCGTCCAATCTTTGTGAATGCTTCTCATCTTTTTCCACGTTCTGTGTTGAAATGTAACGATCGTTTGGGTTTATTATTCAGGTATCACACTTCATCAATCAACTAAAACACAATATCATTTAAATGTTATACATGTACAGTTTTACTTGTCTGGTTATTGTGCAGGACATTTTATATAGCATTATATTATAGCAAATAATATGAAACTGATATTCTAAGAATATAGTGTGAAAGAATGCTCAGTAACCCACCTTTTTAACCTTTTTGTCGTCGTTCAGAACGTACACCCGTATTTGATATTTTCCTTGGCGGGGGTCAAAGACATCTCCGTAGGGAACTATCAGTAGCCGTTTACTGCTTTGTCCGGATAGATCAAACCCTGTGAAATGATCTACAAGGAGAATCACCCTGTCTTCGGTTATCACCGCATTTCCATCAAACTCTTCCCATCTTTCTGACGAGTTATTGTCTTGACACATTCGGGGTCTTAACGTGTCAGATCTCTTACTTTTTACATCAGCGTGGTGAGGGAAGGACAGCACTACGCTCTCTTTAAACCTCAACCCTTCAGGGCCGCACTCGACCTTCTGTGAAAACGAGACTGTTGGCTCATCCGCACCGTTTGGTGATGCAGAAGGGTCTACATAGATGTAGACTTGCTGAGGAGAGCCTGGAGCTATTGCACCACGTGGGATAGTGAGGTGCACGCCATACTCATCCAGGGATAAGCTTCCGCCCTTCTCGTTGAAGTAACCCATGGCGATGTAGGTTAACTGGAGTGTGCTATCTAACCTCTCACTCGCAGTTAGATTCTCCGCCAGCTTGTTGACTTCATCTAACACCTGTTGGAGTTGGATCGGCTCTTGCAACCTCTGATCCTTGGTATCCTCACTGATCTAAAACAAATTTATGACAAATACAAAATGGTAAAATCTGTGATAAGATAAGACTTTGGCACAGAATTTGCTGTTGCCATAGTCATGATTTTACATGATTATTCATTTATCATTAATTAATTACATGCACCAAAATTAGAACGTCATTTTACTTTTGTTCTTGACCGTGACTTTTGAAAACGAACATTTCATTGAAGAGGGTTCTTTAACTCGTGGTCTTAAATACCATGAAAAAATTGAAAGAATCGACAAAGTTTAAACGCTTCTCTTATGTAATCAATTGATATAATTTTCTAAACTCAGATGGAAATATAATGCTGCCAGCCTCCTTATAAACCAGTAGCCATACAAATCGCTCGACCAAGGCATTTTGTCTTTGGCTTTTTGTATATACATTTTTTTCACAAGTCTTGAAAAGAGAATTCACGTCAACTCACAATAAGCATTAGCTTTACACCGACAAAATGAGTGAGGTTTCGCACAAAAACAGCTCGAACTACCTTTGGTGTGGTTTGTGACATCATCATTGAAGACGTGCTTGCTTCAGGATCGAATGGGGTCTCTGAGAAACGCTCTCGCAATCTTTTTGAAGGAAGTGCACCTTTTTCAACCTAAAAGAAATTAATGAACATATTGAATTACTTCAACAGATCATTAATTCCAGACATAGTTCTGGAATCGGCAGTACATGGGAATGTTTTGATTGGTTTAGAAACTGCTTTAAAAATAGGGATTAAATGAATGAGTAAAAGTTAATTACAATTCCAAATATATTTTTAAGTAAAAACCGAACATGTTTTATCCATGCGTAGTTAGTTAATCACTCCCTGACTCAAATTCACTGGCAATTAGCCCAAACCTGTCAACTGATTTTGTGACACAAAATTGATAGATTTTCTCCGTCAGATTTACAGATGAACACCAATGTGTTACAGTGACTCATTGTCGACAAAGATTAAACATTTATTCTTATGGAATATAGTATTCCCCCAATAATTGTAAATGTTTGGTACAGTTTACCTCCTCATACCAGTAACCACACAGATCGCTCGACCAAGGCATATAGTCACTATCTCTCTTGAATACACACCCCAACTCAAAACAGACATTTTTTTAAAGATTACAGTGACCACTGAATAAAATATAGTGCAGAAACAACTGAAGGTACCTTTGGCGTGGTTCCTGACGCCATCATTGAAGAACTTCTTTTCGTAGACAACGATTTAACTTGGTGTTGCTCTTTTGTAGCTTGATAAACAAAAACAGGAAAATGGGAAATTGTTTCAAAGTCTATATCTAACACAACACAAAATCAAAGATAAGCTATAAAACGGCAGTACATACAAAATAAGGGATGTTAATTAATTGACATTTCTTGCGTATATAGCGCCCCTGGTGTCGAACGATATCCATCCTAAACCCTCTCCCTGGATTTGCAAAAACCGGAAATGGTTACATTCACCCTTAGTGCAAAAAGAAATTGTTCGTAAAATCAGTTCTAAGCATGACTTTCGTGTTATATGATGGAGAGATGTGTTTATCTCTTGGAAATGACCAACTATACTTGTTCCTCAACCCTTTGAGTAAAAATACAATCCACAATTGCATTACGCAAACAGTCCTGTTGACAAGATTTTTATACTAACCTAAATATGTGTTAAACTGAATACAACCAAAAAATGTCATGTTAGTGTACGATACATTCCCAAAACAATCAGGAAAGTTTTTCACGTAATAGTTTTATATACCTTGGTAGATGTACACAGCGAACCCATTTGCAATTGCAAGGTATTGTTGATTGGCTGTGACAGTAACCCCTCCTTTAGACAGGCGGCCCGTGGCAATGCATTCGACAAAGTTCCCTCGGTTGTCGTATTGGTGTATGTGCTCTGTCTTATCATCATCATCAACAGATACAACTACGAAGACGGCCGTTTTGGTGCAGCATAAACCCAAGCATGTAGCTGGTCGACCGTTTATCGTTGGATGGGTGAAGGATTCAGCACGGATACCGTCAACTACGAGTATATTGTGGCGATCACTGACGAAGAATCTGTCGTCTTCATCAACGGCCAGATATTCAGGTTTAACCTTCACTTGCATGGTGCGTAGGATCTTACCATCGTTGGGCCTGTGCTCAGTCAACACGTACCTCGCCACATCACCCACTACGATGGTCCCATCTTTTTTGGCAGCTACACTCCATGGACAAGCGGTTACCATCCCAGTAGCCTTCTTGCCTACGTCCTGTTGTTCTGTCGAGAACTGGAAGTCTAACTGACCGTTTATCTCGTACATTTTGATATGACGGCTAGATGCTCCTGTCACCACCAATCGATCTTTTGTAGCTGAAATGCTACGTACCGCTATAATGATATTCGAATGTTTTGTGGAAGAAATATATACACATTATGGGATTTTAGAAAAATAAGGCTCAACCTTTTTAAACGCACATGGAAAGGTTTGGTCCTGTCATGAAAAGCGTCTTTTACTTATTGTCACTTTTACATTCAATCCATATACTAATTTTGTAGTCACCGCAATTCAAAGAAAAAAACATTGCAGTGTAAAATAGTTTGTCGTTTCGCGGGAAGGGAATTTTCAAATTGCCGAAAAGGTGCATCAGGTATCAGACAAATATCTGCTGAAGACTCAACATGAAAAGTAACGCATGACGATGATGACAGTGCTATCAATGAAAAATATAACCGGAACGATTTTCCCAGAGCACTTTCTTTTATTAAATGAAACTGTGGAGACCAACAACTATGTTCACAGTGGCGTATTTCGATGCCCATACACGGAAAAAGATCAATATAAATAGGGATGGGTGAGACAAAAAGAAAGCACCACAGATTACTTTATGTATATAAGAAACAACAGCTCAGTGGTCTATACCTTCATTGATGTTGATGGCTCCTCTACGAATGCCATTGATGTCGTACATGATCACTCCTCCGTCTTTGGTTGCCACTGCTATCTTATTATGAGTAATACAAATAGCATTTGCCAAAAACAAGTCCACCGAGAAACAAGTGGTACCCAGGAGCATCCATTTGGTGCTGCAAAGCTCGATTTGGGTCCATGGGGAATGCCATATTGGAAACAATGTTGCCGGAACCATACCTTTTTTAATGAAAAACCGCATGTAAAAATTAACTGGCATATTAACTACCATACACAATATTATTTGAAAGCAGTGCAGTTCAATTTAGATTTCAAAATGTACTGCAGTCGACTGTCGTCAATACACACACTGCTAATATAAATTCTAGTTAGAGCAAACATAAAATTTTGGTCGAGACTGTGCACATACGTGTACAGTGAATAGGACCGGCACTCCACTTAATGTGCTGATATAACAAACATTATATGGCAACATCCGGCTGCTGAACGAGAGTCGACTATATCAGCAAGTTAATTCAACTGAGTGTGAGATACTTTGTTGCTACGTTTAATCGCTTTAAAGCGCCAGTTCGGGTTTTTGTAGGACAACAATTAAAAATTAGTAAGATATACTATACAAAGAGAAATGTCTTGAAAGCTAGAGAATTTTACAGCGCTCATAATTATACACGTGTATACAAGCGCATTCGTTATGTGGTAAACAATATCCAGGGAGAAACACATCATATAGATTTTTGGTCATAATTTTATTATCAAAATACTGCAATTGAAATTGGACAAAAAAACATTTCAGGTGGCTCGGCACTGTACATGTATAGTCCTTGAGTTTCCGGGGGGGGGGGGGGGGGGTGGCACCTTTTTGTAAGGCGCGTTCTTAAGATATGTTTCATATCAGGTGTGCACGTTGGCGCAGTGGTTACTGTCCTCGCCTTCCACCGCTGTAACCCGGATTCGAATCCCGCCTGGGCACACATTTTGTTTGGCTTTTCAGTCCCTACCTGATTCCGTCAGTTTTCCCTAAAAGGGCCGGGGGCGGAATCCGCCCCCCCCCCTCCACCTTTTCCGCGATAGTCTTGCATTTTTTTGCGACCTGAGCTGTTATGACTTTTCAGCCTCTAGCCTTGCACATCTTTTGATACCAAAAACATAAAAATCAGACCACGGGTTGCCACGAAGCGAAACATTTTCCGGCGCGTAAATTGAATTTTCCCATATACGTCGTGCACACAGAGTAGAATTACCATTTGTACATATGAATTATTAACTAGCCATAATTCCAAAACCATTTGACCTATAGTCATAAAATTTATTGGGTATGTTTATGATGAGCTGCTCTATGCATGTACTGAGTTTCAACTCGATGGCCGAGATCTCGGGGGAATTCCCCCCCCCCCCTTTCCGGTTGAGAGATGATCAAAATAACCCGGCCCTTTTAGGGTTGATATTCTTCAGGGGTTTTCTTCCCAACTCTGAAACTGTAATTTCTTCCTATTGTCTTTTCTCTGCAGCTTTCTTCAGGCTTGCGAGCTACAGTGCGTCGTGTGTTTTTGATGAATCCTTGGTTACATTACCAGAAATAATTAATAACAGTGAAAATAATAGTACACTTCGTGTACATACTTGGTTTACGCGTTGACCTTTCCTTGCGAATTCAGTGATTAAAGAGCTTGTATAGTGTAGCAGCTAGCAGTCTCGCGTACTGTCTGATGCGTTCTATAATGTGGTGCGTAGAAAACCTGATTCTTCCGCTCTTAGGGGGACAAGAAGTTGAACAGAATAGGTTGAAACCTAAGGTATGGGAAGGGTATACTACCCCATGAAGCCCCATTATAAATGAAACCTCACCCTAAATTAAAAACAAAAAACTAATAAAGGGCTTCAGGAATTTGCTTGATATTGAAAACAAATCGATTGGTCAACCTGAGTGCTCGAATGAAGATAAATATTGTTAGCTTTCAATAACTTTAAACGGCTTTTCCCTCAACTTCAAGACATGGCTGATCAGCTGTGCTCCACTACCATACCAAAAAAGAACATAAGAATGGAAGAAGTGGCAGGCAGCAAAAAACTGCAAACAGAGGGACAACATAGTCTGGTGCCCTAGACTATTCGGACAAATACTAGGTTTAGAAGCCGCCACGGTTTAAAATAGAAATCATGGTCGTTTCTCGAAGCACGGCCTCCTTTTCAGTCCCCTGATTTTAACTCTGCCTTTGGAACCATCGAGGACTGTAATATCGTCGGGTCAAAGCAGAAAGGGCTTATACCATGCCTTAGGTCAATTTTTGTTTTTTGATGGTAACTGTTTACTTTCAGTACAGTCTTTATCCCAAAGATGTTTTATGTTAGTTATTCATCCAATTAAGGAGCAATTAAGAAACTTATACTGATCCTGGCATACAACCGGGAGCAAAAAGGCCTTATAAACTCATAACTTTTTTTTCCTTTAAACAGGCAAGACCTTCTGTTTGAAATAACCGATAATGTTAGGAAATGCAAAAAGGGCTTAAGAGCTTGTAGGACCTTTTTTGCACGCACCCTTTTGTCCTTTTGTCATTTCTTTCAGTGTTATATTGGGGAGCACCAAAAGGTTTTATTTTTTTTAATTACCTGTAATTAAATAATTATGTTACAAAAAATGGCAATGAACACTTAACTGTTAAGTTAAAGAACCCCCTTTAACAAAATGCTGAATAGGGTTTATAATCCTTTCTGCTTTGACCCGACGATATTAAGATCAGAAAAAAACACGAGCTTTATATGACACAGTTTGATATTTCCCTTATATTTCTGTATGAGAACTATGAGGCGATGCCGAAATCTACATGTAGGGTAGTTTTGTAAAACCCCCGGTAACCGTCGAAATTCAAAATGACACGTATTTGACGCAGCACAGCACGCCGCTTGTATACATTCTTGGGTTACAATTCCTATTGGAATTTCATACGGATGATAGTACACCTGACATTGACATTTTGAAATGCAAGCAATAAATATATAAATATATAATCGCAAAATGTTTAAAACATTTGAACAAGCATGCAGGTACTCTGTTCGAATATAAAAAAAAAATTATGGCCAGAAATACCCGAGCTATTCGATATTGTCAATGAAATGGTTTTGGGAGCATCTATTTTAAACCGTTGCGGTCTGCTTATGGTCAAAAATCATCTCATATACAGTTTCGGATACATTCTTTGAAATGTTCAGATATTGTCAACGAAACATCATAAAACCGATGTTATTTTACCACCAGGAGAATTTCCCCCCTATATGTAATAACTTCATAGGGGCATTAACGAGTTTCCATGTTTGCTAATTTAATGTGTCCAAACTTTTATTGGATTTTTCGTCTTTTGTTTACATATTGGATGTGCCTCATTTTAGGAAGAAATCAAAAACGGAAAAGAGGAAGAATACGTTTTGATTTCAAATGTAAACGTTCTGCCTATGCATCTTCACATATTTTGGATGCAAAATGCTGCACTGCATGAGATTATGCTACCTGTTACAACTAGATTTTTTAACGCATTTTACCCCCTACTTTTAAAAATAAGAAACCCCCAACAAAAGGCAAATTCTGGGGTCTTTTTCTCATGATGTAGTATTTGGGTCATCACTCTGTCTCAATGTGAAGTAGAACAGTGAAATTGTCCATGTCTTTTAGGGTTTCTTTGCGTAAAGCCCCCCCCCCACGTGATCATGGGATGGCTCCGCCCTTAAAGAACCAACAAAATGGCGTCAAGTGGTTTGTACTTGTTGAAAGATCCTTATAGGGATTCTAAGAGTTTCAAAAACTGTACCAAAATGTTTATGGACCCCAATAATTCCACTGACTACTACCCTACCCAAGATTTGTCAGAAGTATAATAGTCCAAATCGTTAGGTCTTGTAGCCCATTGGAAATCAGTCTATTACACTATACACACATGCATACACGATTTACGGGCTAATACGAATTCAGTGGATAAATCGAACACATACAACAGGAGTTTCGCTCCCTGAAAGTCGCGTTTTGTAAAGTGGTGCAGATCGAGTTAGAAATCCCGACAACTTCATTAGCCACTTAAACGCATTTATGGATTATATAGAACTTTTGTATTTTACTCTTTCTTTCTGAACTGTTTATTCTTTGTAAACTTAACAAAGTACCAAGTGGTACAACCCAGGCCGTACCGGTACCTAGAGAGCAGATATCTTTGACCTTTCTAAACCCATTTTGAAAGCGTTTTGAATTGAACTTCTTAGTCCGTAAGATATGCAGATAAAGTGACAAACAATAAAAAGTCAATAAAAAAATCACATGGTGACATTTCATCCTGACGTGAGTATAATTTTCATCTTTAACACATACATATTTTTAAAGATTCAACCCCATTGGCCTTGTAGATCTCTAGCTATACAACTTTAAATCATGCACCTTTAACCCTTCGAGCAGCTTGCCAAAACAAATACGCGGCGGAACCACCATGAGAATTTTATCACATTGCGTGTTTCTATGTCGATAACCCTAGCATGCCTGTACATGCACAAGATATAGGTCATTCATTTGTGTCATACATTTGTTTTGTGATGTAACCTTGTATACGGTCTGTGAACCTGTGAACAAAAGAGGTCCAGAGGATGCAGGAAGCTTGAACAATTTGTGGACGTGCACACTAGGCTCCCCCTCCCCCTCTCTCTAGAAAATACGTTTGGATGCATTTTTGGGTTAGGTTTATCCGTCGCAAAATGAAAAGGGACACTTAGGAAATCATGAAAGAATTGGATTAAAAGAGTGTTGACAGTGCAAGAAAAAATGACTTGTTTTCTCAGTTTGTTCTTAACTACACGAATACAAAGTAATGTCGTGTGTTTTTTGGTTTCACAGGGATAATTCATGTTGGACTTGATGTATGTCATGAGCCTTGACAGGTAGCTTGCTGCTGGAACCTTAGAGAAACTGAATGAGTTTCGACCCCTTAGACAAAGGTGAAGGTCATTATGGTTAAAACAATATATATTTTTTTCATTTTTAACTATATCAGTATGTTTGCATTTTAATCACTCATTCATGTAATTTGTTTTAAGAGTATTATACACTGTTTACACGTGTTTTGGTATTTATTATCAATGCGGCTTCCCCACCCTTTTTGGCGAGCTGCAAAGCAGGTATGCGAGCCAATGTAATACCGATTTCCGTCCCTCCTGCTGGCCGTCTGCATTCAGATCACTATGTTAAAGTTTGCTTCTGGCTAGTTGAGTGTTTAAGAAAAATGCAGTTTATTAGCTTTATATATTCATTGCAGTGCAGTAAATGTTACTATTTTATTGAGGAATTTTAATTCAACAAAAAAGGTTTTTAAATGTTACATGTATACAGGTACATGTATGTTAAATGGAAGGTCCATTCTTTAAAGCAAATCTGGCACATCAATGCTGTACTTAAAGGTGGATTAAAAAACAACAACAATTCGTGACCGTTTACACGAAGGGGTGAATTTCATGAAAATCGTTTTTCGAAATTTGATATTTTTTTGGTGAAAATGAATAAATATATCAATATCTACAACCTACAATCTAATGCGCGTGCAATGAAACGTTTTCACGAAGGGGTGAATTTCAAGGCGCATGCGCAGTGGGGCAGAATCTGCGCGTACTGTACAAAAAAGCATTGACTCAGACCGCAGAAGGGCGAAATCTGCACGTAGTCACTTTAGCGTTTTCACGAAGGGGCGAATTTGCTAATTGGTCCCTTTTTTTCGTTTTCACGAACAGCCACTTCTCTTAATTGAATTATTCTGCAAAACTATTCTGCTATTTTTCTTAAAGTTTGCTACATTTAGGAAGATTAGAAGCTCTTCTTTCCTCTTATATCAAAATCTTGCATATTTTATGCATCTCTATGTTTCAAATTTTCAATTCTCGATTGTTTGTTCAGACAGTGAATACTAAAATTCGCCTCTTCGTTAAAACGGTGACGAATTGAGGGACAACAATAGAAAAACTAAAATTCGCCTCTTCGTTAAAACGGTGACGAATTGAGGGACAACAATAGAAAGCGAGTAAATTTGATGTAACAATCAAATTTTGTGTCAAGTCAGTTGTAAAATGAACATTTAGCATTAAAGAGATGTATTGAAGTATAGACATTTAATTTCGACAGTTTCAGACTAAAAACGCAATAACTTGACCTTTTATTTGAAATCACTCTTTTCTATTGTTCTTTCGCCTATTGAAGATGGACATACCAGCTAAAATTGCATAGGAGCATGAACGAGCTTTCCGTATTTGTTAATTAAATGTAGTCAAATCAAATCAAGGTTTGGTTGGATTGTTCGTCTTTTGTTTATATATGCCAGATGTGTCCATTTTAGGAACAAAATCTGAAACGAAATGTAAACGATTCATGTACACACAGGATTTACGCGCTAATCTTTCCTCACGACTTTTGTGGTTTGATCGAGTCCGAAAACAACTTGTTTAGCCTCTTAAGGGGACAAGAAGCTCTACAAAATGGTTGAAACCTGAAAGGGCCATGCAAGCATGGACTATACGGAACTAGCTCCCTTCCTTTACCCTTTCTTTGACAAGCGTTTAACTTATTCTTTTTAAACTTCCGAAACTTATTACTATTCGATCTTGCGAGCGGATTTTGTATGGGAAGTTCTCAATGGCGCATCAGAAATGTGTCCTCTTTTGCGATCGTGAGGTACTTGTGATTCGACCACCTCATTAAAGACTCAAATAAAACGTCATCCTAAATTGATAAAGAACAAACATTTAAAGGAATTTAGGAATTGGCTTGCTATTGAAAACGAATGGATTGGTTTTAACTTGAATGCTCGAAAGAAGGTATATTATTAGCTTTCAATAACTTCACACGGCTTTTCCCCTTCACTTCACCATCAGGCTGATTAGCTGTGCCTCGCGTTGTCACAAGCGTAACAAAAAAGACATGAGAATGGAAGGAAGGGCAGGAAAAAAAGTATGCGAATAGAGGGGAAAGATTCGGACAAATCCTGGATCAGTAGCCGCCACGGCTAGAAAAAAATAACATGATATGGTTCTTTCTCAAAGCTGGGCTTCGTCTCAGGTTTCGTCTCTGACCTCGAAACCATTGAGGCCTTACATGTCAGACCAGAACAAAATATACTGGCTTCATATCACACAGTTTGATATTTCCTTTATATTTCTGTAAGACTTGATTTCGACTTGATGGAATTTCCAAAGTTAGGACCCAATTATTAGGGGAAGTTTCGGAAAACTTCAGGTAATCGTCGAAATTCAAAATCATATGACGCAGCAAAGCCCGCCCCTCATAAGAGTACGTTCTTGAGGCAAATGCAAATATTAGAAACAATTCAATACTGAGTTGCTGGGTAGTGCACCCGAAATTGACAGTTCAAAAGCTATATGAATCTATCATCTCACAACTTTAAAACACCCCAAAAAGAGGCAAATTCAGGGGTTTTTTTCCTCATGATGCAGTGTTTGGGTCATCTGTCCTAATGCGAAGTAGAAAAGGGAACTTGTCAAAGTCGGGTGGTTTTTTGCACCCCCCCCCCCAAGCGTGCTTGTGTCATGGCTCCGCCCTGAAAGATTCAGGGCATCAAGTGGTTTGGTAATTGTTATTCTTAAGATATTCCTAAGTGGTCCGTAAAGTTTCAAAGACTGTACCCAAAAATGGGCCCACACAAGCCCACTGAGTAATACATAACCCTGCAGATGTCATGTACTCAAGACACTTAGGTAAATGGTACTGGTAATCAGACTAGTACACATGCATACTTGATTTACCCACTGATCGTTCATGACGAATTCAGTGGATAAATCGAATACATACCACATTAGTGTTGCGTCCTGACACTCGCGTTTTATAAAGTGGTGCGGATCGAGTTAGAAAATCCGGCAAGATTTTGGCCACTTAAATGGACGAAAAGGCCTACAGAAGGTTTAAAACTTACAGGGACCATGCATGCATGGATGACAGAGAACTCCCGTTTCTTGATCGTTTCTTTCGTACTGATTTATTCTTTGTAAACTTGTTAACATATGTAAATCGTCACCTGATTTGGATGGCTCCCCAACCGAACTGGCTAGTTTACTCTTTGTGTGGCGGAAACTATCCCCTTTAGGCGTTGGGAACTCCTCTTCCATTTCTGTTTCACAAAATAAAACCAAACAAACAATAAACAAGTTGTAAACATGTATATCTACTATTAACTCTAAACATCTCCTTAAAACTCTCTGACCGACCGACCGACCAAATGATAGACAGGTGGACCGACATACAGACCAGTCCAGTATGCCAACAATAACGAAGCGCATCTAATAAAATTAGGCATATTGTAAATACAAAAGTGTCGTTTTTATTTCTGGAATAAATTAACATTGGTGGGGAAAACAAGCTAACATGCACAATCACTTCTTTTTTTTTTATAGCTGCAACCATTTCTAATCTTGTGCCAAATGTTAATTTTTTTTTCCTGTCAAGTTTTTCTTAAACACAATGTTTATTGTGGTTTAAGCCATTTTATGCAAAACTTGCAAACCGGCGGCAATTTTCCCTTTCAGTCCCCCTTGCTCGAATAGTTTCAGGTTGACAGTAATTTTGTTGACATTTTTTTTATTCGGAAATGCTTTCTCAAATTTATATTCCTGTGTTTTACAAAATAAGATATGAAACGGAAAAGGGGAATAAATAGTTGTTACTAGCAATGTAAATGATTTAAGTACAAACATATTTACGCACTGATCTTTCCAGAAGTTTAATCGAGCACGTACTGTGGCAGCAGCCTGGCGCACCGTCAGTCGCGTACTTAATGTGGTGCGTATAAATACAATATATTTGACTCCTTTCGCCTCTTCGGGGACGCGAAGGTCTACAGAATGGGTTTTGACCTGACGGGTCGTGCATGCACTAACTAAAGGGAATTTTCTTCCTTGACCCTTTCTTCGACAAATGTTTAATTCGTTCTTTGTAAGTTTCCAAAATATAATGTTTTGTTAATATTTTTTGAAGTCGTCAATGGTACATCAAAATTATGTTCTCTTTAGAAATCGCGAGTAGCTTGTGCTTTAACCACCTCATAAAATCCTCACATGAAACATGCACCCTAACTTATATTAGAAAGAGGACAATTAAGCACTCCTGGAATTGGCTTGATATTGAAAACCAATGGATTATATAACTTAAATGCTCTAAGAAAGTTAAGTATTATTACCTTGCTCTAACTTCAAAGATCTGTTTCTGACACTTGGAAGATAACGCTGAGCAGCTGTTCTCCGTTTTGTCACTAGCATATCAACAAAAAGAACTATGAAAATGGAAAAAGGGGCACGCAAAACAAACGCAATCGGAGCGCAAAGATTCTTGTCCCATGACCTATGCGGACAAAGCCTAGGTGAAGTAGCCGCCACGGCTAATAATAATCATGAGGATCTTTTTTCGAAGCTTTGTCTTAAAGCTCGGCTTCTTCTCAGTCTTCGACTTTATCTCTAACCTTGGAAAACATGCGGCCTCATGTCAGACCAGAAAAAGATACCTGCTTCATATAACAGAGTTTGTCATTTCCCTTGATATTTCTGTAAGGGAACTTTGAGTTATGGTGACCTGATGAAATTTACAAACTTAAAACCCAAATATCAGGTAAAGCTTGGCCTAGACGAAGCCAAGATTTCGAAAACCCTGGTGCCCGTTAAAAATAAAAACTACATGTATATGACGCAGCAAAGCACGACCCTCACAAGAATACGTTCTTGAGTTAAAATGCCTTTATCAGAAAATCGATACAGATGATAGTGCACCTGACAGTGACATTTTGGAATGCAAGCACTGAATAAATAAACATTTAATCTCATACTGACTATAACATCTGCCGAAAACTCTGTGACAGACCAAGCCGACCGGCCGACAAACAGAACGACCGACATGCCAAATATATTGGGCATTTTGGGCATATTTCAAATACAAAAACACCGTTTTCTTTCTGGAGTAAATGAAAATGGTAGGGAAAACAAGCTGACACTGTAAATTTTATCTTTCTTATATCTGCAACCATTTCTACAATGATAGGTCTCGTAAACAGTGTCTCGTTTCTACTTTTGTGTCAAAATGTTCATTTTCCCCATTAGGTTTATCGTAACGAATGTTTATTGTGGTTCAAGCCATTTTATGCAAAACTCGCAAAACAGGCGGCAATGTTCCCTTTCAGTCCCCCCTGCTCACATGGTTTCAGGTTTACAGTAATTTTGTTGACACATTTTTATTATATGATCTTACGTTCATAACTTTTGATCTTCGACATCTGCAAAGACTACTGTAAATAAATAAAACATAAATAGCTAACAGAAAATCAGTATTAGGCCTACTGATGAAGAAGTTACGAACATTATTTAAAACAAACTTTTCAAAGCACCTAAAAACATATTCAAAACGTATTATTACTCGACAGAGCGGGTTTCTTTAATGGGAAGCTGTTAATTGTGTATTTAAAATATGTTCGCTTTAGAAATTGCGAGTTTCTTGTGCTTCAATCACCTCATCAAATCCTCAACAACAAAACGTCACCCTCAATTGAATTTAAAAAAAAAACAATAACTGTGCTACCGGAATTGGCTTGATATTGAAAACAAATGGAATAGATAACTTGAATGCTGGAAAGAAGTTAAATATTATTACCCTTCAGTAACTCCAATATTGGGTTTTCCTCACTTTCAACAGAAGACCAAGCAGCTGTGCCTCGTTTTATCTCTAGCATATTAACAAAAAGAAATATGAGAATGGAAAAAGTGGCACGCAAAACAAAGCAAACGGAGCGGAAAGATGGTCTCGTCCCTAGACCTATTCGGATAAATTCTAGGTCAAGTAGCCGCACGGCTAAAATAATCATGATGATCCCTTTTCGAAGCTTTGTTTTTCTCAAAGCTCCGTTTCTTCTCAGTCGTTGGCTTTATCTCTGACCTCGGAATAATTGCGGCCTCTTGTCAGACAAGAAAGAGATATCTGCTTCATATCACACAGTTTGTCATTTCCCTTGGTATTTCTGTAGGGGAACTTTGAGTTACGTTGACCTGATGGAATTCTCAAAGTTACGACCAACATATCAGGTAAAGCCGGGCCTAGACGAAACTGAGATTTAGAAAATCCAAGGTAATCGTTGAAATTCAAAACTACATGTATATGACGCAGCAAAGCACGACCCTCACAAGAATACCTTCTTGAGTTAAAATGCCTTTATCGGAAATTCAATACAGATGATGATTGTGCACCTGACAGTGACATTTTGGAATGCAAGCTCTGAATAAATAAATATATCATCTCAAAATGTTAAAAACATTTTAACAAGCTTGCAGGTACACTATCAAAACTATGCCCAGAAATACCCGAACAATTCGATAGTGTCAATGAAATGGATTTGGTTGTTGGCAGCGACTATTTTTAACCGTTGCGGTTGGCTAAGGCTAAAACTAATCATCTCCCATGTGCAGTTTTTGGGTAGGGTTTTGGGTAGGTCAATTAAACACCATACAACTCAAATCCACTTGATGCCATTTTTTTTAACTACAATTGCCAACTCTCTTTTTTCGCACAAAGCGTCCCCCCCCCCCGTCTCTACGTGCATATGCCATGGCTCTGCTCTTAAAGAGTCGGACAAATGACGGCAAGTGGATTGGAACTTGTTGATGTATCCATACTGACTATAATAGCTCACCCACACATCTATTTTTTTTTTTTTAATAAATGTTATCTTACGCCAAAAAAAATAGACGGTCTCTGGTCAGACCGAAGTTCCAGAATTGATGCGGCGACGCGGTTTTCTTTTGTTTTTTGGGGGTGTTTTTTTTTTTTTCAAGCTTGTACTGTACAGACAAGGTGGGTGCTATTTTGCTTTTTTGTGCCCTCATTAAAGATTGGTGTCCTCCATAATTTGCCTTGGTGCCCTTTATCATTTGCCTTGGTGCAATTTTCCCATTCCTTGGTTTAAATGCTTGATATACCAAGAGGGTAGTGACTTGTGGTTCCACTGAGAGAATTACACAATTTGCAAAAGTTGCCTGAGCCTCCTCTGATATCTGAAGGCAATAGAATAAAATCAGTTACAATGTCCTAGTAGTTATTCAGTCACTTACATGCTTAAGAAAATGTTATTGAAGTAAGGATTTGTAAGTAGAATCATCAAAATAAACTTTTGAAAAAGTAAAAAAAAATATATATATATATATATTAGCCTACACGGCAGGGAAAAACAATTTATGCAAATTAGGTATATTTGAATCAAAATTAAGGGTGGCATCCACTTTCCATTTTCTTCTCTTTCTTCTGACATGGTTGCTTGCTATTAACAAAAAATGCTGATTGTTTATTTGTCCTATTTCAAACATCTGGTTGGAAGGAAACCGACCTAATGTCTTACCGTTCCCGAGAAAAGACGGACAAAACCGGTTTTGTTGTTGTTGTTGTTGTTGTTGTTGTTGTTGTTGTTGTTGTTGTTGTTGTTGTTGTTGTTTTAGTTGTTGTTGTTGTTTTTGTTGTTGTTGTTGTTGTTGTTGTTTTTTAAGTTTTTGTTCCATGCTTTTAAGTGGTTAATTTTGCCACTGCCAAACTTGCCCTAAATTTGTTAGTTTTGTATTTTTATGTTTTAACGAATGTGTGTATTTGTTTTTATTAACTATTGCTCTGTTCACAGATTTCATAGTATTTATTCCGTGTTCCCTTTTAGGATTGGATTGATAGGCTTTCGAGTCATAGTGTTTAAGTTCACTTTTATTAATCCTGGCCATCTTAATTTGGGTTTTGTTCTGTTCTTGTTTTGTCTTATTCTGTAACAACCTTGCCTTTTATCATTGCTGCTATTATTCATAGCTCCTTGCTTTTGTTTACACTTATTTGTATTGTTTCATGACTTCTTATACTTGTAATCTTGTCTCGTGTGGAGTTACATTGTCATATTCTCTGTATATGTTTGTTGCAAATCTTGGCCGAATCAATAATAGTGATAATAATGATAATAATAATCGGACATGACGGAGTACGAATACGTTGTTCCTGACGCTTTTATTTAATGTACAACAGCACACGTACACAGCACCGGTCGGGAACAACGGTGACCAATCACCAATGCACAAATTGTGGTTTCTTACACGTCCACAAAACGTCCAGTTTTTAAAGAATAGTTGGGTCGATGTGTATATCCTACTTTTAAATGTTCTTTCCGATTAACATCATTTCGTTCAAAGCGCATTTCGTATCCCAATTGGGCTGTTCCAGGACGCAGTGTCCCTTTAAACCTGCTTTCTCCATCATGAAATCAAGAAGAGACATCTTCACCAACAATTGAAGACATTTCTCCTACCTATCCCCGTGAGTCGGCATATTTCTTATTTTGATCTGAGACAGAGGAATCAAATAAGAATCGGAATGAATTCTTTTTTATTTGTTGTTGGCTGCTTGCTACCAGGCAACACTGACGAGAAATGTTGTATCACTTTCTCTTTGATTTCAAAAACAAATCAGATGAGTAAAACAAAATACTATATTTGGAAAGGCAACCTCTAAATTACCATTTCAATGACCTGACCTACATGTAGTTTAGGCACATGTTTGTGCTCTCCTAATTTGTAATGTCTCTTTTCACCGGGCAGCGCCATTTAATGCAGCGACAATTTGAATGTTGTTTTCAGAAACAAACTTGGATGATGTCCACCCCAAGTTCCAAGCAACATAAATGCCATGAAAGTAACGATTGATGTGGTTCATTCTGATACCTACCTATCACGTCTTTAACAATGTCCCTTCTGCCGATCTCCATCAGAGCTGTGTATAACACGTCCCTCTGATCCGTGCTAGTGGATTGTTGGCGCCTCCATTTGACCAGCATGTTGAAGATCTGGTTCTCTGTCTGGCCTGGCTCATCCATCACGATGTGCTCGATCTCTGCAGTGCTCAATCCGAGATTTGTAGCCAGCTTCGGCCATTCGGAGCCAAGCTCGTTAGAGATCATGCATATATCAAATTCACTGATATCTGCAAACAGACATGAATTATTTTACACGGTAAAAAAATGTTTCAGTGAAAAACTTGCATGTTGTATTTCATGATCGTTAAGATCGGGCTGGACTGGAATTTTTTTTCAATCTTTTTAGAAGTTTTTATTTTTTTTTCTTCACAAAATGCTGCCCAAAATTTGGCCGCAGAAAAAAAAATAAATGTTTTTTTTTTCATTTTTAAGGTGGACTATTTGGGTAGGTCAATTAAACACCATACAACTCAAATCCACTTGATGCCATTTTTTTTAACTACAATTGCCAACTCTCTTTTTTCGCACAAAGCGCCCCCCCCCCCCGTCTCTACGTGCATATGTCATGGCTCTGCTCTTAAAGAGTCGGACAAATGACGGCAAGTGGATTGGAACTTGTTGATGTATCCATACTGACTATAATAGCTCACCCACACATCTATTTTTTTTTTTTTTAATAAATGTTATCTTAGGCCAAAAAAAATAGACGGTCTCTGGTCAGACCGAAGTTCCGGAATTGATGCGGCGACGCGGTTTTCTTTTGTTTTTTGGGGGTGGTTTTTTTTTTTTCAAGCTTGTACTGTACAGACAAGGTGGGTGCTATTTTGCTTTTTTGTGCCCTCATTAAAGATTGGTGTCCTCCATAATTTGCCTTGGTGCCCTTTATCATTTGCCTTGGTGCAATTTTCCCATTCCTTGGTTTAAATGCTTGATATACCAAGAGGGTAGTGACTTGTGGTTCCACTGAGAGAATTACACAATTTGCAAAAGTTGCCTGAGCCTCCTCTGATATCTGAAGGCAATAGAATAAAATCAGTTACAATGTCCTAGTAGTTATTCAGTCACTTACATGCTTAAGAAAATGTTATTGAAGTAAGGATTTGTAAGTAGAATCATCAAAATAAACTTTTGAAAAAGTAAAAAAAATATATATATATATATTAGCCTACACGGCAGGGATAAACAATTTATGCAAATTAGGTATATTTGAATCAAAATTAAGGGTGGCATCCACTTTCCATTTTCTTCTCTTTCTTCTGACATGGTTGCTTGCTATTAACAAAAAATGCTGATTGTTTATTTGTCCTATTTCAAACATCTGGTTGGAAGGAAACCGACCTAATGTCTTACCGTTCCCGAGAAAAGACGGACAAAACCGGTTTTGTTGTTGTTGTTGTTGTTGTTGTTGTTGTTGTTGTTGTTGTTGTTGTTGTTGTTTTAGTTGTTGTTGTTGTTTTTTTTTTTTTTTTTTTAAGTTTTTTGTTCCATGCTTTTAAGTGGTTAATTTTGCCACTGCCAAACTTGCCCTAAATTTGTTAGTTTTGTATTTTTATGTTTTAACGAATGTGTGTATTTGTTTTTATTAACTATTGCTCTGTTCACAGATTTCATAGTATTTATTCCGTGTTCCCTTTTAGGATTGGATTGATAGGCTTTCGAGTCATAGTGTTTAAGTTCACTTTTATTAATCCTGGCCATCTTAATTTGGGTTTTGTTCTGTTCTTGTTTTGTCTTATTCTGTAACAACCTTGCCTTTTATCATTGCTGCTATTATTCATAGCTCCTTGCTTTTGTTTACACTTATTTGTATTGTTTCATGACTTCTTATACTTGTAATCTTGTCTCGTGTGGAGTTACATTGTCATATTCTCTGTATATGTTTGTTGCAAATCTTGGCCGAATCAATAATAGTGATAATAATGATAATAATAATCGGACATGACGGAGTACGAATACGTTGTTCCTGACGCTTTTATTTAATGTACAACAGCACACGTACACAGCACCGGTCGGGAACAACGGTGACCAATCACCAATGCACAAATTGTGGTTTCTTACACGTCCACAAAACGCCCAGTTTTTAAAGAATAGTTGGGTCGATGTGTATATCCTACTTTTAATTGTTCTTTCCGATTAACATCATTTCGTTCAAAGCGCATTTCGTATCCCAATTGGGCTGTTCCAGGACGCAGTGTCCCTTTAAACCTGCTTTCTCCATCATGAAATCAAGAAGAGACATCTTCACCAACAATTGAAGACATTTCTCATACCTATCCCCGTGAGTCGGCATATTTCTTTTTTTGATCTGAGACAGAGGAATCAAATAAGAATCGGAATGAATTCTTTTTTATTTGTTGTTGGCTGCTTGCTACCAGGCAACACTGACGAGAAATGTTGTATCACTTTCTCTTTGATTTCAAAAACAAATCAGATGAGTAAAACAAAATACTATATTTGGAAAGGCAACCTCTAAATTACCATTTCAATGAACTGACCTACATGTAGTTTAGCCACATGTTTGTGCTCTCCTAATTTGTAATGTCTCTTTTCACCGTGCAGCGCCATTTAATGCAGCGACAATTTAAATGTTGTTTTCAGAAACAAACTTGGATGATGTGCACCCCCAAGTTCCAAGCAACATAAATGTCATGAAAGTAACGATTGATGTGGTTCATTCTGATACCTACCTAACTTCAGGTCTTCAGCAATGTCCCATCTGCCGATCGTCATCAGAGCTTTGCATAACACTTCCCTCTTATCCGTGCTAATGGATTGTTGGCGCCTCCATTTGACCAGCATGTTGAAGATCTGGTTCTCTGTCTGGCCTGGCTCATCCATCACGATGTGCTCGATCTCTGCAGTGCTCAATCCGAGATTTGTAGCCAGCTTCCGCCATTCGGAGCCAAGCTCCTTAGAGATCATGCGTAGATTAAAGTCAGTGATACCTGCAAACAGACATGAATTATTTTATACGGTAAAAAATGTTTCAGTGAAAAACTTTTATGTTGTAGTTCATGATCGTTAAGATCGGGCTGGACTGGAAAAAAAAAGTTTCAATCTTTTTAGAAGTTTTTATTTTTTTTTCTTCACAAAATGCTGCCCAAAATTTGGCCCCAGAAAAATGTTTTTTTTTCATTTTTGGGGTGGACTATTTTGACGTTGGTGGCGCCACTTACCCTTTTTTACTACTCGAAAATAGGGCACATACATATCACCAAGGTCAAATCGTGGGACTTAAACACGCAAAAAAACATTGACAACCTCTTGGGGGGTGGCTCAACCCGCCCGACCCCCCCCCCCTTGGGTGCGCCACTCGGCTGAACTTAAGAATTCTGAAATCCTAGGCATATCTCATGCTATCCCAACCACAGACTCTATCACTGTGGAAGCAAGAAGATTTCAACGTTGGTAAAATATTAAGACACATACATCATGTATCCGGGGCTTAGCAAGATAGGGACAGTAACAAGAACAAAAAGGATCAGTAGGTGTGGATGTGTGCACAAGGTCATGGGAAGGGTCAAAACTATTTTAGGGCTAAAAAACATGAAATGTTAATTACTCAAAATTATTCAAAACTGATGTCAGCATTTTTTTAATTTGGCAAAATATGTAATTTTACCTATCAAAATTTTCTTAGGACTGAAATTTGGTTAATAATAAAGGAGCCGTGACCCTTAAACAGACATTCATAATTAAGACAGTTTACTCATTCCTATTGGTCGAGAGCCGATCACGTATTAATAAAACACCGACTGGCTGGTCTTAAACACTTTTCCAGTGTCACATGAAATTTGGACTTCTTAGAAATCTGATCCCTTTTACTGTTTGTTGGTTAAACGTTAACAATCCTTACATAGGCATGCGCAATAAGTGGGGAAGATAAGGCAAATATTGGGGGGAATTGTTCATTTGATGATACAAGCATGGAATTTGGCACACAGTCAAAGTATATCATGAGAAAGATATTTGGCTATAGGGTCATCGGAGATTTGTCCTCTGAAAAAATAAAGGTAAAGGTAGAATTAGAAGCAATTTTCACAATTTTTCAAAATGGCTTCCATTGCTTGTTATTGACAGGTCGGGCACACAAGTAGGCCAGCCAAATGTGGAAAACTTTTCTAGAACATAATTTCACGGCATATTTAGGTTACAGCTTGCATCCATGCTAGATCAAGTCTTTGAACTAAAACAAACAAGATGTGAGTGGATGCCATCATTAATTTCGACCCTAAATATACCCAATTTGCATAAATCGTTCAAACCTGCAGTGTAATACATGAATATTAGTTCCTAGATATTTGGATATATTTCTTTTGGGGGGGGGTGAACATTTTGTTTTGGTGATTCTTGTTACACATCCTTACTTCAATAACATTTTCTTAAGAATATAAGTGACTGAATAATTCTGAGGACACAATGTTGTAACAATCCAAAATGGCTTGTATACCCAAAAATTTCGCGCATTTACCTTGTCTCCAGATATCATCAAGTAGCATTGCCAAGCCTCAGTATTGATGATCAATTCATCTAGTTTCTTACTGTCACAGTTACCCTATTAAAACCTTATGGAAAATCGTGTGAACAATAATAACTTTGTGATATTTAGCCAAGCAAACAAAAACGGGGAAACGAGGTGTCTGTTAAGGCGAGCCATCAGATAACAGACCAATCGGGTACCGGGTCCGGTATGCTAATTTCTTTCACCCCAATCGGTACGAAGCCACAAGCCACCCGGTCACTGAAGCGTGACGCCCCAATCGGTCAAAACTGGTGACTCAGGGTTTCACAATAGGCAACATAAATTGAAGTCTGGCCATTGTTGGAGAATTATTCGGCCAGCTGGGATTACCAGCGGCAACTTCTATGAAGCTCGTCACAGTCATTGCTGCCTACTGGAGGATTAGCGCGTCGCAAATTGGTTCCTTTGTGATGAGCCAGAGCCATGGTGCAGAAGCCTGGTGGAGTTAATCCAGGCCGATCGGTTCCATGCAAGGTCCCAATCCCTTCAACATACTGGGCGGGCTCAACCCCGAACGGTCCGGGGAGGGATTCTAATTTGAGGGCTCGCCTAAGTGGCCTAATTAGTGAAGGGTTGCCTAAAGTGGTAGACTTGAAAAGTTCAAGGAATTCCCAAAATTGTTGGAAAGAAATTTAATGGAAAGAAAACATTTTGACATTGACATAATTATTGCAAGCATTTGTTTGTTTTTGTAGGGGGGATTTCTTTGACCTTATTCAAGTCTCCCACGTTAGGTGACCCTTCGCCTAATTTAAGCCAAGTTTACGGAAAGCCCGATCATTTTTCCCCGCTTTTGTTTGGTGAGCTAAATGTCACGATGTTACAATTGTTCATAAATGTATGATTTTCTGTAAGGTTTTAGTAGGGAACTCTGCCAGTAAGCAACTTGGTGAATTTGAAGCTCATCAATGCTGAGGTTTGCCAACTACTTGATGATATCTGGGGACAAGGTAGATGCTGACAATTTTTGGGTATAATAGTCGTAGCCATTTTGGATCGTTACCATGTCCTCATAATTATTTAGTCGCTTATAATTATGCTGAAGAATAGGTAATTTAAGTAACGGTGTGTAAGTAAAATCACCACAATTAACTTTTCAATAATGAACAATTAACTTTTCAATAATTTGACTGATTGATCGATTACCAAAAAATGCTGTTCAAAGTGTAATATTCCACTTTGACTGGTCCACTATTGAGTCATGTTGAGCTGGAATCTGCGAAGTTAGGGACCCAAATATGAAGCTGAACCGAAACCTAGACGAAGCCGAGTCTTAAACAACCCAGATAACGTCGACATACAAAATGATATGACGCAGCAAAACCCGCCCCTCGCGACAGTACATTCTTGAGGCACAGCGTGTAAATTTGGAATTCATGACAGATACTGGATAATACACCTGACACTGATTTGTTTAAATGCAAGCTGTGAATCAATAGAGTTGTATTTTTTATATTTTTTATTTTCATTTAACGATTTGTAATCATTTTTGCAAATTTTTTTTAACATTTTTAACTTTTTAAACATTGCTTAATGACGTGTTGTTCCTTTTGTTTGTGTGTGTTTTATATTAATTTTTCTATATATATTTCTATATATGATTTTTAAGCACTTTGATGTGGGGCAACAGGTCCGCGGACCACAGTATTTTTACTTTTGCTGCCCCTGGCCCATCTCTGTGTTTGTAATTTTGGTCGAATAAATAAAAATAATAATAATAACTAGAGGTGGTGGTTGTGAACAGCCACAAAGCTGTTTCTAGTTTTGATTGTCTATTGGACCGTAAACAAAATGATTTAGGCTTAATGATGTAAAACAAAACAAATTAAACTAAAAAAATTGAAATTATTACTTTAGAAAATTGCGCTTCCGGTACAACCGGAAGTAAGGTGATCTTGACTCTCGATCTTGACTCTCGAGGAGGTGCATTTTCTGTCCAATATGAGTAAATGTGCAAAGAACTGTAATCATAACTTATTGTATTGTGGAGATATATGGCGATCACAATATTGCCTCATTAAATATTCATGACATCATACCATGAGAATAATAAACTACACAGTAATAATAATGAATTATATTAATCTTTTAATGTTGCTGCTTACTATTATTCGTTATCAACCCGATCAGATTTATAATTCATGAGATATGCTAATAAGGTTCTCAAACACCGGAAGTAAAGGGCACATGACCTTGACATTCAACATTTTATCTATAACATGTCCCTGTCTATATACCTACCAGGTTCGATATCAATCGGTCAAACAATGCTATAGTTATAAGACTGTAAAGATGAATTAAATATTCATGACGTCATAACATGAAAACACTAAACTGCACAGTAATAAATATGCCACATGTTTGTCTTCAAATGTTGTTTCATTATAATATAACGTATCAATCCCCTCGGATGTATAAATCATGAGATCATGATAATGAGGGTCTTAATTACCACTTCTGTTAAAACCGGAAGTGAAGATCATGTGACCTTGACATATCAATTTTCATCTATAACCCTTCCTTGACTATATACATACCGATTTGAAACCAATCGGCCCAATAGTTCAATAGTTATGACGCTGTAAAAATTGATCGTTCAAATCAATGTCACGTGACCCCTGATGACGTCACGATGACGAAAAATTTCGGCATGCATCCTCAGATAATAGTGATTGACTATGCCAAGTTTAAAGTTTAATTCATTCTTTGTAAGCTTCCAAAATATAATCTTTTTTATATAACTTCTGAAACACATCTTCTACAAAGACTACTGTTAATGAAAAATTAAAACATATGTAACCAACAGCAAAACAGTATTACTGATGAAGAAGTTACGCACCTACAAAAATATTCAAACTTATAGTTACTCGACCGAGCGGGATTTGTTACTGGAAATTCTTCAATGGTACATCAACATTATGTGCTACTTAGAAATCGCGAGTTGCTTGTGCTTTAACCACCTCATTAAATCCTCATATGAAACATGCACCCTAACTTATATTAGAAAAAGAACAATTAAAGCGCTCCTGGAATTGGCTTGATATTGAAAACAAATTGATTAGTTAACTTAAATTCTCTAAGAAAGTTTAGTATTATTACCTTTCTCAAACTCCAAATATGGGTTTCCCTTATTGTGAAGATAACGCTGAGCAGCTATGCTCCGTTTTGTCACTATCAACAAAAGGAAACATGAGAATGGAAAAAGGGGCACGCAGAACAAACGCAATCGGAGCGGAAAGATAGTCTCGTCCCAAGACCTATGCGGACAAATCCTAGGTGAAGTAGCCGCCACGGCTAATAATAATCATGAGGATCCTTTTTCGAAGATGTTTGTTAAGGCTCGGCTTCTTCTCAGTCTTTGGCTTCATCTCTAACCTCGGAAAACGTGTTGCCTCATTTCAGACCAGAAAAAGAAACCTGCTTCATATTACAGAGTTTGTCATTTCCCTTGATATTTCTGTAAAGGAACTTTGAGTTATGTTGACCTGATGAAATTTACAAACTTAGAACCCAAATATCAGTTGAAGCTTGGCCTAGACGAAGCCAAGTTTCGGAAAACCCTGGTAACCGTTGAAATTAAAAACTACATGTATATGACGCAGCAAAGCACGGCCCTCACAAGAATACGTTCTTGAGCTAAAATGCCTTTATTGGAAATTCAATATAGATGATAGTGCACCTGACAGTGACATTTTGGAATGCAAGCACTGAATAAATAAACATTTAATCTCATACTGACTATAATAGGTTACCCACTGATCTTTACTTTAATTAATTCAATGGTTAGATCGAGCACATAATACCAGCTGTAGTCTCGCCTCCTAAACAGTTGCTTTTTATAAAGTGGTGCGGATCGAATTAGAGAATCCGGCAACTTCTTTTGCCACTGAAAGGGACAAAAAGTCTTACAGAAGGTTTAAAACCTAAAGGGCCATGCATGCATGGATTATAGAGAACTCCCGTTTCTTTATCCTTTCTTTCGTAAACTATCTCAGTCTTTGTAAACTTAAAAAATGTTGTCATTAATAAAAAATATAATAATAAATCGTCACCTGATTTGGATGGCTCCCCCACCGAACTGGCCAGTCTACTTTTTGTGCGGCCGAAACTAGCCCTCTCAGACGTTGGCAATTTGTCTTGCATTTCTGTTTCACAAAATAAAACAAAACCAACAATGCACAAGTTGTAAACATAATACTGTAGTCATCTGCTGTAAACTCCAAACATCTGCTAAAAACTCTGTGACAGACCAAGCCGACCGGCTGACAAATAGAACGACCGACATGCCAAATATATTGGGCATTTTGGGCAGAGTGGGAGCCCAGAACATTTATTCATGGGAAAAGCGCCAAAGCAGTTGTCCTCTTAGGGTGAAAGGGTATCATTGGGAATCACAAAAATGCATTGCTGCCGGGTCTAGGGCTTGGCCTAAGATCTGAAGTGACGTCATAAAGCACCGCCTTTACCGAAAATCCCTCTTTTGACAATATCTCAAAAACTATACATGGTAATATCACAAATGTTGTCTCTACACCTAAGTTTTTATGGTCAATCTTTACGTTGAACACCATTATTGTGCCTGAAGATGTGTAGTTTATCATATATAATATCAATTCGCACCACCATTACCGAAAAAAAACATTGTTTGTGCGATATTACGAAAACTATACCAACAAAGGCATGTCTACACCTATGTTTTTGTGGTAAAATATATTTTGTGTATACCTTATTAACCTTGATGCATGCTGTATTCTCAGCTCCGCATATATTACTTCTAACAGACTGGAGACATTAAGCTCAAACAAACGAACAAGCAGTACAAGCTAAAAATTTCATAAGCTTAGACCATCTAGTCGATGTAAGTATCGGTTTATTAAAAGATGGCCATTATCTATTTTCCTAATTAGTAATAATTGTTCTTATGATTAAAATCAATAATATCCCATGTTATTAGATTTAATGGTTGTGCATCAAACTACTGAAGGTACATGTATATCGGTGCCTCTAAACTGGTAGCCAATCTTGTGAAGAAACAGTCTGGTATCACTGAAGCAAAAGTCGGGCTTCATGCCCTGACAGGTTGTGATTTTTCATCATACTTCTTCGGAAAGGGAAAAGTTAAGCCCTTACAACGTCTAGAATCAGATCAAACCCATGTTCTTGCGATGCGATCTCTGACGACTGACAAAGTAGACATCTCAGCTGCTACCTTTGTCTGTTCGCTAAATGGGTTTAAAACTCACTCACTCACTGCTGCACTTGACCATCAGTGGGTCGTATGACCTCCAACCTCCCCAGTCAAGGTCAAGGGACCAACGCTCAATTGGTGACAGCTGCACAGCATCCGAAACCTGCTTAAGCCAGGTATAAAGCCGGGGACGACTACGAGGCCTCGTCCAGGTGGCAGGCCGGTGCCCAAGGTGGAACTGGACGGCAGCATCAAGGGCAAGACGAGTAGGGGCAGGAGCTTGGAGGCGCCGAACATGACCACAAAGAGCGTCCCCTCCCTGACGTCTCAGACAAAATGCTACCAAGCCCCCTATGCTGCTGGATGATTGTATTAGAAATGAAGTCGAACCATGCTATCCTAACCACTTACTCTATCACTGTGGAAGCAAGAAGATTTCAACGTTTGTGTAATATTAAGACACATACATCATGTATCCGGGGCTCAGCAAGATAGGGACAGTCACAAGAACGAAGGATCAGTAGGTGTGGATGTGTGCACAAGGTCAGGTGAAGGGTCAAAACTATTTTAGGGCTAAAAAAAATGTTAATTACTCAAAATTATACAAAACATATGTCAGTATTTTTTTAATTTGGCAAAATATGTAACGTTCCCTATCAAACATTCTTTAGGACTGAAATTTGGTTAATAATAAAGAGCCGTGACCCTTAAACAAACATTCATAAATAAGACAGTTTACTTACTCCGATTGGTCGAGAGCCGATCACGTGTTAATAAAACACCGACTGGCTGGTCTTAAACACTTTTCCAGTGTCACATAAAATTTGGACTTCTAAGAAATCTGATCCCTTTTATACAGTTTGTTGGTTAAACGTTCACAATCCTTACATAGGCATGCGCAATTAGTGGGGAAGATAAGGCAACTATTTGGGGGAATTGTTCACTTCAGGATAAAAGCATGGAATTTGGCACACAGTCAGAGTATATCATGAGAAAGATATTTGGCTGTAGGGCCATCGGAGATTTGTCCTCTGAAAAAATATAGGTAGTATTACAAGCAATTTTCACAATTTTTCAAAATGGCTTCCATTGCTTGTTATTGACGCCATTTCGAAATCGTGCAAAATAACCCTTCCAGTTGGATTGAAACAAGTCGAAATAAGACCCGCATCCATGCACGTCACTTATCTCGTGGCAGCTACTGCACCAGACAGCCCTTAGCATGTATCGGACGAGAGAGTGGGACTGGGAGTGCACACATGCACCTTTCTCACAAAAATCCACTCATCAGGTGCAGGTCATTCGGCGACATCAGATGACCACTATCCACCAATACCTATCAAAGTCCTGTGGCGATAGGGGAAAGGCAACACGGACAGGCTGGGGATGCTGCAGGTAGTCGTTAGCCACGAACCTGCCATCTTCAGGGATAGCAATGATCTCCACACATAGGGAAATGTACTGAAAAGGGAAGCTAAAAACCGCCTACTCCATCTGAGCTTGCCAGGAGACCTCGCCTGGCTGGCCATCCATTGCTGCGGTCGAAAACAAAAGCACAAACTGAAACATTTTCTAAACCTTGGTGAACGGAAAGTTAGGACCATGCTATATAACGACAAGAGACCAGTTAGGAGAGTACAATATCGACATCGCAGCTCTCAGCAAGACACTTAACTGGAGAATCCAACTTGGAGGAGGTGAGTGCAGGCTACACCTTTTACTGGATTGGCAAGCCTGAGGGGGAACCCAGAACGGAGGAGTCCGATTCGCCGTTCGCACATATATGGCTCGGGGTCGGGAGCAACTACCTAAAGGTATCAATGACAGGTCGGTGACCATTCGAATAAGCCTTCTCAGAGACTGTCGGGGCACCATAATTAGTGTCTTTGCTCAAACTATTTCTCACACTGACGAAGTCAAAGAGGCTTTCCATAATATGAGGACCTAGACAGAGCAATTACAGACACTAAGAACGATAACTTCGTCATTCTTGGAGTCTTTAATGTTCGTGTCGGATGTGACTAAAATATACAGACAGGGACATTGGAACAAATGGAGTTGGTAATTAATGCATGACCTTGCCATCACCAACACCTTTTTTTCCAAATACCAAACAAGTATAAGACAACTTGGATGCATCCCCGCTCTTAGCAGTGCCATCTTCTTGACTATGTCATCGTAAGGCGTAGAAGTATTTGTGATGTCAAGATAACACGTGCCTTCATCAGGGATGCACAGTGCTGGTCTGATCACAGGCTTGTCAGATGCAAATTGTCACTCCAGATCATTCCCACGGAACAAATCAGGAGGGGCAAGCCCCCAAGGAGGGACAACCCCCAGCGCAGAGGCCTTAGAATTTGTACAGCGGAACAAAAACAGGACTCGTTCGATGAGAATGACCAGGAGATATTTTCGCTGTTAAAGAGGATTCACATCACCCACGGTAACTATATCGTCAACAAATCATCAGCCACAAGCAAGTGGCAGTACCTTTAAGCCAAGCATATGGTTCAGATCAAACTCAGACAGATTAGGAATCATGGTGGTTGAAGAAGGCCAAAGGGCTGCAGGAAGCTGCAGACACACACAACTCAAAGCTGCTCCATGAGGGTCTCAGAGCAGTGTATGGTCCCAAGTCCTGTGGTAGCGCTCCTGTCCGCTCCACCGATGATGAGAAGCTGTTCATAGACGAGGCAGAAATCCTCACTCGCTTGGCTGAGCGCTTCAACTGCCTCCTAAACTGTCCATCATCTATGTCAGAGGAAGCACTGGATGATGTACCCCAGAGACAGATCCTCGATGACCTGAACCTGCCCCTTCATCGCATGAGGTTTGCAAGGCCATCAGACATACTTCTTCAGGCAAGTCCTCCGGCGCTGATGGGATCCCTGCCGAGTTTACAAACATGGAGATGATCACATGAAGAGGAAACTTACCCATCTGCTCAGGATTATCTGGCACCAGGGCTCAGTCTCCAGGAGTTCAAAGACGCAACAATAGTTTAGCTTGTCAAGCGCAAGGCTGACGGCACCTGCTGCCACATCCATCGGGGCATCTCCCTTCTCTCAATTGCTGGAAAAATCCTGGCCCGAATCGTACTCAATAGGATGACAGAACAACTGGTAGATGACTAGATACCATATACCCCGAATCCCAGTGTGGGCTTAGACCAGACCGATACACCACAGACATGATATTTGCAGTTTGACAAAATAGAAAAGAAATGTCAGGAGCAAAATTAAGATGTGGACCTCACAAAGGCGTTGGACCCCGTGAACCGTGATGGCCTCTGGAAAATCTCACACAACCTTGGATGTCCTGACAAATTTGTCTCTCTAATCAGATTCTTCCATGCAGGGATGCTAGCTAGTGTGCAGGAGTGTGGAGAGTCATCCGACCTATTCCTCGTCACAAATGGAACCAAGCTTGGTTGTGTCCTTGACCCTACCCTCTTCTCCATTGTGTTCTCACTTATGTTGTTCGATGCCGATGCATTCCACAGCATGGATAAAGGAGAGTACATACATTTAAGGGCTATTCAACCTAAGACGACTACAGGCTCGCACCAAGGTACTGGAGATGATGATGATAAAGGACATGCTTTTTGCAGATGATTGTGCACTAGTGGCCCATACTCTCGAGGACATTCAATCCATCACGGAAATGTTCAATCGTGCCTTTAGCAGATTGGGAATCACAATCAGCATAAAAAAGACTGAGGTGATGAATCAGCCTGCCTCCGACAATCACCCTGTTGTAACAAACAACAACAACCCTCTCAAATCGGTAGAGAAGTTATGCTACCTTGGCAGTGATTTCTCAAACACAGTAGCCCTCGATGAAGAAATCCTTCGGGCCAGCTCTTCATTTGGAAGATTCCAAGTGTTTAAAAGTAAACACACATTGACTCACACAAGCCGTTCACCCTAACAGAACCATTAAATTGAGCAGCAAATGGAATATCCTACAGAAACAACTAAAATACTCCTGGTGTGGCTGGTAGGGCCATCACTGAAAAAAGTTCTTCAAAATACAATGAAGTTTCTGAGACAAAATACAATGAAGTTTCTGGGCTTTAACGCGGTATAGCCCAGCAGCAGTTTAAAACAAACTGATGAGAGTATTTTAGCACAAAACAAGAATGGTTGTTTTAATGCTTGATACCAAGAGGGTAGTGACCTGTGGTTCCACTGAGAGAATTACACAATTTGCAAAAGTTGCCTGAGCCTCCTCTGGTATCTGAAGGCAATAGAATAGAATTAGTTACAATGTCCTCGTAATTATTTAGTCACTTACATGCTTAAGA
Source organism: Patiria pectinifera (assembly GCA_029964075.1). Lineage (NCBI taxonomy): Eukaryota > Metazoa > Echinodermata > Asteroidea > Valvatida > Asterinidae > Patiria > Patiria pectinifera. Next base: position 33,904,703 of record CM057150.1, read on the forward strand.
AAATGTTATTGAAGTAAGGATTTGTAAGTAGAATCATCAAAATAAACTTTTGAAAAAGTAAAAAAAAAAAAAAAATTAAACTAAAATAAAGAATGTACCCAAATATGGGAATACATATATTAGCCTACACGGCAGGGATTAACAATTCATGCAAATTAGGTATATTTGAATCAAAATTAAGGGTGGCATCCACCTCCATTTTCTTCTCTTTCTTCTGACATGGTTGCTTGTTATTAACAAAAAATGCTGATTGTTTATTTATCCACTTCAAACATCTGGTTGAAAGGAAACCGACCTAATGTCTTACCGTTCCCGAGAAAAGACGGACAAAACCGGTTGTTTACATCGGACATGACGGAGTACGAATACGTTGTTCCTGACGTTTGCATTTAATGTACGATAGCACACGTACACAGCACCGGTCGGGGACAGCGGTGACCAATCACCAATGCACAAATTGTGGTTTCTTACACGTCCGCAAGAGGCGAAACACTCTACGGATGATATCACAACTAGCACCCAAACAGCCCGACTTTTGGGGGTCGCAAAAGTGGAACGCAAAAGTCGCTTTCGCAGGCATAATACAGGAAAAAAACAAAACGCCCAGTTTTTAAAGAATAGTTGGGTCGATGTGTATATCCTACTTTTAAATGTTCTTTCCGATTAACATCATTTCGTTCAAAGCGCATTTTGTATCCCAATTGGGCTGTTCCAGGACGCAGTGTCCCTTTAAAACTGCTTTCTCCATCATGAAATTAAAAAGGGACATCTTCACCAACAGTTGAAGACATTTCTCCTACCTATCCCCGTGAGTCAGCATATTTCTTATTTTGATCTGAGACAGAGGAATCAATAAGAATCGGAATGAATTCTTTTTATTTGTTTTTGGCTGCTTGCTTCCAGGCAACACTGACGAGAAATGTTGTATCTCTTTCTCTTTGATTTCAAAAACAAATCAGATTAGTAAAACAAAATACTATATTTGGAAAGGCAACCTCTAAATTACCATTTCAATGAACTGACCTACATGTAGTTTAGCCAAATGTTTGTGCTCTCCTAATTTGTAATGTCTCTTTTCACTGTGCAGCGCCATTTAATGCAGCGCCAATCTAAACGTTGTTTTCAGAAACAAACTTGGATGATGTGCACCCCTAAGTTCCAAGCAACATAAATGTCATGAAAGTAACGATTGAGGTGGTTCATTCTGATACCTACCTAACAGGTATGCACCAATGTCCTTTCTACCGATCTCCATCAGAGCTGCGCATAACACGTCCCTCTGATCCGTGCTAGTGGATTGTTGGCGCCTCCATTTGACCAGCATGTTGAAGATCTGCTCGTCTGTCTGGCCTGGCTCATCCATCACGATGTGCTTGATCTCTGCAGTGCTAAATCCGAGATGTGTAGCCAGCTTCCGCCATTCGGAGCCAAGCTCGTTAGAGATCATGCGTAGATCAAGGTAACTGATACCTGCAAACAGACATGAATTATTTTATACGGTAAAAAATGTTTCAGTAAAAAACTTGCATGTTGTATTTCATGATCGTTAAGATCGGGCTGGACTGGACATTTTGTTCAATCTTTTTGGAAGTTTTTAATTTTTATTTTCACAAAATGCTGCCCAAAATTTGGCCGCAGAAAAAATAAATGTTTATTTTCATTTTAGGGGTGGACTATTTGGACGTTGGTGGCGCCACTGACCCTTTCCTACTACTCGAAAATAGGCCACATACATATCACCAAGGTCGAATCGTGGAACTTAAACACACAAAAACATTGACAACCTCTGGGGGCTGGCTTAACCCCCACCCCCCACCTTGGGTGCGCCACTCGGCTGAACTTAAGAATTATGTAATATTAGGCATATCTCATGCTATCCCAACCACTTACTCTATCACTGTGGAAGCAAGAAGATTTCAACGTTTGTATAATATTAAGACACATACATCATGTATCCGGGGCTCAGCAAGATAGGGATAGTCACAAGAACGAAGGATCAGTAGGTGTGGATGTGTGCACAAGGTCAGGTGAAGGGTCAAAACTATTTTAAGGCTAAACAAATGTTAATTTCTCAAAATTATTCAAAACAAATGTCAGTATTTTTTTAATTTGGCAAAATATGTAACGTTCCCTATCAAACATTCTTTAGGACTGAAATTTGGTTAATAATAAAGAGCCGTGACCCTTAAACAGACATTCATAAATAAGACAGTTTACTTATTCCTATTGGTCGAGAGCCGATCACGTGTTAATAAAACACCGACTGGCTGGTCTTAAACACTTTTCCAGTGTCACATGAAATTTGAACTTCTTAGAAATCTGATCCCTTTTATACCGTGTGTTGGTTAAACGTTCACAATGGCATGCGCAATTAGTAGGGAAGACAAGGCAACTATTTGGGGGAATTGTTCATTTGAGGATAAAAGCATGGAATTTGGCACACAGTCAAAGTATATCATGAGAAAGATATTTGGCTATAGGGCCATCGGAGATTTGTTCTCTGAAAAAATATTGGTAGAATTACAAGCAATTTTCACAATTTTTCAAAATGGCTTCCATTGCTTGTTATTGAGAGGTCGGGCACAATAGTAGGCCAGCCAAATGTGGAAAACGTCTCTAGAAAATAATTTCACGGCATATTTAGGTCATAGCTGGCATCCATGCTAGATCAAGTCTTTGAACTAAAACAAACAAGATGTGAGTGGATGCCATCATAAATTTTGACCCTAAATATACCCAATTGGCATAAATCGCTCAAACCTGCAGTGTAATACATGAATATTTTTTTCCTAGCTATTTGGATACATTTTTTATTTTGGGGGGTGAACATTTTGTTCTGGTGATTCTTGTTACACATACTTACTTCAATAACATTTTCTAAAGAATATAAGTTACTGAATAATTATGAGGACATAATGTTGTAACAATCCAAAATGGCTTCTATACCCAAAAATTGCGCGCATTTACCTTGTCTCCAAATATCATCAAGTAGTCTTGCCAAGCCTCAGTATTGATAAGCTTCAATTCATCTGGTTTCTTACTGTCACAGTTACCCTATTAAAACCTTATGGAAAATCGTTTGAACAATGATTCCGTTGTAATATTTAGCCCAGGAAACAAAAACGGGAAAACGAGGTGTCTGTTCAGTGGCCTAATTAGTGAAGGGTTGCCTAAAGTGGAAGACTTGAAAAAGTTCAAGGAATGCCCAAAATTATTGGAAAGAAGGTAATGGAAAGAAAAAAAATGACATTGACATAATTATTGCAAGCATTTTTATTTATTTTTTTGTAGGGGGGATTTCTTTGACCTTTTTCAAGTCTACCACGTTAGGCGACCCTTCGCCTAAATAAAGCCCAGTTTACGGAAAGCCAGCTCGTTTTTCCCCGCTTTTGTTTGGTGAGCTAAATGTCACGATGTTACAATTGTTCATAAATGTATGATTTTCTGTAAGGTTTTAGTAAGGAACTCTGCCAGTAATCAACTTGGTGAATTTGAAGCCCATCAATGCTGAAGTTTGCCAACTACTTGATGGTATCTGGGGACAAGGTAGATGCTGACAATTTGTGGGTATAATAGTCGTAGCCATTTTGGATCGTTACCATGTCCTCTTAATTATTTAGTCGCTTATAATTATACTGAAGAATAGGTAATTTAAGTAAGGGTGTGTAAGTAAAATCACAACAATTAACTTTTCAATAATTTGACTGATTGATCGATTACGAAAAATGCGGTCCAAAGTGTAATTATCCACTTTGGCTGGTCCACTATTGAGTCATGCTGAAATGGAATCTGCAAAGTTAGGGACCCAAATGTGAAGCTGAACGGAAACCTAGACGAAGCCGAGTTTTAAACAACCCGGATAACGTCGACATACAAAATGATATGACGCAGCAAAACCGGCCCTTCGCGACAGTACATTCTTGAGGCACAGCGTTTAAATTTGGAATTCATGACAGATACTGGATAATACACCTGACACTGACTTGTGTAAATGCAAGCAATGAATAAATAGAGTTGTTTTTTTATATTTTGTATTTTTATTTGACGGTTTGGAATCATTTTGTGCGAATTTTGTCTTTTTAAACATTTTTAAATGACGTGTTGTTCCTTTTGTTTGTGTGTGTTTTATATTAATATTTCTATTTTTAAACATTTTTAAATGACGTGTTGTTCCTTTTGTTTGTGTGTGTTTTATATTAATATTTCTATATGATTTAGGCCTAATGATGTAAAACAAAACATATTAAACTAATAAAATTGAAATTATTACTTTAGAAAATTGCGCTTCCGGTGCAACCGGAAGTTAGGCGATCTTGACTATCGATCTTGATTCTCGAGGAGGTGCATTTTCAGTCCAATATGAGTAAATGTGCAAAGAACTGTAATCATAACTTATTGTATTGTGGAGATATGGCGATCACAATATTGCCTCATTAAATATTCATGACGTCAAAACATGAGAATAATAAACTGCTCAGTAATAATAATACAAAACATGTTTTTTAATGTTGCTTCTTACTATTATTGGTTATCAACCCGAGCAGATTTTTCTTCATGAGATATGATAATAAGGTTCTCAAACACCGGAAGTAAAGGGCACATGACCTTGACATTCAACATTTTATCTATAACATGTCCCTGTCTATATACCTACCAGGTTCGATATCAATCGGTCAAACAATGCTATAGTTATAAGACTGTAAAGATGAATTAAATATTCATGACGTCATAACATGAAAACACTAAACTGCACAGTAATAAATATGCCACATATTTGTCTTCAAATGTTGTTTCATTATAATATAACGTATCAATCCCCTCGGATGTATAAATCATGAGATCATGATAATGAGGGTCTTAATTACCACTTCTGTTAAAACCGGAAGTGAAGGTCATGTGACCTTGACATATCAATTTTCATCTATAACCCTTCCTTGACTATATACATACCGATTTGAAACCAATCGGCCCAATAGTTCAATAGTTATGACGCTGTAAAAATTGATCATTCAAATCAGTGTCACGTGACCCCTGATGACGTCACGATGACGAAAAGTTTCGGCATGCATCCTCAGATAATAGTGATTGACTATGCCAAGTTTAAAGTTTAATTCATTCTTTGTAAGCTTCCAAAATATAATCTTTTTTATATAACTTCTGAAACACATCTTCTACAAAGACTACTGTAAATGAAAAATTAAAACATATGTAACGAACAGCAAAACAGTATTACTGATGAAGAAGTTACGCACCTACAAAAATATTCCAACTTATAGTTACTCGACCGAGCGGGATTTGTTATTGGGAAGTCTTCAATGGTACATCAACATTATGTGCTCCTTAGAAATCGCGAGTTGCTTGTGTTTTACCGAAAGACGGGCCATGCTCCTCCAGAGACAATCAAATTGGCCCATGACGGTATTGGCGATGCCAATTCTGTGTAGTATGTCCTTTTTGCAGAAACCTGATGGGTCGATAGTGCACCCAAGATAGCAAAAGAACTCAACAGATTCGACAACATCGGAATCAAGGGAAATTTGAACAGCTGCTGGACCGCATAGTGACTGAACTTTGTTTTTTGTCCATGATGGTTGAAGGTCTATGTAATTGGCCACACGCTCAAAGATTTCGAGAAGTTCCCCCATCTTGTTGGATCCCTAGTGAAGAGGGCGGCATCATCTGCATACAGGAGGTCAGTAACCTGTGATCACCTACATCAATTTCCAGTGAATCATCACACCGTGACAGGATTGTGTCCATGGCTGAGCGGAACAAGGTAGGTGCCAGCACACAACCCTGCCAAACTCCGAAGGAAGTCAGGAAGGAGGAAAAGCCTTGGCTACTTATGGGCATCTCGGCAGATTTGAGATACTTAGGGAAGAGTACGACCTGGCTTTAACTTTCAAATATGTGATAGCACTTCACCAAGAGATGGGGGATCATAGTCGAGATCAGAGACCACAGATTCGGGAGGTAGGACTACGTGTGGTCTGGGCGTTGCTGGTGGAAAGTTCAGACACTTGTTGAAGTTGTTTTTCTGTAGCAGGACTGTGTTTCATCCACCGAGTTGCAGGAAGAACCATCCGCCTTGGAGATCGGAAATGGAGCTGAATGCCTGCTGCATCCGCGACAACACTTGCCTGCCTTGAAGGCGGGGTGGAGATTATTTTGTCTCAGGCCGACCTCGGCCTCAAAGACAATGTAGTTGTACCAAGCATCAAGGTCTTGCTTTGCTTTGGCCTTGTATATCCTCGCCAGACAGCTACTTTCGGCATGGTTGCAGCTCCGACGGGCAGCTCGTTTCTGCTCAATGAGCCAAGGGCGACGCTTAGAACGACATGTAGGTACAGCAGCCTCAGCGGCACCCAGAACTGCATCACGAAAAGAGACCCATGAGTCTTCAACAGAGTCGGGCAGTTCACCAAGAGCATCAAAGCGGTTCCAAACCTCAACCGAGTAGTTGGAGGCCACCAGAGGGTCTGGACGGGGTTTGGGCAAAGTCTTATTGGTGATGGGATTGATACGAACTTGTGCTGCAACAAATCGGTGGTCTGTATTGGCAGGAGCTTCGGCACCACGGTAAACCCGGTAAGAATTCAGACAGCTACGGTCACTGACATGTATATGGTCAAGTTCTTTAACTGTATGACCGTCATTCGATAGCCAGGTGAGTCTTTGAATGAGTTTCACTGTCAATGAGACAGAAAGATACCATGCGAATGGACTTGTACTTTACAGTACCATAACCGGAATTGCCGACGACATCTTCAAAGCCCTACCTGTCAGAGCCCAAGACTGCATTGACGTCGCCGATGACAAACAGTTTGTCATGGGGTGGAACAGAGGAGACACAAGCAGAAAGTTCAACATAAAAGTTGTCCTTGTCTGAAGCGCAGGCGACCTCAGTGGGAGCCTACGCAACAATGATGGTACTGGCTCCGTGCTGGTGCTTGAGTCTGACAGTCAGCAGACGGTCAGATATGGTTTGCCATGACAAAATACAGCTGCTGGTCTTCTTGTCCAGAAAAAGAGCGATACCATTGGTGTGAGCAGATCCACCAGTGAAGATGATGGAACATTCACCAATATTCATTATGCTATTACCCAGAATACGGGTCTCAGTCAGCCCAGCAATTGCGATCTTGAGTCTACACAGCTTTTTGGTTAGAGCCTCAGGGATTCCTGCATGGGCCAGAGTATAAGCACATTCCAGGTGGCAATTCGTAATATTTCGAAAAGTAAGAGCCTGAGCTCCGGCACGAGCCGGAGTGCATGAGCGACCTCCCCGAGGGCTTTAAGTTGTCCACGTCACAGATACTGTACCAGCTGGGACAAGTTAACGGACACCAGAAATAGCAGGGGCTCTAACGCTGGTGCTATAGTATTGACTTGGTCCATAAGAAGAAGAGGTATACCCAACAAATAATACCAAGTCCTTGGGGGAGGGGGGCAAGAGCCTCTCCATCCGGAACAGACTTGGTGCCACCTGCTAGTCAAACACACACCATTGGCAATAAGGAGCTCGATCCGCTGGTGCAAGTTAAAGCAGTGCTGCTGCCCACTGCCAGGATGGACTACCAACCAAGGCTAACGAGCTCCACCCGCCCGGGTTTAAAATCAGAGTTGTCCTTCTCCTAGGCAGACTACCAACCAAGGCTAACGAGTTCCACCTACCCGGAGCAACCTTGTTAATTTTGTAGAAACTGAAATTGGCACGAGAAGCCAGGCAGCAGGATTTGAATAGGAGAGGCTAATGTTGACACGCAGAGCTATAAGATAAAGTACTTCAAAGTCCCGCAGACTACGGCTGGAAGTTAATTAAAACAGCTTTGAACCCATACAGCTATATTTAATTTGATATAGCTCTATGTTTGAACCAGACTGGTACCCAGGAACTTCGGTACCACAGACTCTCACGGATCTACCTACAAATGACAGTGACATATAGTGGAACCTGCATCCATAGATGACGAGGACTCGGATGACAGTGCTTGGAGTGAGGAAAGTGAAGATGAGAGTGATGGAGAAGACGTGTAATGCAATGGTGACAGAACAAGTACAAAGGGCAATTAAACATGTAGGACTGCGCGTCGAATATAGGTATACATGTACATATAATCTGCATGGAAATACCATAAGTAAATAACCAAGTAAATTTACCAAGATTTATGGTTTAAGTATACAGTTATCAATGTAATATATGACCAAAATATCTGGTGTAGACATCCCTGTTGTGGAATTGTCGTACAATTTTTGAGATATGGGGAAAAAATAAGGTTTTTGGTAAGTGTGTCTTGAATAGAGATGCTACATGATAAACTACACATCTCCAGACACCACAATGGCAGTCATCGTATAGATTGACCATGAAAACATAGGTGAAGAGACCACATTTGCGCTATTACCATGTATAGTTTTTGAGATATTGTCACAATTGGGATTTTCGGTAATGGCGGCGCTTTATTGCGTCATTTCGGACCTTAGGCCACGCCCTAGACCCGGCAGCAAAGCATTTTTGTGATGTCCCCATGATACCCTTTCACCCTATGAGGTCGACTGCACTGGCGCTTTTCGCATGAATCAATGTTCTGGGCTCCGGATCGACATATTTCAAATACAAAATCGCCGTTTTCTAAATTAAAATGGTAGGGAAAACAAGCTGACACTGTAAATTTTATCTTTCTTATATCTGCCACCATTTCTACAATGAAAGGTCTCGTAAACATTTCTACTTCTGTGTCGAAATGTTCATTTTCCCCATTAGGTTTTTCGTACAATGTTTATTGTAGTTCAAGCCATTTTATGCAAAACTCGCAAAACAGGCGGCAATTTTCCCTTTCAGTCCCCCCTGCTCACATGGTTTCAGATTTACAGTAATTTTGTTCACACATCTCTATTCGGAAATGCTTTCTCAAATTTATATTCCTGTGTTTTGCAAAATAAGATATGAAACGGGAAAGGGGAATAATTAGTTGTTACTAGCAATGTAAATGATTTAAGTACATATGTATTTTACGCACTGATCTTTCCAGTGGTTAAATCGAGCACATATGGCAGCAGCCTGGCGCACCGTCAGTCGCGTTTAATAATGTGGTGCTTGAAAATACAATTTAAATGACTTCTTTTACCTCTTCAGGGACGCAAAGGTCTACAGAAGGGTTTTAACCTGTTGGGGTTGTGTATGCACGGACTATAGGGAACTCCCTTGCTGGACCATGTCTTTGTCAGTTGTTTAAATCAGTCTTTATAAGCTTCCAAAATATTGCCTTATGTATACAACTTTTGATCTTCGACATCTGCAAAGACTACTTGTAAAAAAACAAAATAAAACACAAATAACTAAAACAAATCAATATTACTGATGAAGAAGTTACGAACAATTAAAAACAAACTTTTCAAAGCACCTAAACAAAATATTCCAAAACTAATTATAACTCGACCGAGCGGGTTTCTTTAATGGGAAGTTGTCAATGGTGCACGTGTATCAAAAATATGTTCGCTTTAGAAATCGCGTGTTTCATGTGCTTTAATCACCTCATCAAATCCTCAAATGAAACGTCATCTTAATTGAATTTAAAAAACAAACAATTAAAGTGCTTTCGGAATTGGCTTGATATTCCAAACAAATGGATTAGATAACTTAAATGCTCTAAGAAAGTTAAGTCTTATTATCTTTCTGTAACTTCAAATATCTTCCGTCACTGTGAAGATAACGAAGAGGATCTGTGTTCCATTTTGTCACTAGCATATCAACAAAAAGAACATGAGAGTGGAAAAAGGGGCATGCAAAACAAACGCAATCGGAGCGCAAAGATAGTCTCGTCCCAAGACCTATGCGGACAAATCCTAGGTGAAGTAGCCGCCACGGCTAATAATAATCATGATGATCCTTTTTGAAGCTTTTTCTTAAAGCTCGGCTTCTTCTCAGTCTTCGATTTTATCTCTAACCTCGGAAAACTTGCGGCCTCATAAAAGGATATCTGCTTCATTTCACATAGTTTGTCGTTTCCCTTGATATTTCTGTAGGGGAACTTTGGGTTATGTTGACCTGATGGAGTTTTCAAACTTAGGACCCGAATATCAGGTGAAGCTTGGCTTAGACATAGCCGAGATTTGGAAAAACCCTGTTAACCGGTGAAATTAAACCTGTATATGATGCAGCAAATCACGCCCCTCACAAGAGTACGTTCTTGAATTAAAATGCCTTCTTTGGGAATTCAATACAGATGATAGTGCACCTGGCAGTGACATTTTGGAATGCAAGCTAAATAAATAAATAAATATATATAATCTCAATATGTTCAAAACATTTTAACAAGCTTGCAGGTATACACTGTTCGTATATATATTTATATATAAAAAACTATGCCCAGAAATACCCGAGCAATTCGATAGTGTCAGCGAAATGGATTCGGTTGTTGGTAGTGACTATTTTTAACCGCTGCGGTTGGTTAAGGCTAAAGCTAATCATCTTCCATGTGCAGTTTCGGGTAGGATTCTTCAAAATTCAAGACATCGTCATTTAAACACCATACAACTCAAATCCATTTGATGCCATTTTTTCACTACAATTGCCGAAGTCTCTTTTTTCGCACAAAGCGCCCCCCCCCCCCGTCTCCACGTGCATATGTCATGGTTCTGCTCTTCAAGAGTCGGACAAATGGCGGCAAGTAGGGTGGGGATAGGGGTTGGAGTTGGGGTTTGGGTTGGTGGGGATGGGTAGGGGAGCTAGATGGGTAGGGGAGCTAGGTTGGGGTGGGTTGTGTTGGGTGGAGGGGATAGGGTTGGGAATACTTGGTTTGGTTGGGGTGGGGATGTGTACAAATGTAGGGGTAGGGTGGGGACAGGTAGGGGTAGGGGAAGTGGGAAGGATATAGGGATCGGAGTAGGGGTTGGGGTCGGGTAGGGATGTATGGGTCGGTATGGGTAGGGGGTTGGGGTGGGGGTCGGGGATGGGGTAAGGTTTGGGGCATATGGTGATGGTGCTGTGTCTACATAATTCTTGTTCTGCATTTGTGGGGACTACACAAGAGTTCTTCCAAGGTAATACAAGTACGGGAACCGTAGACACTGTGGGGGCTGCAAAAAGGCTCCACAACTGGGTCCTAATTACCCTAACAATGGAAAACTTCCCCATAACGCAGTGACGGCTAACATACACATGTATTTATTAGGTCATCTGTTGACTTTTTATGTTGACATTTAAAAACTGACCCCTACACCCTGGCACATCAACGAGAATCCTGATCCCCATCATGCCCATCCCCAACCCTACCTTCAGCCTCCCTTCCCGCCTTCGACAGCGAGCCATGGCGGCTTCGCCGTTTTAGTTTTCACTACAATTGCCGAAGTCTTTTTTTTTTCGCACAAAGCAACCCCCCCCCGTCTCCACGTGCATATGTCATGGCTCTGCTCTTAAAGAGTCGGAAAAATGGCGGCAAGTGGATTGGAACTTGTTGATGTATCCATACTGACTATAATAGCTCACTCACAGATCTTTACTTTAATTCAATGATTCGATCGAATGATTAAGTGGTGCGCATCGAGTTAGAAAATCCGGCAACTTCTTTTGCCACTTAAGGGACGAAAAGTCTTACAGAAGGTTTAAAACCTGAAGGGCCATGCATGCATTGATCCTTTCTTTTGTAACTATTTTATTCTTTTTTAATTTACAAAATGTTGTCATATGTAAATCGTCACCTGGTGGATCCCCAAACAAACTGGCCATTTTCCTCTTTGTGTGACCGAAACTAGCCCCTTTAGTCGTTGGAAATTCGTCTTCCGTTTCTGTTTCATAAAATAAAACAAAACAAACAATAAACAAGTTGTAAACATTTATCATCTGATATCAACTCTAAACATCTCCTAAAAACTGTCTGACCGACCGACCAAATGACTTCAGACCGACAAACGGACCTGTCCGACATGCCAAAAATATTGAAGCATATCTAAATTGGACAATTAATTTTAAAGACAAAATTGTCGTTTTTCTTTCTGGAATAGATTGGTGGGGAAAACAAGCTGACAAAGGCTTATTTCTACTTCTTTGATTAAAAAAAGGTATTTTTTCCCTGTCAAGTTTGTCGTTAACGTTGTGGTTCGAGCCGTTTCGTGCAAAATTTGCAAAACAGGCGGCAATATCCCCTTTTAGCCCCCCCCCCCCTCCCCCTGCTCACATACTTTCAGGTTTACAGTAATTTTGTTGACAAACTGTTATTGGGATATGCTTTCTATGATCTAATTTGATAATTCCTATGTTTTGCGATTTCCAAAGAGGTTTTCCTTTATTGGCCCATGGGTCATTCCAGGAAGATTGGACACACTTCCTAGTAAAAAAAAAACACTTAAAGATCAATGGTTTTGTACTGCATGGGTTTCTTTTAATTTATTAAAATTACACACATTTAGTATAATATGCCGTTGAACCCCAGACACCACATGCATATAAAAACGGTAAAGCACAGGCAGGAACCAGACTAATCCTCATTACGGTTTCATAAATGTAGGATACGCAAATGATCCAAGACCAGGGTGAGAGAGCAGGTATTGGTGGGAGCGTACTGCTCGGGAATGAGGTTGGAAATGCTGGTATTTCGAAACAACAATTAGTCAGGCAGCTTAGTGAATGGATGTGGACATTCCGGACAAAAGCGCATTTTTTTTAATACATGCTCCTCAATGCCTTAGGTTTCAATTGACATTATGGCGGTCATCTTGGATTTTAACGATGGCGGCCATTAAAAACCTACATCTACCAATATCTCATCTTCGAAGCCACTTAGAATTAAAATTTTTGGTGTCTAAACATACATTTTCAAGGTCAAGGAATGCAACTGTACCATTTTGGTAGTGTCAAATGGTTAGTTTGTCCAAAACAGTATTGTGGTGATCTTGTATTTGAAACATAGCCGCCATTTAAAACATCTTTCCCGATTTAGTCAGGCTGACTAAATTGGGAAAAACCCATGAGGCCCACGATAGGGCCTGAACGTTGACCCCTGGTGGCGCGCTTCCTCGAGTATTGAATGCAATGTTACTTTGATGTACAATCGAGTTTAAATCCGGCAACTTCTTTTGCCACTTAATTAAAGGGACGAAAGTCCTACAGAAGGTTTAAAAGCTAAATGGGTCATGCATGCATGGACTATAGAGAACTCGTTTATTAACCCTTTCTTCCGTATCTATTTTATTCTTTGTAAAGTTAAAGAAATATGTCATCTTATGTAAATCGTCACGGGATGGCTCCCCTTTATTCTAGTCTTAATGCAATAAAGACGAAAAGCGCATTGAAGAGACAGGGTAGCATATCACATCGTTATGGCCCCTCAACATGAGCACAAATAGTCTGAAAATATTGCTGAAGGAAAAGTCACACGATTGAAGCATTTTAACGTTTATTTCGTTAAAAGGTATTTATTAATTGACTTCGCCTTCGTCTTAGTCCATTAACAGTGGCCATCCCCAATCCGGTCATTATCCCGCAGTGAAGACTGGATCCTCGCACTCTTATTCAATACAGATGCACGTTAATACACATTTGTCATTGACATTTTAAATGCAAGCAATACATACATATACGCGTGTATTGTTAGCGGTGTGGCATTTGCCTAAATATACGATTTGTCAGAAATATCATAATATTAAGGTCTGGTTATGAGACTACAGTACAAGGGCCCCTCTTCAAACATGTATCAAACACGCGCACACATCAGTTATACTGGACTTACACGCTGATCTTTTCTGACAAATTTAGTGGTTAAATCGAGTGCGTATTGCAGCAACATGCTCGCATACTTTCGGTCGTGTTTTATATACGTGAAGCGTGAAAAACCCGACACTTTCTTTTGCAACCTAAGAGGACGAGAAGTTTTAAAGAAAGATTGGGTTGAAACATGAATGGCCATGCATGCACGGATAATAGGAAGTTCCCATTCCTCTTTTTGGTAACTGTTTCAACCCAATTCAAAAATATTATCTTTTATAAAATGTTATCTGGTTTAAATGGCTCCTTACCCGTCTCTGAGCTTGAGCTAGCGTCTAGTAGCGTTGGGTAATCTTCATCCATGTCTGTTCACAGTAAACGCAAAACAAACACAATAATAACTAGAGCTTCGCGTTTGTTGTTACAAACGCAGAGTGGTCGGGTAGACAACTATTTTATGAAACACTGTCCAGTTAAGTTATGGATATATTTTATGTAAGAACATGTACAAAGGATAACGAAATTTTAACTGTCTGATAAAATTAATCATTTTGTTTAAAATGTTTCTTTTAGGTAGTGATCAATGTTAGTATGTATTTTTTTTTTTTACGTAGAAAAAGTGAATATGGGTAGTGAATACTGATGTTATTTAGAGAGGATGCATGTTCATTGATTTGCACGTATTCATGTGTCCGATCATAACTGGAGCCATTTTAAATGGTAAGCTGTTTTCAACATGAACTCCCAATACCATTTGCCTGAAAAAAAACCCGAAATAATACTTACTATCCGAAGGTAAATTTATAAACAGAAACAAACATTTATATTCGCCAAAGCGACGCTCAGAGTTCGTACGAGGATGCCTTTCCGGGCCGCACCACAAACAGCATAAGTGCACACATTCTACTTTCCGAATCACAGTGTGCATGCAGTGTACAAGCTTAACCCTGGTTATGACACATTAACTGCGCATGCGAAGGCGCGCGCAGCGATCTATTTTAGTCGTACACGCGTGACAACAGTACTTCTCCTCAGACTTTCTCAGAGTCTACGTACTAATAACTGGACATCTACATGTACATGTACGCCAGCGAAAAGCAAACGAAAAGCCAGGCTACGTTCAGCGGGCGTGCGCGCCCTATGCCGTGGCCGAACTGACAAATTTAGTGGTTGAATCGAGTGCGTACTGCAGCAACAGGCTCGCATACTTTTGGTCGTGTTTTATATACGTGTAGCGTAAAAAACCCGACACTTTCTTTTGCAACCTAAGAGGACGAGAAGTTTTAAAGAAAGATTGGGTTGAAACATGAAAGGCCATGCATGCATGGACAATAGGAAGTTCCCTTTCCTCTTTTTGGTAACTGTTTCAACCCAATTCAAAAATATTATCTTTTATAAAATGTCATCTGGTTTAAATGGCTCCTTACCCGACTCTGAGCTTGAGCTAGCGTCTAGTAGCGTTGAAGATTCTTCATCCATGTCTGTTCACAGTAAACGCAAAACAAACACAATAATAACTAGAAACGTGTTTGTGGACAAACACAAGCTGTTTCGGATATATTTGAAATACTCTGTGCACATGACGAACAATCAGTGACGTCACTGTAAATGTCATCTATAACAGCACATTATAATACGTACATGTCAAGTTACAACCAAATCGAAAACATTATAGTTCTGTAGATATAGGCCTACACAAGAATAAAATGCCCCTTTAAGGGACGTCACATGACATTTGATGATGACGTCACTTCAGTTTTCATCTATAACACGTCCCTGTGAATGTGCATACCAAGTTTCAATCCAATCAGACTTGTACCTGTACTTCCGAAGTTATAGCGATTCGAAGAAATGCTCATTTAATGTCAGGTCACGTGACACGTGATGACGTCATCATTACGAACTCACTGAGGACCATCTTAGGCTGCTGGTTTTACTAGTGTCTGACAAGTGTAAAGTCAATCGGGCATATAGAAGTGGAAAAGTGTATGGTTTGAAGAAAAACGTGTACAAAACCAATAGGAAAAATGTGCATCTTTAATGTGAAGTAATATGACACCTGATGATGTCAAGATCACAAATTTCTTCATGGACAATCTGTGATTGGTGATCTAAGTGTGTACCAAGTGTAACGTCGATCGGATTTACGAAAGTGCCGAAATGAAGCGTTTTAAAACGTGTACAAACCCTATGGGGAAAAATGTATCTTTAATGTGACGTAACCCGACACCTGATGATGTCACGATCACGAATTTCGTCTAGGACCATCAGTGGGTAGTGGTCTAAGTATGAATTAAGTCTAAAGTCGATCGGATTTACGAAGATGCCAAACTGGAGTGTTTTATAACGTGTACAAAACATATGGGGAAAAATACATCTTTAATGTGACGTAACCCGACACCTGATGACGTCACGGTCACGAATTTCTTCTAGGACCATCTGTGGGTGGTGGTCTAAGTATGTACCAAGTCTGAAATCGATCGGATTTTAAAAAGTGGCAAAGTGGACTGGTAGAAGAAACGTGTGTTAAACCTATGGAAAAAAAGTCTGAAAAAGGAGAAAAAAAAAGAAAAAACAAATCTTAACGAAAACAAGAGCTGTTTCGGTGTGTACACCGAAACAGCTAACTAGAGCTTCGCGTTTGTTATTACAAACGCAGAGTGGTCGGGTAGACAACTATTTTATGAAACACTGTCCAGTTAAGTTATGAATATTTTTTTATGTAAGAACATGTACAAAGGATAACGAAATTTAAACTGTCTGATAAAATTAATAATTTTGTTTAAAAATGTTTCTTTTGGGTAGTGATCAATGTCAGTAGGTATTAAAAAAATTTAAACGTAGAAAAAGTGAATATGGGTAGTGAATACTGATGTTATTCGGAGAGGATGCATGTTCATTGATTTGCATGTATTGATGTGTCCGATCATAACTGGAGCCATTTTAAATGGTAAGCTGTTTTCAACATGAACTCCCAATACCATTTGCCTGAAAAAAAACCCGAAATAATACTTATTATCCGAAGGTAAATTTATAAACAGAAACAAACATTTATATTCGCCAAATCGCCGCTCAGAGTTCGTACGAGGATGCCTTTCCGGGCCGCACCACAAACAGCATAAGTGCACACATTCTACTTTCCGAATCACAGTGTGTATGCAGTGTACAAGCTTAACCCTGGTTATGACACATTAACTGCGCATGCGAAGACGCGCGCAGCGATCTATTTTAGTCGTACACGCTTGACAACAGTACTTCTCCTCAGACTTTCTCAGAGTCTACGTACTAATAACTGGACATCTACATGTACATGTACGCCCGCGAAAAGCAAACGAAAAGCCAGGCTACGTTCAGCGGGCGTGCGCGCCCTATGCCGTGGCCGAACGGCGACTCGCTATGCTTTCATTGAGTTTTCGAGCGACGGACTACTAGTAATAAGGGTACTTTTGTCGGCGGCGGGAAACGTGTGTGAACAATTAGACAAGCCACGAACCTTGCACAATTGACGCCAATGTTTAAGCTATCATTCAATGGACAATTCACGATTATATCTCTCAGGATTGATTTATTTTTGAAGAATAGCAGGTGTTTTCGTTGTAACTTCCGGTCTGATGACGTCATCAACTTCAAATTTCACACATGTGTTGTTTGCATGAAGGTCATTATATATACCAGTTTTCAGGCGATTACAAAACACTTCGCCACAGACATCTATTCAAAATGCATTTTGGACATTCTTAAACATGCCGCTAGAAGGCGGTCGAGAATTTCATGACGTCACCGGTACAAGTTTTGAAGAATATTGTCTGGCCAGATACTAACACCGTTGAAAGCAAGTTCATATCTATTTCCAACTTTAAATAATAAGTCAATAATAAGCCACTTCCGGTTTCGACCGGAAGCAAGGGTCATGTGATTTTACGTACACGTTCAAAAATAAAGACCTTAATTTACTCTATCACTTGCCGCAAACAGCAAGACGACAGATCTCATTATTGATTTTATATATATTTTTAAAGATATAAAAACATCAAAGTTTAATTGCTTGTCACGTGACACCTGATGACGTCATCATGCCATCATTGTTCTGGCACAATCTTAGCATTGCGTCTTTGCTTGGTGTTACTTTGATGAAGATGACCCATTGAAAAGTGGCCAAAAAGGTCCCTTGAAAAAGAAGGGCACAAAGTGGAAAAACTGTGTACAAAGACAATGGGCTTATTTATAAATAAATATTCAAAATTTTCATAATAAATCACATGATGACGTCATCATTGCGTCCATCTTCGCCAAGGACCTTTGCTATATGTTCTGTGACTATATTAAGTTTCAATGTCATAATGAGTGTGCTTTATGACTAAATTGCTGACGAGAAAAATCGTGCACAAAGTCTAAGGCATTTGTTATAGAAGAGACGTCTTGAGCACAAGACTACGCGCCACGTGTTTGGCCCCGTTCCAACAAGCATGACGATGATGAAATAATGGGTCTGCACTGAATGCATGTACATGTACAATGTCCTGTACATGTACTGTACTCACGCACACCCAGCTCTACGGTTTCATTGAATTTTTGAGCGACGGACTACCGTTAGGGTATTTTTGTCAGCGGCGGGTCACGTGTGTGAACAATTTTACAAGCCACGCGCCTGGCACAATTGACGCCAATGTTTAATCTATCATTTAATGGACAATTGAAGAATATATCTCTCACGATTGATTTTTTAGCGATTTTTGAAGAATGACGTCATAGGCTTCAAACTTCACACATGTGTTGTTTGCATGAAGGTCATCATATATACCAATTTTCAAAAGATTACAGCAAACTTCGCCACCGACATCTATTCAACCTGCCGCTAGAGGGCGCTCTAATATTTAATGACGTCATCGGTTACAGTTTCGAAAAGTACTCTCTTGCCGAAGACTAACATCGTTAAAAGCACGTTCATATCTTTTACCATTTTTAAATTACAAGGCACTTCCGGGTTCGACCGGTTTCGACCGGAAGTATGGGTCGTATAATTTGACACCCACGAAGTAAATTGAAGACCCGGTTTTATTCTATTGACTGCCGTTAAAAACAAGTTCCGGTCTCTCACGGTTGATTTTATATCGATTTGTAATGATATAGAAACACTAAATTGCTTGTAATTTGATACCTGATGACGTCATCATGACGTCAGGACAATATGCACTACTCGGGATCAGGGTCGATATGTGTTCGAAGTTACACGTTTATATCTTGAACGGTTTAGGAGTAAACCCGCGGAGAAGGGTTGTCCGGAAAAGAAAAAAAAAAAAAAAAAGATTAATCGAAACAATTCTAGACATTGGTCGGGTTGTGCCTGACCACTCAATAAATTCCCTGTAGACATCTAGAACAGACATCTGCTGTAAACTCTAAACATCTACTTAAAACTCTCTGTTTTTCCTACCAAACGATAGACAAAACCACCGACCGACAAACAGACTGACCATCATACCAAAAATCTGATATGTCTATACTTCACTCGGTTTATTACATGAACACAAATACAATTTCACTTTCTGGAATATTTTAAGATTGACGTTCCCTCTGTTTTTTATTTTTCCACTTTTTTCCCGGTCACATTGGGCGTAGATACAAAAAGTTAATCGTTAACATTCACCCAACGGGAAAAAAAATCATGTTCACGATGTTTTTGCCAGAAGTGTCCCAATAGTGGAAAAGAGTAAAGGGGGCGAGACAATTTGATTTTGTCAATTTCAGGTGTTTCTGCAATACATTTTCATGTTGTTTTAAAGCATAGTTCGTAAATGTTATAACAAAAGACACAAATTTTTCCCTTTTAAGGATAAATAACTTTGTTCATACCAGGGTTTTTTAAGAAATAATTTGTTTCTCAAACAAAGAATTTGCAACCCCTATAAAATACAATTTCAACTGGACATCATCAACTTTTTAAGTGCTTTAATTTTCCTTTTTTTTCAGATAAAAACTGGACTCATTCCCATGTTTTTTATATGTAAGATGTGCCCCGAATTAACACATTTTATAATCTGCTTCTAAAGAAAAATTAGAGTTTGATTGACGTGCAAACATTCTGCCTTCCCACAATCCAGAAATATTAAATCAAACAATCGCACAGATTTTGTTTGCTACAGTCAGACTTTTGCCTCTCATTCATGCTCCTACTTTAAAAAATGTGACCCGGCCGCGAACTATTTTTTCCCCAAAGAACATCCGCATTACAGGTTGTTGAGTGCCCTCTACGATACTTTAACGATAAGTGCGCAGGTATATATTGCCATGAATTTCTAGAATTTGTCGAGCAGTGCGATATCTTAGCCGATAGGCTGGGTCGTGATTTTGTACCGCGAGGGATCCCCGCGATGTGGGTTTGAATTTCTCATCTGAGGCTTTGAAGATTTTTTTTTTAAGGAGAACAAAGTCCGAATATCAGTACGATCGAATTCCTTTTTTTTCTGATTTTAATTTTGCCTCTCTCATGTTTTTAAGCGAAGTAAAGTCCAAAACGCCATAGCGTTCACCACATGTTGATATCGTTTAGTAAAAGGAGTCGCAACTCGGCCGGTAAAAGGGCAATTTTAAAATCCTCACCCTTCGAAGGAAAGAGGGAAAAGGTATCAAGTGGGTTTGTACTCGTTGAGGCATCCGAAGGTGGAGTTTCAAAGATTTTACCCCAACATGCATGTGGCTCCCACAACCCAATCAAATACTCGGCGGATCCAGTGGTCGCTCTTGGGGGTATAACAGTCCAAGAATGTTTTAGAGGGTGATTGGGGATAGGGTGTAAATGAGACGATGAACACCTTTCCTTTCTTCTCCTTGTTTACTGCCTTTATGTTTACCCGTTTTAAACTTTAAGTTGATTCTAAATATTTTTTTATTGAAATACGTGCATTAACTGTACTGTTAGATCTCGATTTTTTTTCTTTATAGGCATATCTGTATAATATCTGCAGTTTGGCAATATTTGTTTAATTCCCACACGTTCAGTGATAATGGGTCGTATGTATAAAAACTAGCATTTGCTTTTACTACCCATTTTTAAGCATTTGTATGAATAAAAATTAAGCAAATACTTTTACTGGAAAGCATTTGCTGAAAGATAAAAGTATTTACTTTTTACTTGTTAGCTTTCGCTAGACTAGAAGTGTTTACTTCATTTCGTATGAATACAAAGTGGTAAATGCTTCAGATTTCAAGCATTTACTGGTCACTTTTCAAGGCTGGGTTAAGGCAACCTTGAAAATATAAAGCAAATACTTCTGCGCAAAAACTGCTGCATTTATTAATATTAATCGCCCCAAAATTCACGCAAAACGTTAATAAACTACATATAAACCATACACTGTATTTTGACTAACATTTATGCGCAATTTAAATACTTTTTTATTATGTATTTTATTACTAGAATTAGAAACGATAATTTCGCATTTGGTCACGATATGAGAAGTGTTGGCGTAAAATTCAGTTCGACACAGAATGATTAAGGATAAATTGTATCCAATGGCACCCTGGGGACTGAACAAAATGAAATCATTTGTTTAGTTTATTAGGTCACCAATCTTTGCAAACTATTTTTTTTTTAATATTTCAATAAACAAAACTCTTTGTGTATCGAATGTTGGCATGATTTTACGTACTTTAACACGTCTGTGATTTTTATGCAATTCGTCACCGACACCACGAAGTAACACTTTACCGTGTTAAAGCACATTTTTTTCGATTTTCAGGGTTTTTTTTAATTTTTAAACATTATTCATCAAGGCCTACCATTGCACAACGTTTCAAAGCTTCAAGAGCTTTACTTTAATAATTACGCTAAGTATCCATGGCAACTTTTGCGCAAAAGTGACAATTTCCGTTTTCACGAAGTAACACTCAAGTTCCATTTTCCATTGCAATGCATGGCGCGCACTCTGCTCATAAGTGAGCAAAACCGTTTTCACGAAGTAACACTCTTCTTGTAACAAGTTGTATGAGCGCGCGCGCTGACCTGAAGTTGCACTTTCCTCGTGTTAAATACATTGAAGAGTGTTACTTCGTGAAAACGAAAATTTACAGTTTCGCAGCTTTTTCAGTTTCACGAACTAACACTCATCTTTTTTCTCTTATTTCTTGTTTATTTAATACACAAACGAGTGAAAAACAGCAGATTTAATAAATTCAATTCATCAAGTGTCCACAACGAGAAACCCAACTGAAAATACTCTGTCGTTTTGACGCAAAGTGTTGTTTTAGAAGGCGTTCAACTTTAGTTGCCGTTTCTCCGATTGCTAGTTTTTACTGGTATGTAGATGGGTGTTACTTCGTGGTGTCGGTGACGAATTGTGACGTCTACAGGACACTGTAGACCTTCACAATTTTCGTGAATGATGAAAGTACATTTTTCTGTGTTCTGCAACTGGCGGAAAATCTAATCATTTTTTATGGATTTGAGAATCAAAATAATGTACTACTACATGTACTGTATGCGTCACCTTGAATTGGACTATTACCCTACTTGTGTGTGTGTGGCAGTTCGTACACACCAAAGAGACCCTATTGTTGACAATCATTCGTCCATGAAAACAATCCAACAGTAAGAAGCATTTGCTACCTAATGTCTGGTAAATGCTGAACAGTAAAGGAAAACTTTTATTCATACGAAATGAAGCATTTGCTTTTCCTTAATGCTTGTACTCCAAAATAAATGCTTTTACGTTTTGCTTAAACTTCCTGGCATTTACTAGTTTTTACACATAAGACCCTTTGTCTTTAAATCCAGAGAAACCAGTATTGTAGAGTTTAATGTGTACTATAACTTACCGCAAAGGACGTTTTGTTCACTTGACGAACAATTGAGAAACCATTCACAAAAACAAAATGGCGCCTGCTTCTAAGAGACAGAACCAGTGGTTTCTATAAACAGATAAAAGAGAAAATCCATGCGTCACAGCCAACAATAACACTCTACGTCAAGACAGTTGTTGATCAGTAACTGTTATGTCAACACTTAAAATCGGGAACTTTGTACACATAACTGCAGGCTACTTGCTGGCGTGTCATCAATAATAATTTAGTCAATAGCAAACAAACGGCTGAATAACCAGGCCAATATGTCAACAGTGCTTTACACATCTTATAAGGTTGATTTAATAATTGTCGGTTTCCCTACTGAAGACTTACAAGTGACAGTAGTGTAATGAGAACTCAAAACCCGTTTTCAAAATGTTCATTCAACCAGTTTCGAACTATTCAACACATGTAGTAAACAAAAAAGATTGAGATTCAACAGTTCGTGCAAGGGTCTCATCGAAATCGTATTGTGGTGATCAGTTCAGCGTGCAAAAGATCACAATTTGCTACGATCTCGTTTTCCCTCTTTAATACATTTTATTTAAGTCCCCCTAACGTTAATGAACTGTTCTCAAAACCATCTTTTCACTCTTTTCCCACGTCCATTTTCTTTAGCTTTCACCCCGTGTGCATTGTCAGGTGCATTCTTTGAAAATGGTTTGGATTATAAATGAAATACTAATAAACACAATCCACCAAATTAATGCTGTTTTTTTCTCCTTCAAAATAATCTCTTGGAGACAGACGATGTACAGAGATACTATAAAATACACATTTTTATCACTTTTTCGTGGGCGGGGCGTCTGTTATAAAAAAAAAAAGGTATTAGGATAAGATCAAATGAGCTAAACAAAATTGGAGCTAAACAAATTATCGTGAATGAAAACAATGGAATTACAATAACACTAATTTCTGCGACACATTTTTATCGTGACATACTTCTTCTTTTGGGACGGGTCACATTTCATAAAGAGAAAGTACAACGAAGTTAGTCCGTTGTCTTGCCGAGTACTATCTGAGGTACAAAAAACTCCAAATAGTATATTAATTTCTCTGAGTAAGGAAGTTACGTCTTTGATAAAAACATATGGGAGAAAGATCGAATAATTTGTCATTTAAAGCCATTTATTTCACCAAACTTTAAAAAAAACACAGATGTTGGAGTTATATTCTTATATCAACACATCAGTGGAATACTACTAGAATAATTAAAACTATAGAAGGGAAGGGGAAAACCTACCCAACCAAGAACAAAACATGAGTAAAATTATTTAACAATCAACATTTTTGTTAGTTTTAAGGACGTGTGGCAGGATTCATGTGTTTCGTCAATGTCATACCAAAAATGACAGAATTTGGCCTTCGATGTAAAATTTTACTATTCCCAATTTGGATGATTGAACTTTACACCTTAAGTATTGACATACCAGCTACAGTTTTGTTTATATGCCAGATGTTTAGCACTTTTAGACAATTTGAAGAGTTGGGGAAATTGTCGTGTACTCCATACGTCTTTCATAATCAAGCCTTTGATTTTCAGAAACCATTTACTGTAACTAACCGCTCAAGATGTAGTCCTCAGCCAACAGAAAAGGCAGGATATATTATAAAACAAAATAAACCAATAATATTGCACTACTCAGGATTGGAAAAACCTGGAGAAGAAAAATCCTTCGAAGGTCGAACCTAGTTTTTTCTATGGTATAGGGATTTAGTATTCTGGTGCAACGTATGCATTGAGGTCACATGCAAATTACAATGCAGGTCAAACTAAATATAGCTCTGTATCTGGATTGGACAGTAGACAAGTGTTGCGCGCCCCCACAATACCTTTTGAGACGTTTTCGCCCCAATAGGGTGACTTTCCCATAGACTTGTGCACAAACCTAGACTGTCACCTAACCCAAGTTTACCTTATCTTTTTTCCACAAAATTTAGTATTTATACCAATTGGACCATGAGGAATCGATCTAGATGGTTTGCGACGGAAAAATTCCTTTTTCCAAGGGTCGTTTTCATAAAAGGGCGACAGTTATAATGTCGCCTTAATATAAGGTGTATCGCCCTATTGTGGACAGAGTTCGCAAAATCGCCCTAGTATAGTAATAGTAGTAATAATAATAATAATAATAATAATATCAATTGTGGTTGTCAATGCGCAATAGCAAATTTAGGTCAATTGCAGTTGCAGGCCTAAAGTAGTGCCTACATTATAGTAGTAATTTCATAAAAGACAAATTGGTCATTTTTTCTCTTCATAATACTTTTGCAAGATCAAGTTTTATGCCTGTAATTCGACGTGCAAGCTAAACAAATTTTGGACGTGGTCAAGAGTTTTGTTTTTGTCAGATTGGCTTTGTACCAATAGCCAAACGTTTCCCCGATTTCCAACACACTGGGTCGAAACATCACACCACGATAACCAGTTACAGCAAGACTGTTGCTTTTCAGTCTCCCACTTTTAAAAATGTGGCTCCCTGCCATAAAAAAGTCAGATTTGAAATAAAAATGGACCTCCCGCAGATCTCAGCAATCAGTTTTCAGATACTGCTTCCAAAAAGTGTTCTTTCTCTATTGGATGCTTAGTATGGATTTTGGTAAACTGGAAAATGTACAGACAATACAGGTACTTAATAAATGGTCCCTCTCCATGAGCAGTTAGTGGGATTTTAATATTGACTGCCAAATTGGATATAATTGATATTAATTATCAAAATGGAAATACAAATATTGTACATATGTACCTTCTTAGCTTCAGATTCTTGACAAAACTGTGTGCAGATGCCCCATAGCTGTGCCTTGGTCTCTTGGGGTAAAGGGGGTGCTTGTCGTATCTGATACACTTGAGCTTATTGCAAGGATTGTGTCACTAACAACACTCGAGTGTCGACTACAGGGAGCTGAAATTCTGTGCTAAATCGAGTTATATGAATGAAAAGGCCTAGAGAGAACTAGGGTGCACTTTATACTGACTACTTAAATAACTTGATTAATGTGAATTCTATTCTCTTTTTTTGCGAAATTGGCCGGCAATATATCTTTACAACTGTAATATAGTGATCTAATGTTTTCCTACTTTTATTCAATTTAATGACAAAATTCAACAAGTTATAAGATATAACCAAAATGTGTTTAAACATTAGACTATCTTGCCTTGTGAACTTTATTTTCAGTATTTCTATGGAGTCTTGAGGGTCTCAGGTTGGGGCCCAAAATTCCACATGTCACGTAAAGGGTTTCCAGTGGCATCTGTATCAATCAGAAATGGCCAACAAGGGTGATCAATCGTGACACACATCTCACTGTGATGATGAAAATAACTTTGAAGTGGTTTGTTTGTGACTGCACATTGTTTACTCGGCACACCAGTAGTTTACTTAAACTGGAACTTGGACCCGAAACGTCTGGATCCCTTTTCAATTTCGAACTTTTATACACATTTTCATGTCAATGGTTAATATTTCCCTGCATAGGTCCTTGTTTGCTTTTGCGTTAATATTTACAATATATCCTAATCATCTTATCTGGAAACGGGGGCGGTGCCTGATTTAATTGCTATTTCACCTGTCCTGCCAAGAGAAAAGTTTTTATTCGAAATATGTCAAATTAAGCAGAATTGCAAAACACTCCTAATATAAGAGAACATGTAACAATATTCCTGTTCATATACATCAAGTTAAACTATCCACTAAAAAGTTTAAATATAACTTTTATCTTATAGCGCGATTTTGAAGTCTTTTTTTTTAGAATCGAGCAAGCAGTGAGCCCTTTTAACATTCGCCCCAAAATGAGAAATTGATTTCTGATAGCCATTTTGTTGAATATTTGAGTGGCGATAATACTGGTTTAGAAAAATGTGTCAACTGTATAAAAGACAATCTGTAATATTCTCTTGGGGATTTCTTAGATATGTGAAAAGGCGCCATGTTAGAAAAAAACTAGGCCGTTTTGTGACCAATTTCCGGATTCCACCAACGGGACTCATAAGGAATATTGCAACCTCTTTAAATGTAGCTCTAAATCTTGGTAAATGAAGATCTGCAGCAATATCTTTGCGTATCATGAAGGAAAAAGAAAATAGAAAACCGAAAATGACTCACAATCAGCTTTGAAGTGGTTTGTTTGTGACGACGTCGTATTTACTCAGTCTCACACGGTGTGATAAGAGATGGGCAGATTTGATCCCAGCTTTGCCTTTATTTATAGAGGTGTGCGGGGACTTTCCAGAGTGAGTTTGTGCTGAAGTTTCGAGGTAAATGTGTAGCCTCTGAATAATAGTTTTAAAACAATCGTACGCTGGTGGTATATACCTACTACGAGATGGTTGTTTTGTGTATATATGCTGTAAGGTTTTGAGCCAGTATACATCAACTTATACACTGTATGTTTTCAAAAGAAATTTCAAAGACTAGAGGCGCAATGCGTTCGTATGATGGAGGCAAAATCAACGTTATGTGATTTTCCCCGTGATTTCTATGTAACTTTTTTTATCTGTTTAAATGAGGCATTTAAAGAATATGAGTTCCACTTAAAGGGCCTATGTAATGTCATTCTCTTCATGCAATTCTTGAAAATGTGTCCCCGTGTTATTTTCAATTTTCGTTCTGCCATTTTCAAGCGTATTTATTGGTGCCGTTTTGTTTTTTATTCCAATGCAAATTAGCATATTTATCCATGAGCAATGTGTGTTGTAATTTCAGGCAAAAACCTGTTACAGCTATTTCAGCACAAAAAGCTACCATATGTTGGAATTATTTGCTGTTGGATTTTCTTTTCTTCGGTGGTTCGTGATTGTGTAAGTACATGGCAGTAAGCCAATTAGCCAAATTTTCACATGTGAACAGAAAAGCCCTAATTAAATGTAACAGTGTCCTACTAAAATCACAGAAATTGCAGCCTTAGGACCATTGTCTAGAAAATCATGGTAGTTTTGTTTATTAATTATAGGTGTACTTTTGATACAATTATATCCAGAAATGGATGTTCTATAGTTTTCATACATTTAAGAGCAGACAAAAGTTGCACAAAATGTGTTCCTATTAAAAACCAAATTCATGGATACTACTCAAATCCAGTCCATACAAGAATAAGGACTGTCTCTCGCGGTGGGGGATTAGGCGTCGCTAGAGTTGTTTCTAGGGGGGACAGGTGGCAAAGCACATCACCCCAAAAAATGTTGGTCGGGGGACATTTACCCATCCCATCCCCTTGACTCCCCTGCAGACACCCATTGGGTTAAATGTGTATTAAATTAATAGCAAATATGGCTTCTCACTTTGTTCCCTTGCCCTATCCTGGTAACGCCCATGAGGGGGTTTGAGACACGTATGTTTCCCAGTGACATCAAAATCATGATTGCAGTGGCGTGGCCGACATTCAATCTGTTTGTAGGATAGCACCAACTATCGGCAAAATGTAGGGCGCTCGAGCTTGTTTTTGGAAAGTTGGTGTGAATTGGTCGTAAACAACCCCGGGTCAAACTAAGCATGAACATGTTTGTTTGTAATTTGCTTCGTTAGCGCCTGTGGCCATCGTGTGTCTACCATTTCTCAAAGCAGACGGATTGCAATATCGCAATCAAACCAGTCGATTTTATGGTCAGTTGGCTCGTGGTTCCGCATGATTTTTTTCTTTGGGGAAAGGGGGGTAGCCAAGATGCAGGTGTATAATTGAATACAGATTTTTGTGAACATTTTTTAAGCCGGGTGTCTGTTTAAAAAAAAAAAGGTTTGAGGAATGCACCTAATATCAGATTCATATATAAAGACCTTTAGCAATAAATGAGAATTTGGTACTTGGAATTAAATTTTCATGTTATGACCCATTTTGTTGGACAAACGTCTTCTTTTGGGGGCGTGGTCACATTTCATTATGTTTTGGTGACCCAAAAATAACTACAACGGTGTGAGTCCCCACTCTTGTCAAGTTCATTCCGAGTTCACTTTACGGTGAATTAAACTAAACATTGAAGTTGCATGTTATCTTTCATGCAGATGGAACTATAGTTCATGATAACAAAATTGGAAAATTTAAAAAGCATACAATTTTGTTACTTAATTCCATTTTAGAAATCAGAGCTAGGATCTTTTGTATGTTGAATCTAATTCGACAAATAACCAAATAGTTTGGAGTGGTTTAAAATAATTTAATACAATAAAATAATAAACAATAAAATAAAACAAAAATTAATGAAGTGGATGAAACAGTCATATTTTGTATCAATTGTTGGCGTCAAAAAAATGTACAATGGTAAATGTAGGTTCAATTGCAGATGTAGGCCGATAGTAGTATATTCATATAAGTAGTACTTTCAATGAAGACAAATTTGGCCTTCATGTGAAAATCTGTGTTTTTTATGATACTTAATTTGTGAGATAAAGTTTTATGCCTGTTAATAGATGTGCATCCTAAACAAATTTCTGACGTGGACAAGAGTTACATTTTTTTTTAATCGAAATTTGTGTCAGATTGGTTTTGTACCATTAGCCAGACGTTTCCCGATTAAAAAAAAAACATGTTTGTGATCCGCCTCAAAGGGTGAAGAATGAATCTCGATTTGACATTTAAATATTCTGCTCACCAATTGTAAACATACTGGGTAGAAACATCGTACTATGATTACCAGTAAGATTGCTGCTTTTCAGTTCCCCCACTTTTAAAAATGTGGCTCTTTGCCGAAAATAAGCGGAATTCTAGGGAAAATGGATTGATTATAACTTCCTTTTGCACTGAGTCAAAACTTTTTCAATCAGGTCCCGCTCTGTTTATTATTGATGTTTGCATGTGATCCTGAGGATTTTCACAGAGTTTACCATAAATTACATATACTTACAACAACCCTATTAACTAACCGACCAATCCAGGATGTGCCTCTTTCCTTTCATTCCTTTCTTTCATCTGTTCACTGTTTGATGTTGACATTTTTATGTTTTCATTTCTTTCATTTTTGAAATACCCCCTGAAAACAAATCCTACAGGGGATTACTGGGCTTTTCCTCATAGTCCAATTTGTGTAACATTTGCTGACATTCGTCTACTTAATTGCCGGACTCTTAGTAATAAGGCCTTTACTATACCATAGTAACCAATAATATAGATTTCAATATTTATTGTAACTTACCTCCCGAAATGAAGTCCTCACTAGACCACAACATCTCAGGATACTATTCACAAAATCAAAATGGCGCTGCTGAGGGAGGGAACATCTGATCGGACCCACTTATAAAGAGATTAGTGGAAAAACCCATACGTCATAGCCAAAAAATAACACTGTACGTAACGACAGTCGTTTATCAGTTGCTAATCAGGTGCATTCGAGTCGCCCAGGGTCAACCTCGTCCCCACAGTGTAGCTTGTTTGACATAGCTCACAGTCCTCCAGGGTCAGGGGTGAAACCTACAAGCTTTTCGAACGCACCCAGTAATTATTGTCATGTACACAATTCCACCAATGACCTTTGAACATGGATATGGCTATTTGCGCTGTGATACCAATATTGATTGAGTCGATCACAAAAACGGGTGCACACTTCAACCGGTGAATATGTTAAACAGTGACACCGAGATAGCACATGTTAATTGGCCTGAAATCTACAATTAAATGGGGTACCAGGGCCAAACGCATTGATGCTTAAAAAAAAAATCATTTGGGAGTAAAGTATCATAGGACACATAAAGTGAATGTTCACTCTTTTGAAAACAGAAGCAGAATCTAGGGGCATTGCTGTTGCACCGATTCCTCACCTCAAGTCGAATTTCTTTTGTCTTGACTGCAGGGAAGTTGCTTTTGGAGGAAGAAACAACAGCATATTTTTAAAGGGGCACATCATCCTGAAAATGCCCAAGAGGCTTGCTGTAGATTGCTTAATTATCCTATTTCATACTGTGTGAAAGGAAACCGGACCTAAAGTATGGATTTTGGGTCTGAATTGTTTTAATAAGCGCCACTAAAATGACCCTCAAATATGATAAAATCTTTTTTTTAATGAAATTAAACTGTATTTCAGGTGGATTATTCTTAAAATAATGGATAATTTCACAACGTACGCTAGTCACGATGGCCATCGATATATCGCGGTGTTAGCGCACGTGACTGCATGCGCTGTGTACAGCAGTCAACCTGCTTGCTGCGGCAGGAAGTTGGGGGGGGGGGGGACACGCTACTGCGAGTACGAGCGGTACAACCGGATAAACCTCGAAATAAATGGTTAAACCAAACAAAAATACATCAAAGCGGAAACTATATAACCACGAAAAATACATAAAAAAGACAGATCACGTTACGTGAATCAAATAGTTCCTTAATTTCTGTTGTAATTTTTGGAGCGAATAATGAAAAACTGAAAGCAAGTTAGCGATATAGCCACGAGGATTCAAGTTTGAAGTCAACTGAAATTACGCACAGTATAGCATTTTACCAATGTTTTGTCTCTTTGGCCGGCCATACAAATTAAAAACTGTTATACTAAATAAGCGCGCACGAGCGCGGTGTCACGAAAAGTTCACACATAACTTCTATTGTTGTGTGGGATACAGGCATACGCACACACGTGTAATGTGGTGAGCGTCATTTGTAGCAACGCGTGCATCGACAGAGTTGGAGTTTGAAGTGTAAAGACAAAATTTAGTTTGAGGTTTGAAGTGTAAATATTTAATAGGATACGATATGAACCATGAACTGAGTTGTGAAAGCTTGAGTTTGAAGGACATTCTAGGAATCAAGGGACACGTGTGAGGAACGTCATTGTGGATACTATATCTGTGAGTTTTCGACAGGACTATGCCTTTATCGAGGCGGCCAGTAACCGCTGGACTACTGCTCAAGGGTGACTTGCAAGATGTGTGTGTACTGTATGCAGGAGGCCTCTATTTGGTTCTAACACGGCTTCCAAAATGACTTCTTCAACTCAGAGTATATATTTTTTTTTCCAGTAACCACAGTTTTGTAATTGTGAATAGCATTAATTTTGGTAAAAAATCAGGTATCGTTCCCAGTTTTCCTTTTGCCGCCCACCGAATCAAGGCTGTCTTGGAATTGTGTATCGCACGCGAGCTGACAATCTTCACTTTCGTGGGTTTTTTTTGGGGGGGGGGGTAATCGTCATTTAATCAATAATCATCAATTCATTATCATCACCATCATCAATTCAATCATAATTGTTACCGTCAACCATTCCTCACTTGTCATCCTTTTACTCAAAGCATCCAAACTAAACTCACCGCTTTCTAACGTCGCCAGCTGTTTGTTTTGTGACTCCAAGACCGTAAAGTCGTTACTTAATAGGGAATGGTCCTAAGGTACCATGTTATCAGTTGAGCATTGGATGTCTCTATATTTGCTGATCCCAGAGGCCAGCCTACAGTCCATTATGTAGCTATCGTACTGGGTCATTCTGTGCCAACTCAACACGTTTTTCTACCCGACCCTCACAGATTGAAACGATATTTGTTGGGATGTTTGGTCTAAATGAGAAAACCCCAGAACTGATGTTTGTTTTGTAACTTCGCTCGTTTGTTTTGGAGACACGGGTCAACAAACTTTTGACTAATTAGCAAGACCTCCGAACTTTAAATACTTGTTTCTTCAAAACTATAGAACACATAAAGCCAACTTGTAGATCACATCAAAGCTCTTTTTGTGGCCTCCATTTCATAAAATACAGTGACTTTTTTCTAATTTATACATGTTTGTACATAATTGTAATGAATGACACCAATGAAATAAATGTTACTTCTACTTACTACTACAATCAAAATCGTAGCATGAAGCGCAGAGAATATAAATATGCCTCAAATTTTAGCGGTTTTTTATGTTAGTTTTGGATGTAAGCAACAACTTGGAAAATTTAGGATGGGCGCTCTTAAAGTTTTCAAGATATGATTCTTTAAAGATAGCATGGCAAGGAAAAACCTAATTTGCATGAATTTAAAATACCAACGTACATACTGCATAAATTTACATACCAACTGTACACACTACACGCGAACGTTTACCGACTGTAAATTGCATTTTTAGAATTAAAGTCGTGTACGTCTCTAGACATACATTTGAAAGTTGATTGCTACAGGTCCCTCATCTGCTCATAACCAATAGACCCAATGCGTAGAGGCCATCTTAGAGAGCAACACCATATTTTATGCCTGTATATACATTAGTAAGCCATTTATGCATTCATTTCTACTGGTTAAAAGCTAAAATAACAAACGATGCCTGCTAAGATTGCCGTTATTGTAACCACAGAGTGCCGGATAGTACTAAATGTAATATGATAGTGAGCATTCCTTTGGACAGTTTATTGGAACAATATGCTATTCATTCACCGATTTAACAAGTGGGCACACCAAACAGCTTTTAATAGTGCCTGGACACAGTCACAGTTAGTTTTGTTTGGGGCCAATAATGTATCCTATATTTTATAGTATAATAACAATTCTAAAACTCGGATCCACACCCGAAATGAGCACGTGAATTGGAAGTTGGAAGCCCTTACGTGGCGTAAGAGTCACGAATTAGAGTTCCAGTCGACTGATTGTCCACCCAATATTGAATCACAGCTACACGAACGAGATCTTTGTCTCTTTCGCCCGCCATACGAACCCGTTATTGTTATGCTAATTCAGCGCGCGCGAGCCAGCTGTCAAAAGTTCGCACAACTTCTACTGTTGTGTGGGATACAGACATACACACACGTGTACGCGTAGTGATGAGGCAAGCGCCATTTTTATAGAAGCGTGTATCGACAAGGTTCAAGTTTGGAGTGTAAATATAATTCGAACCTGGAAGTGACTTGCAAAAGCATGGCTTCTGCATATCGTAGGACATTCTAAGAATCAAGGGACACATGCAAGGAATGTCATTGTGGAGAATATTCGTGTTTTGCTCTGTGAGTTCGGGTGCTTGTTCGACGGGACTAGCGAAGCGGTAACCGCTGGACTGCTACAGCAGTGCCGCTGGACTGCTACAGCAGTGCCGCTGGACTGCTACAGTGCGAGGCGTACTTATTGGTGAGTTCGAAGTTTGTGTACTTTAGAACCCCTCTATTTGTCCAGCTCCTACACGGTTTTTATTGTTTCAAAATAACTTCATGTCAGAGTAAACTTTATTTTATTTCCAGCAACCATAGTTTTGACCGGTAGTTTGGGTAGAAAATGAGGTTTTCGTATCCAGTTTTCTTGTTTGTGCCCATCGAATCATTCACGGTTTTGTACTCTCAGTCACGGCGCATACATTACATTGAGCTGGCCATTTTCATTTTAGTTTTCTTTGATGGGTAATTGTACTCAATACATAGCATCTAAACTAAAACAAATCACCGCCCACCTTCCATGACATTCCTGTTCCTTTCCATAGTCACCAGCTATTTTTTTATGTGACTCTGAGCTGTAAAGTCGTTACTTACAGGAGATGGTCCTAAGGTACTAGGTTACTGATTAGCTTTGTTTGTATATTTGCTGGTCCCAGAAGGCCAGCCTACAGTTCCTCATGTAGCTATTTGATGACTCTGTCCATGGTTTTCACATTTAAAGTAGACTTGCTTAAGCCTCACTGTGGCCCCCAAAATACCTCAGCTGGATATGGACTCCCCGTAAATTATAATGTTCTCCGACTTTCTTTACGAAATATGCCAAGTCTGTTTTTGTAAATACTTTGCACATGAGCTAGCTGTGCACCTTCACTTGAACTAAGTCAGTCTAAAATACCAGTTCCGATAATTGATATTTCACACATCTACTGAATTTTATCAGTAGTAAATTTTGAGAGAGGGGTTGGGATCGGATCCAAATATTTAGCGGACTCTATATATGCCGAAGTTTCTAAATGTATTCTCAATTTGCCTTAGACAACAGGAGAAAGAAAGTAGATTGTACATTTTTTTTTCGCCAGCGCACCCCCCCCCCCCGCACACCTTCACTCACACCCCACGTTCATGTCGACCCCCTCACCGTTTCATGATAGCTAGGTTCGCCCCTGTTTATGTAGAGAATGGTATGGTGGTGGAATATTTCGTTCACTCTTTCATTGTCATTGAACAGCTGTTCCCGAGACAAGCCTTGAGGGCAATGACATGGTTATAATCTTTAAAAAAAAAGTCGTTAAAGAACCGTACAATCCTTCACACGTCAATTCCGTACATAGACATCTTTAAAACAATCCGCATTCAATTAATTTCTACTTAGATTTTATTTTCAAGAAGTTGTCATTATGTGATACAACAGTTTGCAGAACCATTGAGGTGTCAGAACTGACTTAGTAATGTAAGGTTTCAATCAAAAGACAAAAAAGGGAACATTAATTATATTATTTATATTAATATTTGGGTTTTTTAAGTGGACAAGCCAACTGAAGGTAAAATCAAATTATTTATGATAAATTTGATTTTTGAAATGATATAACTTCATGTATTTGGAACAGTTAAAGAAATTTCATAAATGCTTCTCACTGTTCCTTTTACATACATGTTGACTGTCGAGGTAGGATTTTCCCATCTTTGTATTTGTTTGTTTTTAGTGATGTAATGCATGCAGCAGCTTCGTAGGATTTTAATACAAGCCATTGCACATGTATATCTGTTTTGTTCTTAGAAATGCAGCCACACATTTTTAGTACGTCGGACGGTGTAACAAAAATGTATGCCGAACACAATGCAAATAATGTGCGCCCTGGGTCTTCTGTTAGGGGAATGCCCAGGTCAGGCGCGGTTCTAGAACCAATATTTGGGGGGGGGGGGGGCAAGCACAGTGGATCCAGAATTTGTTCAGGGAGGCGTGCTGAAATGTTGACCGGTTATTTTTTCCAGACACTTAGGCCTCCGAAAATCAATAGGTGGGGCGGGGGGGGGGGGGCCTCATGCCACATTTTCAATAAATCCTAAAATCAGTCACACTATATTAACTAATGCACCCTTGTCACGGCTATTTCTTCTTTAGGGGAAGACCGTTCGCTAATACATCACAATCCTTCTTTTTGCTAATGCATTTTTTTTACGGAATTGTTTCTTTGGGGAGGGAGGGGGCTAGACAAAAAAATGGGGGGCTACACCCCCCAGCCCCCCGTAGAACCGCGCCTGGCCCAAGTTATGTCCACAATTTTCGTGTCATACTTTGCTATCATCTGCAATGGCAACTTCCATTTTATTGAGCTGTAGGTTCGGAAGGAACGAATTTAAGTTTTCTCCATAAATCACGCTTCATTCACTCATTTGAATTGCATGAACTATATCTTCATCGTTTCGCTTCTGACTAGTAGTAATTTTCACCAGGCTCTATGTTTTGTGGGAATGATAACATTGTGGGTTTGGACACCAAGACATTATCATGGTTATACTTCAAAAGCAGTAAAATCGCATAAGGAAAATAGTTGAGAATTCAATCATGAAAAAAAGGCAAAATGTAAGGACAGCCTGATCTACTTTTTTACGATAAACAGAAAGCAGCAATACTTGAAAGTATATGAATTTGCAATATGATAAAAAAGCTATAGTAATCACGTTAATTTTATGCCACTGACAATAGCAGGTCTGGTTACAAATTAAACTGTTTAAACGGTTCTTTAGAATAAACAAGTTAACACAAAAAACAATAAAATTAAAACAAAGTATCAACTACTTGCTATTTCATTAATAAGCAGTTTAGGCCCAAAAAAAGATATTCGGTCTCTGGTCAGACCAAAGTTCCGGAATTGACGCGGCGACGCGGCTTTTTTTTTCTTTAAGCTTGGATTGTACAGACAAGGTGGGGTACTATTTTGCTTTTTTTGGTGTCCTCATGTACATTGGTGTCCTCCATAATTTGCCTTGGTGCTCTCGATCATTTGCCTTGGTGCAATTTCCCATTCCTTGGTGCTCTTTGATAGAAGAAAAATGAGGAGGTGCAGCAATAGAGGGCGCTGTTCGAGCTACCGCGGAACATTTTGGAAAAAAAGATTGACGCACATGATTAAAATCGACGAGCGCGCTGACCAGAGACCGACTTATTTTTTTGGTTGACCTTATATTGGAAAAGTTTATGTACAGTGATCATGAATCTGCCTATGTAGCAATACAATACTGCATTGCTAATGTCTACACATACTGCTTAATCTATTTTCATAGTAAAACATAGAATCAAAGTTAATGAAATTAAAACAATGACAGTTATTCTTGTTACTGGTTGGTGTGAAAGACAAAACTAAATACGAATGACGCCCTTATGATTACATTTTTCTACGCCAAAGTTGTGTTCGTTAATGCGCATACCTTTACCGGGAAATTCAGCTTTGATTGCTTTGGTTACCTTCATTACTTAATATTTCAAAGATTTTACCATGAAAACATATTTTGTTTATATATTCTTAGCAACGTAAGTTATGTGTTATTCACTTTTAATGAGACATTGAAAAAAAAACCTCCACCGACATTACCTGTTGAATTGATTCGTCATTAAGGTTTGATTATTGGCTTCCAGTTAATAATTCAATATAACTGAATGATAATGATTCTATAGAGGAGTATGGTAAAAAATATGATACCGTATACCGACATGTAGCTCAAAAAAAATAATTCTTCCAATGTGAAGAATTGGGTAAAAGCCAATTGCTGGAAAATGAGACACAAAATGATTTCTTCCGCGGGTAAAACTACTCACTCTTAGCAAAACATTTACAGCACAAAGTTGACAATCCAAACCATGAACAAAAACGTTGGAAAGTATGGAATACCTATGCTTCACACAATAACAAATAGAAAGTAAATATTCTGAAGACAATTCATTAGCTAGAGTATCGTGATTCTACAAACCATTTCATACCACTAATCATAAGCAACTTTAGTCTTTAATAAAATGGTCCCAAATGGAATAAAATAACACTTTCAAATAATGGACATCAATTATAAAATAAAATAAGCGTTACTATTTATGCTAGTCTATTTACAAGAAGTTTGCAGCAACAATCTAAATACAGTGCTCGTAATTATCTCGGCAAGCCGCTATTGGCTGTAGCATTGTTATTATTATATACATTTGAAAGATGTTAAGGTGAAATTTGGAATCAAGGATATTAGAGAAACTGATGTCAGTAATTTCAATCACAGGTTTGTGTAGAAAACACAATGAGGTTGACACCGTTTTTAAATTATTTCTACGCAACGGTCAAGTAATTGAGGAAAGGATTGTAAAAGATATCTAAAATTACGTCCTGGTTGTAGTAATTCTTAGTATATGTATGTTTTACAGTGCATACTCAATATAAACCTTACGAGAATATATCATGATTGTTTAAATTGTGCTCGTTTAAAAAAATAATAATAAAGTTAGTTTCAAACTAAGTAAAACGTTTATCATCACGACTCGTATAAGACCATTTCAAATGAGTTGAAGTATTATTTAATAGGAATTTCTTTTACGGTACAACGAAACCATAATATCTAAACAAGTAAGCATTTCGTGTAGGATTCTTCCCAACTGTTGGAAATCTTTATCCAAATTGGGTAATTTCAAACCAATGTTGGGTAAAATTACATTGCCCAACAGTGTTTTAACCATTGTTTTTACAGTGGAACACATACGTACATGTAACTAAAATATTAGTATATCAACGGTACAGGAAACTTAATGCTAGCTAGTACTTTGAAGACAAAGAATCATTCATTGATATTACCTTAGGCATGCTACTTTGTGGAGAAACGAAAGGCTCTAATTCAGCAATATTTCTCTGTACAAAATAACTATAGCTATCATATTAGTGACCCTTATTTCATTTCAAAAGCATTTCATATTATCTATACATGACATAGGCCTAGGTACAGAATGATTTCTCTTGCAGCCTAAGGTTGCCCACATACATTGTGGCCTAATAATGTGAAAGTGTACATTTGGAATGTATCTCAGTTGTTTACGAAGTGCATTCTATTCTCGGAAAAGTTCCGAGTTTTGACCCATAATCTAGGTCATATTTGACAGGATGCTTTACCGAGTCAATACAACACAGACAAGTGTCATGTTGACGCGGAAAAGTGTTGTTTGGACCCGGAAGGGGGGGGGGTTAGGCCCGGAAAAGTGTACGCTTAAATATGACCCGGATCCCGAGTCACTTATGACCCGGGAATTTTTAATTTTTTCAGAGTTTTAACCCGAAACTGGGTCATATTTGACATGATACTTTTTCGTTCAAAATGACACTTCAATTGGTCATTTTGACCCGACAAGTGTCATTTTGACTGAAAAGGTATGAGGTCAAATATGACACGGATCTCGAGTCAATTCTCACCCGAAACTTTTTAGACCATGGTATTTGAGAAAATAAACACGCCGATGCCGTCTGCACTTTTAGCTGGTATGGCCTCTTTTTGACCAGATATGGAATCGCTCGTCAGGTAAAGCGTGTTCTCTCAACGTTACGCAAACTCACTATTTCAGTTTTTCATACAAATCATATACACCCTTTACCAGGATTTTATGGCGACAGAGTTGCTTCACACAGGAAAATTCTAGTGGAATTTGTACAATGTCTATAATATAAAAACGTTCAAATTTAAACGTAGTGTTATGCTTTTAACTACAGCATATTATACTCTTAGTGCATTATTTTTAATTTTTTTTGGTCTAAGACAAACTATAAACATAAAAAAATCTAATTTTCTGAAAATCCCGCATTATCTAATACATGTAAATTAATCTACTTGACAAAATCAACGTTTCATAAAAGAAACGGATGTAGGCAACAACCTGTTGCAAAAATATTCTTGTGGTTGAATGAATCGAGTTCGCGAATGCTGCTGATGAGTACATAAATATACGTCGAAAATGTATTGCCCTTTAGAATGAGGTATTCAGGACCTTTTTATTTAACCAGGAATACCTTTATAGCAACTGTACTTAGAACTTCGATGTATTCATACCATAGAGCTATATTAATTTATTACAGCTCCTTGATTTATACATAGTACAAAGCAAGGTTGTCCTTACTGTTAAATCAATCACACAGTTAGTAACGGAGTCATTCACGCATGTTAACAGCAAGTTGCTGTTGGTGACTGTGTGGCTGAACCTTTCCCTCACGGGTGTTTTCGAGGATACCTGGAGCTACAACAAATGCAAAAACGTTTTAAATTTTCAAACGTTTCAAATTGAAATGTTACATTACTTTATACTCCCATCCCTTTACCTAAATTTTCTGATATGGATGGTTAAACATTGAAATGGTAGCGCCGAAAAGAATCCGCAAAAGATAATCGTGCAGAAACACAGAACATTGAAAACGATTCTCATGTCAACGACGTTCACATTGGATCCCAATGTTCTCGTATAAATGGTTTCAAAGTCGGTTGGAATGGCAGCCATGTAGACCCAAACATTACGTTGTTTTTAATTCACCCCAGTTAATTTTACACCGAAATTAAATAATCGGCTGCAGGTTAAAGAGAAACTTGAGACCTATGGGTCCAGCGTTCTAGTTGCTATTTGTCAGTCAAAAGTAAGGCCTACCTTTTAAACTGTAGTTGAGTTGTGGACAAGGATCACCACCAATGGAACAAGCAATGGCACAATTCTCGAGGATTTGTGCTTTCTCGGAGACTCGGTCACTGATCAGCTCTGGAAATTTACAACATGAAAATGCAAATAAGCGAAGAAATGTTACGAAAAAAACCATATACATGTCTCATACCATGAGAAAGCCAAATTGCCAGAAGTGCAGAAAAAGCTCTCAAAAGAAGATTTTGCTAAGAGGAAACACTGTCATGTAATGTATATTGCCTTTAAATTAGATTCCCAGTATGCGTTTCAGTTGAACGCTGGACCAAAGTTTGTCTAAGTAAATAATTGAATATCTTAGATGGTCACACATAGCCCATTCAACTTCTAAAATAGCGTAAATCATCAAGTTTATGAAACCTCGAAATGTTAACCTTATTGGCCTAAATGGTTATACAATCGGTTGCCTTGACAACATTGATTCTTTTCGGCGATTCAATACAAACTGTGTATGTTTTTTTCATTCTGCATTACTAAGGTCAACTGTAGACCTATTAGTTCAGCATTGTAGTTGATATTGTGCGCAAATTATGCTTACCACTGCATTTGGCATTCAGACATTGTTGATTGCAACCTATGGCACTAGCATGGTTGCCACCTGACTCCCTAAGCTCCATTGTTTGAGGCTTCTCGGGGAGTTGACGTTTCTCGGGGTCTGTGTCACTGATCGGTTCTGAGATTAAATTTTAAAAAAATGTAGTTACCACGCAAGCTGTTAAGCATGGTTTCTTTAGGCTGGTACTCGGCTTACTTTATTCTTAGCACATAGATTTACTGAGCAGTAGCTTCTACCCCGAACTATATCTGTGTTATATGGTATAAGTTTAAGCCGAGAATAAAATCTCAGAAGGTTTTTAAATCATCTTGACAACAGATTTCGCATGTAGCCGGTTTACTTTAATAGGGAGTTCTTTGTAAAGCATTACTTAAGTATTAATTGATATCAACTAGTATAGAGCTTTTGGTCCAGTATATTGTAGTTGACATTTTGTGTCGATAGTTAGGCATACCTTCTTGACTGTTCTTGTTTATCGTACATGGTGGTTCACTACCAATGCCGCTAGCATGGTCGCCATCGGCTTGCTCCTTGACTTGAGGTATCTTGAAGAGTTGAGTTTTCTCAGGTTCTCGGTCACTGACCAGCTCTGAAAATTAATCACAAGAAAATGCTGTTACCAGGCCACTGTTAAGCAAAGACATTCGGTGAGGAAATACCTAAGCAAAAAAAGCTACCAACCAAAATGTTATGTAGTGCATAGTACTTTCAACTGGTTATCGGCTTATTTTGTGCTGACCATAAAACTGAGCAGCAGTTTCTGCTTATCTTCTTCATGAAATCGGGACAGGTGATAAAATCAACTCCAAACCATCCGTGTCTTGATGGGTACAACATTAAAGCAAATACTAAATCTTAGAAGAATTTAAATCAGTCGTACAACATTACCTATGTAGCTGGATTACTTTAAAAAATAGTAAAACATTAGTGTAAATCATTCCTCAATTATTAATTAATATCGGAGTTGGCGCATTACTGGGGAGCATAATGATCAACAGCTAGGTTCACTGCAGAGCTATTGGTCCAGTATATTGTAGTTGACATTTTCTGTCGATAGTTAGGTCTACCTTCTTGACTGTAGTTGGTTTATGGCAGGGATGGCGGGACGCTTTTTTGTCTGGGAAGGGGGCGGCAACACCAAAAAGGGTCACCTATCCAGAAAAGGGGCACCTTCCATCGGTGTGAAAGCGAGAGCCCTTCAGCTTCTGCAATGGCGGATCCAGAGCACAATGTTATATTATTTTTATTTTTTTGGGAGGGGCGCGGAATTTGGTCCCAAAACGTGGATTTTAGATGCTCTGTGAACCAATTGAACCAATTGAACCAATTTTGGTGAAAGATGGCGGTGTACGTAGTGGCTGTCTTTTTTGTAACGTCGCTAAAAAAGAAAACAACAATCTGGGTTCAGCTTGATTTATTATTTCTTTTGGGGGAGGCATGGCCCCGTTGCTCCCCCGCCCCACTTGGATCCGCCCTTGGGCCTTGGAGACACCGCACACCCTCCGACCGCGCGGAAGTAACCTCTTAGGTTTCGCCCATTAATTTGACTAGTTAATCAGGGGCTTTTTTTTAGAGAAACCATTTTTTCGCGAAAGGGGCACTGCTTTTGATGGCCAGCTCAGTGACCTTTTTTTTCGCGTGAGGAGGAGCACAAATTATTTTAAAAAGGCCAGTTTTCCACGAGAGTGGCACAATCTTACGGTTGCGAGCGGGGCCCAAATTGTGCTTTCAAGGGGTAGTTTTTCAACTCGAGAAAATGCACAATCTTGTTAATGCGAGAGAGGAAATTGTGTTTATAAGGGGCAGTTTTCCATTACAAGAGAGGAGACCATCTTATTTGCAGCGCGATCATATTCATGTGTGCGTTTAAGGGGCACTTTTGTTTTCGTCTCGAGGGGGCACGTTTATGACCGCGAGTTACAGGGGCACTTTTGTTGGCCTGCAAAAAAAATCTGGGGGGCAAGTGCCCCTACCTGCCCGCCCTCCGCAATTGGTATAAGATTAAAGCCAATAATACAATCTGCGAAGTGTTTAATATCATTTGGACAAACAAATACACATGTAAATCATTTTCGAAGTATTAATTGAAGTGGCAAATTTGCCATTTGCACGCTGCCGCCATAAGCATAATAATAATAATAATAATGAACATTTATATAGCGCTCTGTCATAGAAAGTACCACAGCGCTTTAATCAATTAAACAGATGGGTTTTCAGGGATTTTTTGAATGTTGCTAGTGAGCTAGAGTGGCGGATGATATAGGGTGAATTGTACCAGCTGCGTGGAAGTTTATTTCTCCTGTGGAAGTGCGAGTTTTTGGTACATGGAGTAAATTGGTGTCAGTAGATCATCGGAGGCTTCTGGTTGGCTTGTAAAGCTGAATGAGTTCGGTTAAGTATGAAGGTGCAGAGTCAGTGTTAAGACATTGGTAAACGAGGGTCAGAAGTTTGAAGTTGATTCGGCATGCAGAGCCTCGATCTGGCCACTTTACACAATAAATATAGCCGGTTCAGTGATTCTCGTGTCGGAACTCAATGATTCCCGGCTATATGTATTGTTGTAGGTTGCCAATTTGAGGCTCTGCATGCTTATGGCAGGAGCGTGCAAAGAGCGAATTGTGCCCCCCGCTCATTATGGTCAACTGTAGACCTATCGGTCCAGCATATTATAAAACTGTGTGTGAATAGTTAGGTCCACCTTCTACGCTGTAGTTGGTTTTCATACATGGTTGTTCACTTCTATCGATTGCGCCAGCATGGTCGCCACTGGCCTGCTCCAGGACTTGAGGCTTCTCGAGGAGTGGGGGTTTCTCAGGGTCTGTGTCACTTATCGGCTCTGAAAATTAATAACAAGAAAATGCTAAGAAAAAAGAAAGTACCAGCCAAAAAATTGCCATTGAGTGCATGGTTTTTTTTATCTGGTACTCAGCTTATTTTATGCTAAGCACATATTTTACTGCGCAGTAGCTTCTACTCAGAACTTGTTGTGTCTGTAGAAGTTAAAGCCAAGAATATGATTAAAGCCAATTATATAATCTGAGAAGTGTTTTAAATCATTTGACAGCAGACTACACATGTAGCTGTTTACTGTAAAAAGGTGTTTTATATAAATTTGTACCCCCACTCCTGATATGGTCGACTATAGAGCTGTCAGTCCATTTAATTGTTGTTGACATTTTGTGTCAATAGTTAGGCCTACCTTCTTGACTGTAGTTGGTTATCATACATGGTGGTTCCCTACCAATGGCGCTAGCATGGTCGCCACCGGCTTGTCCCATGATTTGAGGCTTCTTGAGGAGTTGAGGTTCCTCGGAATATCGGTCACTCACCAGTTCTGAGAATAAATAACAGAAAAATGCAGATACTGGGCTTGTTACTAGACAAGGAAATTTTGTGAGATTTTACTTGATAAGCAAATAGAAGTTACCAGCCAAAAGTTCAGGTAGTGCATAGAAGCTTTAACTAGTACTCAGCTGCTTTCGGCTTGGTACATACATTTACTGAGTACTAGTTTCTGCTTATTTTCTCCACAAAACTGCGCCAGATGATAAAATATCAACCGAACCATCTGGGTCTACAAAGGTATAGAACAAAGCCAATGATAAAATCGTAGCCTTATAAATCCCCTAGGGTGTGTGAAAATATACTGAATGTAGATTCAGGACT
This sequence comes from Patiria pectinifera, assembly GCA_029964075.1. Lineage (NCBI taxonomy): Eukaryota > Metazoa > Echinodermata > Asteroidea > Valvatida > Asterinidae > Patiria > Patiria pectinifera. The sequence continues at coordinate 33,948,978 of CM057150.1, forward strand.
GTTAGGATTAAAAAGGTTTTTTTTTTAAAGTAATTTGGCAGAGGAAAGGCTGCTCTACTTTGGAAGGAGTTCTTTGTATATTATCATTGAGATATGTTCTGGTTTCGTAATTAGACAACATCGCGTGTACCTCTCACTTTTTCGGCAAGTTCTTCTTTCTCGATCATCTCCAACTCTTTGCACAGCTTACCGACCAGTAACTTTCGGGATAACTGCTTATCACGCCACTCAACCAGCATTTGGAAGCTGTGTTCTCTTGAATCATAAAGGAAGTTGTTCTTAACTTTGTGGGTATCTAAACCTAGAGAAGGTGCCAGAGACTCCCAATCAGATCCTAGCTTGTTTGACACCACACGAAGCGAAGAATCATCAATGTCTGTAGAACAACAATTCGGGAAAAGCAAACAGAACTTTAACGTTCTCATATCTTGATCTCTGCACTAACGCAATAATTTTTCAAGCAATGCAGTTGCGTTACTACGGGGGCCACTGGTGCACGTGCCAACCCTTCTCTCCCCCCCCCCTCCCCTCACCTCTCGACGTCCACGACCCGGTTGCCCCCCCGACCCTCCCCATTTCAAATCTGGAATTGAACAACAATATGAAACTTGCCTTTAATACCTCCCTTAAAAATACTGTGCATCTAAGGCATCTAGGTTTGACCCTACATTGCACCACTGAATATCGGTTTGCGTATAATAAAGGCAAGATGCGCGCAGACTAGCGACCCCGCCTTGTTTTAAGCGCTTTTAGTAGTGATTTTCAGACTATTTCTGTACTGTTTTTGTAGTTACAAAGGAAAGGTGAAAAGCAAATCGAATTCTTTCAGGCAGTTCGAGGACGTTAAAAATTGGCATCATTTGAAATGTGTGTATGTTGTTGTTCCCCATTTCAGTTCTTTCACGTTGTAATTTCATGTTTAGGTCGAAAATAATACTATCAATAAAAGTGATCAATTTGACCACTTCGTAAACTCACAAACTAAAGTGCGCATGGGACAAAATATTATACCTCTCAGTTTATCGGCGATACCTCCTTTCTTAGCTTTTCTCAATTCGTCGCCAAGCTGACAAACTTGCTGTTTAATATACTGCTCGTCTCGCCACTTAACCAACATCTGGAAAATCTGGTTGTCGGTATCATGTGGGTTGTCGTTCTTGAATTTGTAGATATCATGTTTGCCAAAACCAAGGTAGGTTGCGAGACTCTCCCACTCAGGACCAAGCTTGCTTGCCAAAGTGCGAAGGATTGCGTCATCAATAACTAAAAGAATTCCACAAGAAGATATTTTCTGATTGTTGAGCAAAATAAAGTACAGAGTTACACAATTACATTAATTATGTTTATGCATAAGTCAAATTTTTAGTTCATTTTAATGGTATATTTAAGATTTTCGTTACAACAACATTAGCCAGGCATATGCGGTCGCCGAGCCTGCTAAAATCGGTGACAAGGTTTGACTGCCGATTCAGTCTGGTATCTTGATCCTCATGAATTTGAAAACTTCGCTTAGGCACTCCTTTCAGTCGTGAGCCAAACTGTGGACATTGCAAACTTTTACTTTGAAATATAAGTTTCCTTTAAAATACGATTAATTGAGCTCATACTTCACATGGTGAGTTTGTTAAATTTAGAATGCTCTGGCTTGACTGGGGTACGTGAAAAAAAAACACAATTGGCAATTTTATATTATATAAATTTGATGCCAAAACCTGGCTCAGCGCTTAGACAATCTATTGAACAATTCTCGTCATCAAAAGTTCAAATACAGCTAAAGTTGTCGTCGCTGTAAGAAGTTTGCATATGTCAGTACGTGATGAGTGACTTGTGCGAGCTACGATTTATGTATTACCTTTTCTGAGAGACAGTTTCTCTTTTTTTGTGTCAACCTAACAGAGAAAAAAACCAAGACATTGAATTAAATTGTTTTCACAGATCGCAATTCAAATGTACGTATAGACCTGGAATTCGGGGTACATTAATTTATTGATTTGTTTTGAACCCCTGTAAAATAAGAAGTTAATATAATTCCAGAATTTTTTTTCAGAAAAGAAAAGACAATGTTTTATTAATCAACATTTCGTTTATCACTAACAGACTCATGTTCACTTGTCTATTTCCGTCACTTACCCTGCAAATCTCTTGACCGAATTTGTAACACAAAATGGATGTATTTTCACCACCATGCTTGGGGATGAAAATCATTGTTCCACCGTGTACAGTACCAAAGTGCACTGACTTATTACTGGTGTCATGGCTTGCATGAAGAAGCCTCTCCATTTGCTTGCAGGTATCCGAACAGAGATTTCCACCGAAATAGCAAGGGTCGCCTGATGCACTCTGGTTTGCTTGCAGTTGGGAAAACCCTCTCCCGACCGTATCCTAAATTACGAAAACAAAATATATTTTCTTCACTGATTGCTTCCATGTTTCTATGTGTCTAAAATACTTAAAACATGTATATCTATTTGATTTAGTTACGTGGCATTGAACAAAAAAATCCTACATTGTACTGCCAGATTTTCCATCAGTGCATTGATGTAAAATCTCCAGGATTTTAACCCTGCGCAGTTTGCAACAACTCGTCAACTGCAGGTACTTTCCCGCACAACGCAAGACCCTATTCATAGCAATACAACAAAAAGCCACGTGCCAGACAGAGTCCAAACAGTTACCAGACAGTGCGCCGGAAAGACAATTGACTGGCGGCTGTGGTATACAGTTATGAAGGGAGATGACTGTGTCAAGTTACAGATCTTTGTTGATGTTTCAATTAGACTTGGCAGGAGGCCTGTTGGAAAGTTTGTTGACATTGAACCAGCTGATTTGGCAAGGGTTGAATGAGGATTAGATAGGAGGTGAACGTTATTGGCCCTAATTTTTTTCGGTTACCTGGGGCCCACAGGGCAGCAGGTCACTCTGCGCAGGGTTAAGGTACCCAAATGTAACCTATTATGTCTTCTTACCTGGAGGGTTGTTCTGGTTTCGTCGCTTGTAGCTCCAACAGGCTGGAGAGAAACAATAATGTATGGGAACAATAATTGTTTGCTTGATTTAAGTTATTAATGTAGTTGTAACCATCATTATAATGTTGTGTTTGGGGAGCGATATAGTAATCGTGGACATTGGTGATTGAAGCATTAGTGTGTGTAACAGAAGGCTTTGAAACTACTTTGATTCAGTTATTTTTTTGTTGTTATTATGTTTGATGATTATTGTACTCTGCGTGGTTTCTCCATAAACCACTACTGCTATTATATTTTCCCATGTAAACAGAATCTGGGAATTCTGACCGTTTGACTGCACGCAGCGGCTTCAGCACCGACGGAACTCTGTACAGCATTTCCTTCGGACGTTTTCTTCTGCAATAAACGTACGAAATAAAGGTAAGACATTGTGTCACAAAAGCCAATGCCTATTGCTTTCAAATGCAAGCACGAAAACACGTTAAAACAAATTACTGCTCTTAATGGCGATATAGGATTCAAGTTCAACATTGTGCAGTTATAAGAAGTTGATGTTTGCTGTGGTATATTATCAGAATATCACAAAGACTATGGGCCATATTTTGAATGTTATTCGTAAATGTTAAGATTATGAATATTGCCTACCAATCTGATATCAGTGTCTTTGAATGACGTTATAAATTACCACTTGTTCTTTCGTAAGTGTACGTGTTCCCTCGTACGCAATGAAGCGACGCATACGATAAATCGGCGCTGTATGGAAACATTCGAACAGCTTGCCCATGTGTGGAAGGATATAGGAAAAAAGGAAATAATAAGCTCACGTCTGGACAAATTGACAGTCGAACTTTGCCTTGTTCTCTTTTATCTTCATTTTCACAATACTGGTAAATTTCTGCAACACAGTACAGGATGTCATCTGCAGGCCGGCTTGGTATTCCAAGGTTGAAGGTCACGCAGTTTGATGCATGTTCCATTATTTGTTTCTCGAGGATGGTCTGTAGGTTAAGCAAAAACAAATTCAATACATTTACGTCGTTTGAATTTAAGCCAACAATGAGATTGTCTCACCAAATCAAAGTTACTGATTGGAAAATAAACGCACAGCTCATAAAAACAACAAACCTGTGTTTCTCCTTCAAACACTGTACATCCTTGTGGCAATTTCGAAAGTTTAACGGCCAAGTCGCCCTCATCCCAGGAAAGGTTCTTGAAACCGTCCAACTTTTTCAACTTTTTCTCGTCTTTCTCCAGATTCTGTGTTAAAATGACACAATCACTTTTAAAGTAAGGTAACACATCTTATTTAAAACGTAATCCAAATACCATACACTTCATCAATTCAACTGCACTTAATATTCTATAACCAAAAAAAAGTTTTATACAGTGTCACTTTTCTGTTAATTGTAAATTTTACAAGAAGTTTAGTTTTACATTTGCACTTAATGTGAAACTAATATTATACAAATCCAGTGAACTATAAGATGAAAAAGAAGGCTCAGTGACCCACCTTTTTAGCAATTTCATCGTCATACAAAACGTACACCCGTATTTGATATTTTCCTTGACTGGGGTCAAAGTCATCTCCATAGGGAACTACCACTAGCCGTTTCATGCTTTGACCGGATAGATCGAACCTTGTGAAATGATCTACAAGGAGAATCACCCTGTCTTCGGTTATCACCGCGTTTCCATCAAACTTTTCCCATCTTTCTGACGATTCTTGACACATTCGGGGTCTTAACGTGTCAGATCTCTTACTTTTTATGTCAGCGTGGTGAGGGAAGGACAACACTACGCTCTCTTTAAACCTCAACCCTTCAGGGCCGCACTCGACATTCGGTGAAAACGAGACTGTTGGCTCAACCGCACCGATGGGTGACGCAGTATGATCAACATAGATGTAAACTTGCTGAGAAGATTCTGGAGCTATTGCACCACGCGGGATGGTGAGGTGCACCCCATACTCATCCAGGGATAAGCTTCCGCCCTTCTCGTTGAAGTAACCGATGGCGATGTAGGGTAACTGGAGTCTGCTATTCAACCGCTCACTTGCAGTTAGATTCGCTGCCAGCTTGTTGACTTCATCTAACACCTGTTGGAGATGGCTTGGCTCTTGCAACCTCTGATTCTCGGTATCCGCACTGATCTAAAACAAGTTTATGACCAATGCAAAAAGTAGATTTTGTAATAAAAAGATCTCAATGTCATAGGCCATTGTCATGCTTTTATTCATGGCAATGATTAGTACCTTGCAGCCAGGTAAGAGCGTCATTTTGTTCTTTTGACACTTATTATTAATTACGAAAATAATACAAAGAGGGTTCAGTAAGTCATGTTCTTAAAACCCTTAAGATAATTAAAAGAAACAACAAAGATTAAACCTTTCTCAGCCAGGAATTGGATATGTTTGATACAGTTTAACATTCTACCTACAGAGTGACCCCCAAAACAAATTGTGCAAGCAGATCGTTGAATTTCTCAAAAAGTACCTAACATCCTTTTGATGAAACATGTTATTAAATTATTCTCTTGTGTGTAATCAGTGACAATGTCATGGAAACCAGAGCTGTAACAGATTACAAAAGGAACGGAATACCCCGACTCCTTTCTACCGTAGCCATCACCCGACAACTGAATCTCCTTTATCCTGGAGTCGACCATCTCGCCTGCATAGCCCGCCATCTGGATCCCCTATATGCTGGTGTCAGTCTTCTCGCCCGCGTAACCTGCCATCTGGATCTCCTGTATCCTGGCGCCATTCACCTCATCTCCGTGGTCAAGGCACCTTCACCAAGCACAATGTGGTCAACCTCAGCAGCCGACAGCTGAACAGTACAGAAACGAAAGTTCTGTCCCTTGGCATGAACTTTGCTGTTCCTCCATGGTCCGTACCCTTCGAGAGCATCATCCAGTCGACGGAGCCCTCCCTCAGACATCTCACTAAGACTGCAGCCAACGACGTCCGCATCAGGATGATGAAGTCCTCCGCAAGGCTCGCCCAGCTAAACCAAATCTGACCAAAACAGAGCGGTTCGCTGTCAGTGACCTTCGCCGAGACAACTCCATCCACATCCTCAAAGCCGACAAGGGCAACGCCACCGTCGTCATGGACAGGAAGGACTACAGCAACAAGGTAAAAGACATACTTTCTTCTGGTTCATACCGCCCACTCCCCAAGAACCCCATCCCCGCCATCGAGAAGCGGGTTGCCAGCCAACTTCTCCTCCTGCATCAAGCAGATGCATTATCCGCCCAAATGGATGCGGCTGAACTCATCGCCCCGATCCAGTTCTGGCATCCACGACGCATACGAGAAGCCATCGAGATAATTACTTCTTAGTTGTTTACTTTCTTATAGAGTTTAGGCACTCTCCTGACGAAGGTCAGAGCATACTGATCGGAACGTCGAGTTTATACCTCTGGTTTTTTTTTCAGAACCATTCTCTTAGTTGAAAAATTATTCGCACATGCTTTTTCCGCACACCTTTTATTAATTAGTATCTCTACCATGCAAAGCCCCAAATCTTACCTATAAATGGATAATGTTTTTCAACCATTGCAATGGGAATTACACAGTCATTGCATCGGAAATTGCTCAACCGGCACTCTGCAATTGGTTTTTCATTAACTGGCCCGGGTCTTTTTACAAATTTTCGCTGTGATTATAAGCAAGAGTACAAACAACATACTCCACTAAAGTGAAATGCTGATATTGGATATTTTTGAGAAATACAAAGATGTTTGCTTGTTTAACTTTTTTGGTCAGCCTGCAAGGAAGAATATAATGGTGTCAACCACATCAATTTCGAAGTGCCCAATGAATCAATTACCAAGAGACTCATGTTCCCTTGTTTAGCGTACTTTGTTTCCACTTTACAAATTTCTTGACTGATTTTGTGACACAAAGTGGTTTATATTTTCTCTTTCAGACTTGAAGATGAACATCAATGTGTTACCGTTTAAAATAATTCATTGTCGACAAAGATTAAACAATTCTCTAATGGCAGCAATTATTCCCCTCCAAAAAATGGAAGTGTTTTAAAAATGGAAGTGTTTTTTACTCATTAACCAGTGGCTAAACAGATCGCTGGACCACATATGAGAATTCACATCAACTCACTTCAGTATACGCATTTTGCACTGACCAACTACAAGTACCTTTGGTGTGGCTCGACACGCCGTCTTTGAAGGATCGCTTACAGTCGACATGGAGTTAACTTTGGACTTTTTTTCAGCTGGATAAATATCTGAAAATAGGAAATTGTTTCAAACTGTGTATCTCATACAACACAAATGCAAGATAATGTTTAAAAGGCCAAAATGTACAAAATAATATGAACGTTAATTAATTCAGTTACATGACATCCATCCTAAACCCACTCCCGGAATTTGCAAAGGCCGGAAATAGTGACATGGGCCCTTATTGAGTGGTCGGGCACAACCCCACCACAAGGGCGGATCCAGAATACAATTTTAGGGGGGGGCCCAAAAATTTTTGGTCCCCCAAAAAAGTGGGTCAACCAAATTATGGCGTGGGGTTCGGGGCCCGCTTAAGGGCCCCGAAATTTTTTTGGATTCTAGATGCTCTGTGGTGTGATCTGAGGCGATTTTTGACCACTTTAACCAATGGTTATTTGAGGAAAAGATGGTGATGTACTCATTGCCTGCCTTTATTGCAATGTCACATAAAAAAAAAAAAAAATTGGTTTCGTTTTTTTTTGGGGGGGGGGGCATGGCCCCCTTTTCCCCCCCCCCCCCCCCCCGATCCGCCCTTACCCACCACTGTTCAGATTTGTTCTGATAAATCTTCTTTCTATCTTTCTTTCTTTCTGTCTTTTTCTGGACAATACTTCTAAACAGTTGATGATATGAACCGGTAACTTTTAATATCGACCCTCATTCAAAGTGGTTCATGTTGCTCTGGCCTCATGATGAAAATATGTAAATAACGAGTGGATAGTCGACGAAAACCATGTGCCAATATTATAATTTAAAAACTACAGGTTTAAACAAAAAGCACCGTTTGTGGTTTACGCCGACTTTGAATCGATATTAGAAAAAAACTCGGATGATAAAAAGGACAACACGCAAAAGACAAACATTCACAAAGCAAGCGGTTACTCGCTAGTTGTCGTCCGATGCGATGGCACCAATGTGTATCAAGAGACTTATAGAGGCAAAGATGCCGCATCAAAGTTTGTCAATAAAATGTTAAAAATACAAAGCGACATAAATTGCATATTTAAAAATACCCAACCCATGAAATTTAACGAGCGAGATAAAGAACATCATGATAAAACAAACACGTGTTGGATTTGCGAGAAACCAATTTATCCCAATTACTCGAGCAACTGTCAGTGCCAGAAACCCAAAATACCAAAAACAGAAAAACAAATAAAAGAACATCAGTACGAAAACAAAAATGGATTTACCGAGTCTAAATGTCTAGAATGCAAAAAGAAAATCAACAAATTTAGAAAGGTGAGAGATCACTGCCACGTCACGGGTAGATATAGAGGTGCCGCGCACGCCTACTGCAATCTAAAATTACAAGTTAAACCAGGTTTTACCCCCATACCGGTCGTCTTTCACAATCTGCAAAATTACGACGCTCACTTGATCATGCAGAGTATTTCAAAGTACAGTGACGAAAAGGAAATACAAGTTATCGCTAGAAATTCGGAAAAGTATATTTCGTTTTCGATCGGAAATATGCGGTTTATAGACTCGTTTAATTTTATGGCGTCTTCGTTGGATAGATTATCTAAAGCTTGTCCGAGAGAGTCGTTTAAACTACTCAGAGAACACTTTAATCGTCAAAACATCGACTCGTTGTTACAAAAAGGAGTTTATCCGTATGAATACATGGACTCGTTTGACAGATCTCAAGAGACAAGCCTACCCCCCATCGAACAATTTTACAGCAGCCCAAAAGACGAAAATATATCGCGAGAGGACTACGACAGAGCTAAACTGACGTGGAACGAGTTTAAAGTTAAAAACATGGGGGAATATCACGATTTGTACGTCACTACCGATACGTTATTACTGGCTTGCGTATTTGAAAACTTTAGGCAAACGTGTATTACAAACTACGCGTTAGATCCTGCTAATTACTACACAGCACCAGGATTGTCGTGGGATGCCTTGTTAAAACACTCGGAAGTTAAACTCGAACTATTGCAAGACGTAGACAAACATTTATTTTTTGAAAAGGCAAAAAGAGGTGGTATCTCGAGCGTGGGTGGTATGAGATACTACAAAGCCAACAACAAATACCTACCCGACCATAATCCAAACGAGCCGTCGAGTTACATCACCTACCTCGATGCAAACAATCTGTACGGCTGGGCCATGAGTCAATACCTGCCGTACAAAGACTTTAAATGGGCGTCTACAAAAACGTTTACCGAGTCCAAGATATTATCTCTCAGGAAAACGTCAAACACCGGTTACTGATTTGAAGTAGACCTCGATTACCCGGACAATCTCCACGACCTGCACAACGATTACCCCCTAGCGCCAGAAAACATTGTCATACCAAAAGAATGGATGTCTGATTATCAAAACGAATTATTAGATACCGAACCTAATAGCAACGTGCAAAAATTAACGTGTAACCTTAATCCTAAACAAAAATATGTTTTGCACTACGTCACGTTGCAGTTGTATCTCAAACTCGGCTTGAAACTGAAAAAGGTGCATCGAGTGCTGCAATTTAAACAAGCACCTTGGATGGCACCTTACATCGACAAAAACACGCAACTCCGAACAAAAGCGACCTCTGATTTTGAGAAAGACTTTTTTAAACTGATGAATAACAGCGTGTTTGGTAAGACGATGGAAAACGTCAGAAACCGAATCGACGGTTACCTACTCAGAGACAGTAACGATGACGATCGAGATAAATACCAAAAAATTATACAGAAACCGAGCTACAAAACGACGACGTCATTTTCAGAATGCAAATTGTCATTTGTCGAAAAGTACAAGACTAAAACCGTGTTAAACAAACCGATCTATTGCGGAGTGAGTATCTTGGATCTCTCTAAGACGCTGATGTACGATTTTTATTACAACCATTTGAAAGACAAGTACCAAGAGAAAATCAGGTTGATGTACACAGATACAGACAGTTTGGTACTCGTAGTACACACGGACGACGTATACAAAGATATGCAGCAAAACGGACAACAATACGACCTTTCGAATTATCCGACGGATCATCCTTTGTACGATCCAACCAATAAGAAAGTGATCGGTAAATTTAAAGACGAGTTTGGAGGTAAAATAATCAAAGAAGTCGTTTGTATAAGACCTAAAATGTACTCGATTTTAACCGCTGACATCAACTTGAAAAAGCCAAGGGAATCACAAAATCGGTCAACTCTAAGAAATTAAAACACCGACACTATTACGACTGCATCTTAAACAAGAAATCTCATTACGAAACCATGACTCATATTAGATCGGAAAATCACATCCTTTACACCGTATCTCAAAATAAACTATCGTTGAGTCCGTTGGACACAAAGAGGTACATTTTACCGGATGGAATACACACGCTCGCTTATGGTCACCGTAATCTAGATATAAATTAGGCGGTAATTTCGTGTCTTCGGGAACGACTTGAAGCTCTTGTCTCACAAAACTCTTTTTTGGGCCGTCTTGCAGGTAATAAAGAGTAGGACCCGTCGTGACTTTTTTTTTACCGTTAATTATTTTAAATTGACTCGTTCTTTTTTCCACGTTGAAGATGTCTACGCTCCAAATGGGATCCGTGGCTCTTCTAGAAGTTCCACCCTCTTGCTCACCCGGGTAATATAAATATCTAACCATAGCGTCTTGCGGTAATTGTTGCTCTTTTGTTTTAACGGGGTTAGCCGGCGATTGCCGGACCTGTTTTAGTTTAAACCGCCTCTGACGGTGCTTTAGCTATTAATCTCGTCGTTTCATCGTTTATAGCTTTGATCACGCTGGGTAATCGCTCGACCCATTGCGTGTTTCTACTCTCGGGATTTAACATTTCTTGAGCGTACTGATGACCAAACAGTCTCTCGGCTAGCGTTCGATTAAATCTTTCTACAATACCCTGCGATCGGTGGTTTCCGGGTTCGCCTACGATAATCTCGACTTTTTTTAGGTCATCCATTTTTTAAATGCGCCTTTAAATTCGGTACCGGCGTCTACTCTCAACGTTCTAGGGTAACTCAAAGGCGATCTCGCGTAAATCTTGACGATAGCATCTCGCGTGGAATCTGCCGTTTTAGAAACCAAAGGTTCTGCTTCGTGGTATCGACTCGCAACATCGACAACCGTCAAAGCGTATTTATAAGTCTTGCGTTTTACTTTATCCCAGGGTAGGTATAGCACATCCATTTGGTGAAAGTCGTTTGGTGTTTCAAACTCTCGCGAAGTACTCGTAGGCCTGGGTACATACGCAGGACCCGGTAGATAAATTTGCCATATCGCTTGTTTTTTAAGCCAATCTCTGATTACCTTTTTATCGATTTTTGTTTTATCGTGTAAATGGTCGACGGCACTTTCACCTCTCCAATAACCGCTCGGGCTATAATACAGTTTAGATAATGTTTGCATATTATTTAATATAAAAGACGTTTATAATAATATGGCTAGCGTTGCTATGATGTTAGGAGGCGCGATCGTCAACGCCTTAGCTTTTACTGGTTCAAACTTTTTATTTTCAACTATAACGAGGTGAGTGGACAATCTGCCGAACTACCCGTAGGACTGCAACGCGAACCCAAACTCGAAGATTTTTACGAGCCTAGCGACCAACAAATAGAAAAAGAACTGGTGTTTATCGCGGGAGGAACGCTATTGGTGGGCTTCTTGGCTTACAGATACCTTTAAATTTAAAACTCGTATAAATAAAATGAATGCTTATGGAAAAAAGCTCAATCCCAGCAGGCTATTAAAAATACCCAGATCTATCAAGGGTGAGAGAAAAGAGGTGGTCATTACCCACAATCCTAGTAGTATATCGGCGGGGCAAACGCTGAGGGTCAAGTTTCCTCAATTGGGTGTAGACGACATGATCGTACCCGGCACTTGTAAACTAGCTTTCAATTTAGAACTCGACGGTGCAGGCGACAACAATAGAACCATTTTTGGTAATTTAGCCAGAAATTTAGTCAGCGAAATCAGCGTCAGGCTTCAAGGTCACGAAATTGTGAGTTATCGTCACGCCGACGTGTATCACAACTTTAAAGACAATTGGATCAACAGCTCGACGACTCGAAACATGGCGTACTCGGGCATAGAAAAAGAAAACGTGTCTAAACTAAGAACTGGGGCTGATGATGCTAACGCAGGCGCCAACAACGGTAAGGATCAAGCTATCGCGGATGCCTATGGTAACAGATATTGTATTCCCCTAGACATTGACATACTGACTTTGCATCACCCTTTTTACCCCAGCGGTTTAAAACAACCTCTGACGTACGAGATAAAGTTTAACGATCACGAAAAAGTAGTCAACAGTTCAGATACGGCGGCGATGTATTCTATCTCAGACTCGTCTCTCGAGTACGAAGTGGTGACCAACAGAGACCTAGCTATCACCATCAGGAATAAACACAAGGGGTTAATGCAATATCTGTTTGATAAAATCCACTCGCTAGAAGTTAGATCCGTCAACAAATCGGACACGCTTTGGAACGTCAGCGTTAATCAATCCATTAGGAGTCTCAAGGGTATTTTGTTTTTGTTTAAAGATCCCGCGGTCAAAAATCCGCAGCGATTTTACAATCCAAAAATAACCAAAACATCGGTGACCGTAGAAGGTAAACCCAATCAACTCTACAGTCAAGGCATGTTTCAGTATCAACACTGGAATGAAATCAACAAGTTCTTTGGAGACAGCGATGCCGAAAGCGGGCGCGGAGTAGCTAAAGACTTAAATTTGACGGGTTTTGACCTCGGAGACTACCTAAAAGACAAGTACGGTCTGTGGCTTGATTTTAGAAGTAACGACGACAATTCCGCTCACGGATCCGGTAGGAAACTCGGAGACGGAGGAGGCATCAACATTCAATTTAACAGAGAAGCCGAAGGTCAAGGTGACCTCACGATGTACGTATTTTTAGTCATGGATGCTCAATTGAACTTGGAAAACGGAAATTTTAAATCTCTGTTAAGTTAAAATGACACAACCGCATTGCGCTTTAATCGTCGGCAAAACAAATTCGGGCAAAACCAAATGGATTTTGGATCTGTTAGAGTCAGACTATAAAAACACATTAAAAAGACGTGCGCTTTAAGCAAGATGGCATTTAGCGGAAGACACGTAAATCACAGCTGTTGGTTACTGACCCAAAAGTACAACAGCGTTTTAAAAGATGATAGAGAAAAAACGGCTTGGTTGGCGTTATTTTACTGCAAAGATAAAACATCGTTTGATCAAGCGTTAGACGAAAACGACGTCGTACCCATTGAACAACGAGATTATATAAAACGACGTTTGAGAGATGTGAAATATAGTAAATTGGTCGTATACACCGAACCTCCAGTTAGTTACGAGCTACTTGAGTAGATTAATAACCTAACTGCTTAACTAAATGAAGCTAGGTGCTCAAGTTAAATAAGCTAGGTGCTCAAGTTAAATAAGCTAGGTGCTCAAGTTAAATAAGCTAGGTGCTCAAGTTAAATAAGCTAGATGAGCAGCAACCTATTCAACAAACTACAATTTGTTAATCAACAAACGTCAACAAAATACATTTTGCTGTAAGTAAATGATAGCAATATTTGAGTATTTGCAGTTTTTGGCTATTATCATATCGCTTAATCTATCGCTTTACACCTACGAATACCTTTGCTTTTGTAACAAGGTTGCAAAAGCTACAACAAAATTAAATTCGTTTCTAATTAAATGGAGGACCTAAAACTTACTTTAACGAACGAACAAGATCACAACGCAGAACATAAAGATCGTTTGTACGGTGTCGTAGCAGCCCGAAACTCTAAAAAGTACTTGGGAAAGGAATACACCGTTAAACATATCGAAGCTCTTGACAGTAAAGAACTCGAAAAGCTGTATCATCTGTACGAAACTAAATTTGGAAATGAAATTGTTCAAACTGTTGGTAAATACACTTTAAGTCTATTTTCGAGAGTGTTAGCTGTGGTTACACCCGTACAAGTTTTAGGATATAACGTCACTATAGATTCTGAAGAAGAACTCACCAACGACTTGAGTTCTGATCCTATTATAAGCGCGAGTATGGCTGGTATGTTGAGCGACGTTTGTTACAAGTACGGAACTTTAATATCACCCCTAGTAGCTACGATTATCACAACAAAACATTTAAAATTTAATAAACCTAATATAATAAATGGAAGATCAGAAAGCAGCGACAGCAACGCCTGCAGCTCAACCAGCAGAGACAGAGACGCCCCAACCGATAAAAACAACGTCGTCACCGACGGTAACGAGAGTGACCAAGACTAAAAATCCTAAACGAATACAGCAGGGTAAAGCTTTAGCCGAGCACAATAGACAGATGAAATTAAAATTAGCAAAAATGGACGTAACATCGGTCGATAATACGAGCTCACCAGACTACAACTCTTGGGCGATGTGGGGAGCTATAGCGTCTATAATAGGGGTGGGGTTGCTGCTACTAAAAAGTAAGGCAACTGCGCCGGTAATACAGCCAGTGCCGGTAGTCACGCAACCCACTACACCCAGCGCCCCCAAAACGCTAGACATGGAATAAACCAGCAATTTAAAAATTGTTATATTAAAAACGATGAGTAACTTTGACACCAACGGAATAGCTAATACGATTTACCACGGAGCCGTCATATCGGGTCTTTCGATGGGATACGCCATGATAGGAGCTAAACTAGTCAAAATGAAAGCGCCGGATTTAAACAAACTAAGCGTAGAAGATATGGGTAAATTGACGGGCATTATAAGTGGAGCTCTGGCCACGCAAAATTGGTTGGTGACCCAGGGTATACTACCGGGCAGTATAATGAAAACGGCATAATTTAAATAGGTTTATTAAATAAATGGCTGAGGGAGGATTTGACTTTGACCCCGTTGATGATTACGATGATGATGATGTAGCAGAGACCAATCTGGACGACAACTTTGATACTCCTGCACCACCAATCCTCACTACCGACATAGATGACGTTTTAGATCAAGGAAGAAGCATGCTCACTAATGGGCGCGTTGATGAGTTTTACGATACTTATAACATATACAATAAACCAATATCTCCGAGATACGAAAACTTTATTCTCAACACAGAAGGTTTATTTTATGACACTGGTAACGGCTTACTAAGGTTAACGGATCAAAGAAAACCAGACAGATTCTTGACTCTGAGGACTATAGAGTTAAATGTAAGAAAGATGGGTTTAAACGGTAGAGATTTTATTAGAAACAAATTAGGTTTTACGCATTACGAACGTAAGACACTCAGTGACGATCAAAGCCAACACCTGCAATCGATACAACCCGAGAGTATCCCCATGACAGAACTACCCAGAGTCACCGATGAGGTAATCGAGATTATAGACGATTTAGAACAAGACACCGGCGCTCAAACAGAAGGATTGAATTACAGAGAACTCCAGGGTTTAGACAAAACTCTTCAGACGTTAAGAGGTAACCTAGAACTTAATTTATCGCCTCTCACAGACCTAGACCGAGAGATTGCAGCCACGAGACAAGAACTCGACGAATCTCACAGCGAAGAGGGTCGACGAGAGTTAAACGATAAATTGAGCAACTTGAATGTTGAAAGATCTGCCAGATTAGAAGCCGCAAAAGCTAACGAACGAGGGCTCAAAAGTCAGATCGCTAGAATCAAAGAAACGATTAATAAAATATTAGGCGACGACACGACTCTGGCGGAAAAGATCAGAACTCTGTTTAGAGAACAAGGTGTGACCTTAGTGAGTATTTTAGCCGCTTTGAGTTTAGCCATCAGCACGATAGTGAGTAGCATCGTCGCTAGCGTGAGAGGTGCAGGTGCCCCACCCGCGCCATCGCCAACACCTGCACCAACACCAACACCAAAAGGTGGTATCAAAGAGTGGATTTCAAAACAACTCGCTAATTTTGCATCTGCTCTTCAAAAACTCGGAGTGAGCGCGTTGGGTGCTCTGCCGGGTATCATAGGCAGCGTACTCAGTTGGATATTTAACGCGCTGAGTAAGTCCGTATCGTGGTTGGCCGAACACGTGTGGGCTTTGTTTTTGGGTGTGGGAGCCTTGGTGTTTGCGTACCTGCAAAAACGATGGTAGTAATAGTTGTAATCAAGTTTAAACAACAAAAAAATAAGCCTTACCAGCGCAAAGTTGGTAAGGCTTATTTTTTTTTTGTGATTAGAGTGTGACTTATCGCATTGCCTCATAAGCTAAAATACCCATGCCAACGATAGCCAACATTCCTACCGTCAACGATAATTTTTCGTCTTGGTGCGTTTGTAGTTTAGTGGGCTCTTGGGTTAAAACTGTAGGTGCTGGTGTTGGTGAGGGTGTAGGTGCTGGTGTAGGTGCTGGCGATGGCGCTGGTGTTGGTGCAGGTGTTGGTGATACAACATTGTTCGTCATAGGCTCTGGGGGTGTTGGTGGCGCGACGTCATCGGTGTCATCAAAAGAGTCGTCCGGTTGAGGTTGTGAGTTTAAATCTGGCACCAAACCAGTGTTCATACTCTGGGTAGCGATTTGAAGATTGTTGTTATAGCCGTCGTGCGTTCCAACCCTCAAGTTCATATCCGATGGAATTAAATACAACCCCGGTTTTACGACAAAATTTAAAGGCGTTCTGGCATACTGCAAAGAGTCTTGAAATTGATCGATACTCGTTTCCATGTCGTCTGCTGCATTGATGATATCTTCAACGATGACGTTAAATTGTCTCTGAGCGTCTAATCCGGTTCCCGGTGATAATACGCTCGTTTTTGTTTGAGCCTGCGCACCGAGTAAAGTGTACACGTAAGATCTAATTGATTCGTTGATCTAGGACTGTCTAGACCGTGGTAGCCGCCGTAAAGAACGTTGGGTTTGTTGGGTAGTGCTTTATCATATTCACCAACCGCCACAAACTTGCCTTTATTAAAGATATATGAGGTACCTAAACCGTTAGATTTTGTGTCTCTCGTCTGTTTAAAAGACTTGTTTTGATCTATGCCAAACAACATACAGGTATCGGTAAATGCTCTGTGATTATAACTGTTGTCTAGAGCGTTAAATGCGTCATCTCCCGGTAAAGGAGCGGCAATGTCGTACAGGATCTTTCTAACCCGCAAAATATAAATGAAAGTTAAAGATGGCCCAAACGTAACGGTTGGTCGCGTTTAAAAGATCGAATCCAATACCGCAGCCCGTAGTAGCGCAGTAGATCGCAAAATTTAACTGATTTTGATAAAACGACATGGGGTGTGATTTCCAACGATGTACATCCTCGTCCGTCTCAACGTGAGGCAATTTATAGTCCGAGGTTAAGTCGGGAAACATGGTTAAAAACCCGTTGTTATTATTAACTATGACCTCCAGTTCACTGGGTTTAGTGCTGTTTAAAAACTTTGCTTGGGGTGCAGCTTGATGTTTTAGCTCGTTTGCCTTGGCTACTTTTTTAACGACTTAAAATCACTCATTATTTTAGTTTCAGTTTTAATATAAAAAGACTTTAAAATAAATGCATTCGTTTCACTTGTTTCAAAATGAGCAGACGTTTAAATTAGAAGACGTCGTAGATAATTTAAACGGTCAAAAATCTATACGTGTAAAAAGGGTGTTGTTTAACGCCGGATATTTTAATATTTCCAGCGCCACGGAGATTGATTGGTTTACGCAAATAGATGGGAGACCCGCGTTTACCACAGATACACCTCCCCTCATACCGGAGGAGTTTCTTTCAGATGTACACATAACAACGCCGGATAGAGATTTTATAGAGCGATTGTTACCCGATATACCATACCACTATTTATTTAACGATGAAAATGTTTTACAAAAAACTATAACCGATCTTATAAAAGCGTACGAAGACGATAGACTAGAATCCGTTTTAGAATCAAACAAAAGAAAAAGAGCTATTATAGCTGAACGGCGAGGGTTGATTTTAGCCGCCATGAATTCAGAAATACCAAAAACTGAATTAGAACTTAATACGCTTCAATCTTTAGTAAGAATATTATTTGTTAGAGAAAGAAAAATCTTTGAAGGTGAGGAATTGGCTTTAAAGTTTATTGAAGGAGAAATGGGTGCGAGCGAGTTGAGCGAGTTGAGAGATAGTAGAGAAGCAGGGGTGATTATAAGAGGAAGTCTTATCGTGACGGGTGATGATTTCGATTTTATTCCTCCGAGTCATTTAGAGCCGTTGCCACTCGGAGTCACCGGTTCGGTCATCATACCGCCGGGGTGGTACGACGTCGATTGGTTCTATTTTATTTTAAATTCTATACCCGGGGTAAGTTTTCAAATATTTACAGAATCTAAAAAGGTGACGTTGGTGATAACCGACGTAAATCTCAAATTGCGCTTGAACAGAGAAGTATCTCGATTACTCAATTTACCCATTTTTAATGGTCGTCCTTCTGACATCTTAAAAATCGTACCCGTGGCTACGCGCGAACCCCAGCCTGATAGAGTCGAGGATTTCAAAAAACTTAAAAACGGTATAATTGACAAACTGACATTTTCTATCAGCGGTGAAAAAGGGCAGGTATTCAACAATGAGGGTGAGGGTATCATTATCGAGTTGGAGATCTTTTAATTTTAAAATCTGTTTATATTAAAAACATGAGTGTAGATGGTAAGGCGTTATACCCCTCTTGGGTGTTATATCAGCCCCCGTTGGATTGGTGCTAGAAGGAACGTTTATGGGCGCTTTTGGTGTAGATATTCTGCTTAGAATCGCGTCCAAGCGATTATCCGCCAAGCTGAAAAAGCACGACCAGATTAAAATATTAGCAGACTCCAAACTTAACACGATTGAAGAATACGTGTCTCAAGCCATCAACGACGGAGATATATCGCACGAAGAGTTCTTACTGATTACGAGAGAGCTCGCAAAATTTAACGAGCTTAAGCAAAAAATTAGAACAAAGACCAGCACAAAGCTTCAAAAAATTTAAAACGATACAGACTTTGAAAAAGAAGTTAAAAAACGGGTAGACGAACGGCTGGCAAAAGAAAAAAAATCTCTTATCGAAAAACTTACAAGTTCAAATTCTCGGTAAATAAACATTATAAAAGCGATCCGCCGAGTTATACCTCTATTTCACCTCTTAGGGCTACACCCTCGGCCCCGCCTTTATTGTAGTGGTCATCGTATCTTTTTAGGGCCTTATTAAATTGATTTTGAGTCACTTTAAATAAATCTCTAACTCGTTCTTTGTCTAATCCAACGACGTGATGATAACACGCCGCTATCAACGACCGTTTAACGCAACCATTTCCCCTCAATGTTTTGTAATTAACAAGCTCGTTATATTTGTTGATTGTTTCTTGGACATCTTCTGAGTCTTGCTCTGGACAAATAGAAAAAATAAGTTCTCCACAGTTTTTCTTTTGTTTCTTTTTAAAGTTGACCAATTGATACGATCTTCTTGCGCATTTTCTGCCGAAAAATCAAAGTAACGTGAAACTATTTCACCGCACGTTTCACAAACTAAAAAACCATTCTCGATGATTATATGATGATCGCACTGATCTGTTTCATTAGATAGCTCGAGGTTCATTTATTAAAAATGATTTATTTTTTTAAATAAAGTTTTTAAAATAAAGAGATAGTAAGAGCCTGGTCTGGTGCCTAGACAGAGGGAGATATCGGGTTTGTCGCCGTACCCCCCACTTATAATATAACAACTCGGAGAGAGAAGAGATATATTTGGGGAGCTAGAGGGGAGATATATTTGGGGAGCTAGAGGGGGAGATATATTTGGGGAGGGATCTATTTGGGGGCGGGGATCATTGGAAAGGGATGGGTACAATGGGAGGGGGGCAGAGACGGGGAGGGGGTAAAGTCTGGTACCCTGGCTTCTCCCCATTGGCCCTGTACTACCCCCAGACCTATGGCAAAGTCTGCAATCCCCCACTTATACCTACTCTTCTTTAGACTACCAAAACAAGTTCATAAGTAAAATATTTCTCAAGTTAACACGTTGTCAAGATTTCCTTTGTTTCAGCAATAGTGACCTTGACCTTTGACGTGTCAACTCCAACATTAATAGGCTTGTTAAGACTATCCAGAACAATCCACAAACCAAAATTCAAGTTCCCAAGTAAAGTATTTCTCAATTTCTCGTGCTGACAAGAGTTAACCTAACCAAAACATAACACACACACGCGCACTCGCACATTTGTTTATGGTGTAATTCGAGGATTTTCTTTTGTTCCTCGTCCCTTCTCCTCTGTTTGTACCTTAACTTTTTCGCACCAGCTCTCATTGGTTTTGTACATGTACACATTTTCCAACCAAGGAGTCCTCCATTCGGTTTCTGTCCTCGATAATGTTGCGTGTACTTGTCCTGAATTTACACCATAAACAAAATAATGCAGAAAAGATAAACCAGCAGCCGACTTCACGAAATCTTACATAATGGGGCAACTCTGCTTGAGCCAAAATTTATTGTGTATTAGTTGCGCAACATTTCACTTTTATGACACATTTCACGAAAGTCAGATAATGCGTAAATTCGCAAGTTGCGCAATAACTTATGATGTAACTTGCACAATCATGTTAGGCGGCGTAAGTTGCGGCGTAGCGACTGAAAACGACATATTTTACCAGCTCATTATTACAAAACTTATCAAGGTTGATACAAGATAGACAAAATGATTTTCAAAATGGCGGGCTGAGGTGATCCAACAACTGTTTCGCGAATGATGAAATTCACACACAATCAGCCGTCGTAAATGCTGCTTTTATCCTTTTAAGATGCTTAATTTATTTAAAGCATTGTGCAGCTGCGCCAAGTTTCATAAAATCGCGCAGCTGGGAAACAACTTTGTTGTGCAAGTCTTACTCATTGCACAAGCTGCGCACTATTTCTTATGAAATCAGTGCTGCCAACTGTCATGGCGCAACCAACAAAGGGTCTATAGTTTATAAACCAAAGTTCAAGATTATATGAAATGCTATAAAAGGGACATTTTGGGGATAAGAAACATTCAATTTACATACTGTACCTACATTTGTATTGTCTTAAATTATGGCAGAGTTGTTGCTTACCCTCTCTGAGTCTGATCTCATGAACGCCTGTTGCTTTGACGTCGCCCTCATTGAACAGCCTCTCAGCCTCCATGTCAGACTTGGCTGTGGACTCGGCTAGATTCACTGCTGCAATGTAGCCTAGTGCAGGGGTGAGATTGTTTGAAAATGAAAAATCCACAAAAATAATCAGCAAATAAATGCACTGCGGATCTGCAAACATTTCAACTCATTTGAATACGTGTCTTGAATGACTTCAAATTAGCTTCAGATTCGCGTTCACATTCACATGTGTGATGCAATCAAGCTAAATGAGTCGTTTGTCGGCAATTATGATTTTAAGATAAAGCCCAAAACAGTTCAGTCAGGGTGAAAATGTCAAAATTGACTGTTTTGTAAAATAGGAAGGCTACATGTCCTTTTTCATGTCAACTTATTTTCCCCGAGAAAGGACTTAATGTCAATAACCTGAAATAAAGCATGTTTATTTTTGTGTAATAAACACTTCTATTTTGAATCGATGATTTCTCTGTTTGATTCTCTGTTTTGCCTGTGTTTTAAGTCCCATAACTTCTGAACGGAAGGTTGTATTCACGTTGGGTTTTCACCAAATATAAACTGAAATACAGCTCTATTCAAAAAATGTTTTTAAAAAAATACAAAATTCGATAAGGGCCGACAAATGACTCATTTAGCATGATCGCATCAAATGTTTGTGCATTTGGCCTGAAGACTGCTGACCCACCTGCGACCATTTTCTCATATTTCTCATCAATCTTGAGGATTTCTTGGAAAGTCGTAACAGCCACCTCGTAATCCTTCAGTCCCTGCTGGGCCTTGCCAAGATGCACCAATGCCTTGACGTTGTTTGGTTCCAACTGCAAGGCAGTCCGGCATTTCTCCATTGCCTCTGAAAACTTTCCCAATTCGTTGTAAGCCTGGGGGGGGGATAAGTGAAAAGAGGGGATTCAAATTTGCCACATAATGAACAACGAAACGTTGTGTGTCTCAACAGGATAACAGGTGTGTTGCCTAGGATTAATCGTCTACCTTATGTGCAGTATTACAAAAACATACATGTAAGATGAGTTGGCCCCCCTCTCAAAATGATATGTTTTACTTTCTTTTTGACCCCTTCTTATCATATCAAAACTTTTCAGGAAATAAATTAAAACGTTGCATATCTCTCTCACAAGCCATCAGCAATGTGCAAATAGTGCACAGTACTATATACTTAATCCCTTTCCCCTTTTCAAAAAATCGAGCCCTCTTGCCCCCTACCCCCAAATGGTTTTGCCCCCCCCCCCTTGAGAATGGCACCATGTGCAGTCTACAATAATGGTTGTTTACTTCATGAACCCTGCGTTGCATATAAATACAACGCGTTGCAAATTATCTCATATACACCACAATGCATATATTACGGGGGCGTGAAGGGTACATGTGCCTCGCAACAGAGCACTGCAGCTTTTCAATATCATGTCTGGCACGAGCGAGTTCAAAACCTTCAAAACAATTGTTGACTGGTGTGATGTGGGATATGTCATATTTAGCACCCTCTGATTTACCTGCAGGTGCTATGCCCCCCTGGTGTCATATCCCACATCACAGCAGTCAACAATTGTTCATTTGTCTACTTTGGGGGGAGTGTGGCATAGTGACTCATAATCACAGGATCAGGAATCCAAATCCAGCTGGTGGTCATATGAGTGTGTCCTTGGGCAAGCCACTTCACCTCCACGTGCCTCTCTCCACCCTGGAGTACATATGTAAATGGGTGAGTGTATCAGTTGGGGAGCAACCTACAATGATCCAGGGGGAATAGAAATATTCTCAGTCATTTCATGAATACGGAGATAAACGCCGGCCTGATGGGCCATCTTGGCGGGCTGGTGACAGACTTGACTTGACTTGTTTACCTGTGCCCTATTGATGTACAGCACCACAAGGTCTTTTAGACGTTCCAGGCCCTTGTGTTTCTTGTGTTTCTCTGCGCTCTCGTTGGCGTCTGCTCTCATGACATAATCTGAAAATAAAAAAGATCGCACATAACATAAAAGGACAGAGTTTTCTACAGTATTTTCCCTTGTTAACCTTAAGACCAAAACAAATGTCGGCTGATATGTTGCAGATGACACTTCGATCTCCTTAAACCTCTCAAAAATATCCTTCAGAGTGGAGCTTGAGGTGACTCAGTTAGGCCATAAGGCTTGAGAAATCTGCACCCACTTACGATCTCAACCGACACGAACATTCTTCAGGAAATTTTGATAGTCAAGACAAAAATCAGGGAAAACGGTAATGTCAGACCATACAGCGACATCGACATCGTGCATGACCTGCCAGGCTGGTCATTAGTCTGCTCCCTTACATATTGTGCTAATTAAAATGCATTTACAGATTCCCTGAGATACACGACCATCGCTGTCTCAGTCTGGCTTCCAGACGCACAATAACAAAATTACAACACCGTGTGCAAATGGTGCCCAACTAAATTTAGTGCAAAATATATGGGTGC
Source organism: Patiria pectinifera (assembly GCA_029964075.1). Taxonomy (NCBI): domain Eukaryota; kingdom Metazoa; phylum Echinodermata; class Asteroidea; order Valvatida; family Asterinidae; genus Patiria; species Patiria pectinifera. Next base: position 33,972,661 of record CM057150.1, read on the forward strand.
CCAGAAAGACCATATAATCATTTGATCGCAACCCCCATCTAAAACATGTTAAAGTTGTGCAGCAGCAGGATTCCAGTAAAACCTGTGAGTTTGGCAGTTTTGAGACAGGATGTCACTGGCTCTGCCTCAACAAACTGACAGTGATTGCCGGAGAATTTTGCAGGATTGAGGTAGGGGTCACCCCTCCAAGGACCACATAAATAACAGAGCATTTTGCAGGATTGGGGCTGTATGCAAATTTTACACGAAGGCAGTTGGAGGATTTTGCAGGACTGAGGTTGCACAGGGTTTTGTGCCTTTCTTTCCTAATGTATTCAATAATGGATGAGTACTAATACGTATTAAGTATAGTGAATTATGTTCTGTGAAGAGGCACCAATCAGAAGAATGCAAATATGGCTCAATAGGTCAGTTAATAGAGCACTGGAACGGTGATTCAGAGGTTGTCTGTTCAAATCTCACTTAAGTGAATTTCTTTACCAATCTGCTTAAAAAAATTCAAAGAAAAAAAAGAGATACGACTTTTTTTGTAAACGTTGCTGGGCAGAAAGCACCGAACAAAATGATAAAACTAGAGCTGTTATCTGTTTGCAAACAGAACACAGGGCTTTTTCGCATTTTACTAATATTTGTTTCGTTTGTCCTTTTGCAGTCACTTTTCAGAGTGCTTCATGCAGTTAAAGGTTGTTAAAAATGCTTAGAATAATTCCTAAAATATAATTTTATCACATGACGTAACATGCCCTGCAATGACGTCATCTTGAAAACCCTTCTCAATGCACATTTTGTAGTTGTGGTCTTGGTTTGAACCAATTTTAAAGTCAATCCGATGAAAGAAAGTGTGCAATTTTGAAGCAGAATAAAATTATAAATATTAAACAAAATCATAAAAAAAATCAAACGATGACGTCATCATGACGTCCCATCGGACTTTGCATACTATTTCCATTATCTACCTACCCACCAAGATTCATGACAATCGGACCTTTCCTTGTATGCCATTTCAAAAATTGCATTTTTGATGACGTCATGATGAGTCACAGTTTTTTTATTTTTTTGTGGAAATACGTATTACCTAACAAACCAAACACAAAAAGAATTTTGAATTTTGCATGTTGCGTTCGTGAGAAATGGCTAAAAGGTCTAAAAATTGTAAATTCATATACAATCTCAGAATGACGTCATTATAACGTCACCTCATGTTTCACCTATAATACATCCGGGTCTAGCCACATCCAGGTCTAGTCAAAATGTACACGTTTGTGATGATGTCACATGACCCATGATGACGTAATCATTACGTCACTCTTCAAGACACATCCTTGCAATAAGGTCAGTGCATATGCTGACTTTGAACGATGTGTGACTAAGATGAATGCCAAAAGTGCTGCACAGCTAAAAAAAAAAAATCCCACTGAAGAAAAACTGCACCTTTAAATACGCGATTTGCCTTTAAACTGAAACATTTTTATAAAATATTACTTGATGATTCTGATGATTATAACGTCATAAATTTGACGTCAATTTTCTATCAGGGTCTTTGTTGTCTGTAACTTTGATGACGACTTAAGATTGCTAAGTTAGGAAAATGGTGCCTTGAAAACGTAAAAAGACAACGGGCTAAAAAATGCCATGCAGAAAAACTGCACCTTTTAAACTCAAGTAGCGTGATATGCGTCTAAACTGAAAAATTGTTATGAAATATTACTTTATATGTTGACTCTTGGGTAAATTTGTAATCAAACAAAAGGAAAAAATTAGTCTGATTTCTCTTTCCTTCACATACTAATTCCCGGCTGAAGTTAAGAAGCTCTCAGCAAGATCGATAACAGTGTTGTATAGAAAAACGTGTACAAAACCTATGGGAAAACATTAAATTTTTAAAAATCAATAATAAAAAAATAGGTGATGACGTCATCGTGACGTCAACGTCTTGGCATAATTGTTGTGTGAGGGTCTTCCTTGGCTGTAACTTTGATGACGATTCCAAATCGCTAAGTTATAAAAATGGTGGCCTGAAAACGTGTAGAAAGTCAATGGGCTAAAAATCCCACTGCAGAAGAGTGCACCTTTAAATACTTGATTTGCCTTTACACTGAAACATTTTCATAAAATATTACTTGATATTCTGACTCTTGGGAATATTTTCAACCAAATGACACAGCGTAAAAAATACGATTTCTCTTTCCTTCTTGTAGTAATTCTCGGCCGAAGTTCAGAACTACCCAGTAAGATATATCAGTGTTGTATAGAAAAAAGACTTCTTGAGAAAGCTATGTACAAAGTCTATGGGGAAAATTAATTATCCATAAATCCATAATAAATCATTTGATGACGTCACCATGACGTCACCCTTCGGGACACAACTTTGCTATAGGGACTTTGCATGGGTAACTTTCAATGATGTATGACAAAGATAAATGCCAAAAGTGGCACTGAAAAAAACGTGCACAAAGTCTATGGGATTTCGGCGACAAAAAGAAATAAAGACTAGAGATCTATGTCTGCATGCAACAGAACATTAGGCTTTTCCGCTTTATGCTTTTTTAAACATCCTTAAAGGTGCTTGGAAAGCTTTGCCTTTGTATGAAGATAAAAAAAAAAATTTTAAACATTGGCTATCATTGGTTAAGTTATCAATACCTGAAACTTGTGTGAAAGGAATCGGTGAGGGACTTCGACATGTGAACTCGGCATCTGATGAAGACGTGGAGACATCCACTTGTTCAGTAGCTGCTGAATAATTAAAGTCAGACAATAAGCTGGTAACTGCAGGTGTGTAAACAAATTGATTCGCCATCATAAACCAAAGATTGACTGAGATAGTAGCAAAAATATCCTTGTTGTAATCCAAATACTCCAAAGAAGCGATCTTTACTGGCTGTCTTAAAAAAAGTACACTCATCTATCACCTAACACACAAAATACAAAAGAATTGTGAATTTTTTATCTGGCGTTCGTAAGATATGGCTTAAAGGTCCAAAAATTCAATAAATCATATAGAATCGCACGATGACGTCATCATGACGTCACCTAAATGTTTACTTTTAATACATCCCGGTCTGTCTACATACCCAGTTTTTTTAACCCAATCAGACTTACAGTTTTGAGATATAGAACTTCAAAATATGCACGTTTTTGATGACGTCACGTGACCCATGATAACGTAATCCTGACGTCATTATGACGGCAACCTTCGGGCACATCTTTGCTATAGGGACTTTTGCTATATGTCTATGCTGACTTTGAATAATGTATGGCAAAGATTAATGCCAAAAGTTGAAGCCAGAAAAGACGTGCACAAAGTCAATGGAGTTTGAAATTGAACAAAAAGAAGAAAGAAGAAAAAAACGAGAGATCTATGTTTTTTGCTACGGAACATAGGGCTTTTACGCATTAGGTTTTTTTTATCAATAACACGTCCCAGACTATGCATGAACAATGTTTGAAAATATACGGTACAATATTTTTTGTTTATTTAGCATGTAGCGTCTGTGAGATATATCATCGACCAAAAGTAATAAATCCATATTAAATATGACGTGTCGGACAACATGTACCTTCCTAAGCAATTTATTTCCCATTCGGACTGATAGTTTTCTTAATATAGGATTTTGAAAAATGCATCTTTATGATAGCGCCACATGTCCTGCGATGACATCATCTTGATAACACTTATCAATGCGCATTTTTGAATTGTGGTCTTGGTTTGTGCCAAGCTTGAAGTCAAACCAATGAAAGGAAGTTTGAAATTTTGGACGCCAAATGAAATTGTCAATATTAAAAAAAATCATAAAAAATCATGCAATGACGTCATGACGACGTCATTTCAGATTTTGCATACCAGTACCATTATCCAGCTATCCACGAAGTTTCTTGACGATTGGACATTCCCTTATATGTGTAAAACAACGCATTTTTGATTACGTCATGATGACGTCCCACATTTTTCAAAATTGTGTACATATACCTATTACCTAACAAAAAAATTGTACTTTGCATGTTGCGTTTGTGAGATATGGCTTAAAGGTCCAAAATTCCCAAAATTCATATAAAAACACACGATGACGTCATGATGACATCACCTAAATATTTGCCTATAACATATCCTGGTCTACCCACATACCAAATTTCAATCCAATCGGACTCACAGTTCTGTGAGATATAGGACTTTACAATATGCACATTTAGGATGACGTCACGTAACCGAAGATGGCGTCATACTGACGTCACCTCAATTTTTAACACCTCATCTATAACACACCCCGGTCTACCTACATACCAAGTTTCAACCCAATCAGACTGACAGTACTGTAGATATAGGACTTTGTAATATGCACATGAATGATGATGTCACGTGACCCATGATGAGGTCATCATAAAGTCAATCTTCGGGACACATCTTTGCTAAGGGACTATGCCTATGCTGACTTTGAATAATGTATGACAAAGATTAATGCAAAAAGTGGAGGCCAGAAAGGACGTGCACAAAGTATATGGACTTACTGTTTGCAAACAGAACACAGGGCTTTATCGCAGTTAACAAATGTTTGTTTTGGTGGTTCTTTTGCAGTCAATTTTCAGAGTGCTTCATGCTGTTAAAGGTTGTTCAAAACGTTTTTGTCAATGTGGTCTTGGTTTTAACCAAGGTTAATGTCAATCCGATGGAAAAAGTGTGCTATTTTTGGAAGTAGAATAAAATTATAAATATTTAAAAAATTATAAAAAACAAACGATAACGTCATCGTGACGTCACTTCGGACTTTGCATACTAGTACGATTATATACCTACCCACCAAGTTTCATCACAATCGGACCTTTTCTTATATGTGTTTTGAAAAAGAATTATTTTGGTGACGTCATGATGACGTCACACATCTTTCAAAACGTGCGACTACCTATTACCTAACACCAAATACAAAAAGGAATTTTGAATTTTGCATGTTGCGTTCGTGAGATATGGCTTAAAGGTAAAACAATTCAAATATTCATATAAAATCGCAGGATGACGTCATCATGACGTCACCTCATGTTTTACCTATAACACATCCCGGTCTAGCCACATACCAAGTTCCAACCCAATCGAACATACAGTTCTGTAGATATAGGACTTCAAAATATGCACGTAAATTTTCAAAGTGCACAAAGTCTATGGGGTTTAGGCGACAAAAAAGAAGAAAGAAACTAGAAATGTGTTTGTGGATATTTTAAATACTCTTTGCACGTAATGAGCAATTTGTGACGTCACTATAAATGACATCTATAACAGCACATTATACGTACATATCAAGTTGCCACCAAATCGAGCATGTAGTTCTGTAGATATAGGCCTTTAATAGAAAAGTGCCCCTTGAATGGACGTCACATGACATTTGATAATGCCATCACTTGAATTTTCATCTGTAACAGATCCAGATATGGGTATACATTTCAAGTAACAATCAAATCAGACCTATGGATCTGTGGATATAGGCCTTAGAAAATGCCCTTTTAATGTGACGTCGCATGAAATGTGATAACGTCATGATGACGTTACTTCAATTTCCATCTGTAACACATCATCGGGGACCATCTCCGGCTGCTGGTCTTAGTGTGTGTCAAGTCTAAAGTCAATCAGACATATGAAAGTGCCAAAGTGTATGGTTTGAAGAAAAACGTGTACAAAACCTATGGGGATAATGTGAATCTTTAATGTGACGTAACGTGACACCTGATGAAGTCACGATTACGAATTGCTTCCACGACCATCTGTGGATGGTAGCCAAACTGTGTATCAAGTCTAACGTCTATCAGATTTACGAAAGTGCCAAATAAAAAGTAGAGTGTTTTAAAACGTGTCAAACCCTATGGGGGAAAAATGCATCTTTAACGCGACATAACCTGACACTTGATAATGTCACGATCACGAATTTCTTCTAGGACCATCTGTGGGTGGCGTGCTAAGTGTGTATCAAGTTTAACGTCGATCGGATTTACGAAAGTGCCAAAGTGGAGTGTTTTAAAACGTGTACAAACCCTATGGGGAAAATGCATCTTTAACGTGACGTAACCTGACACTTTATGATGTCAGGATCACGAATTTTGTCTAGGACCATCTGTGGGTAGTGTTCTAAGTATATACAAAGTCTGAAATCAATCGGATTTTAAAAAGTGCCAAAGTGGACTGGTAGAAGAAACGTGTGCATCGATATTTAGACGATTCCGACAAACTTCGCCACAGACATCTATTCAAATACATCTTTTTAAATTTTCAACCTGTCGCTAGAGGGCGCTTGAAAATTGCAAGTCGTTATTGGTAGATGATTTAAAAAATACTATCAGCCTAGAGATTAACACCGTTGAAAGCAATGTCATATCTATTACCCCTTTTAAATAATAAACCACTTCCTGTTTTGGCCTTTTGCACGCACACTAAATGAAATAAAGACCTCAACCTACTCTACCACTTGTCGGCAACAAAATGCTGCGGATGCGTACGGTTGATTTCTTATGCATTTTTTTATATTAAAAGTGTCACAATTTAATTGCCTATCAATAAACACCGGATGATGTCATCATGCCGTCAATAGTACTCAATGTTGTTTGAATTAGGTTCTTTGCTGGGACAAAAAGTGGTGTAAATGAATAACTGGCAAAGAGTGGAAAATGCCTTTTGAAAATCGACAATTTTGGTCAATTTCTGTGTACAAAGTCTATGGGAAAAATTTAATACTGAAAATTCTATAATAAATTTCGTGATGACGTCAGCATGACGTAATGATTCGGCATACATTTGCAGGTGATGTTCTAAGTATGTGCCAGGTTTGAAAGAAAATCGGAATTGTTTTAAGGCCGAAAGTAGCGTGTAGAAAAACGTGTACACAGTCTATGGGATTTTGTGCAAACAAGAATTGGAAGAGGAACAGGAAGAAAAAACTAGAAATGTGTTTGTGGACAAACACTGAGCTGTTTCGATCCTTTTATTAATGACTGTCGTTAAGGAGTTTCCTCCAAGTCTAATGAGCATGTACATGCGTATTCTATACAAAAAGTGTCCATCCTATGTAAAAAAAAAAAAAAAAAAAAAAAATCATGATGTCATGATCACGGCACACATTTTTTGAAATGTCTGTATTTATCTACGACCTAACAAACCTTTTGCAAAAAAGAATTTCGAATTAACCAAGTTCCATTGATGAGATATGAGTAAAAGGTCCAAACATTGAATAATTCATATAAAATCACATGATGACGTCGTCGTGACGTCACTACAATTTTTGTCAATAACACTTCCTGGAATATCTGCATACCGACATTGAACCCAATCAAAAATCAGGTTCTCTGAGGTCGATCAGACCGTATTTTATTTAAATTTTGCAAAATTTGAAGAAAATATTAAAATTTGAAAAATTCAAAAAAAATCAGACGATGACGTCATGATGACGTCACTTTAGATTTTGTCTATAACACGTCCCAGAATACTTGCATACCAAGTTTGAACCCAAAAGGACCTCCGGTTCTGTAGATATAGGGCCTTAAAGTATGCACTTGTAGGATGACGTCAGGTGACACGTGTCATGATGACGTCGTGATTTGGCATACACCCTCAGATGGTGGTATAAGTGTGTGCCACGTTTGAAGTCGATCGGACTGTATTTTATAAACAATTTTGCAAAATGTGGAGAAAATATTAAAATTTGAAAAATTCATAAAAAAATCAGATGATGACATCATGATGACGTCACTTCAGATTTCGAATGCTTTTATCTATATCTATCTATACACCGAGTTTCATAACGATCGGACATACCCTTATGTGAATCACAAAATCACATTTTTGATGACGTCATGATGACATCACACCTTTTACGATATTTTGTGCATCTATCTATGACCTAACAAACCTGTTACAAAAAGAATTTCCAATTTACAACATTCCGTTTATGAGATATGAGTAAAAGTTCCAAAAATTGAATAATTTATATACAATAACACGATGACGTCATCATGACGTCACTGCAGTTTTCGTCTATAACACGTTCTGGAATACTTGCATACCAAGTTTGAACCAAATGGGACTTCCGGTTCTGTGGAAGGAAAAAAAAAAGAGAAAAAAATAATAAAAACAAGAGCTGTTTCGGTATGTTTACCGAAACAGCTAAAAAAATCAGAACAAAAACAAAGGCTTTTTTGCAAAAGTTGCGAAAAAGCCACCAAAAAAAAAATATCTTAACGAAAACAAGAGCTGTTTCGGTGTGTAAAAACCTCCTTCACGAGTTATTAATTAATAAATATCACCCTTTTCACCGTCGTCCATTGGTCGATACCGAGGCCGACTCAAGGATCGACTCCTCAGCCTTTGTTGTTTTGGCATCATATCTGTACATGAAACATAAACAGTAAAACAATATTACCGATGACGAAGTTACAAACAACTTTAAACAAACTTCCCAAAATCAACTGATAAAAACAATCACCAAGACACGAATCGAAACTTCGGTAGGAAATCATTTTAATATATTCGAAACTTACTATTAATCGAGCAAATGTTATGTTTTAAAAGAAATTGTAAATGGCGCAACACACATGTGTTATCGATGTACTTGAGCTTGAACCACAATAATATGTCAAGTAGCCGCCACGGCCAAGACCGTATCTTCATGCAACTGTCAGGGTTTACTTCCATAATGATCCAATTATGTGCTACAAATCGTTGTGATAATTTCATTAGTTTCGTTGAAATTGGAAAAATAGGCCTGGCTCCGTGCATTTTTTTAGGTTTTAACACTGGCGAGCAATGTCTGTCAATATTTTCAAGCCTCACAAATATTAATAAGGTTACTATCCATTATGGTGTGTAATAAAAATGTGCATAAAAACCTCCTTCACGAGTTATTAATTAATAAATATCACCCTTTTACCGGCGTCCATTGGTCAATACCGAGACCGACGCCAAGTCACGCCAGGCGACGCTAACAAATGTGCTAATATACCCATTGTTATTGCGCTGTGCCATGCCGAAACTGGTCAACTGTAGCGCCTGCGGCGCTATGACAACCATGCACGTGGGTTTGGTAGGAAAAAAATCCTCGTCGAAATTTTTACTAGAGATAGTTCGAGCTGTAGCACAAGCGGTAGCAACAACAGATTGAGCTGAAATTCGGAATATACCTAGATGAAATAAGTGTTCAAATACTCGTAAAATAACAACTTTCGTAAATTCCTAGAAGTTGATATAAATACATAGATTTGGAGACATTTCCAAACAATGTCTTACAGACTTGATGTCATAATTTAGATAGTTGTTTCCATGTTTGTTAATGCAATGTCTTCTCGGAAAGATTTTGTTTAGAGTGTTTGTCTAGTATGCCAGATGTGCCCCTCTTCAAACAAAATCTGAAACGGGAATGGGGAGGAATACATTTGGATTTGAAATGTAAAGGATTTATGAACATAGGCCTGCATGATTTAAGCATTTATTTTTCTTGTCTCCTCTTAGTCGCGTTTTACGAAGAGGTGCATTTAAACAAAGAAGAAATTATTTGCTTCTTAAGGGGACGAGAAGTTCACAAACGGAATAAAGGGAACTGATCCCTTCCTTTACCCTTTCTTTGACAAACAATTTTAAAAAAAATCTGAACTTGTATAATATATATTAACCGTCACCTTGGTCCAAAAGCTCTTCATCCGATGTATTCAAGTATCGACTCCACATCAGCCTTTCTAGCTTTGCCATCACATCTGTACATAGTAAAATGGAACATAAATAGCAAAACAATATTACCGATAACGAAGTTACGAACAACTTTAAACAAACTTTTCAAAATCAACTGATAAAAAAATAACCAAGACACGAATCGAAACTTCGGTAGGAAATCATTTTAATATATTCGAAACTTACTATTAATCGAGCAAGTGGTATGTTTTAAAAGCAATTGTAAATGGCGCAACACACATGTGTTATCGATGTACTTGAGCTTGAACCACAATAATATGTCAAATAGCCGCCACGGCCAAGACCGTATCTTCATGCAACTTTCAGGGTTTACTTCCATAATGATCCAATTATGTGCTAAAAATCGTTGTGATAATTTCATTAGTTTCGTTGAAATTGGAAAAATAGGCCTGGCTCCGTGCATTTTTTTTAGGTTTTAACACTGGCGCTAGCAATGTCTGTCAATCTTTTCAAGCCTCACAAATATTAATAAGGTTACTATCCATTGTGGTGTGTAATAAAAATGTGCATAAAAACCTCCTTCACGAGTTATTAATTAATAAATATCACCCTTTTTATCGGCGTCCATTGGTCGATACCGAGACCGACGCCAAGTCACGCCAGGCGACGCTAATAATTACGCTAATATACCCATCGTTATTGCGCTGTGCCAGGCCGAATCTGGTCAACCGTAGCGCCTGCGGCGCTATGACAACCATGCACGTGGGTTTGGTAGGAAAAAATCCTCGTCGAAATTTTTACTAGAGATAGTTCGAGCTGTAGCCCAAGCGGTAGCAACAACAGATTTAGCTGAAATTCGGAATATACATAGATGATTTAAGTGTTCAAATACTCGTAAAATAACAACTTTCGTAAATTCCTAGAAGTTGATATAAATACATAGATTTGGGGACTTTTTCGAACGATTTCTTACAGACTTGATGTCATAATTTAGATTGTTATTGCCATGTTTGTTAATGCAATGTCTTCTCGGAAAGATTTTGTTTAGATTGTTTGTCTAGTATGCCAGATGTGCCCATTTTCAAACAAAATCTGAAACAGGAATTGAGAGGAATACATTTGGATTTGAAATGTAAAGGATTTATGAACATCGGCCTGCATGATTTAAGCGTTTATTTTTCTTGTCTCCTCTCAGTCGCGTTTTACGATGAGGTGCATTTAAATAAAGAAGAAATTATTTGCTTCTTAAGGGGACGAGAAGTTCACGCACGGAATAAAGGGAACTGATCCCTTCCTTTACCCTTTCTTTGACAAACAATTTAAAAAAATTCTGAACTTGTATAATATATGTTAACCGTCACCTTGTTCCAAAAGCTCTTCATCCGATGTATTCAAGGATCGACTCCTCAGCCTTTGTTGTTTTGGCATCATATCTGTACATAGTAAAATGAAACATAAACAGCAAAACAATATTACCGATGACGAAGTTACCTACAACTTCAAACAAACTTTCCAAAATCAACTGATAAAAAAATAACCAAGACACGAATCGAAACTTCGGTAGGAAATCATGTTAATATATTCGAAACTTACTATTAATCGAGCAAGTGGTATGTTTTAAAAGCAATTGTAAATGGCGCAACACACGTGTTATCGATGTACTTGAACTTGAACCACAATAATATGTCAAGTAGCCGCCACGGCCAAGACCGTATCTTCATGCAACTTTCAGGGTTTACTTCCATAATGATCCAATTATGTGCTAAAAATCGTTGTGATAATTTCATTAGTTTCGTTGAAATTGGAAAAATAGGCCTGGCTCCGTGCATTTTTTTAGGTTTTAACACTGGCGCGAGCAATGTCTGTCAATCTTTTCAAGCCTCACAAATGTTAATAAGGTTACTTTCCATTATGGTGTGTAATAAAAATGTGCATAAAAACCTCCTTCACGAGTTATTAATTAATAAATATCACCCTTTTTACCGGCGTCCATTGGTCGATACAGAGACCGACGCCAAGTCACGCCAGGCGACGCTAATGAATATGCTAATATACCCATCGTTATTGCGCTATGCCAGGCCGAAACTGGTCAACCGTAGCGCCTGCGGCGCTATGACAACCATGCACGTGGCTTTGGTAGGAAAAAATCCTCGTCGAAATTTTTACTAGAGATAGTTCGAGCTGTAGCACAAGCGGCAGCAACAACAGATTATACGTTTATTTTTCTTGTCTCCTCTCAGTCGCGTTTTACGATGAGGTGCATTTCAATAAAGAAGAAATTATTTGCTTCTTAAGGGGACGAGAAGTTCACGCACGGAATAAAGGGCACTGATCCCTTCCTTTACCCTTTCTTTGACAAACAATTTTAAAATCAACGGATAAAAGAATCACCAAGACACGAATCGAAACTTCGGTAGGAAATAATGTTAATATATTCGAAACTTACTATTAATCGAGCAAGTGGTATGTTTTAAAAGAAATTGTAAATGGCGCAACACACATGTGTTATCGATGTACTTGAGCTTGTACCACAATAATATGTCAAGTAGCCGCCACGGCCAAGACCGTATCTTCATGCAACTTTCAGGGTTTACTTCCATAATGATCTAATTATGTGCTAAAAATCGTTGTGATAATTTCATTAGTTCGTTGAAATTGGAAAAATAGGCCTGGCTCCGTGCATTTTTTTAGGTTTTAACACTGGCGCTAGCAATGTCTGTCAATCTTTTCAAGCCTCACAAATATTAATAAGGTTACTATCCATTATGGTGTGTAATAAAAATGTGCATAAAAACTCCTTCACGAGTTATTAATTAATAAATATCACCCTTTTTACCGGTGTCTATTGGTCGATACCGAGACCGACGCCAAGTCATGCCAGGCGACGCTAATGAATATGCTAATATACCCATCGTTATTGTGCTGTGCCAGGCCGAAACTGGTCAACCGTAGCGCCTGTGGCGCTATGACAACCATGCACGTGGGTTTATTAGGAAAAAATCCTCGTCGAAATTTTTACTAGAGATAGTTCGAGCTCTAGCACCAGCAGTTGCAACAACAGTCAAAAGATTTAGCTGAAATTCGGAATATACCTAGATTGTATAAGTGTTCAAATACCCCGTGAAATAACAACTTTCGTAAATTCCTAGAAGTTGATATAAATACATAGATTTTGGGACTTTTTTTGAACAATTTCTTCCAGACTCGATGTCATAATTTAGATAGTTGTTTCCATGTTTGTCAATGCAATGTCTTCTCGGAAAGATTTTATTGAGATTGTTTGTCTAGTATGCCAGATGTGCCCCTTTTCAAACAAAACCTGAAACGGGAAAGGGGAGGAATACATTTGGATTTGCAATGTAAAGGATTTATGAACATCGGCCTGCATGATTTAAGCGTTTATTTTTCTTGTCTCCTCTCAGTCGCGTTTTACGATGAGGTGCATTTAAATAAAGAAGAAATTATTTGCTTCTTAAGGGGACGAGAAGTTCACGCACGGAATAAAGGGAACTGATCCCTTCCTTTACCCTTTCTTTGACAAACAATTTTAAAAAAATCTGAACTTGTATAATATATATTAACCGTCACCTTGGTCCAAAAGCTCTTCATCCGATGTTCTCAAGAATCGACTCCTCAGCCTTTCTAGCTCTGCCATCATATCTGTACAGAGTAAAATGGAACATAAACAGCAAAACCATATAACCGATAACGAAGTTACGAACAACTTTAAACAAACTTTCCAAAATCAACTGATAAAAAAAATCACCAAGACACGAATCGAAACTTCGGTAGGAAATCATGTTATTCGAAACTTACTATTAATCGAGCAAGTGGTAGGTTTTAAAAGAAATTGTAAATGGTGCAACACACATGTGTTATCGATGAACTTGAGCTTGAACCACAATAATATGTCAAGTAGCCGCCACGGCCAAGACCGTATCTTCATGCAACTTTCAGGGTTTACTTCCATAATGATCCAATTATGTGCTACAAATTGTTGTGATAATTTCATTAGTTTCGTTGAAATTGGAAAAAAATAGGCCTGGCTCCGTGCATTTTTTTTTAGGTTTTAACACTGGCGCTAGCAATGTCTGTCAATCTTTTCAAGCCTCACAAATATTAATAAGGTTACTATCCATTATGGTGTGTAATAAAAATGTGCATAAAAACCTCCTTCACGAGTTATTGATTAATAAATATCACCCTTTTTACCGGCGTCCATTGGTCGATACCGAGACCGACGCCAAGTCACGCCAGGCGACGCTAATAAGTATGCTAATATACCCATCGTTATTGCGCTATGCCAGGCCGAATCTGGTCAACCGTAGCGCCTGCGGCGCTATGACAACCATGCACGTGGGTTTGGTAGGAAAAAAATTCTCGTCGAAATTTTTACTAGAGATAGTTCGAGCTGTAGCACAAGCGGTAGCAACAACAGATTTAGCTGAAATTCGGAATATACCTAGATGATTTAAGGTTCAAATACTCGTAAAATAACAACTTTCGTAAATTCCTAGAAGTTGATATAAATACATAGATTTGGGGACTTTTTCAAACGATTTCTTACAGACTCGATGTCATAATTTAGATTGTTATTTCCATGTTTGTTAATGCAATGTCTTCTCGGAAAGATTTTGTTTAGATTGTTTGTCTAGTATGCCAGATGTGCCCATTTTCAAACAAAATCTGAAACAGGAATCGAGAGGAATACATTTGGATTTGAAATGTAAAGGATTTATGAACATAGGCCTGCATGATTAAAGCGTATATTTTTCTTGTCTCCTCTCAGTCGCGTTTTACGATGAGGTGCATTTAAATAAAGAAGAAATTATTTGCTTCTTAACGGGACGAGAAGTTCACGCACGGAACAAAGGGAAGTGATCCCTTCCTTTACCTTTTCTTTGACAAACAATTAAAAAAATGTTTCTTAACTTGCATAATATATGTTAACCGTCACCTTTGACCCTTTTTTTATCCGATATGCTCGAGTGTTGACTCCTCGTCCTTTCTGGTTTTGCCTTCATTTCTGTATACAGCAAAATGAAAACATAGACAGCAAATCAATAGTACCGATGACGAAGTTACGAACAACTTTGAACAAACTTTTCAAAGCAACTGATAAAAAAAATCACCAAAGCACGAATCGAATCTTTGGTAGGAAATCATGTTAATATATTCGAAACTTACATTAATCGAGCAAGTGTTATGTTTTAAAAGCAATTGTAAATGGCGCAACACACATGTGTTATCGATGTACTTGAGCTTGTACCATAATAATATGTCAAGTAGCCGCCACGGCCAAGACCGTATCTTCATGCAACTTTTAGGGTTTACTTCCATAATGATCCAATTATGTGCTACAAATCGTTGTGATAATTTCATTAGTTTCGTTGAAATTGAAAAAATAGGCCTGGCTCCGTGCATTTTTTTTAGGTTTTAACACTGGCGCTAGCAATGTCTGTCAATCTTTTCAAGCCTCACAAATATTAATAAGGTTACTATCCATTATGGTGTGTAATATAAATGTGCATAAAAACCTCCTTCACGACTTATTAATTAATAAATATCACCCTTTTTACCGGCGTCCATTGGTCGATACCGAGACCGACGCCAAGTCATGCCAGGCGACGCTAATGAATATGCTAATATACCCATCGTTATTGTGCTGTGCCAGGCCGAAACTGGTCAACCGTAGCGCCTGCGGCGCTATGACAACCATGCACGTGGGTTTATTAGGAAAAAATCCTCGTCGAAATTTTTACTAGAGATAGTTCGAGCTGTAGCACAAGCGGCAGCAACAACAGATTTAGCTGAAATTCGGAATATACCTAGATTGTATAAGTGTTCAAATACCCCGTGAAATAACAACTTTCGTAAATTCCTAGAAGTTGATATAAATACATAGATTTGGGGACTTTTTCGAACAATTTCTTCCAGACTCGATGTCATAATTTAGATAGTTGTTTCCATGTTTGTCAATGCAATGTCTTCTCGGAAAGATTTTGTTTAGATTGTTTGTCTAGTATGCCAGATGTGCCCCTTTTCAAACAAAACCTGAAACGGGAAAGGGGAGGAATACATTTGGATTTGCAATGTAAAGGATTTATGAACATAGGCCTGCATGATTTAAGCGTTTATTTTTCTTGTCTCCTCTCAGTCGCGTTTTACGATGAGGTGCATTTAAATAAAGAAGAAATTATTTGCTTCTTAAGGGGACGAGAAGTTCACGCACGGAATAAAGGGAACTGATCCCTTCCTTTACCCTTTCTTTGACAAACAATTTTAAAATCAACGGATAAAAGAATCACCAAGACACGAATCGAAACTTCGGTAGGAAATAATGTTAATATATTCCAAACTTACTATTAATCGAGCAAGTGGTATGTTTTAAAAGAAATTGTAAATGGCGCAACACACATGTGTTATCGATGTACTTGAGCTTGTACCACAATAATATGTCAAGTAGCCGCCACGGCCAAGACCGTATCTTCATGCAACTTTCAGGGTTTACTTCCATAATGATCTAATTATGTGCTAAAAATCGTTGTGATAATTTCATTAGTTCGTTGAAATTGGAAAAATAGGCCTGGCTCCGTGCATTTTTTTTAGGTTTTAACACTGGCGCTAGCAATGTCTGTCAATCTTTTCAAGCCTCACAAATAATAATAAGGTTACTATCCATTATGGTGTGTAATATAAATGTGCATAAAAACCTCCTTCACGAGTTATTAATTAATAAATATCACCCTTTTTACCGGCGTCCATTGGTCGATACCGAGACCGACGCCAAGTCATGCCAGGCGACGCTAATGAATATGCTAATATACCCATCGTTATTGTGCTGTGCCAGGCCGAAACTGGTCAACCGTAGCGCCTGCGGCGTTATGACAACCATGCACGTGGGTTTATTACGAAAAAATCCTCGTCGAAATTTTTACTAGAGATAGTTCGAGCTGTAGCACAAGCAGTTGCAACAACAGTCAAAAGATTTAGCTGTTATTCGGAATATACCTAGATTGTATAAGTGTTCAAATACCCCGTGAAATAACAACTTTCGTAAATTCCTAGAAGTTGATATAAATACATAGATTTTGGGACTTTTTTGAACAATTTCTTCCAGACTCGATGTCATAATTTAGATAGTTGTTTCCATGTTTGTCAATGCAATGTCTTCTCGGAAAGATTTTATTGAGATTGTTGGTCTAGTATGCCAGATGTGCCCCTTTTCAAACAAAACCTGAAACGGGAAAGGGGAGGAATACATTTGGATTTGCAATGTAAAGGATTTATGAACATAGGCCTGCATGATTTAAGCGTTTATTTTTCTTGTCTCCTCTCAGTCGCGTTTTACGATGAGGTGCATTTAAATAAAGAAGAAATTATTTGCTTCTTAAGGGGACGAGAAGTTCACGCACGGAATAAAGGGAACTGATCCCTTCCTTTACTCTTTCTTTGACAAACAATTTTTAAAAAAATCTGAACTTGTATAATATATATTAACCGTCACCTTGGTCCAAAAGCTCTTCATCCGATGTTCTCAAGAATCGACTCCTCAGCCTTTCTAGCTCTGCCATCATATCTGTACAGAGTAAAATGGAACATAAACAGCAAAACCATATAACCGATAACGAAGTTACGAACAACTTTAAACAAACTTTCCAAAATCAACTGATAAAAAAAATCACCAAGACACGAATCGAAACTTCGGTAGGAAATCATGTTATTCGAAACTTACTATTAATCGAGCAAGTGGTAGGTTTTAAAAGAAATTGTAAATGGTGCAACACACATGTGTTATCGATGAACTTGAGCTTGAACCACAATAATATGTCAAGTAGCCGCCACGGCCAAGACCGTATCTTCATGCAACTTTCAGGGTTTACTTCCATAATGATCTAATTATGTGCTAAAAATCGTTGTGATAATTTCATTAGTTTCGTTGAAATTGGAAAAATAGGCCTGGCTCCGTGCAAGTTTTAACACTGGCGCTAGCCTCACAAAATATTAATATTATGGTGTGTAATAAAAATGTGCATGAAAACCTCCTTCACGAGTTATTAATTAATAAATATCACCCTTTTTACCGGCGTCCATTGGTCGATACCGAGACCCACGCTAAGTCACGCCAGGCGACGCTAATGAATATGCTAATATACCCGTCGTTATTGTGCTGTGCCAGGCTGAAACTGGTCAACCGTAGCGCCTGCGGCGCTATGACAACCATGCACGTGGGTTTGGTAGGAAAAAAAACCTCGTCGAAATTTTTACTAGAGATAGTTAGAGCTGTAGCACAAGCGGTAGCAACAACAGATTTAGCTGAAATTCGGAATATACCTAGATGGTATAGGTGTTCAAATACTCGTGAAATAACAATTTTCGTAAATTCCTAGAAGTTGATATTAATACATAGATTTGGGGACTTTTTCGAACGATTTCTTCCAACTTGAACGTCTGCTTTACCAATAACCAGTATTGAGGTTTCGGCATCGATGACGGCGATTTTTTTCACTGACACGAAGTTTAGAATTGTTCTTCCGTTAAAATTTAACAATTTAATCATACTGAGCATTTTTTTCTGAGGAGAGTTCACGAATTTCACTGCTCTGTTACAGCGTCTAAGTACGTAATCAGATTAGCTTTACTTGACAATCAGCAAAGGTTCACCCTCGCAACCATATAAATCGAGCACGTATGGTAGCAGCCTGGCGGACAGTCAGTCGCGTACCTAATGTGGTGCGTATAAATACAATATAAATGACTTCTTTTGCCTCTTCGGGGACGCGAAGGTCTACAGAATGGGTTTTGACCTGATGGGTCGTGCATACACTAACTAAAGGGAACTTCCTTCCTTGACCCTTTCTTCGACAAATGTTTTATTCATTCTTTGTGAGCTTCCAAAATATAATCTTATGTCAATATTTTTTTAACACTTCCTCTATAAAGACTACTGTAAATGAAAAATAAAATATGTATATAACAAACAGCAAAACAGTATTACTGATGAAGAAATTACGAACATTGTTTGAAACAAACTTTTCCAAGCACCTACAAAAATATTCGAAACTTATAGTTGCTCAACCGAGCGGGATTTGTCATTGGGAAGTCGTCAATGGTACATTAAAATTATGTTCTCTTTAGAAATCGCGAGTAGCTTGTGCTTTAACCACCTCATTAAATCCTCATATGAAACATGCACCCTAACTTATATTAGAAAAAGGACAATTAAAACACTCCTGGAATTGGCTTGATATTGAAAACAAATGGATTAAATGCTCTACGAAAGTTAAGTATTATTACTTCATCAAACTTCAAATATCTGTTTCCCTCACTGTGAAGATAACGCTGAGCAGCTGTGCTCCGTTTTGTCACTAGCATATCAACATAAAGAAACATGAGAATGGAAAAGGGGGCGCGCTACCAACGCAATCGGAGCTGAAAGATAGTCTCGTCCCAAGACCTATGGAGACAAATCCTAGGTGAAATAGCCGCCACGGCTAATAGTATATCATGAGGATCCTTTTTCGAAGCTTTTTGTTAAGGCTCGGCTTCTTCTCAGTCTTTGGCTTTATCTCTAACCTCGGAAAACATGCGGCCTCATGTCAGACCAGAAAAAGATACCTGCTTCATATTACAGAGTTTGTCATTTCCCTTGATATTTCTGCAAGGAAACTTTGAGTTATGTTGACCTGATGGAATTTACAAACTTAGAACCCAAATATCAGGTGAAGCTTGGCCTAGACGAAGCCAAGATTCGGAAAACCCTGGTAACCGTTGAAATTAAAAACTAAATGTATATGACGCAGGTCACGCAGCAAAGCACGCCCCTCACAAGAGTACGTTCTTGAGCTAAAATGCCTTTATCGGAAATTCAATACTGATGATAGTGCACCTGACAGTGACATTTTGGAATGCAAGCACTGTATAATAAATATTTAATCTCATACTGACTATAATAGCTCACCCACTAGTTTCTCCCGTAAAAACCTCGCCGGTGTTCTCGGAGTGTGACCAAAACCAGTCCCTTCAGTCGTTGGGAATTCGTCTTCCATTTGTGTTTCACAAAATAAAACAAAACAAACAATAAACAAGTTGTAAACATGTATCATCTGATATTAACTCTAAACATCTCCTGGAAATTCTCTGACCGACCCACCGACCCAATGATAGACAGGCAGACCGACAAAGAGACGTGTCCGACATGCCAAAAATAATGAAGCATATCTTAAATAGGCATTTTATTTTAAAGACAAAATTGTCGTTTTTCTTTCTGGAATGGTTTTTCTTTCTTGGTGGGGAAAACAAGCTGACACCGTAAGTTGTTCTCTCTCTTATATCTGCAACCATTTCTACATACAATGAGTGGCCCGATACAAAGGCTTATTTCTACTTCTTTGATTACTAAAAAAAGGTAATTTTTCCCTGTCAAGTTTGTCGTTGACATTCTGGTTCGAGCCGTTTCGTGCAAAATTCGCAAAACAGGCGGCAATATCCCATTTCAGTCTCCCCCCCCCCCCCTCCCGCTCACATACTTTCAGGTTTACATTAATTTTGTTGACAAACTGTTATTGGAATATGCTTTATATGATCTAAAATGATTATTCCTATGTTTTGCGATTTCGAAAGAGGTTTTCCTTTATTGGCCCACGGGTCATTCCAGGAAGATTGGACACACGTCCTAGTAAAAAAACACTTAAAGATCAATGGTTTTGTATTGCATGGGTTTCTTTTAATTTGTCAAAATTACACACATTTAATATAATATGCGTTAAACCCCAAACACCACATACATACACAAACGGTAAAGCACAGGCAGGAACCAGACTATTCCTCATTACGTTTTCAAAAATGTAGGATACGCAAGCACAAATGATCTAAGACCAGAGTGAGAGAGCAGGTATTGGTGGGAGCGTACTGCTCAGGAATGAGGTTGGAAATTCTAGTATTTCGAAACAACAATTCGTCAAGCAGCTTAGTGAATGGATGTGGACATTCCGGACAAAAGCGCCAATTTTTCCATACATGCTCCTCTATGCCTTAGGTTTCAATTGACATTGTGGAGGCCATCTTGGATTTTAACGATGGCGGCCATTAAAAACCTATATCTACCAATATCTCATCTTCTAAGCCACTTAGAATTCAAATTTGTGGTGTCTAAACATACAATTTTAGGGTCAAGGAATGCAACTGTACCATTTCGGATAGTGTCAAATGGTTAGTTTGTCCGAAAACAGTATTGCGGCGATCTTGTATTTGAAACGTAGCCGCCAGTTAAAACATCTTTCCCGATTTAGTCAGGCTGACTAGATCGGGAAAAACCCGTGAGGCCCACGATAGGGCCTGAACGTTGACCCCTGGTGGCGCGCTTCCTCGAATATTGAATGCAATGTTACTTTGGTGTATAATAGAGTTTAAATCCGGCAACTTCTTTTGCCACTTAATTAAAGGGACGAAAGTCCTACAGAAGGTTTAAAAGCTAAATGGGTCATGCATGCATGGACTATAGAGAACTCGTTTATTAACCGTTTCTTCCGTATCTATTTTATTCTTTGTAAAGTTATAGAAATATGTCATCTTATGTAAGTCGTCACGGGATGACTCCCCTTTATTCTAGTCTTAATGCAATAAAGACGAAAAAGCATTGAAGAGACAGGGTAGCATATCACATCGTTATGGCTCCTCAACATGAACACAAATAGTCTGAAAATATTGCTGAAGTAAAAGTCACACGATTGAAGCATTTTAACGTTTATTTCGTTGAAAGATAGTTATTAATTGACCTCGCCTTCGTCATAGTCTATTAACATTGGCCATCCCCCAATCTGGCCATTATCCCGCAGTGAAGACTGGGTCCTCGCACTCTTATTCAATACAGATGCAGGTTAATACACATTTGTCATTGACATTTTAAATGCAAGCAATACATACATATACGCCTTTATTATTAGCGGTGTGGCATTTGCCAAAATATACGATTTGTCAGAAATATCATAATATTAAGGTCTTGTTATGAGACTACAGTACAAGGGCCCCTCTTCAAACATGTATCATACACGCGTACACATCAGTTATACTCGACTTACACGCTGATCTTTTCTGACAAATTTAGTGGTTAAATCGAGTGCGTATTGCAGCAACAGGCTCGCATACTTTCGGTCATGTTTTATATACGTGTCGCGTTAAAAACTCGACACTTTCTTTTGCAACCTAAGAGGACGAGAAGTTTTAAAGAAAGAATGGGTTGACACATGGTAACTGTTTCAACCCATGTCAAAAATATTATCTTTTATAAAATGTCATCTGGTTGAAATGGCTCCTTACCCGCCTCTGAGCTTGAGCTAGCTTCTAGTAGCGTAGCGTCTAGTAGCGTTGAGGAATCTTCATCCATGTCTGTTCACAGTAAACGCAAAACAAACACAATAATAACTAGAGCTTCGCGTTTGTTGTTACAAAGGCAGAGTGGTCGGGTAGACAACTGTTTATGAAACACTGTCCAATTAAGTTATGAATATATTTTATGTAAGAACATGTACAAAGGATAACGAAATTTAAACTGTCTGATAAAATTAATCATTTTGTTTAAAAAAAATCTTTTTGGTAGTGATCAATGTCAGTATGTATTTTTGTTTTTTAAACGTAGAAAAAATAAATATGAGTAGTGAATACTGATGTTATTCGGAGAGGATGCATGTTCATTGATTTGCATGTATCCATGTGTCCGATCATAACTGGAGCCATTTTAAATGATAAGATGTTTTCAACATGAACTCCCAATACCATTTGCCTGGAAAAAAAACAGAAATAATACTTACTATCCGAAGGTAAATTTATAAACAGAAACAAACATTTATATTCGCCAAATCGCCGCTCAGAGTTCGTACGAGGATGCCTTTCGGGACGCGCCACAAACAGCGTAAGTGCACACATTCTACTTTCCGAAAAACAGTGTGTATGCAGTGTACAAGCTGTACCCCGGTTATGACACATTAACTACGCATGCTAAGACGCGCGCAGCGATCTATTTTAGTCGTACACGCGTGACAACAGTACTTCTCCTCAGACTTTTTTCAGTCTACGTACTAATAACTGGCAATCTACATGTACATGTACGCCCGCGAAAAGTAAACGAAAAGCCAAACTACGTTCAGCGGGCGTGCGCGCCCTATGCCGTGGCCGAACGGCGACTCGCTATGCTTTCATTGAGTTTGGGAGCGACGGACTACTAGTAATAATGGTATTTTTGTCGGCGGCGGGAAACGTGCGTGAACAATTAGACAAGCCACGAACCTTGCACAAATGTTTAAGCTACCATTCAATGGACTATTCACGATTATATCTCTCAGGATTGATTTATTTTTGAAGAATAGCAGGTGTTTTTGTTGTAACTTCCGGTCTGATGACGTCATCAACTTCAAATTTCACACATGTGTTGTTTGCATGAAGGTCATTATATATACACCAGTTTTCAGGCGATTACAAAACACTTCGCCACAGACATCTATTCGAAATGCATTTTGGACATTCTTAAACCTGCCGCTAGAGGGCGGTCGAGAATTTCATGACGTCAACGGTACAAGTTTTGAAGAGTATTGTCTGGCCAGATAGTAACACCGTTGAAAGCAAGTTCATATCTATTTCCAAATTTAAATAATAAGTCAATAATAAGCCACTTCCGGTTTCGACCGGAAGCAAGGGTCATGTGATTTTACTTACACGTTAAAAATAAAGACCTTAATTTAGACCTTAAGACGACAGATCTCATTATTGATTTTATATAGATTTTTAAAGATAAAAACATATCAAAGTTTAATTGCTTGTCACGTGACACCTGTGACGTCATCATGCCATCATTGTTCTGGCACAATCTGAAATTGACCCATTGAAAAGTGGCCAAAAAGGTCCCTTGAAAAAGAAGGGCACAAAGTGGAAAAACTATGTACAAAGTCAATGGGCTTAAATAAATATTCAAAATTGTCATAATAAATCACATGATGACGTCATCATTGCGTCCATCTTCGCCAAGGACCTTTGCTATATGTTCTTTGACTATGTTAAGTTTCAATGTCAATAATGAGTGTGCTTTATGACTAAAATGCTGACGAGAAAAATCGTGCACGAAGTCTAAGGGATTTGTTATAGATGACCAAGCGTCTTGAGCATAAGACTACGCGCCACGTGTTTGGCCCCGTTCCAACAAGCATGACGATAATGAAATAATGGGTCTGCACTAAATGCATGTACATGTACAATGTCCTGTACATGCAGTGTACTCACGCACACCCAGCTCTACGCTTTCATTGAATTTTTGAGCGACGGACTACCGTTAGGGTATTTTTGTCGGCGGCGGGTCACGTGTGTGAACAATTTTACAAGCCACGCGCCTGGCACAATTGACTCCATTTTTTTGTTTTTACGCCAATGATTTTTTAACGATTTTTGAAGAATAAAAAGTCTTTTCGTTGTAACTTCCGGTCTGATGACGTCATAGGCTTTAAACTTCACACATGTGTTGTTTGCATGAACGTCACTATATATATACCAACTTTCAAAAGATTACAGCAAACTTCGCCACAGACATCTATTCAAAATGCATTTCGGACATTTTTCAACCTGCCGCTAGAAGGCGCTCTAGTACTTCATGACGTCATCGGTTACAGTTTTCGAAAAGTACTTTCTTGCCGAAGACTAACATCATTAAAAGCACGTTCATATCTTTTACCATTTTTAAATTACAAGGCACTTCCGGGTTCGACCGGTTTCGACCGGAAGTAAGGGTCGAATGATTTGACACCCACGAAGTAAATTGAATACCCAGTATTATTCTATTGACTGCCGTTAAAAACAAGTTCGGTCTCTCACGGTTGATTTTATATCAATTTGTAATGATTAAAATATAGAAACACTAAATTGCTTGTAATTTGATACCTGATGACGTCATCATGACGTCAGGACAATATGCACTAGTCGGGATCAGGGTCGATATGTGTTTGAATTTACAAGTTTATATCTTGAACGGTTTAATAATAATAATAATAATAATAATAATAATAAAATTGCATTTATTATGCGCCTAAACCAAAAAATGTTCAAATGCGCATTACAAAATTTGAACAGTAGCTAAAATATTAAAAATACAAATTCGAATTAAACATTAATCTTAAATGTAAAAACCCGCGGAGAAGTATTGTCCGGAAAAAAAAGATTAATAGAAACAATTCTAGACAGTGGTCGGGTTGTGCCTGACCACTCAATAAATTCCCTGTAGACATCTAGAATAGACATCTGCTGTAAACTCTAAACATCTACTTAAAACTCTCTGTTTTTCCTACCAAACGATAGACAAAACAACCAACCGACCGACAAACAGACCGACAAAAAAATGTGACCCGGCCGCGAACTATTTTTTTCCCCATCGAACATCCGCATTACAGGTTGTTGAGCGCCCTCTACGATACTTTAACGATAAGTGCGCAGGTATATATTGCCATGAATTTCTAGAATTTGTCGAGCAGTGCGATATCATAGTCGATAGGCCGGGTCGTGATTTTGTACCGCGAGGGATCCCCGCGATGTGGGTTTGAATTTCTAATCTGAGGCTTTGAAGGTTTTTTTTTTTTTTCAAGGAGAATAAAGTCGAAATAGCAGTACGTTCGAATTCATTTCTTTCTTTTTTTCTGATTTTAATTTTTTTTCTCTCTCTCTCATGTTTTTAAACGAAGTAAAGTCAAAAACGCCATAGCGTTCACCACATATTGATGTATTTAGTTAAAGGAAATCGCAACTCGGCCGGCAAAAGGGCAATTTTAAAATCAAGGTATCAAGGTATAAAAGGTATCAAGTGTGTTTGTACTCGTTGAGGCATCCATAGGTAGAGTTTCAAAGATTTGACTAGCCTTGACCAAGGCGTTGGGCTTATCGATTCGCCGATAAAAAAAAAATCGCCGATAAGAAAATCCCTAATCAAGTTGGCAAGGCATAATTGCGTGCACATATCGATGCCCGTACGCTTCTAGTGAGAATAGTGAGAAAGTAACTTGTACCATGTACCATACAGCAAGGCTATGCTGCGCTTGTACATGAACGTACGCACGTACATGTACACACACGTACTCGTACAACAGCCATGCACACACAGTACATGCATGAGCTAGTCCGCGTAACCCAGCGCCTTGATGGTTTTGAGTTGACCCAGCAAAACCTATTACGGTTACCACCCCCGCGTATACTGAATTCTCATTGGTCAGCCCGCGATAGGCTAACAAACACGTCGCATCCGCGAAGAAACGCTGCAATGGCGGCCCGTTGCTGTGGGTGAAAGTCGTTCAGTCCCAGTCTGTCCGAAGCAGTATTGAAGGCTCCAACGAATTCTGCAGGTAATGCTGTTATTAGACGATCGTTGCCCACTCAAATGGATTCATTACACGAGCCGAAAAACTCGAATCAATGTCAAATTGTTGAAAAAGTGACGAACATTTCGCTCTCGCTAAAAAGACATGGAAGACGCCATGATGACTTATGCATTATGCATGCCGCGCGACGTCACATGATTCTTGTGAAGCTTACGATTGGTCAGCTTAAAAATGAATTATTCATACTATTGGGAAGGTTGTTTCATGTGATTGGTCCAAGACGAACCTACATAATCATCACGGCATACTCGCATATCCTGAAGCCCGCCCATTTTCGTCAAAAACTGGACGAAAAAGTAAAGAAAGACATTAAACCCAACAAGGCGGTCGTTCGACAGGCCACGCGGCGCGTATATCCCCCACACGTACATGTACGTACGTACACCCACACGCAGACCATGGTAGGCCTACATTTACTGTCTTATTACACGCACACCATGCGTACAGTCCGTACCGAACCGTTTGTACGGACAAGGGTCGTTGGTACACGCACGTAGCCGCGTTGATTGTGGGTGCAGGGCCCGATTATCTCCCTTCGACAAAAAGCCGAGAGACCGCCTGGAACAAGGCTAAGATTTGACCCAAACATGCATGTGGCTCCCACAACTCAACCAAATACTCGGCAGATCCAGTGGTCGCTCTTGGGGGTATAACAGTCCAAGAATGTTTTAGAGGGTGATTGGGGATAGGGTGTAAATGAGACGATGAACACCTTTCCTTTCTTCTCCTTGTTTACTGCCTGTATGTTTACCCCTTTTAAACTTGGTTGATTCTAAAAAAAAAAAACCAAATATTGAAATACGTGCATTAACTGTACTGTTAGATTTCATTTTTTTTTCTTTATAGGCATATCTGTATAATATCTGCAGTTTGGCAATATTTGTTTAATTCCCACACGTTCAGTGATAATGGGTCGTATGTATAAAAACTAGCATTTGCTTTTACTACCCATTTTTAAGCATTTGTATGAATAAAAATAAAGCAAATACTTTTACTGGAAAGCATTTTCTGAAAGCTAAAATTATTTACTTTTTACTTGCTAGCTTTCGCTAGACTAGAAGTGTTTACTTCATTTAGTATGAATAAAAAGGAGTAAATTCTTCAGATTTCAAGCATTTACTGGTCATTTTTCAATACTGGGTTGGGGCAACCTTGAAAATATAAAGCAAATACTTCTGCGCAAAAACTGCTGCATTTATTAATATTAATCGCCCCCAAATTGACACAAAACGTTAATAAACTACATATAATACCATACACTGTATTTTGACTAACATTTTTGCGCAATTTAAATACTTTTTTATTATGTATTTTATTACTAGAATTAGAAACGATAATTTCGCATTTTGTTCACGATATGAGAAGTGTTAGCGTAAAATTCAGTGCAGCACAGAATGATTTAGGATAAATTGTATCCAACGGCACCCTGGGGACTGAACAAAATGAAATCATTTGTTTAGTTTATTAGGTCACCAACCTTTGCAAACTATTTTTTTTTAATATTTCAATAAACAAAACTCTTTGTATATCGAATGTTGGTATGAGTTTACGTACTTTAACACGTCTGTGATTTTTATGCAATTGTGAGGTCTACCGGACACTGTGGACCTTTACAATTTTCATGAATGATGAAAGTTTACTTTTTGTATTCTACAACTGCCGAAATTGTCATCATTTTTTGCTGGATTTGAGGATCAAAATGTATGTACTACTATATGTACAGTATGCATCACCTTGATTTGGACTATTACACCACATGTAAACCCTGTGTGTGTGCGGCAGTTCGTACACACAAAAGAAACCCTATTGTTGGCAATCATTCGTCCATGAAAACAATCCAACAGTAAGAAGCATTTGCTGCCTAATGTCTAGTAAATGCTGAACAGTAAAGGAAACTTTTATTCATACGAAATCAAGCATTTGCTTTTCCTTAATGCTTGTACTCCAAAGTAAATGCTTTTACGTTTTGCTTAAACTTCCTAGCATATACTAGTTTTTATACATACGACCCATTGTCTTTAAATCCAGAGAAACCAGTATTGTAGAGTTTAATGTGTACTATAACTTACCGCAAAGGACGTTTTGTTCACTTGACGAACAATTGAGAAACCACTCACAAAAACAAAATTGCGCCTGCTTCTAAGAGACAGAACCAGTGGTTTCTATAAACAGATAAAAGAGAAAATTCATGCGTTACAGCCAACAATAACACTTTACATCCAGACAGTTGTTGATCAGTAGCTGTTATGTCAACACTTATAATCGGGAAATTTATACACATAACTGCAGGCTACTTGCTGGCGTGTCATCAATAATAATTTAGTCAATAGCAAAAAAACGGCTGAATAACCAGGCCAATATGTCAACAGTGCTTTACACATCTTATAAGGTTGATTTAATAATTGTCGTTTTCTGCGACACATTTTTATCGTGACATACTTCTTCTTTTGGGACAGGGTCACATTTCATAAAGAGAAAGTACAACGAAGTTAGTCCGTAGTCTTGCCTAGTACTTTCTGAGGTTGACATATTTCTAGGCGGTACAAAAAAACTCCAAATAGTCTATTAATTTCTCTGAGTATTGAAGTTACGTCTTTGATAAAAACAAATGGGAGAAAGATCGAATATTTTGTCATTTAAAGCCATTTATTTCACCAAACTTTAAAAAAACCCAGACGTTGGAGTTATATTCTTACATCAACACATCAGTGGAATACTACTAGAATAATTAAAACTGTAGAAGGGAAGGGGAAAACCCTACCCAACCAAACAAAGAACAAAACATGAGTAAAATTATTTAACAATCAAACATTTTGTTAGTTTTAAGAAAGTGTGGCAGGATTCATGTGTTTCGTCAATGTCATACCAAAAATGATAGAAATTTGGCCCTCGATGTAAAATTTTACTTTTCCCAATTTGGATGATTGAACTTTACACCTTAAGTATTGACATACCAGCTACAGTTTTGTTTATATGCCAAATGTTTAGCACTTATTAGACAATTTGAAGAGTTGGGGAAATTGTCGTGTATTCCATATGTCTTTCATAATCAAGCATTTGATTTCCAGAAACTATTTACTGTAACTAACCGCTTAAGATGTAGCCCTCAGCCAACAGAAAAAGCAGGATATATTATAAAACAAAATAAACCGATAATATTGCGCTAGTTAGGATTGGAAAAACCTGAAGAAGAAAAATCCTTCGAAGGACGAACCTAGTTTTTCTAGGGTATAGGGATTTAGTAATCCGGTGCAACGTATGCATTGAGGTCACATGCAAATTACAGTGCATGTCAAACTAAATATAGCTCTTTATCTGGATTGGACAGTAGACAAGTGTTGCGCACCCACACAATACCTTTTGAGAAGTCAGGTCACCATAATAATAGCAATAATAATAATAATAATTATAATACCGGAGTCTTATATAGCGCACATATCTACCAACAATTAGGTACTCAAGATGCTGGAAATTATGTCTATTATTAAAGACAAATAAATTAAGTTTATTTTTTTGAGAAAATGTGAGACCCATTATGTAGCACCTTATAAGGGTTTACAAGGTGCTGCGGCGCATATTGCAGCCACTGCCAGAAACACCGGGGCAAACCCCTCTACTTAGAGATAAGTGTTACTCTCTTAATTCCAAAGAGTGAAATAAGGGACTAGACGTTTAAGAGTGACAATCACTCTCATTTTCGATTGAAATTGTCTGAAAAATGAACCACTTCACTAGGTTCACATGTGAATAGAAATTTAAGCCCTAATTAAACTTAACAGTGTCCTTCTAAAATCACAGAAATAGCAGCCTTGGGACTGTTGTCTAGAAAAGCATGGTAGATTTTTAACGTTCATTACATAGAAATGCTCTTTTGAATTCAATTAACCAGAAATGGATGTTCGATAGTTTTCATACATTTAAGAGGAGTAAAAAATTGCACAAAATTTGTTCCTATAAAAAAAATTAACTTCGTGGATACTATACACTATCCGGAAACACGGTGGAGAAGTGGAACAAATGCATGTGGTCTATTGCGTTCATAAGGATTTCCTATTCTTGGTTTACCACTCGAATCCAGTTCATACAAGAAATAAGGACTGTCTCTCGCGGTGCGGGGGGGAATCGGCGTCGCCAGAATTTTTGTGCAAGGGGGGACGGGAGGCAAAGCACATCCCCGAAAATATCTATGTACTTCCTCTAGCATATATTCCCAATTTATCATTTTTTCGAGGCTGGCCGGGGGACGTCCCATCCCCATTGACACCCCTGCAGACGCCCATTGAATTAAATGTGTACTAAATTAATAGAAAATATGACTTCTCATTTTGCCCTCTTGCCCTATCCCAGCGACGCCCATGAGGGAGGGTTAGAGACGCGTATGTTTCCCAGTGACATCAAAATCATGATTGCACTAGCGTGGCCGACATTCAATCTGTTTGTAGGAAAGCACCAACTATAAGCAAAATGTAGGGCGCTCGAGCTTGTTTTTGGAAAGTTGGTGTGAATTGGTCGTAAACAACCCCAGGTCAAAGTAAACATGAACATGTTTGTTTGTAATTTGGCCATCATGCGTCTACCATTTCACAAATGCAGACGAATTGCAATAGTCAAACCAGTCTGATTTTGTAGTCAGTTGGCTTGTGGGTCCGTATGATTTTTTTTTCTTGGGGGGTGGGTTGGGCTTAGCCAAGATGCAGGTGTACAATTGAATACAGATTTTTGTGACTTTTTTGTAAGCTGGGAGTCTGTTTTAAACAAGTTGGACGAATGCACCTAATAGCAGATTCATATGTAAGGCTTTTGGTAATGAATGAGAATTTGGTATTCGGAAATACATGAACATGTTATGACTCATTTTGTTGCACAAACGTCCTCTTTTAGGGGCATGGTCACAATTCATAATGTTTTGGTGAGCTAACAATAATTGCAACGGTTTGAGTCCCTACTCATGTCAAGTTCATTTACTAAACTGTCCATTAAAATCCAGTCCAAGTTGTATTTTACCATTAATGCAGATGGAACTGTAGTTTATGATTAAAGTAAAATTGGAAACGATGAAAGGCATACAATTTCGTCATTAATGGCCATTTTTGTTGAATCATATCCTACAAATAACCGAATAGTTTGGGGTGGTTTACAATAATTTTTAACAATAATAACAAAACAAAACTTAATTAATTAGATGAAACAGTCACAGTAGGATTGCTGCTTTTCAGTTCACGCACTTTTAAAAATGTGGCTCCCTGCCAAAAATAAGCGGAATTCTAGGGAAAAGTGATTGTTCATAACTCTCTTTTGCACTGAGCCTAAAGGTTTTTTTTAATCAGGTCCCGCTCTTTTTACTTATTGGTATATCGATGTGATCCTGAGGATTTTCAAAGATGTTACCATAAGCTACATATTAACCACAACCCAATTGACTACCCGTCCGGCGGATCCAGGATGTGCCTTTTTTCCTTTCATTCCTTTCTTTTCTCTGTACACTGTTTTATTTTCACATTTCAATGTTTTCATTTTTTTTTCATTATAAAATAAGCTTTAAAAAAATTCATGCAGGGTTTTTCATGAGATTACTGTACTTTTCCTTTAAAGTCCCATCTGCGTAATTTTGCTGATATTCGACAAATGTGATGTCGGACTCTTAATAATAAGGCCTTCATTTCCATAGAAAGCAAACGTATAGTTTTCTATTATACATTGTAACTTACCGCCCGAGATGAAGTCCTCACTCGACAACACTAGTTAGGAACTATTCACAAAACCAAAATGGCGCTGCTATAGGAGGAAACTATATGTGTAGGCCAATTATATACAGATCAGTGGAAAAACCCAATGGCCTACGTCATAGCCAACAAAACCATTATACGTCAAGACAAAGACAGCTGTTGATCAATCGTTGTTAATCAGGTGCGTTAGAGTAGCTTCTACGAGTCGCCCGGGGTCAACCTCGTCCCCATAGTCTAACTTGTTTGACCTGGCTCACGGTCATGATCCCAGGTCAGGGGTGAAACCTAGAAACTATTCGAACGCACCCAGTAATTATTGTCATGTACACAATGCAACCAATGACCTTTGAACATGAATATGGCTATTTGCTGCCGTGATACCAATAATGATAGAGTCGATCACAAAAACGGGTGCACACTTCAACCAGTGGATATGTTAAACAGTGACACCGAGATAGCACATGTTAATTGGCCTGAAATCTACAATTAAATGGGGTATCAGGGCCAAACGCCATGCTAAAACAACAATTGCATTTGGGAGTAAAGTTTCACACATATAAAGTGAATGTTCACTCTTTTGAAAACGGGAGCAGAATCCAGAGGCATTGCTGTTGCACCGATTCCTCACCTCAAGTCGAAATTCTTTTGTCTTGGCTGCAGGGAATTTACTTTTGGTGGAAGAGCATATTTTTAAAATTGCCTGAAATCATCCTGAAATTGAAAAAAGGAAATTGAGGATACTGAGAATGGGAAACTGCCCCAAAGTAAATTACTGATAAAATTTGAAAAACCCCGGTTGTTGCCTCTTTTTAAATACATTCCAAAATGTCCCTTGGTACGTATGACGTCCCATGTTTACCGCAGTGCATTGCGGGATCGAGTGGGGGTCGCTGCACATTGTTGTGTAGAAAACGTGAATTTTGGGTCTGAATTATTTTAATATGCGCCTCTAAGATAACACTCAAATATGATAAAACCTTGTCTTATTTAATCTAAACTGTATTCTGGTCATCTATTCTTAAAAAGATTAATGGGGAATTTAGGTTTGTACAACATACGCTAGTCACGATGGCAATCTACATATCGCTTGGCTGCATGCAGTGTGTACAACAGGCACACCGCTTGCGTCAGGAAGTTTGGGGAAACATGAACGCTGCTGCAAGTACGAGCGGCACAACCGGTTCAACCTCGAAAAGACAGATCATACAACGTGAATCAAATTGTACCTTAATTTATGTTGAAAATTTTGGGATGAAAAACTAAAAGCAAGTTAGTGATACAGCCACGATGATTCAAGTTTGAAGTCAACTGAAGTTGCACACAGTATAGCATTTAACCAATGTTTTGTCTCTTTGGCCGGCCATACAAATGACAAATTGTTACGCTTACAAAGCGCGCGCGGTACGAGCTCGGTGTCGCGAAAAGTTCACACATACCTTCTATTGTTGTGTGGGATACTAGGCATATACACTCGTTATATGTAATAAGCGCCATTTGGAGCAACGCGTGCATCGAAAAGGTTGGAGTTTGAAAATATTAAATGTTTTTAAGGTCTGATTAATATTTTATGATATGAATACCTACAACGTAGACTTGGCTCATAGGAAAGTGAAGCTTTTAAGAATAATTGCATATAACAATGCATATAGAGTATGTAAAGATCATTTACCTCTCAGAGGTCACATTAAGTCAAATGTTAAATATTCCCACATCTAAAAATTGGCTCTTTGGCATGAAGAAACAACATGCGAATGTTCATTTTTTTTTTATTACAACAGGCACCATTATATGTCACAGCCTCATAAAAGGCGCTTTTCAAACATTGCCGTACACGCAAGTAATAGTATATACCTTTCCTGTCACACGTACTCAAAGGTTTAACCGCGGATGCATGGCAGAAGTCTCGCTTGATGTCAGTCGCATTTTATATTGTGAGGAGTTAGATAATAAGACAAGGTCTGAAAGCAGAAGAGGTTGAAACCTTAAGGGAAAATCCTTCCTCTATTAGTCAGGTTGCATACGGTTGGAATCGTGACCGACTGGCCCAAAGCACCAAACTTGGCAGATAGATTCTTATAGCCCCAGAGAAGATATCTAGAGGGGGTGACAACTGAAATTCTTTGGGGAAGAGTGCCTAATTTGCATAAAGCGTTAATCCCTGTCGTGTAATATATTTATTCCCATATTTGGATAGATTTTCTTATTTTTGAAAAGTATATTTTGGGAATTCACTTACATATCCTTACTTAAATAACATTTTCTAAAGATTATCGGAGACTTGGAGATTATGAGGACATAATAAAATCCATTTCCTTTTCCCTCAGATATTATCAAGTAGTTTGCCAAATCTCAGCACTGATGAACTTCAAATTCACAAAGTTACTTAATGACACAGTTATCCTTACAAAAATAAATGGGAAATCATGTGGAAATTATATCATCTTGATATTTGGCCAACAAAAAACAAAAAAGGGGGGTGGGCGTACATTGGGCTAAAAATTACTTGAAGCCTGACGTGGAGGACTTGATCAAGCTCCCCGTTTTTGTGTTCTGGGCTTAATATCACAATGTTGTTGTCCACATGATTTTCCATGAAGTCTTAATCGAGTAACTGTGCCAGTAAGCAACTTGGTGAATTTGAAGCTCATCAATACTAAATGGCAAGACTACTTGATTATATCTGGAGACAAGGTTAATGAGCGCAACTTTAGAGTACAATAGTAGCCATTTTGAATCGTTACTATGTCCTACATATTTGCCAAGTTTGGTGCTTTGGACCAGTCGGTCACGATCTTATCAAAAATTGGGTCTAAGCCACCTGACTATCATGAGGGGAAAAGAATAGGCAGGAAAGTCGAAAATACAGACGCACACTTTGACACATGCTTAGCTTTGGAGAGTCCCAGACGGTGTATAATCTGTGCTCGCTCGGTCCAATATTTGAATATAATTTTGTAAGTTTAGAAGAGAAATCGGTCCTAGGATAGGGCAATCATCGCCCGATGAATAGTACATGGAAGTGCACATTATTAAAAACTGTGCATACTTTGGTGACAGCATTGTCTTGGTTCTCCAAGAAGAAAGCGAGGTAAAAGACAATACACACATTCAAAAAACCGTAAAACATATTTGCGTTTATACTCACGTAGTATTAGTATACCGGGCGTAAATGATTTTAATCATAAATGGCATAAAGCTAATAATAATTTACTAAATTTGTAAAGTTTTGATATTGTTTATCAATTTATAATAACAAAAATGGTCCCAGGTTATTTTGAACCGGGTACATGTGCTAGCAATGTAAATGCGGTGCCAGGGAAGTACCGAGCCTAGAGACAACTATATGCCATTACAACGTTACATAATTATTTTAACCGATTGTGACCGCTTCTCATTAACCGACCCAAACCACGGCAGCACAAACCGACAACGTTGTGCCCAAAGATCACTGCGCAAATATCGTTTTAACTGGTGTGGGTCGTTATTCCCTTGAAT
Source organism: Patiria pectinifera (assembly GCA_029964075.1). Taxonomy (NCBI): domain Eukaryota; kingdom Metazoa; phylum Echinodermata; class Asteroidea; order Valvatida; family Asterinidae; genus Patiria; species Patiria pectinifera. Next base: position 34,007,943 of record CM057150.1, read on the forward strand.
TTCGGTTTTATCAAAAACATGTGCATGTATTGAGAAAATCAAATCAACAACGCACACGCAGACCTCTGCAGCACATGTGCATGCATGCGAATACATAAAGCAAACTGTGGCGAGGCGTTGTGAACGAGATCCCGGTTGCGACCGCTAGATGATGATGTAGGCCCACATACTCGCTTTTGGTATTTTCAACCTATTTGCACCGCTAGCGACGTAGAGGGCGGCAAGGGCGGATCCAGAACACAATTTTTTGGGGGGGCCAAAAAAAAAAGTGTCCCCCAAAAACGTGGGTCAAAAAAAAAATTGTTTTGGATTCTAGATGCTCTGTGGTGCGATCTGAGGCAATTTCTGACCACTTTAACCAATGTTTTTTTGAGTAAAAGATGGTGGTGTACTCATTGCCTGCCTTTATTGCGATGTCACATTAAAAAAAAATGTTTCGTTTGGGGGGCATGGCCCCTTGCCCCCCTCCTGGGTCCGCCCTTGGAGGGCGGACGAGTATACATCAGAAGTTTAATCCGGTGTCATATGGAAATCGGACTCGTATTAAAATCGGACTCTTTTTCCCTTTTATTGGTTAAACCCACTCAGGTGACCGGTCCCCTCCTAATTATCTATGCATGAGCATGCGCAATATCACCAATGAGTCCGTATTTCATAAAACCTAAATTCATGCTGCACCGGCTGTGGCAGGGATGAACCGTGAGGTGAAACAGAAGCGGTAAGGTAAAGGAGAGAGTTATCCTCTCGAGTTTGGACATAAAAGGTCACCTTTTTTCTTTGGTCCCTCCCACCCTCTTCAGCAAGGTTGCTTGTTCGGACTCTGGTTTCTACGCTCGAATCTTTCTTCCCCATAGGCAGGGTGTGCATGGGCTTATAAAAAAAAGCCTATAGGGTCATTTGCTTTTCATGCATATTGGTTGTGTCCAATAATAAAACGGGTAACACCACTCAAATTCTGTTGAAGTTTCAGCTCAGTGGATAGTACACTTTTTCAGAAAACAAAAACAATACACATGATCGCGACACACGATTTCGTCGATAGCACTTTTTTTTTCAAAAGTCAGTTTATATTTACTGATCGTTTGGGATTCACCTACAATAAATTTCACGGGATGTACAGTACTAGTCTATAATCCAAGACTTAGTAAGCTTGTCGATAATTAGTCGGTATTTACTTTTCGGATAAATGCAAATGATATTTGCCTTTAACAAACGATATTGGTAATACGAGATATTTCTATGAACGGTACTTTATCACGGATAATTATGAGGGGGAAAAAAGACATTTGGAGAGGATCAAGTGTGGGTAAAATAAACGGAATTAAGTTTTGGTGTGTTTGATGTTTCCCCTTAAATTCTGTTCGTGTCATTACTGACCTCTTTGCGGCTGGTTTTGTATGAGAAAACAAAACTGTAGAAAGAACCAAGTGTGGGTAAAATAAACGGAAATAGGTTTTGATGTGTTTGATGTTTCCCCGTAAATTTTGTTCGTGTCATTACTGACCTCTTTGCGGCTGGTTTTGTATGAGAAAACAAAACTGAAAAAGGACCAAGTGTGGGTAAAATAAACGGAAATAAGTTTTGATGTGTTTGATGTTTCCCCTTAAATTCTGTTTGTGTCATTACTGACCTCTTTGCGGCTGGCTTTGTATGAGAAAACAAAACTTTAGAAAGGGCCAAGTGCATGGGTAAAATAAACGGAAATAAATTTGGATGTGTTTGATGTTTCCTCTTAAATTCCGTACCTGTCATGTGACTAATTCCGTATGTCATGTAACTCCCATCTTTGCTGCTTTTTTTTAAAAAGTATTATCGATACATGTCACATGCATCCCCTCAACCTTGAAGTGGCATCATCATCATTGAATTATGTCAACACATACGAGGAAACCAAGTGAAAACCAAATATCTGTATGTGTCAACTTGCACAGATGAGGGTGGACCAACTTCATAATGTACAGTGGCGTAGCCGGGGGGGGGGGGGCGTGGGGGGCCTCCCAGTCGCCCAGTTACACCGATTCCTCACCTTTAGTCAAATGTATTTTGTCTGGGCTGGAGGGAATTACTTTTGGTGGAAGAGCATATTTTTAAAATTGTCTGAAATCATCCTGAAATTGAAAAAAAGGAAATTGAGGATACTGAGAAAGGGAAACTGCCCTAAAGTAAATTACTGATAAAATATGAAAAACCCCGGCTGTTGCCTCTTTTTAAATACACTCACAAATGTCCCTATGTACGTATGACGTCACATGTTTACCGCAGTGCATTGCGGGATCGATTGGGGGTCGCTGCACAGTGTTGTGTAGAAAACGTGAATTTTGGGTCTGAATTATTTTAATATGCGCCTCTAAGATAACACTCAAATATGATAAAACCTTGTCTTATTTAATCTAAACTGTATTCTGGTCATCTATTCTTAAAAAGATTAATGGGGAATTTAGGTTTGTACAACATACGCTAGTCACGATGGCAATCTACATATCGCTTGGCTGCATGCAGTGTGTACAACAGGCACACCGCTTGCGTCAGGAAGTTTGGGGAAACACGAACGCTGCTGCAAGTACGAGCGGCACAACCGGTTCAACCTCGAAAAGACAGATCATACAACGTGAATCAAATTGTACCTTAATTTATGTTGAAAATTTTGGGATGAAAAACTAAAAGCAAGTTAGTGATACAGCCACGATGATTCAAGTTTGAAGTCAACTGAAGTTGCACACAGTATAGCATTTAACCAATGTTTTGTCTCTTTGGCCGGCCATACAAATGACAAATTGTTACGTTACAAAGCGCGCGCGGTACGAGCTCGGTGTCACGAAAAGTTCCCACATACCTTCTATTGTTGTGTGGGATACTAGGCATATACACTCGTTATATGTAATAAGCGCCATTTGAAGCAACGCGTGCATCGAAAAGGTTGGAGTTTGAAAATATTAAATGTTTTTAAGGTCTGAATAATATTTCATGATATGAATACCTACAACGTAGACTTGGCTCATAGGAAAGTGAAGCTATTAAGAATAATTGCATATAACAATGCATATAGAGTATGTAAAGATCATTGACCTCTCAGAGGTCACACAAAGTCAAATGTTAAATATTCCCAGATCTAAAAATTGGCTCTTTGGCATGAAGAAACAACATGCGAATGTTCCTTTTTGTTTTTACTACAACAGGCACCATTATATGTCACAGCCTCATAAAAGGCGCTTTTCAAACATGACCGTACACGCGAGTAATAGTATATACCTTTCCTGTCATACTGAGATGTTTAACCGCGGATGCATGGCATTTGCTTATATTTGTCTACTTAAATGCCGGAATCTTGGTAATAAGGCCTTCACAACCATAGAAACCAATTATATAGATTTTAATTTTCATTGTAACTTACCTCCCGAAATGAAGTCCTCACTCGACCACAACAGTCAGGAACTTTTCACAAGACCAAAATGGCGCTGCTGAGGATGGGAACACCTACGTAGGCGTACTATAATTAGAGATCACTGGGGAAAAAAACACGTCATAGTCAACAACAACACTCTACGTCAAGACAATTGTTCAGCAGGTGCGTTTTAGTAGCTTCCACGAGTCGCCCGGGGTCAACCTTATATAGTCTAGCTTGTTTAACATAGCTCAAAGTCCTCCAAGGTCAGGGGTGAAACCTAGAAGCTATTCGAACGCACCCAGTAATTATTGTCATGTACACAATTCAACCAATGACCTTTGAGCATGAATATGGCTATTTGCTGCCGTGATACAAACAATGATTGAGTCGATCACAAAAACGGGTGCACACTTCAACCGGTGAATACAAAAAACAGTGATTACGAGATAGTAATTGTTAATTGGCCTGAAATCTACAATTAAATGGGGTATCAAGGCCAAACGCCATGATGCTAAAACAAGAATGCATTTGACAGTAAAGTTTCACACATATAAAGTGGATGTTCACTCTTTTGAAAACGGGAGCAGAATCCAGAGGCATTGCTGTTGCACCGATTCCTCACCTTTAGTCAAATGTATTTTGTCTGGGCTGGAGGGAATTACTTTTGGTGGAAGAGCATATTTTTAAAATTGTCTGAAATCATCCTGAAATTGAAAAAAAGGAAATTGAGGATACTGAGAAAGGGAAACTGCCCTAAAGTAAATTACTGATTAAATATGAAAAACCCCGGCTGTTGCCTCTTTTTAAATACATTCACAAATGTCCCTATGTACGTATGACGTCACATGTTTACCGCAGTGCATTGCGGGATCGATTGGGGGTCGCTGCACAGTGTTGTGTAGAAAACGTGAATTTTGGGTCTGAATTATTTTAATATGCGCCTCTAAGATAACACTCAAATATGATAAAACCTTGTCTTATTTAATCTAAACTGTATTCTGGTCATCTATTCTTAAAAAGATTAATGGGGAATTTAGGTTTGTACAACATACGCTAGTCACGATGGCAATCTACATATCGCTTGGCTGCATGCAGTGTGTACAACAGGCACACCGCTTGCGTCAGGAAGTTTGGGGAAACACGAACGCTGCTGCAAGTACGAGCGGCACAACCGGTTCAACCTCGAAAAGACAGATCATACAACGTGAATCAAATTGTACCTTAATTTATGTTAAAAATTTTGGGATGAAAAACTAAAAGCAAGTTAGTGATACGGCCACGATGATTCAAGTTTGAAGTCAACTGAAGTTGCACACAGTATAGCATTTAACCAATGTTTTGTCTCTTTGGCCGGCCATACAAATGACAAATTGTTACGTTACAAAGCGCGCGCGGTACGAGCTCGGTGTCACGAAAAGTTCACACATACCTTCTATTGTTGTGTGGGATACTAGGCATATACACTCGTTATATGTAATAAGCGCCATTTGGAGCAACGCGTGCATCGAAAAGGTTGAAGTTTGAAAATATTAAATGTTTTTAAGGTCTGATTAATATTTTATGATATGAATACCTACAACGTAGACTTGGCTCATAGGAAAGTGAAGCTTTTAAGAATAATTGCATATAAAAATGCATATAGAGTATGTAAAGATCATTGACCTCTCAGAGGTCACACAAAGTCAAATGTTAAATATTCCCACATCTAAAAATTGGCTCTTTGGCATGAAGAAACAACATGCGAATGTTCATTTTTTTTTTATTACAACAGGCACCATTATATGTCACAGCCTCATAAAAGGCGCTTTTCAAACATGGCCGTACACGCAAGTAATAGTATATACCTTTCCTGTCACACGTACTCAAAGGTTTAACCGCGGATGCATGGCAGAAGTCTCGCTTGATGTCAGTCGCATTTTATATTGTGAGGAGTTAGATAATAAGACAAGGTCTGAAAGCAGAAGAGGTTGAAACCTTAAGGGAAAATCCTTCCTCTATTAGTCAGGTTGCATACGGTTGGAATCGTGACCGACTGGTCCAAAGCACCAAACTTGGCAGATAGATTCTTATAGCCCCAGAGAAGATATCTAGAGGGGGTGACAACTGAAATTCTTTGGGGAAGAGTGCCTAATTTGCATAAAGCGTTAATCCCTGTCGTGTAATATATTTATTCCCATATTTGGGTAGATTTTCTTATTTTTGAAAAGTATATTTTGGGAATTCACTTACATATCCTTACTTAAATAACATTTTCTAAAGATTATCGGAGACTTGGAGATTATGAGGACATAATAAAATCCATTTCCTTTTCCCTCAGATATTATCAAGTAGTTTGCCAAATCTCAGCACTGATGAACTTCAAATTCACAAAGTTATTTAATGACACAGTTATCCTTACAAAAATAAATGGGAAATCATGTGGAAATTATATCATCTTGATATTTGGCCAACAAAAAACAAAAAGGGGGAAACTGAGGTGTCCGTACATTGGGCTAAAAATTACTTGAAGCCTGACGTGGAGGACTTGATCAAGCTCCCCGTTTTTGTGTTCTGGGCTTAATATCACAATGTTGTTGTCCACATGATTTTCCATGAAGTCTTAATCGAGTAACTGTGCCAGTAAGCAACTTGGTGAATTTGAAGCTCATCAATACTAAATGGCAAGACTACTTGATTATATCTGGAGACAAGGTTAATGAGCGCAACTTTAGAGTACAATAGTAGCCATTTTGAATCGTTACTATGTCCTACATATTTGCCAAGTTTGGTGCTTTGGACCAGTCGGTCACGATCTTATCAAAAATTGGGTCTAAGCCACCTGACTATCATGAGGGGAAAAGAATAGGCAGGAAAGTCGAAAATACAGACGCACACTTTGACACTTGCTTAGCTTTGGAGAGTCCCAGACGGTGTATAATCTGTGCTCGCTCGGTCCAATATTTGAATATAATTTTGTAAGTTTAGAAGAGAAATCGGTCCTCGGATAGGGCAATCATCGCCCGATGAATAGTACATGGAAGTGCACATAATTAGAAACTGTGCATACTTTGGTGACAGCAATGTCTTGGTTCTCCAAGAAGAAAGCGAGGTAAAAGACAATACATACATTCATAAATCGTAAAACATATTTGCGTTTATACTCACGTAGTACTAGTATACCGGGAGTAAATGATTTTAATCATAAATGGCATAAAGCTAATAATAATTTACTAAATTACTAAGTTTTGATATTGTTTATCAATTTATAATAACAAAAATGGTCCCAGGTTATTTTGAACCTGGTACATGTGCTAGCAATGTAAATGCGGTGCCAGGGAAGTACCGAGCCTAGAGACAACTATATGCCATTACAACGTTACATAATTATTTTAACCGATTGTGACCGCTTCTCATTAACCGACCCAAACCACGGCAGCACAAACCGACAACGTTGTGCCCAAAGATCACTGCGCAAATATCGTTTTAACTGGTGTGGGTCGTTATTCCCATGAATTTCGGTTTTATCAAAAACATGTGCATGTATTGAGAAAATCAAATCAACAACGCACACGCAGACTCCTGCAGCACATGTGCATGCATGCGAATAAATAAAGCAAACTGTGGCGAGGCGTTGTGAACGAGATCCCGGTTGCGACCGCTAGATGATGATGTAGGCCCACATACTCGCTTTTGGTATTTTCAACCTATTTGCACCGCTAGCGACGTAGAGGGCGGCAAGGGCGGATCCAGAACACAATTTTTTTTTGGGGGGGGGGCCCGAAAAAAAATGTGTCCCCCAAAAACGTGGGTAAAAAAAAATTGTTTTGGATTCTAGATGCTCTGTGGTGCGATCTGAGGCAATTTCTGACCACTTTAACCAATGTTTTTTTGAGGAAAAGATGGTGGTGTACTCATTGCCTGCCTTTATTGCGATGTCACATAAAAAAAAAAATGTTTCGTTTGGGGGGGGGGCATGGCCCCCTTTGCCCCCCCCCCCCCCCTCCTGGATCCGCCCTTGGAGGGCGGACGAGTATACATCAGAAGTTTAATCCGGTGTCATATGGAAATCGGACTCGTATTAAAATCGGACTCTTTTTCCCTTTTATTGGTTAAACCCTCTCAGGTGACCGGTCCCCCTCTTAATTATCTATGCATGAGCATGCGCAATGTCACGAATGAGTCCGTATTTCATAAAACCTAAATTCATGCTGCACCGGCTGTGGCAGGGATGAACCGTGAGGTGAAGCAGAAGCGGTAAGGTAAAGGAGATTTGAGTTATCCTCTCGAGTTTGGGCATAAAAGGTCGCCTTTTTTAATTTTTGTCCCCGCCCACCCTCTTCAGCAAGGTTGCTTGTTCGGACTCTGGTTTCTACGCTCGAATCTTTCTTCCCCATAGGCAGGGTGTGCATGGACTTATTAGAAGCCTATAGGGTCATTTGCTTTTCATGCATATTGGTTGTTTCCAATAATAAAACGGGTAACACCACTCAAATTCTGTTGAAGTTTCAGCTCAGTGGATAGTACACTTTTTGAGAAAACAAAAAACAATACACATGATCGCGACACACGATTTCGTCAATAGCACTCTTTTATTCAAAAGTGAGTTAATAATAACTGATCGTTTGGGATTCACCTACAATAAATTTCACGGGATGTACGGTACTAGTCTATAATCCAAGACTTAGTAAGCTTGTCGATAATTAGTCGGTATTTACTTTTCGGATAAATGCAAATGATATACAGTATGCCTTTAACAAACGATATTGGTAATATACGAGACATTTCTATGAACGGTACTTTATCACGGATAATTATGAGGGGGGAAAAGACATTTGGAGAGAACCAAGTGTGGGTAATATAAACGGAAATAAGTTTTGATGTGTTTGATGTTTCCCCTTAAAGTCTCTTCGTGTAATTACTGACCTCTTTGCGGCTGGTTTTGTATGAGAAAACAAAACTGTAGAAAGAACCAAGTATGGGTTAGATAAACGGAAATAAGTTTTGATGTGTTTGATGTTTCCCCTTAAATTTTGTTCGTGTCATTACTGACCTCTTTGCGGCTGGTTTTGTATGAGAAAACAAAACTGTAGAAAGGACCAAGTGTGGGTAAAATAAACGGAAATAAGTTTTGATGTGTTTGATGTTTCCCCTTAAATTCTGTTTGTGTCATTACTGACCTCTTTGCGGCTGGCTTTGTATGAGAAAACAAAACTGTAGAAAGGGCCAAGTGCATGGGTAAAACAAACGGAAATAAATTTGGATGTGTTTGATGTTTCCTCTTAAATTCCGTACCTGTCATGTGACTAATTCCGTATGTCATGTAACTCCCATCTTTGCTGCTTTTTTTTTTTAAGTATTATCGATACATGTCACATGCCCCCTCCCCCCCTCAACCTTGAAGTGGCATCATCATCATTGAATTATGTAAACACATACGAGGAAACCAAGTGGAATGTATCTGTATGTGCCAACTTGCACAGATTAGGGTGGACCAACTTCATTATGTAAAGTGGCGTAGCCGGGGGGGGGGGGGCGTGGGGGGGGCGACAGCCCCATGAAACCTTGTCGCCTCCCAGTCGCCCCCCCCCCCCCCACTGAGATTTTGAGTTTCTAAAAAAAGATATCATTGATCTACATGACGCCCCCCCCAAATGTTCCACCCCCAGCGCCCCCACTGAAAAATCCTGGCTACGCCACTGCATCCACATAACTCCCTATGACCCTCCACACAACTCCATCCTTCGCCAAAGCTATCCTCCTCCCAATGCATCCACACAACTCCTTCCCACTCTTCCATATTAAGCCCCCGCCACCCCCCCCCCCGATGCTCCACACAATTTCCTCCCCTTCCTCCACACAACTCCATCATCCACCACACAAATGCCACATCCTCCTCCTACCCCACGTACCCCCCCCCCCACTCCACACAACTCCCCCTCCAATTATTTATTATAATTATATCGACACGATATTAACTGTTACCTTCATTTCATTCATATTAATTGTTATGTCGCTGATTGACACATTGCTCCGTTTTAATAGGGTGCAAGAGAGATATACTTTACGAAATCCTAGCAAAACATTTGTTAGCATTATTGCCAAACTCGACTGAGGAAGCACTGTGTTCCATAATCAACAACAATTAAATTTGGACATGTTGCAACTTCATGGAACGACCCCTATTTTGTGTACGCTTTGTCGATGGAATTTTGGTCTGCTTCTACACCCTCATATCGTCACCGACACCACGAACTGAAACCCTCTGCATCACATGTGTACAAAAAAAATTACAAATTAAAATTTTCTGTTTTTGCACATATAAGCAGTTTGTATCATGAAGTTTAACATGACCAGTGTTGTAGTCGAGGCCACAACCTCCGAGGCCGAGGCCAAGGCCGAGGCCACAACCTTCGAGGCCAAGGCCGAGGTCGAGGCCACAACCGCGAGGCCAAGGCCAAGGCCGAGGCCACCACCTTCGAGGCCAAGGCCGAGGCCGAGGCCAGCTATCAAAACACGTAATAAAATATAATCAATAAAACCAGTCTAAGATTATGTTGGAGTTTTAACACCTTTTTAGTTGAATTCACTGAGTTTTGGAGTGCCTGGCTTACAAATTTACAGCTTGCAATGGGTTTCCTCTTGTAGGGAGTCCGGCGAATTTTATCTTTTAAAGAAAAGACATCTCAAGTTTTGTATCACTGAAAGCAAATTACACAACAAAATCAATGGCGTTTGAATCAGGCTCATAGGTGTTTGTCCTTTGGAGATACAACAATTTAAATGGCCAAATTTTGAGTTTCTATTCTGTAAGATTTACATCATTTACTTTTAGCATGTTTTATAAATCTTAATTTTCAAAACCTATCAAAAAGCTTAATATTATAGGAATCCCCATTAAATAAACAACAACTTGATTTTTCAATCAGGTTTTTACCACTCATAACTAAAAAGTTACGACACCCCCCCCCCGACCTTCGCACTGTCAAGGCGCGCGCCGAGCAAACACCGCGATGCGACCAGACAATGCCAGACGGCCCGCCGTTACGCACGGGCAAAGCATAGTTCCAATCCCGCTCCACACAACGGTGCCCACGCATTATCACTGATAATACCGCGGTACCAGACAAAGTCTGGCAATGGCCAATCCCGCTCCAAACAACACGGCAACACGGAACATGCGAGCATGTATCACTCAGTTCATCAAAATGACCATGAATTCTCGGATCATCCGATTCGAATCCAATGGCTTCGAAGAATTTTAAGATCATGGCAATAGGTAGGGAGTCCAGAGTTTTTTGCCGTATATCTGTTACCACGCAAAATCAGTCAATTCCAAACCGTGCTTATACATGTAATAAGTATCAACATGGCTCTAAAAATACAAAAAAAGTATCCTGGTTTGCATTCATTTGGAAGGAAAAACGAATTCTGAAATCGCGCTTTCCATATCGACCATTTGCGCCAAACATTACCGTGTGAGCCGGAACTTTCATTTAAATCACCGTGTAAAAATAAAATCTACTTGATAAATCGTAACTGTTTTTATCATATCTTTATGAAAAAAATGGTACGGACTAGTGCACTCGATCGTACCCAGAAAGTTCAGACTTTTACTGAAACAGTGGCCTATAAAAAAATGATTAAGCTTGCCGCACCTTGCCGCAAATCATTTTTAAAGGTCGGGGTACAGAGGCGAAACGAGACAATTTTGTACAACACTGCAACAAGACTAGTCTACTACCACATGTTATTGTACGCAGATGGGATTGGTGCCAGACTGATGTAGTCTGGCACGCGGTAACAGTTATAACGCTTGCACGCACGTGGAAAGCTGAAGCGCAGGCTAGGAGTACGTTCAATGCAACCATTTCCAGTTCATTCGTGCGTACATTGTATATGCGTTCGTTTCACGGACCCACTGCGGCAGAATCTCGAGGGTTTGATACGGTAAAAAATTAAAATTAATTAGAATAGAAAACTTACACATCAAAATGGGCGGCCTCGAGCCGGCCTCGACCGATTTGCCGAGGCCGGAAGGCTCCGAGGCCAAGGCCAAGGCCGAGGCCTTGCACCTCCGAGGCCAAGGCCGAGGCCAAGGCCATGAAAATCGGCCTCGAGGCCGGCCTCGAGGCCGAGGCCGGCCTCGAGACCTCCAACACTGAACATGACGAAGTTAAAATTACTGAAATCATCTCAAATATGTAAATTTTACTAGTGAATGTTCAAGAAATTGGTCAATTCTGGTATTTTCGGTTACCACGAAGTGACCCTGCACAGGGTGTCAGTTCGTGAAAACCAAAATGTACGGTTTTCGGAGAGTGCGCGCATGCAATAGCGTTAGTGAGTGTCAGTTCGTGAAAACCAAAATTGACGCGTTTTGGGAAAGTGCGCGCACGCATGCGCAGTGTGTGCGCGCACTCTCCCAAAACGCGTCAATTTTGGTTTTCACGAACTGACACTCACTAACGCTATTGCATGTGCGCACTCTCCGAAAACAGGTACATTTTGGCTTTCACGAACTGACACCCATCTTAATCATTTAATTACTAATTAACTAAGCAGATTTTCACAATATAACGTTTATAATTGAGTAGTTTAAGCATTTTCACGTTAAGTGATACCAAAACCTCTAAGATAGATGGATTATTTTACTGAGTAAATTCGTGTCAAACGAATTTGTATTTCTGCAACGCTGATCACTGGGTGTCAGTTCGTGGTGTCGGTGACGATATAATGCCTTCACTTCCAGAAACCAATATCATATATATATATTTTAATATTTACTGTAACCTACAACCGAAAGATGTTCCTCACTCAATGAAAAGTTTAGACATGCTCCGCTCCACACGTACACAACAAAATGGCGCTGTAACAAATCGGAGTGTTTCGAAACAAGGATCGGGGGAAAACCCATGAGTCACAGCCTACTTTAACCTTATGTACTGATGTCGTCACACAATGTTTACCGCAGTGCATTGCGGGAAAGAGTGGGGGCGCCGCACCGCGCTTGATCGCGATGAATGCAGTATCGAGGGTCTGATCTAATATCGTTTGCACACAAAAGCTATCAAAACTGACCCTCAAAGGTGATAATACCTTGATTTTAGTAATGTAAAACGTATTTATAGGTGGATAATTTAGAACTTACGTTGTGCACACCACTATGCACAACGCGATGTCCGTATATCGTGCGTTATCAGGGGCAAAATTTCAGTTGTCAAATGAACATTTAGCAATTTATAGAGGTAGGGCCTGTTGTTTTATAAACCTTTAACTCGCCGCTTTTAGACAAGACAACGACAACATTTGTTGATGTAAAATCCCTTTTTCCCTACTGTTATGACTAAGATCATACGAGCTAAAATTTCCTAGCAACATTAATGAGCTGTGCATGTTCGTAACTTTCATGTGTTCAAAATCAAGATTTTAGTTACATTGTTTGTCTTTTGTTGATATGCCAGATATGCCCCCTTTTAAGAACAAAATCTGAAACAGGAAATGGGAAGAATGCGTGTTAATTTCAAATACAAAAGACCTACCCACGTTCTCATATTTTTGATGCCGTGACATGCTGCACTGAGATTACCTATTAGAGCTAGATTTTGTACGCATTCCCCCCCCCCCCCATTATAAAAATGGCTCATATCCCCAAAAGAGAAACATTCTGGGGTTTCTTTTATTTCACACAATGTCCCCTCTGCGTGCTGATGTCATGGCTCCGCCCCTAAAGAGTCAGAAAAAGATTGGCATCAACTTGTTTTCATTGGGGATTTTAAGACTTTAAACGACTGTACCCAAAAATGCATGGGCCATGACAATCCCACACTAACCTAACCGAACATTTTGTCAGCGGTATAGTCCGAACTAGGTCTGGTATTAGTCCACGATACACATCCACAATACTCCATATCCCCCTCTTCCTTCTACTCCACATAATTGTTCTCCTTTCCAGCCCTTTGACATAGAGTGGCTTTTATAGCAACGCTCAGGGCGATTTTTCATAAAGAAATCCTTATTCCTTCACATTCATCCATCCACATAACTCCCTATGACCCTCCACACAACTCCATCCTTCGCCAAAGCTATCCTCCTCCCCATGCATCCACACATATATTCGGCAAGTTTTGTCGAATTTCGTCTACTCCACACACCCCCAATAATGCTTTCATTTCCAGAAACCAATTGTTATATGTATTTTAATATTTACTGTAACTTATCGACCGAAATATGTCCTCCTCACTCGATGAGAAGTCCAGAAACGTTTCTCACGTACACCACAATTAAAATGGCGTGAGACGCGAAAATGCTATCACATATACCGTATTGTGAAACAGCGATCGGGGAAAAGCCCCGGGGAAACCCCCTGGAAAAACCCGTGGGTTACGCAAGATTCTATGCCAGATATATATGCAGTAGGACAGTCCGCTCAAACAAGTGAAACAGGAAGTACTTGCTCAGGATATGTCTATGCCAGGCATGATGCCAGGTTCTTTATGTCTATGGGTCCACTGTACTAATTCAAGCCCCATTGAAAACAGTGTAAAATCAACAAAGTTCAGGGCAAGTAACATGCAAGCCAACATCACTGGGGTTTCTGAAACAAAAATTAAATTATTGTCTTGTCTTTCATCTTTTCATTTCTTTTCAATTTTACGTACATTAGCCAATTACATTTTTAAATGTTCACACCCAAAAAAAATCACCTCCCGAAAAGTGATAGTTCCCGAACCTGCATGTAGCCATTTTACAAGTGGCATCCTTCCACTTTCACAGGCAAATAGGACCCATTTTTCATCCGTAATTTTATCAAGCCTGCCCTCACTTGGAAGCCCCAAAACCAGGGAGTTGATCCTTGGGTATATTTGAACAATTCCACAGTTTTTAAAGCCAAACGGTCTCCGTTTTCAAAAGAAATTGTGGGGGGGGGGGCACTTTTTATGCTAATCAGCTGGCGTAGAAATTCTCGCTTGAATTAGTTCAGTGGACCCTATAGGGTCCACTGTACTAATTCAAGCCCCATTGAAAATAGTGTAAAATCAACAAAGTTCAGGGCCAAGTAACATGCAAGCCAACATCACTGGGGTTTCTGAAACAAAAATTAGATTATTGTCTTGTCCTTCATCTTTTCATTTCTTTTCAATTTTACGTACATTAGCCAATTACCTTTTTTAAATATTCACACCCCAAAAAAATCACCTCCCGAAAAGTGATAGTTCCCGAGCTTGCATGTAGCCGTCTTACAAGTGGCATCCTTCCACTTTCACAGGCAAATAGGATCCATTTTTCATCCGTAATTTGATCAAGCCTGCCCTCAGATGGAAGCCCCAAAACCAGGGAGATGATCCTTGGGTATATTTAAACAATTCCACAGTTTTTAAAGCCAAACGGTCTCCGTTTTTCAAAAGAAATTGTGGGGGGGGCACTTTTTATGTTAGTCAGCTGGCGTAAAAATTCTCGCTTGAATTAGTTCAGTGCATCCCTATGGTCTATGCATGCTCAGGATGCAGAGGTTGGAAGGGCGCCTCGCACGGCAGGTAGGTAAAAACTAGATTGTTTGCACCCAACGTGCCAACACAGCAGTTGTAATGCAAAGCCGCAGTTCTATTTTTTTTGGGGGGGGGGGGGAATCATGCACAGATGTAACATTTTAAAGCAGATTATTCTCTGTTTTATAACACCACCCCTGTGCTTCATCAGAAAATGACAAAAAGTTTTTGTGTTTTTTTGTTTTGTTTTTTTTACAAGTAGTACACTTATAAGCAGGAGATAGGGGTGGTAATGACTGTGAACAATTTACCCGTATTCTTTCAATGCACTTTGCATCATGTTTATTATTGTTTATGGTTCAACGGGATTCGTTGCAAGTAAACAATACATTTGTTAATTAATTTTAAATTAATTTTGAAAATTAATATAAATGAATTGTTTATGATTTGTTTTTGAGAAATTATGGGTTTTTTGGTAGGGGTTTATACAAGCGTTTGCAATGTAATGTAAAGCATTTGAAAAATAATACGAGTTATTATTTTTTATACCTTCAAATTAATTGATTGTTAAATTAATTAATTAAATTAATTGATTGAATTATTAATGAATTAATTGTTTTATTTTTTAAGAATAATGAATTTTTATAAAGTGTACAGCGCTTGTTATGTAATGTTAAGCATTTTTAATGCGAATTATTATTATAACGTCAAAAAAAATTGAAGGGGATCATAATTGAACGGGTTATACGTAGAAAGTGATTTATTCATATTTCATAATACAAATAAAATGCTAATTTGTCTTGCAAAGCAAAAAACGTGAAGCCGATGGTCTCCATATTTTATTTAAACAACTTCAGGAAAGTTCTTTGTAGATTTTTGAAGCAGTCGCCGATAGCTAGAGTGCTTATTGATTGCTTGCCCGGTCCCCCGCCCCGAAAAAAACTTCTCTGATAAGCATTGCTAATATTCTGAACGTTAATATTTTCATTACTTAAATCCCAATTTTTATTTATTGATTCGGTCATTCGTTTATTCCTTTATTTTTTAATTAAGTTATCCCTGTACTCGTCTTTTTCAACGTTTTTAAGCTCTGGCAACCAAGCTTCTACAAGTCACTTTGGTTTCGGTCGGTCGGTCTGTCGGTCGGTCCCCCCTCCAGTGTTGTAGTCGAGGCCACAACCTCCGAGGCCGAGGCCAAGGCCGAGGCCACAACCTTCGAGGCCAAGGCCGAGGTCGAGGCCACAACCGCGAGGCCAAGGCCAAGGCCGAGGCCACCACCTTCGAGGCCAAGGCCGAGGCCGAGGCCAGCTATCAAAACACGTAATAAAATATAATCAATAAAACCAGTCTAAGATTATGTTGGAGTTTTAACACCTTTTTAGTTGAATTCACTGAGTTTTGGAGTGCCTGGCTTACAAATTTACAGCTTGCAATGGGTTTCCTCTTGTAGGGAGTCCGGCGAATTTTATCTTTTAAAGAAAAGACATCTCAAGTTTTGTATCACTGAAAGCAAATTACACAACAAAATCAATGGCGTTTGAATCAGGCTCATAGGTGTTTGCCCTTTGGAGATACAACAATTTAAATGGCCAAATTTTGAGTTTCTATTCTGTCAGATTTTCATCATTTACTTTTAGCATGTTTTATAAATCTTAATTTTCAAAACCTATCAAAAAGCTTAATATTATAGGAATCCCCATTAAATAAACAACAACTTGATTTTTCAATCAGGTTTTTACCACTCATAACTAAAAACGTACGACACCCCCCCCCCCGACCTTCGCACTGTCAAGGCGCGCGCCGAGCAAACACCGCGATGCGACCAGACAATGCCAGACGGCCCGCCGTTACGCACGGGCAAAGCATATAGTTCCAATCCCGCTCCACACAACGGTGTCCACGCATTATCACTGATAATACCGCGGTACCAGACAAAGTCTGGCAATGGCCAATCCCGCTCCAAACAACACGGCAACACGGAACATGCGTGCATGTATCACTCAGTTCATCAAAATGACCATGAATTCTCGGATCATCCGATTCGAATCCAATGGCTTCGAAGAATTTTAAGATCATGGCAAGAGGTAGGGAGTCCAGAGGTTTTGGCCGTATATCTGTTACCACGCAAAATTAGTCAATTCCAAACCGTGCTTATACATGTAATAAGTATCAACATGGCTCTAAAAATACAAAAAAAGTATCCTGGTACCACGAGGAATACTGACTCCTATTATTAAAACATTCATTCAGAACATTGCATTCATTTGGAAGGAAAAACGAATTCTGAAATCGCGCTTTCCATATCGACCATTTGCGCCAAACATTACCGTGTGAGCCGGAACTTTCATTTAAATCACCGTGTAAATATAAAATCTACTTGATAAATCGTAACTGTTTTTATCATATCTTTATGAAAAAAATGGTACGGACTAGTGCACTCGATCGTACCCAGAAAGTTCAGACTTTTACTGAAACAGTGGCCTATAAAAAGAAATGATTAAGCTTGCCGCACCTTGCCGCAAATCATTTTTAAAGGTCGGGGTACAGAGGCGAAACGAGACAATTTTGTACAACACTGCAACCAGACTAGTCTACTACCACATGTTATTGTACGCAGATGGGATTGGTGCCAAACTTATGTAGTCTGGCACGCGGTAACAGTTATAACGCTTGCACGCACGTGGAAAGCTGAAGCGCAGGCTAGGAGTACGTTCAATGCAACCATTTCCAGTTCATTCGTGCGTACATTGTATATGCGTTCGTTTCACGGACCCACTGCGGCAGAATCTCGAGGGTTTGATACGGTAAAAAATTAAAATTAATTAGAATAGAAAACTTACACATCAAAATGGGCGGCCTCGAGCCGGCCTCGACCGATTTGCCGAGGCCGGAAGGCTCCGAGGCCAAGGCCAAGGCCGAGGCCTTGCACCTCCGAGGCCAAGGCCGAGGCCAAGGCCATGAAAATCGGCCTCGAGGCCGGCCTCGAGGCCGAGGCCGGCCTCGAGACCTCCAACACTGCCCCCCTCCTCCCCAAAACCTAACTCGCCCATAATCTGTAAGTACCAAATTGTAACTGTCCAAAAAAGCAAACAAAATACTTTAAATACTTGACAAAAATGTTTGTAACAATTCGTGGAGTAATGTTCACGAAAATTGTGTTCCACGATGGAGGGAAAAAAATGTGGTACTATGGGCTTCAACACACACGGTGACTATAAATCACCCGTGCCTCTAACCCTGTGTCAGGTGTGCAAGTCTCCATGGCCTCTAGGGGTGAGGCCAACAAAAATAGTTCTGCTTCCGATGATATGGCATTCGAATATAAGGTAGGTAAGTAGGGAATTTCGGGGGGCCAATTTGTGTGTGTGTCCGATCATATGGAGGCGTCTACGTGTAGTCAAGGTTAAAAGGTAGCAACGAATAGGGTTTTTTTTGGGAGGGGGGTTCTCATTTTTTTTTCCCATAAAAAAAAATAGTAGGGACTGTCAATTGACAATCACAACCAAGTGAGTAATTGTATGATTTTATGCAAGACTTTCATGCAAGACGGCCAGAGCTTATTGTGCGATCGCACTTGGTTTTTTTCTTCATTAATGAAAATCCCGCTCGCATTTTACACCCGATGAGCACATGTGTTATAGGTCACGTGTTAATTAATATTGGCGTTATGCAGGTTTACCTACCTGCCGTAAGCGGCACCGTTTCACAGGTCACCGTACAAATAGATACCCAGTGTCCTATCTTCCCCTCTGTAGTCATTATCTTTGGAAATACGTGCGAGCTTCAGGGACCCTCGCGGGGGCGGACTGCATATTTTTTTTATTCCTAGGAGGGTTAGGGGCAATGTCATGAATAATTCATGTTTATCCATGAGAACGGACAATGACATCAACAGCATTGTTGTTAGTTACTCAACTAGTTACAATACATTAAAGCATTTTAAAGAACGGTTGTCGGCGTCGAGCTACCACACAGTAGCCTAGTGGATATGGAGATGAGCTAAGGATACAAAGATCCCTGGTTCGAATCCACGTCGTCGCTGCTCATTTTCATCAGCTATTTTTCTTCTCCAAATTTATCACTGAAATAATTTTAAATTTAGGGGAAAATAGAACGAGAACCTATTTCTTGCAATGATTCAAAGGAAAAATGAATTATTCATGACATTGCCCCTAACCCTTCTAGGAAAAAAAATTACGCGGGCGGCCTAGCTAATGAGTTGCCCAGATTTATTTGGCACCTTTTTTTTTTTGGCAAAAAGGTTTCTAACCAATTGATCTATCGCTGTTTGCGAGTCAGCCCCGTCCCATAGACAATGTAACTGGACAATATTTCACAAGTTGCGTTGACGCGAATCTATTGCGATCGGGCCGAGATACGACCACCGTCAGAAAAACCTAACTATATTTCAACTACTGCTCCAAATTTACCTTTTTTTAGCCCAAATTTTGTTTGATATTGGTTACATGTTCATGAACGGGTGCAGGCCAGCTAGACTGGTTCCCTTACCTTACAATTTTCTGGCAACTATAAATTGATCCATTTCATCTTTTGTGGAGTCAGGGAACCAGACTACTTGAACAATTTTGTTTTTCTTGGGTTTTCCAGCATTTTCGAACACAAAAGTTTAAACATGTCAGTGTAACAATATTTGATTTATTATACTAACCCCTCAAATACTCCATTTCAAAAAATTACAGCAAAAGCCAATGATGTACATTCCCTTTAAGCTCGTAATTATTACAGGCCTCTGCTCAACAAACAAAACGAAAATAAAAGCTCAATTATAAGCGCAGTATTTTGAAATTTGGTGCATTTATTACAATAAAAGCTTAATGTGTCCATCAAAGTTTACAATATCATTTACCGAATTTAACAATAATATATCAATCATAAGATAATACTCAGGTCAATTTTAGAAATGGCATTTTTAGTTTAAGATTTTCTATTTACAAAATGAGTATGCAAAAAAGTGTAGATGAAACAGAGTTAACTTCATCTACTTTACAGCGGTTTTTATGGAAACTAAAATTGCAGAGTTTTGAGGGGAAATATTTGCTTGTTTATGCAAAGGTTGTCATGTACATGTACTAGTTCAACCCAAGTCATCACAGGTCAATCACAAGACAATTAAAATTCATCCAGTGCCAAGTCATAAGTTATTCAAATAATTTGTGACAATGGAGTGTATCTTTCCTCTTTACTTGTGACTTTATTTTGTGCTTTATGACTTGTGATGGACTACAGATTAACCCTAACAAACGATATCACAGCCTTGCTGTGTATATTTGTTTAAATTTCAAAGACTAGTTCAACACCAACACACTGTGTAAAATCAATCATACAGAGTATGTCTGTCAATAATTATTGCAAATCAAAAATACGTTCACGAATAACCCTATGTACTTATGACGTCACAAGTTTTCCGCAGTGCATAACGGGATTGAGTAGTGGTCGCTGAACAGTGTTCTGTAGAAAACATGTATTTCGGGTTTGAATTATTTTAATATGCGCCACTAACATAACACTCAAATATGATAAAACCTTGTCTTATTTAATCTAAACTGTATTTCTGGTCAATTATACTTAAACAAAATAACGGAGAATTTAGGTTTGCACAACGATGGCAATCTACATTTCGCTGGCTGCATGCACTGTGTACAGCAGGCACACGGCCTATTGCAGTAGGAAGTTTAATTTGGGGGAAACACGCTGCTGCATGTACGAGTGGCACAACCGGTTCAACCTCGAAAAGACAGATCGTGCAACGTGAATCAAATTGCACCTTAATTTCTGTTGAAAATTTTGGGGCGAATAATGAAAAACTGAAAGCAAGTTAGCGATACAGCCACGATGATTCAAGTTTGAAGTCAACTGAAATTGCACACAGTATAGCATTTAACCAATGTTTTGTCTCTTTGGCCGGCCATACAATTCACAAATTGTTAGGCTTACAAAGCGGGCGCGGTACGAGCTCGGTGTCACGAAAAGTTCACACATACCTTCTATTGTTGTGTGGGAGACAGGCATGCATACACTCTTTATATGTGATAAGCGCCGTTTGGAGCAACGCGTGCATCGAAAAGCTTGGAGTTTGATTAATACGATACGATAAGTGTAAATATTTAATATGATACGATTCATGAACTGAGTTGTGAAAGCTTGGGCTCTGCATATCGTAGGATATTCTAGGAATCAAGTGCAAGGAACGTTATTTTGGAGATTATTATGTGAGTTTTCGATAGGACTAGGCCTATACCTAGGCGGCCAGTAATCACAGGACAACTGATCAGGGGGTGAGTGGCAAGATGTGTGTAATGTATGCAGGACGCCTCTATTTCACTAGTCCTTACATTTTTCCTGTTGCTGCTTACCAAATCAACGCTGTCTTGTGCATTCGGTCATGGTGCATCGCACGTGAGCTGACAATTTTCACTTAGTTTTTTTAGGGGTAATCGTCATTTACTCAATCATCATCCATTCATCATCATCACCATCATCAATTCACTCATCATAAATTTACTCAACTCGTCATCAATTGTGTTTCTTTTACTCATCAGTACATATCATCCAAGCTAGAACTCACCGCTTTCTAAAGTCGACAGCTATTTTTTTTTTTTTTTGGTGACTCCAATAACGTAATGTCGTTATATTTTAGGAAATGGTCCTAAGGTACCATGTTATATCAATTGAGAATTGAATTTCTGTACATTTGCCGGTCCCAGAGGGCCAGCCTACAGTCCATCATGTAGCTATCTTACTTGGCATGGGCGTCGCGAGGGGGGAGGGGGCACTTCCCCCCCCCCCCCCGGAAAAGAAAAACAAAGAAGAAAAAAAGAAGAAGAAAAAAAAAGGAAAAGAAAAGAAAAGAAAAAGAGGCGCGAAGTCATAGTGGTGTAAATTTAATGAGTTGGGGGGGGGGCCAAAATGTCCCTGCCCTCTCTAAAACTGATAAATCGAGAATATGTTGAGAAATACAGGATTTTTGGGGGAAAAATATGTTTTGCACCCTTCTAGAACAAATCCTGGCGACGCCCATGTTACTGGGTCATTCTGTGTCAATTCATATTGATTTTGTACCCGACCCTTACAGATTGAAACGATCTTCGGTGCCATGATTGGCCTATATGAGAAACTCTCAGCACTGATTTTTTTTGTAACTTCGCTCGTTTGTTTTGGAGATACGGGTCAACAAACTTTTCACTAAGTAGCAAGACCTCCAAACTTTAAATACTTGTATCTCCAAAACTTTAGCACATACAAAGCGTAACAAATTACCTTTGACCTTGAATTACAAAAATAAATATGCTTCAAATTTCGTATTTTTTTCAGATGTTAGTTTAGAATTATGCCTAATAAACAATTTTGGAAAATGTTGAGATGGGCGTTCTTAAAAGTTTTAAAGATATGATTTTTTAAAGATAGCATGGCAAGGAAAAACCAAATTTGCATAAATTTACAAACCAACGTACATACTGCGTAAATTTACATACCAACTGAACATACTGCACGCGAACGTTTACCGACTGTAAATTGCATTTTTAGAGTTAAAGTCCCCGTACGTCTCTAGACATACATTTAAAAGTTGATCGCTACAGCTCCCTCATCTGCTCATAACCAATAGACCCGATGCGTAGAGGCCATTTTATAGAGCAACACCATATCTATGCCTGTATATACATTAGTAAGCCATTTATGCATTCATTTCTACTGGTTAAAAGCTAAAAGAAAAGAAAAAAATGATGCCTGCTAAGATTGCCGTTATTGTAACCACAGAGTGCCGGGTAGTACTAATGCTATATGATAGTGAGCATTCCTTTTGACAGTTTATTAGAACAATACGCTATTAATTCACTGATTTTACAAGTGGACACCAAACAGCTTTAATAGTGCCTGGACTCAGTCGCAGTTTTGCTTGGGGCCAATAATGTATCCTATATTTTATAGTATAATAACAATTCTGAAGCTTGGGTCCACACCCGAAATGAGCCCGCAAATTGTGGAAGTTGAAAGCCCTTACTACGTGGCGTAAGAGTCACGAATTAGAGTTCCAGTCGACTGATTGTCCACACAATATTGAATCACAGCTACACGAACGAGATCTTTGTCTCTTTCGCCCGCCATACAAACCCGTCATTGTTATGCTAATTCAGCGCGCGCGAGCCAGCTGTCAAAAGTTTGCACAACTTTTGCCGTTGTGTGGGATACAGACATATCCACACACGTGTACGTGTAATGATGTGCTGAGCGCCATTTTTAGCGACGCGTGTATCGACAAGGTTCAAGCTTGGAGTGTAAATATGATTCGAACCTGGAAGTGACTTGCAAAAGCATGGCTTCTGCATATCGTAGGCCATTCTAGGAATCAAGGGACACATGCAAGGAATGTTATTGTGGAGAATATTCGTGTTTTGCTCTGTGAGTTCGGGTGCTTGTTCGACGGGACTAGCGAAGCGGTAATCGCTGGACTGCTACAGTGCCGCTAGGACTGCTACAGTGCTAGGCGTACTAATTGGTGAGTTAGAAGTTTGTGTAGTTTAGGACCCCTCTAAATGTCCAGTTCCTACACCGTTTTGGAAAAAGTTCCATACTCGGATGTCAATTTATCTGCTGCCAAACATATTAATTGTCACCTCACCTTGTCATTTGAACCAAGAGAAATCCAGGAAGCTGTGTAAGGCGAAAAAAAATTACTCAAAATGTGTTTTTAGAGCACATTTTGGATGCATACGTCGTGCAGAACTAACTTGAAGCAGCCGGTCAAAACTGATTGTAGTGGCTGAAAAGACAGCGGTACGTTATACGCGTGACATCAACAACCATGACGTCGAATGAGCCTGCCAATGATAGTGCAATACGTCATTATGAATATTTATTTTCTCATGAATATTTAGTTTATTTCAATGGATACTTCAAAGATTGATTATTGCAACAGCGATCGTGCGCGGCCTATATAGCGGTTAAGAGTCTCGTGTATCAAGCAAGCGTCAGAGGTTCGAATCCCGATGAAGTAACTGACTGATTAAAAATAGAAATTAGAGAAAGGAGAGGGTGAGAGTAGAGGAGGGAAAGTGGAGGAATAACAATAAAAGAATAAAAAATAATAACAATAACAATAAAAAATAAAGTCGCTATTTATAGGAGACGGTCCTAAGGTACAATGTTACCGATTAGCTGTGAATTTCTGTATATTTGCTGGTCCAGGAGGGCCAGCCTACAGTTCATCATGTAGCTATCGGACTGACTCTCTGCATGGTTTACACTTTTAAAGTAGACTTGCTTAAGCCTCGCCGTGGCCCCAAAAATACCTCAGCTGGATATCAACTCCCCGTTAATTATAATGGTCTTCGACTTTTTTAACGAAAAATGCCAAGTCTGTTTTTGTAATTACTTTGCACATAGCTAATATTGTGCACCTTCAATTGGGCTAAGTCAGTCTAAAATACCTTGTCCGATAATTAGTATTTCACACATCTACCGAATTTTATCAGTAGTAAATCTTGAGAGAGGGTTGGGATCGGATCCAAAAATAAGTGGAATGCTGAAGTTTCTAAGTGTGTTCTCAATTTGCCTTACAATGCAGGAGAAAGAAAGTTAGTAGATTGTATACTTTTTCTCCCCAGCCCCTCCCCCCTCCCGCACGCCTTCTTTTCATACCCCACCTTCATGTCTACCCCCGTTTCCTGATGGCTAGGTTTGCCCTTGTTTATGTAAAGAATGGGATGGTGGTGGAATATTTTGTTCACTCTGTCAGTGTTTTGAACAGCTGTTTTCCCGAGACAAGCCTTGAGGGCAAGAATAAATGTGAATTATTCCATGTTATAATCTGAAATAGATTTAAGAACCGAACAATCCTTCACACGTCAATTCCGTACATAAATATCTTTAAAACAATTCGCATTCAATTAATTTTTACATAGATTTTATTTTCAAGAAGTTGGCATTATGTGATACAGCAGTTTGCAGAACCATTGAAGTGTCAGAACTGACTTAATAATGTAAGGTTTCAATCAAAAGACAAAAAAGAGAGGATATTAAAAAAAATAATCTTAAAGTAGACTGTAGACAAGCCAACTGAAGGTAAAAACAAATTTATGATAAATTTGATTGAAATGATATAACCACATTTATTTGGGACAGTTAAAGAAACTTCATACATACTTCTCACTGTTCCTTTTCTTCATACATATGTTGAGAGTCGGGGTAGGGTTTTCCCCTCTTTGCATTTGTTTGTTTTTAGTGATGTAATGCATGCAGCAGCTTCGTAACATTTTAACACTAGCCCTTATAATTTGTAGTATCGCTTTTGTTCTTACAAAGGCAACCACACATTGTTAGTCCGTCGATCGGTGTAAACAAAAATGTATGGCGAACACAATGCAAACAATGTGCGCCCTGGGTCTTCTGTTAGTGGAATGCCCAAGTTATGTCCACAATGTTTGTGTCATACTTTGCTATCATCTGCAATGGCAATTTCCATTCTATTGAGTTGTAGGTCGGAAGGAACGAATTTAAGTTTTCTCCATCAGTTACGCTTCATTTATACTCATTGGAATTGCATGAACTATATCTTCACTGTTTCGCTATGGTGAATTTCTGACTAGTAATCTTCACCTGGCTCTATGTTTTGTGGGAATGATAACATTGTGGTTTTGGACACCAAGACATTATCATGTTTATATTTCAAAAGCAGTTTTTCATGATTGAGAATTCAATCATGACAAAAGGCAAAATGTATGGACAGCCTGATCTACTTTTTTACGATAAACAGAAAGCAGCAAAACTTGAAAGTAAATATGAATTTGCAATATGATAAAAAAGCTATAGTAATTTGATATGCGTTAAATCAATCACGTTAATTTTATGCCACTGACAATAGCAGGTCTGGTTACAAATTATGCTGCAACTTTCCGACATAAATGGATTCCGAGTATTAGTAAGTTATAGTAAATATTGTTAAACTGACTTGTTTCAGGTTTTGGGCTTGAAGATGCTGAAAAAAACCAAGAAAACCAATCATGCTCTTGTAGTCTGGTTCCTTGACCCCACTTAAGATGAAACGGAGCAAATAGACTTTGGGGAATTGTTAGATCAGAGAATCAGTCTAGCTGGCTTGTACCATTTTCGCGGGTGTGTAATCCATTGCAAAGAACATGCGAAAGAACTAAATATAAAAATTGGAAAATACAATTTTTTGCTTGAAAATTTGGGCACAACAGGAGCCACTAATTTACAGGATGCTTTAGACGTTCATTACCTATCAATCCAGTAAGGTATTTCATGATAATTTGATCATTTCGTTTTTTGATGTTTGCAAATGTTTTATCTTTCCTTTATAAGTGTTTTCTATTTAATGATTGTATACAATGGGAACCCAAATGTTATTTTTCGATGAAATTTCCTCGTGCCAGATATCACTTTTATCGAAACAGCTTGTGTTTGTCCACAAATACATTTCTAGTTTACATTTTGTTTGGTTACTGAGATGTGGTGTTGTTGGTCATATAATGGCACGTTCGGCTACCTAATGTCCCTTGTGCCAAACAAAAACTGAGATCTATAATAAATGATCAAAACCAAACGTGACACTTGTTTCCATGGTATCAAGACGTACGCTCAATATGCTCTGGCATAAGCGCGCTCGATACACGTCGTCTGGTTTCCATGGTATCGAGGCGCACAATGCCAAACAAATGAGGTACTTGTTTAAAAAAAATATCATAATTAGTAGGCTTCGAGAAGCATGCTTTTACCTGCTTCTCATCCTGGTATGGGATTATACATTTAACATTTAGGTAGCGACACTTTCACAATGTAACAGGGGACGCCATCAATTGATTGCAAGGTTATTCACCCCAAATTACGAACTGTTTCAAAGACTATTGAAATGTGAGAACATTCCATCAATGTAGATAGGGACGCAAGTTTCAAATCGCGCACATAAATCCTTCCTGTAAAACACAAATTTAAAATGATGGAAAAATTGTGTTGCGGTTTATACATATATTGTCAAAATAGCCCACATAATTATGCCCTGTAAAAGGAGTCCTCATATTATTACATCGCTAAACTTTATTGAGGTGCTTGGCTTATATTTAGCAGAGAATTGCTGATGGTAAAGTAAAATATGTACATCTTATAACAATGGCAGGGAGGTAAGAAAGTCTACCAGCCTGGCAGCAAAAATAGAAAAATGTGTGCAGAAAAACACAGCAATTCCCTGCTATTCTGCCCACTTGATCTAAACCTTTGACCAGCCCCTCCCTATCAAACTATGTTGTGAACCTTATTTATCTATTTTGTTTAATACAAGTTTAAGTTTCTGATTGTCACAATTTTTGATCAATTTCCCGATGCGACACATTACATTTACGAAACTTAAAATGAAAATAGCATATGCTATTACATATATTTCAAAGCCTGAGGAAACCTATTCCGCAAACAGCTTATTTTGTCATGTGTCCCGATTTCATGGAATGACCCTCATCCGTGAAATGATCATCTATACACATAAACACTCTATGATAACACAATAACTTCCTAGATAATCAAAAGAAAGAGATTTGATATATGTGTAGTGCTTGATTAGTCGCAGCATGGAGCTATAAAACGTTTTCAGCTCCATGTATGCGTGTTAAAGAACAGTTGGCTGCAATTGGCTAGGCTTCTAAGTAAATTTGTGTATGTGATATATATTGGGTTAAAAAATAACCTGTGCATATGGCGTTTACTTTCGTGACAAATGCAGGTGACGTGGAACTACGTCATTTGATTTGTCTTGACTATGTGCAATTTAAATTAAACAAATTGAAAGGTCTAAATATCAACCTTCCTGGGTAACAGTATTTAGATATTTTAATTGATGCATTCTTTAGGAATCTACAAGTGTAATTAAACATGTTGCTTACATGTTGCTTCCGGTCTGATAATGTCAAAAAAGTGCATAACGAATATAACTAATTTAAAACATTTCAGGTTAAGTGAACAGTTTTCAGACACTTCGGTTTGATGGAGTCACAACGCCAGGGATGCCCATTGCAATGCAGCGTAAGGCAGCTGACATCTTAACTTTGCCACACAAAAAAATAGTGATCCTATTCATAAAATAGAGTTTTTTTTTCATTTCGGTGATGTAAATTCAGTATTATTTTGCCCTTCCATCTTATGAATAGTTTCAGTGCAGTACCCGCTGCTAGAGCAGTTTCGAACCAGCCAATCGATTCCGAAAGCTCGGTGGTCGAATGGTAAGACTGTGTACTGGAAAGCAGGAGGTCGTAGGCTCGATTCCCACCCGAGTGATTTTGTTTCTAACTTTCACTCGGGAGATAACACAACGAGGAAACATTGTTTATTCGTCGAGAAAGAGAACTCACTTCCAGGGGACAAAAATGGCGCTTTTGAGAGGCAGAAACGCTAATATTTTGAAACGGGGATCAGGGAATTATGCATCACAGCAAACAATAGCGTCTACGCGACGTTTGGGCCTAGAAAAAGGCAAGCAACAGGCTTCCAGGGACTTGCTGGGCAAGACGTATCATTTTTTTCCAACAACGGACATGTTTAAGAAATATCATAATTAGCAGGCTTCGAGAAGCAAGCTGCCACTTGCTTTCTCACCCTAGTGTGGGATTATACATTTATCATTTAGGTAGCGACACTTTCACAATATAACAGGGGACGCCATCAGTTGATTGCAAAGTTATTCACCCAAAATTACATACTGTTTCAATATGATTGGTCAAGATTTAATTGCAACCGTGGTTTAGACCTCTCTGTAACTTATCGGGTTTGAAAGACTATTGAAATGTGAGAACATTCCATCAATGTAGATAGGGACGCAAGTTTCAAATCGCGCAAAACACACATTTAAAATGATGGAAAATTCTGTTGCGGCTGTTATAAGATGTACATATTTCACTTTAACATCAACAATACTCTGCTAACAATAAGCCAAGCACCTAAATGAATTTTAGCAATGTAATAATATGAGGACTCCTTTTACAGGGCATAATTATGTGGGCAGCATAAATAGGACAATGTGTACAGAAAAACACGGCAATTGCCTGCTAATCTGCCCACTTCATCTAAACATTTGACCAGCCCCTCTCTAGCAAGCTATGTTGTGAACCTTATTTCATTATCACTATTTTAACTATTTTGTTTAATACAAGTTTAAGTTTTTGATTGTCAAAATTTTTGATCAATTTCCCGATGCGACACATTACATTTACGAAACTTAAAATGAAATTAGTATTTGGTATTACATATTACAAACGGCTGATTTTGTCATGTGTCCCGATTTCGTGGAATGACCCTCATCTGTGAAATGATCATCTATACCACTACTTCATAAACCCTCTATGATAATACAACAACTTCCTAGATAATCAAAAGAAAGAGATTTTAATATGTTCTGCTACTTACCACACGAGATATAATTCTCATAAATCGAAACAATCAGCAACTATCCACCACACACGCACACACACGCCAAAAAAAATCTGCAGAAGCAGAAATGCTACTATTTCAAAATGGAGATCGGGGTAAAAATAGATGCGTCACACCCTACAATAGTGTCTACGCATCACTAGGGCCTACAAGTGTAATGGCACACGGCAGGCTTCCAGGTAGCTCTCACGGCCAGCTGCATCATTTCCTTTTTTCAGCAACGGACATCATAATTAATGATCATAGTAAGCAGACGTCACTTTGTAAACCAAAATGAGCTGGTTCCCATGGTTTCGCTGGCGAACACTGCCTGCTTTATGACAAGCGGCAGGCTACCAGGTATTTGGCCACGGCTAACTGCATCATTTGCTTTTTTGTATGCAAGTGACATGTTTAATCAATAATTTAACATGAGCAGGCCTCATTTGATTGGAACCAATCCATGGTGTCGAGCAGCAAACACTCAAGGGCTCATCGGGGGTGGGGTGCAAAGAGAGGGCCATTTTTTTTATTTATTTATTATTTATTTTTTTTACTGGTAAAAGTTACCAGGGCAAAGTATATTTTGGTGGGAAGGTTTTTTTATTGTTATGAATTACGAAAACGTCCAATTTACATAGAATATCACGTGGACAAGGCTGATTTTGGTTACTTGTATTCAAATTAGCATAATATCACTATTTTTGCGAATTTTACTAAGCTTTTTTTTCACCATGTATAATTAAAGGCCTATACTACTAATTAAAGGCCTATATTACTATGTGAACACATATTTAAAATAAGTGCATTAAATAGGTGAAAATTGCTGTCAAAAGTGGGTGTCCTTTTTTTAACCACCCTGGACATAAACATCTCTTTCACTGGATTATCTACGAACTATTGTATTATCATAGAGGGTGTATGAAGTAGTGGTATAGATGATGAGGGTCATTCCACGAAATTTGGACACATGAAGAAGCTAGCTGTTTACGGAATAAGTTTCGTCAGGCTTTGAAATTGTACCAAATCCTATTTTTATCTAAAGATTCGTAAATATTATATGTCGCATCGGGAAATTGATCAAAAATTGTGACAACCAAAAACGTAAACTTGCATTAAACAAAATAGTTGAAATCGTAACAATGATATAGGGTTCACAACATAATTTGCTAGAGAGGGGCTGGACAAAGGTTTAGATCGAGTGGGCAGATTAGCAGGCAATTGCTGTGTTTTTTTGTTTTCGTATTGCTACAAACATAAGGTCTACAGCTGTCTAAAGGCGTACCTCACGATACGACGATTAGACGATCCTCGTAGAGAAAGGGGGTTTAAACCGTTCGGAAAGTGCCTTTAAATGAGCTTGACGACCAGTTATAAAGATCCAATCATTGCCAAGCTCGGCACGAGGGGATACAAATGTTTACAGACTCAAAGACGGCAACAAGTAAAACGACAGACGAACGAAAATGAAATTAGTATTTGGTATTACATGTTACAAACAGCTGAATTTGTAATGTGTCCCGATTCGTGGAATGACCTTCATCTGTGATATGATCATCTATACCAATACTTCATAAACCCTCTATGATAATACAATAACTTCCTAGATAATCAAAAGAAAGAGATTTTAATATGTTCTGTTACTTACCACACGAGATATAATCCTCACAAATCGAAACAATCAGCAACTATCCACCACACACGCACACACACGCCAAAAAAATCTGCAGAAGCAGAAATGCTTCTATTTCAAAATGGAGATCGGGTAAAAATAGATGCGTCACACCCTACAATTGTGTCTACGCATCACCAGGGCCTACAAGTGCAATGGCACACGGCAGGCTTCCAGGTAGCTTTCACGGCTAGCCGCATCATTTTTCTGCAATGGACATTATAATTAATGATCATAGTAAGCAGACATCGTTTGGTAAACCAAAATGAGCTGGTTCCCATGGTTTCGCTGGCGAACACTGCCTGTTTATGACAAGCGGCAGGCTACCAGCTATCTGGCCATCTGCTACCTGCATATTTTACTTGTTTTGTATGCAGCAGACATGTATAATCAATGAATTAACATAAGCAGGCCTCAGGTACAATTGTAGGGCTTCCATTCTCAGATGTGAATTGAAGCCCTACAATTGTAGGGGTTTCATTCTCTGATGCGAATGGACAGACTACAATTGTAGGGCTTTCATTCTCAGATGTGAATTGAAGCCCTTTAATTGTAGGGCTCCCATTCTCCGACTTAAATGTACTCAATTGTTGATGTAAATAGAAAACTCTGCACTCGGGTAAAATTTCAACATAGCTTTAAATGGAACTTTTATCTTGAACTTCGTCAGTCACCGGTAGTATTTCTTTTTGTTTGAAAAAAAGAAAATCAAAAAGGCAACTTCCAATTTTGGTTTAAATTTCCTATACTTAGCCATCAGCGCTAAATTTTAACAGAAATAACATCACTAACACTTGTCAAAGATTGTTCAAAGTAATTCTTTTCAACAGAAAACAGGTTCAGCGAGAACATGATAATAAATTCCACTTGAAAAAACTGCTAATGTTTGAAATCTCATTATTTCCAAATTGCTCTCACCGTGTTCTTGAAGCTATGAAACATTTTGAAGCTCCATCTTTGCATGCTAAAAACAAAACTTGCTTAATAATTCATAGGAATAGTCTGGTGCCTGCCTGTGGTTAAAAGTAGTGTTTAATTGTGTGTGTGGTGTCTGGGGTAAAACAGAATTACCTAGAAGTATGGCGTTTATTTTTGTGTCAAGCACAGGGTGATAAGGCGTGGAACTATGTCATTTGATTTGTCTTGACTATGTGCAATTTAAATTAAAAAAATGGAAAAGTCTAAATATCAACCTTCCTCGGTATAAGTATTTAGATATTTTAATTGATGCATTCTTTAGGAATCTACAAGTGTAATTAAACGTGTTGCTTACATGTTGCTTCCGGTCTGATAATGTCAAAAAAGTGCATAACGAATATAACTAATTTAAAACATTTAAGGTTAAGTGAACAGTTTTCAGACACTTCGGTTTGATGGAGTCACAACGCCAGGGATGCCCATTGCAATGCAGCGTAAGGCAGCTGACATCTTAACTTTGCCACACACAAAAATAGTGATGCTATTCATAAAATAGAGTTTTTTTTCCGTTTCGGTGATGTAAATTCAGTATTATTTTGCCCTTCCATCTTATGAATAGTTTCAATGCGGTACCCGCTGCTAGAGCAGATTCGAACCAGCCAATCGATCCCGAAAGCTCGGTGGTCGATTGGTAAGACTGTGTACTGGAAAGCAGGAGGTCGTAGGCTCGATTCCCACCCGAGTGATTTTGTTTCTAACTTTCACTCGGGAGATAACACAACGAGGAAACATTGTTTATTCGTCAAGAAAGAGAACTCACTTCCAGGGGACAAAAATGGCGCTTTTGAGAGGCAGAAACGCTAATATTTTGAAACGGGGATCAGGGAATTATGCATCACAGCAAACAATAGCGTCTACGCGACGTTTGAGCCTAGAAAAGGGCAAGCAACAGGCTTCCAGGGACTTGCTGGGCAAGACGTATCATTTTTTTCCAACAACGGACATGTATAAAACATATCATAATTAGTAGGCTTCGAGAAGCATGCTGTTACCTGCTTCTCATCCTGGTATGGGATTATACATTTAACATTTAGGTAGCGACACTTTCACATTGTAACGGGGGACGCCATCAATTGATTGCAAGGTTATTCAGCCAAAATTACGAACTGTTTCAAAGACTATTGAAATGTGAGAACATTCCATCAATGTAGATAGGGACGCAAGTTTGAGCTGGTTCCCATGGTTTCGCTGGCGAACACTGCCTGCTTTATGACAAGCGGCAGGCTACCAGGTATTTGGCCACGGCTAACTGCATCATTTGCTTTTTTGTATGCAAGTGACATGTTTAATCAATAATTTAACATGAGCAGGCCTCACTTGATTGGAACCAATCCATGGTGTCGAGCAGCAAACACTCAAGGGCTCATCGGGGGTGGGGTGCAAAGAGAGGGCCATTTTTTTTATTTATTTATTATTTATTTTTTTTACTGGTAAAAGTTACCAGGGCAAAGTATATTTTGGTGGGAAGGTTTTTTAATTGTTATGAATTACGAAAACGTCCAATTTACATAGAATATCACGTGGACAAGGCTGATTTTGGTGACTTGTATTCAAATTAGCATAATATCACTATTTTTGCGAATTTTACTAAGCTTTTTTTTCACCATGTATAATTAAAGGCCTATACTACTAATTAAAGGCCTATATTACTATGTGAACACATATTTAAAATAAGTGCATTAAATAGGTGAAAATTGCTGTCAAAAGTGGGTGTCCTTTTTTTAACCACCCTGGACATAAACATCTCTTTCACTGGATTATCTACGAACTATTGTATTATCATAGAGGGTGTATGAAGTAGTGGTATAGATGATGAGGGTCATTCCACGAAATTTGGACACATGAAGAAGCTAGCTGTTTACGGAATAAGTTTCGTCAGGCTTTGAAATTGTACCAAATCCTATTTTTATCTAAAGATTCGTAAATATTATATGTCGCATCGGGAAATTGATCAAAAATTGTGACAACCAAAAACGTAAACTTGCATTAAACAAAATAGTTGAAATCGTAACAATGATATAGGGTTCACAACATAATTTGCTAGAGAGGGGCTGCAGAAAGGTTTAGATCAAGTGGGCAGATTAGCAGGCAATTGCTGTGTTTTTCTGTTTTCGTATTGCTACAAACATAAGGTCTACAGCTGTCTAAAGGCGTACCTCACGATACGACGATTAGACGATCCTCGTAGAGAAAGGGGGTTTAAACCGTTCGGAAAGTGCCTTTAAATGAGCTTGACGACCAGTTATAAAGATCCAATCATTGCCAAGCTCGGCACGAGGGGATACAAATGTTTACAGACTCAAAGACGGCAACAAGTAAAACGACAGACGAACGAAAATGAAATTAGTATTTGGTATTACATGTTACAAACAGCTGAATTTGTAATGTGTCCCGATTCGTGGAATGACCCTCATCTGTGATATGATCATCTATACCAATACTTCATAAACCCTCTATGATAATACAATAACTTCCTAGATAATCAAAAGAAAGAGATTTTAATATGTTCTGTTACTTACCACACGAGATATAATCCTCACAAATCGAAACAATCAGCAACTATCCACCACACACGCACACACACGCCAAAAAAATCTGCAGAAGCAGAAATGCTTCTATTTCAAAATGGAGATCGGGTAAAAATAGATGCGTCACACCCTACAATTGTGTCTACGCATCACCAGGGCCTACAAGTGCAATGGCACACGGCAGGCTTCCAGGTAGCTTTCACGGCTAGCCGCATCATTTTCCTGCAATGGACATTATAATTAATGATCATAGTAAGCAGACATCGTTTGGTAAACCAAAATGAGCTGGTTCCCATGGTTTCGCTGGCGAACACTGCCTGTTTATGACAAGCGGCAGGCTACCAGCTATCTGGCCATCTGCTACCTGCATATTTTACTTGTTTTGTATGCAGCAGACATGTATAATCAATGAATTAACATAAGCAGGCCTCAGGTACAATTGTAGGGCTTCCATTCTCAGATGTGAATTGAAGCCCTACAATGTAGGGTTTCATTCTCTGATGCGAATGGACAGACTACAATTGTAGGGCTTTCATTCTCAGATGTGAATTGAAGCCCTTTAATTGTAGCTCCCATTCTCCGACTTAAATGTACTCAATTGTTGATGTAAATAGAAAACTCTGCACTCGGGTAAAATTTCAACATAGCTTTAAATGGAACTTTTATCTTGAACTTCGTCAGTCACCGGTAGTATTTCTTTTTGTTTGAAAAAAAGAAAATCAAAAAGGCAACTTCCAATTTTGGTTTAAATTTCCTATACTTAGCCATCAGCGCTAAATTTTAACAGAAATAACATCACTAACACTTGTCAAAGATTGTTCAAAGTAATTCTTTTTAACAGAAAACAGGTTCAGCGAGAACATGATAATAAATTCCACTTGAAAAAACTGCTAATGTTTGAAATCTCATTATTTCCAAATTGCTCTCACCGTGTTCTTGAAGCTATGAAACATTTTGAAGCTCCATCTTTGCATGCTAAAAACAAAACTTGCTTAATAATTCATAGGAATAGTCTGGTGCCTGCCTGTGGTTAAAAGTAGTGTTTAATTGTGTGTGTGGTGTCTGGGGTAAAACAGAATTACCTAGAAGTATGGCGTTTATTTTTGTGTCAAGCACAGGGTGATAAGGCGTGGAACTATGTCATTTGATTTGTCTTGACTATGTGCAATTTAAATTAAAAAAATGGAAAAGTCTAAATATCAACCTTCCTCGGTATAAGTATTTAGATATTTTAATTGATGCATTCTTTAGGAATCTACAAGTGTAATTAAACGTGTTGCTTACATGTTGCTTCCGGTCTGATAATGTCAAAAAAGTGCATAACGAATATAACTAATTTAAAACATTTAAGGTTAAGTGAACAGTTTTCAGACACTTCGGTTTGATAGAGTCACAACGCCAGGGATGCCCATTGCAATGCAGCGTAAGGCAGCTGACATCTTAACTTTGCCACACACAAAAATAGTGATGCTATTCATAAAATAGAGTTTTTTTTCCGTTTCGGTGATGTAAATTCAGTATTATTTTGCCCTTCCATCTTATGAATAGTTTCAATGCGGTACCCGCTGCTAGAGCAGATTCGAACCAGCCAATCGATCCCGAAAGCTCGGTGGTCGATTGGTAAGACTGTGTACTGGAAAGCAGGAGGTCGTAGGCTCGATTCCCACCCGAGTGATTTTGTTTCTAACTTTCACTCGGGAGATAACACAACGAGGAAACATTGTTTATTCGTCAAGAAAGAGAACTCACTTCCAGGGGACAAAAATGGCGCTTTTGAGAGGCAGAAACGCTAATATTTTGAAACGGGGATCAGGGAATTATGCATCACAGCAAACAATAGCGTCTACGCGACGTTTGAGCCTAGAAAAGGGCAAGCAACAGGCTTCCAGGGACTTGCTGGGCAAGACGTATCATTTTTTTCCAACAACGGACATGTATAAAACATATCATAATTAGTAGGCTTCGAGAAGCATGCTGTTACCTGCTTCTCATCCTGGTATGGGATTATACATTTAACATTTAGGTAGCGACACTTTCACATTGTAACGGGGGACGCCATCAATTGATTGCAAGGTTATTCAGCCAAAATTACGAACTGTTTCAAAGACTATTGAAATGTGAGAACATTCCATCAATGTAGATAGGGACGCAAGTTTCAAATCGCGCACATAAATCCTTCTCGTAAAACACAAATTTAAAATGATGGAAAAATTGTGTTGCGGTTTATACATATATTGTCAAAATAACCCACATAATTATGCCCTGTAAAAGGAGTCCTCATATTATTACATCGCTAAACTTTATTGAGGTGCTTGGCTTATTGTTAGCAGAGTATTGCTGATGGTAAAGTAAAATATGTACATCTTATAACAATGGCAGGGGGGTAAGAAAGTCTACCAGCCTGGCAGCAAAAACAGAAAAATGTATGCAGAAAAACACAGCAATTCCCTGCTATTCTGCCCACTTGATCCAAACCTTTGACCAGCCCCTCTCTATCAAACTATGTTGTGAACCTTATTTATCTATTTTGTTTAATACAAGTTTAAGTTTCTGATTGTCACAATTTTTGATCAATTTCCCGATGCGACACATTACATTCACGAAACTTAAAATGAAATTAGCATATGCTATTACATATATTTCAAAGCCTGAGGAAACCTATTCCGCAAACAGCTTATTTTGTCATGTGTCCCGATTTCATGGAATGACCCTCATCCGTGAAATGATCATCTATACACATATAAACACTCTATGATAATACAATAACTTCCTAGATAATCAAAATAAAGAGATTTTAATATGCATTGTTACTTCATCCTCACACAACGAAACAATTGGCAACTATCCACACACGCACATCACAGACGCCAAAAATGGGATGGCGCTTGTGGGAAGCAAATTACTAATAAGCTTAAAAAAATATATGCGTCACAGCCAACAATATACTTTGGAATACATTTTAACAGAAAACGAATGTCTCAAAGAAGTATTTTGGTGTACTGTGCACAGACGCGAGCGCTCACTGCTATTATATGTCGCTGCTTAATATCTAGATGGTTCTTGCTATTCGTGTACACAGCCGTTTGTGTGTGGTCTAATGTTGTTCTGATGATTGGTCAAAATATACCACCTCGCTATAATTATGATATGACGTCACATACATAGTTCTTGGCAACGACAAGTGTAGTCCGGTTCCTATTCCTGAAAATTTTCCGACCCATGGTGTCTATAGTGTAGGTCTGGAAGCCGCCACCGGGCTAAAAAATAAACATAATGGCTCCTTTTCAGAGCTCAGCTTTGTTTCCAATATGGTTTTATTATAAAAAGCTTTTAATACCGCGATCAAGTTTTTAAAAGCAGTTTGATATTTCTGTAAGAAAACATTGACTGGTTTTGAGCTGGTATCTTCAACATAGCAGGTGAAGCCGATGGATTTTTTTTTAGTTGTGACAAAACTATTATTCCCCTTTAACAATATCCCTTGAGTGTTTACATCTCTCTTTGAGTCTGAATTTGTTTTAACATATGAACACCGTCGACCTTTCGGAATATAGTCAAATAGTTGCTCTAATTGTATAGCATGGGGTTTTCCCCTTTTTGTTTTCAAACTTTTTTTTCCAAAGGAGCCATTTCTTCTGCTATTTGTTTGTTTCCTTTTTTCAAAATTGTAAATTCTTATGTGTTGTAATTATAATACTTCACGTGCATTACAAAATTTATTTATAAGGGTATCAATGTGTGCTTTGGTGGTTTAAATACTCTGTTTAAGACCGCTTGAAGACCGTGTGCATTGTAGTCTGGGTGCTGATCAGCACCCAGACAAGCGGTCTTCAAGCTATAGTCAATTATTTGCAGCCATCCAAAACGTAACTGGCGTAATTATTGTTGAAAAAACATACTTGATTAAACGATAGTAAGGGGACTAAACTCCCTGTAAAATTATTCTTTCTGGCAAGCTGTTATTTCAAAGTAATCAACCAAAGAAGGCATTTCCAACGGTGCGTCTCAAGAGGCACCGTAGGGAAATTTAAATTAGTAGTTCGTTTTCTTAGTCGGCAAATCCCGCGCAAGCATTGGCACGACGCACACGCGCGCGCGCGGTTGCTATAATTCGTCGGATCAGTGCGCAACATCGCGTATGGCTGCAATCGGATCTGTGAGAACGCGTCTCGGACGCTGAATTCAGGCCCAATTCAAAACATGATTCAGCTACTTTTGATTTGAAATTGAGATCCTAGAATGCTGTTTTTCTCGGAATATACAGCTGAAGCTGAGCTGAAGCTTCATCGGGTTAGTTGTTCAGTATCGTTCATTAGATTTTGAACACTTTTGTTGCTTCAAACGAACAAAATGGACACATATTACAAATGATGGACTATACCTTTAAACAGAGTGATTAATATCGACCAAGCACATATTTATTCCTACTCATAAATTATTTTTCGGACAAAAAAACCCATAGTTTGTCAACAAGTTCACTTTATGTTTTTTTTTTAAACACCCCTCAATTTAAAAACTGGAGTGTCCAGCTCGCGAATAAGATGTAAACAAGTCCTTTTATGAAGATTGTCGCGTGCGTCGCACGTACTGCGCGATGTCGCGCAGAAGGCACAAGGGGGGTTGCGTTGTGAATTTAGGACTGTGAAAAACTGACTCAAGCCCCTGTCACACCTTTGCGTATCTTAATTCCTTATGAGTTCCTTATCAAAAATTTTCAATACGCAGCCGTACGCTCAATTAACGTCGAAATGTTTTGATCACCTTGACTTATGTGCGACGCACATCTAACGTACAAGTAACAAATTCAGCGCATCCATTGCGTATGAGATGCGTATGAGTTGCGTATGCAGTGCACAGCATTATTTTTTCGGGCTGCGAATAGGTCAGTATGCAGTGCGCATGCCGAGCGTATTGCGGACGCACCCGACTTATGCCGACCGCATGCTTGACGCACTTCTGAGCGTATTGCCGCTGCATTTCCGCCGCTCGCCGTTCAGCGTGCGTTGCATCTGCGCTGCAAGTACGCTATGTATTCGTCCAATACAGGCGGCTCATATGCTGACGGGGTGCGTCACGAACACATAGCGTACTCTTAACGCACTCGACCGATGCGGGACCGACGCGCTGCGTATTTATAACTTATGACCTGCCTAACAGCGTACGCAGCTTAGTTTTGTGCATGCCCATAACTATCCTGCGTACTGGGCCGTACCATGCGTATATCTGCGTACATAAAACCTACACAAAACAATAGAGATGCATATGAGGTGCGCAACTCATAAGGAATTAGGATACGCAGAAGTGTGACAGGGCCCTTACTGGTAGTATTGCGCATGCCTACGTGATGATTGTGAAGGTTCAACCAACAAAACGGTCATAGGCACTGAATGTTTAGGATTCCAAATTTCATGTGACACTGGAAAGGTGGTTCAGACCAGCTAACCATGTCTTTATTATCCGTTGAAGACCAGCCGCGTGAAAGGCTCTCCACCAATATTGTGAATGAATAGAATATTGAATAAAATTGAATAGAATTGTTGAATTGACCTGTTACACTTATATCAGCAGTGCTCGCGTCTGCTTATATTTTTTTCCACATTGACAAATGTAGAATCCATTTCCAGCCGACATTGCCAATTCCTTGTGCGCTTCATCAGGTTGTCACTAAGGATACCAAACAGCACCTATGGAGCTCATTATTATTATTATTATTACTCATTGTGGGAAAACCCACATTGCCAATCGAATACAAGAACCTTCCAATTTCCACCGGAACAATTTCACACTCTTACAAGCAAAAATGGCATTCCTTTCCTGATCAAACAGTCAAAGGTCAAGGCCACAGTAGTGACTCGATCATTACATATTTCCTCCCAAACTTCACCTTCATGTGGCTACATGTCTATAAGACTTTGACAGTCGGCCTCATATTTATTTTCACTCATAAACATGTTTTCGGTCAAAAACATCAAACATTTTCGGTAAAAAAAAACCGAGTTTGTTCAACAAGTTTGCTTCATGTTTTTTGAAACACCCCTCTAGCTAAAAAAAAATGAGTGTCCAGCTCGCGAATTAGATGTAAACAGGTCCTTTATGGAGATTGTCGCGCGCGTCGCGCGTACTGTGCGATGTCGCGCAGAAGGCACCAGGGGCGTTGCGTTGTGAATTTAGGGTTGTGAAAAACTGACTCACTGGTAGTAGTGCGCATGCCTACGTGAGGATTGTGAAGGTTTAACCAACAAAACGGTCTTAGGCACTGAATTTTTAGGATTCCAAATTTCATGTGACACTGGAAAGGTGGTTCAGACCAGCTAGCCATGTCTTTATCATCCGTTTAAGACCGGCCGCGTGAAAGGCTCTCGACCAATATTGTGAATAAATAGAATATTGAATCAAATAGAATTGTTGAATTGACCTGTTACACTTATATCGCAGTGCTCGCGTCTGCCTATATTTTTTTCCACGTTGACTATAGAATTTATTTCCAGGCGACAGTGCTATTTCCTTGTACGCTCCATCAGGTCGTCACTATGGATACCAAACAGTGTTATAGAGCTCATTATTATTATTACTCATTGCGGGAAAAACCCACATTGCCAATCGAATACACAACTAGGATGATATAATGCATTGTGTCTGTATCGTAATGTGTTCGCATACAATTTCTAGTAATTATAATTTGATTATGATTACATTTTTTTTATTAAGTGTCTTTAATGCTTTTCTGTCTGTAGATGGTTAGGCTTTCGAAAGATAAAAGGCCCAATTCAAAACATAATTCAGCTACTTTTGATTAGAAATTAAGATCCTAGAATGCTGTTTTTCTCGGAATACACAGCTGAAGCTGAGCTGAAGCTTCATCGGGTTAGTTGTTTGGTATTGTTCATTAGATTTTGAACACTTTTGTTGCTTCAAACGAACAAAATGGACTCATATTACAAATGATGGACTATACCTTTAAACAGAGTGATTAATATCGACCAAGCACATATTTATTCGTACTCATAAATATCTTTTCGGACCAAAAAAACCCCGAGTTTGTTTAACAAGTTTACTTCATGTTTTTTTTAAACACCCCTCTACCTAAAAACTGGAATGTCCAGCTCGCGAATAAGATGTAAACAAGTCCTTTAATGGAGATTGTCGTGCGCGTCGCGCGTACTGTGCGATGTCGCGCAGAAGGCACCAGGGGCGTTGCGTTGTGAATTT
Organism: Patiria pectinifera; assembly: GCA_029964075.1. Classification (NCBI taxonomy): domain Eukaryota; kingdom Metazoa; phylum Echinodermata; class Asteroidea; order Valvatida; family Asterinidae; genus Patiria; species Patiria pectinifera. The sequence goes on from CM057150.1 coordinate 34,049,607, forward strand.
AGGACTGTGAAAAACTGACTCACTGGTAGTATTGCGCATGCCTACGTGAGGATTGTGAAGGTTTAACCAACAAAACGGTCTTAGGCACTGGATTTTTAGGATTCCAAATTTCATGTGACACTGGAAAGGTCGTTCAGACCAGCTAGCCATGTCTTAATCATCCGTTTCAGACCAGCCGCGTGAAAGGCTCTCCACCAATATTGTGAATGAATAGAATATTGAATCAAATTGAATAGAATTGTTGAATTGACCTGTTACACTTATATCAGCAGTGCTCGCGTCTGCTTATATTTTTTCCACGTTGACAAATGTAGAATCCATTTCCAGCCGACATTGCCAATTCCTTGTGCGCTTCATCAGGTTGTCACTATGGATACCAAACAGCACCTATGGAGCTCATTATTATTAATATTATTACTCATTGTGGGAAAACCCACATTGCCAATCGAATACAAGAACCTTCCAATTTTCCCCGGAACAATTTCACACTCTTACAAGCAAAAATGGCATTCCTTTCCTGATCAAACAGTCAAAGGTCAAGGCCACAGTAGTGACTCGATCATTACATCTTTCCTCCCAAACTTCACCTTCATGTGGCTACATGTCTATAAGACTTTGACAGTCGGCCTCATATTTATTTTCACTCATAAACATGTTTTCGGTCAAAAACATCAAACATTTTTGGTAAAAAAAACCCGAGTTTGTTCAACAAGTTTGCTTCATGTTTTTTTGAAACACCCCTCTAGCTAAAAAAATGAGTGTCCAGCTCGCGAATAAGATGTAAACAGGTCCTTTTATGGAGATTGTCGCGCGCGTCGCGCGTACTGTGCGATGTCGCGGAGAAGGCACCAGGGGCGTTTCGTTGTGAATTTAGGGTTGTGAAAAACTGACTCACTGGTAGTAGTGCGCATGCCTACGTGAGGATTGTGAAGGTTTAATCAACAAAACGGTCTTAGGCACTGGATTTTTAGGATTCCAAATTTCATGTGACACTGGAAAGGTGGTTCAGACCAGCTAGCCATGTCTTTATCATCCGTTTAAGACCGGCCGCGTGAAAGGCTCTCCACCAATATTGTGAATAAATAGAATATTGAATCAAATAGAATTGTTAAATTGACCTGTTACACTTATATCGCAGTGCTCGCGTCTGCCTATATTTTTTCCACGTTGACTATAGAATTTATTTCCAGGCGACAGTGCTATTTCCTTGTACGCTCCATCAGGTTGTCACTATGGATACCAAACAGTGTTATAGAGCTCATTATTATTATTACTCATTGCGGGAAAAAAACCCACATTGCCAATCGAATACACAACTAGGATGATATAATGCATTGTGTCTGTATCGTAATGTGTTCGCATACAATTTCTAGTAATTATAATTTGATTATGATTACAATTTTTTTACCAAGTGTCTTTAATGTTTTTCTGTCTGTAGATGGTTAGGGTTTCGAAAGATAAAAACACTAATTTTATTTTTGGGTATAATTTATTCATTGTTTTGTTTGAAATTCATGATTTTTTTGTTCAATTCATATATTTATATATGTTTTTGAAAGTAACAAAACCCCGAAAACCAGTCTTGAATATTTTGTAAGCATAAAATTAAAAACCTCTTTGACCCATTAGTCCGCCAAAATGTTCATGTACACATACCTTCAGCGACACCACGTATAGTAACACCCATGTACATACCAGTCCAAACTTGCAATCAGAGAAAACGGCACCTAAAGATGTTCGCCTTATAAAACATTCCTTTGCGTCAAAACGACAGAGTATTTTTAGTTGTCTCGTTGTGGACACTTGATGAAGTGAATTCATAAAAACTGCTGTTTTTCACCCGTTGATGTATTAAATTAACAAGAAAAAAAAGAGAAAAAGGGTGAAAGTAAGTATGTCCCCCCCCCCCCGCACTTTGGAGAAGTGATTGACGCCCTTGGCTGACATCTTAACCAGGGCAACACATAGTCATCTCAATATAGGTTCTGAAATATGGATTATAGCTCCATGGTTTGCCCTCCCCCACTTTGCTGAAGCGATTGACGCCCTTTGCTGACTTCACTTAGCAACACACAGTGATCCTACTAGATTCCCAATTAATTTAAGAAAGAGAATTCACTTCGAGAGGGAAAAAGAAAAACGTTAAATATCCCTGCAAATATCCTCACACAACGTAAAATGCAGCAATTTATCTACACACCCACACGAAATGGCGCTACTGAGAAGCAGAAAGGTCCATGTTTCAAAACAGATCGGGGAAAATGGATGCGTCACAACACACAATAGCGTCAACGCGATATTAGCGATAATGTTCTTCAAAGGACATGCATAATAAATGATCATGATAAAAGCCAACCTGGTTTCCATGGTACCGAGCAGTACGCTCCACTGCCTGCTCTCTCACTCTGGTATTGGATTGATTGCCTCATGGAGCTATAATAATATTAATAATGATAATGGCATTTATATTGCGCAAAGTATATTAACATTATATTCTAATGCGCATTACAATAAAACCATTATACAATCAAAATTTACAAGCTAAACATTACAATTTTGAATGAACCATTAAAAGTCACCACATGCACAATTACACATAAAAAGCATTCTGAAATAAAAAGGTTTTCACCTCGCGTTTAAAAGTCCCCAGCATTACGGACACACTCTCGCAAAATGTGGTCCGGATGCTTTCTATACAAAAACCTTGTTGGCTCGGGGTTTTGTACGTAAACCTTATCAGTCAGCTGATCACGCTCAATTGACTTCGGCCAAACCGCAGTCCCATCATAAGAAATAAGTTAACAATGTTAACCGGACCATTTTTACAAGAGTGTGTCTCTAATGAGTGTTTCTTGGCATCTAATGTGACCAGGTAACTGGTTCCAAAGCTTTTAGGACCAGCTACCATAAATGCTCTCCATAAAAGCTACCATAAAAGCTATAAAACGTTTTGTATAGCTCCATGTATGCTTGTGTAAGACTCTTGCCAAGAAATTAGTCAAATAACTGAACACGACTAAAAATTAGCAAAGACAAAACAGGACTGAATATTACTCAAAGCGTGCCTTAAAATCGTCAACACAGGATAGGACAGAAAATTATTCAAAACTGGACAGAAAAGTAGCCAAAACACGATTGAAAATTAGTCAAAGCAGGGCTGAAAATTATACAAAACAGGACTGAATATTAGCCAAAGTAGGCCTTAAAATTCGTCGTCAATTCAGGATAGCTCTGCAGGACTGCAAGGTATGGTTCAAATGTGACTATCGATTTAAATGCAAATCTTAGATCCCCACACGATCCCATACGAGAATAATAGGATCAAAACTGGATCATACATATACTTCTTAACGAGGTACCTTAACCCTAAAGGGGGCCGGGGGGGGGGGCCGGAATCCGCCCCCCTCAACATTTTCCGCGATAGCTTCTAAAAAAAAAAATTTTCGCGACCCGAGCTGTTATGACTTTTTAGCCTCGAGCTTTGCGCATCTTTTGATACCAAAAACATAAAAATCGGACCTCGGGTTGGCACGTAGCGAAAAATTTTCCGGCGCTACGCGCCGTGAAAACTTAATTTTCGCATATACGTCGTGTACACCGAGCAGAATTGCCATTCATACATATGAATAATTAATTAGCCATAATTCCAAAACCCTTTGACCTATAGTCATGAAATTTCTTGGGCATGTTTAGGAAGAGTTGCTCTATGCATGTGCGGAGTTTTAAAATGTTTTTGTCACTCGATGGCTGAGATCTTAGGGCCCCCCCCCCCCCGGCTGAGAGATGGTCAAAATAACCCGGCCCCTTTAGGGTTAAGGAATAGTCAAAATATATATTTTTAAAGATTTACAAATATGTCATCGGGCTGCATGGGGACCCCTTTTTCCTACTTGAATAATTTACAAATTTGAACAAGTGCATTCTGTAGGGATTGATTAGTTTAATTGCACATTACAGTTGTTAATTTCGGTGTAAAAATTGGTCAACACATGAATGAAAATTAGTGAAAACAGTAATGTAAATGACGGAGTCACACCAGAATGAACATTATAGTCAATACCACTTATTAAAATGCAAAAACAGAGCTAAAAATTAGTCCAAAACAATTGACAATTCGTCAAGGCAAGCCTTAAAATTCGCCCCACCGAGACTGACGATTAGTAAAAACAGCACAGAAAATTATTTTAAAAATTAATAAATTTAGTCAAAACACTAATTGAAATTTGTTTAAAATTCAAACTGTTTCGGTCGAAGCATGAGTTTAAACAAATGCATTCCTGAATGATCGATAGGTGTAATCACATTTTACGTACACGTTTCCTCCGGCTTGACGACTTCATCACTAAAATGTTGCATAATGAATACATATTTAATTTAAACATGCTACTTATGCAAAATAACGTAAAATCGCGAACGTATTTTAAATGTATTAATGACACCTAATTTAAGGTTTGATGAAGTCACGGCAGTAGGATGCCATTTTCAATAATGCAGCTTGCATCTTTATTTTGGCAACAGTGATGGCCAATAGTTTTCAAATGATAGAGTCTAAATATAAAAAAAAGCATTACTAAAAACATCAATTTTAAATTCTCTGTACAGCAACCTCAGGCCTGATTTAGTCACATTTTGAAGCTAAGCATCTTTTTCTTTGAAGTATGGTTTTTAAATGTATAAATCAGATGTCTTAACATGTTCCTAGAGGGCGGCCTTTAAAAATGTGACAAAACTATGTCTGATCGATTAGGATTAGTGCGACTTGATTAAAAGCAGTTTAAGAGAGAGAGTGCACTTTTAGGGGGGGGGGAAGAATAAATGTGAAATTATCCTGCTTTTGAGCAAACAAGCTTTCAACACTGTGACCATTATTAACCTGGAGTATCTGCCCACAGTGCTTCAAATAATCTATTAAACTTCATTCGATATCAAATATTGAAATTAACTCGCCTGATGTTCAAGTATTCTTCGCGAAAATGACTTCTGTCAAGAGCCTTGCCCTCCCCCACCACAAAATATCCTTAACCATTATTAAGTATACACAATCTGAAACGCGGATCCACACTCAAAATTGGGATGGGAAATGATTGAAGCTGCAAATCCTTCAGCAACATAAGAGCCGCGAGGATTGAAATTTCATTCAACTGATTTTCTACACAATATTGAATCACAGCTTCACGAAAAGGACTATTTTGTCCGTTTGGCCTACTATACTTACCTGCTGATTGTTATGCTAATTAAGCGCGCGCAAGCCAGCTGTCAAAAGTTCACACAACTTTTCATTGTCGTGTGGGATACTGACATACACACACGTGTTGCGATGTGGTGAGCGCCATTTTTAGCGACGCGTGCATCGACAAGTTAAAAGTGTACAATGGATATAAACAAGAAATGACAGGGGAAAGCGTGAGTTCTGCATATCGTAGGACATTCTAGGAATCAAGAGACACATGCAAGGAATGTTATTTTGGAGAATATGTTCGTCTTTTGCTCTGTGAGTACGGGTGCTTGTTCGACGGGACTAGCGAAGCGGTAACCGCTGGACTGCTACAGCAGTGCCGCTGGACTGCTACAGTGCTAGGCGTACTAATTGGTGAGTTAGAAGTTTGTGTACTTTAGAACCCCTCTATATGTCCAGTTCCTACATGGTTTTTATTGTTTCGAAATAACTTCATGTCAGAGTAAACTTCTTTTTAATTCCAGCAACCATAGTTCTGTTATTTTGACCGGTAGTTTGGGTAGAAAATGAGGTTTTCGTATCCAGTTTTCTTGTCTGTGCCCAGCGAATCATTCACGGTTTTGTACACTCAGTCATGGTGCATACATTGCATTGAGCTGGCCATTTTCCGTTGCCTTTGATGGGTAATTGTACTCAATACATAGCATCCAAACTAAAACAAATCACCGCCCACCTGCCATGACATTCATGTTGCTTTCCATAGTCGCCAGCTATTTTTATTGTGTGACTCTTGAGCTATAAAGTCGTTATTTATAGGAGATGGCTCTAAGCTCCTATGTTACTGTTTATCTGGAATTTCTGTATATTTGCTGGTCCCAGAGGGCCAGCCTACAGTCCATCATGTAGCTATCGGACAGACTCTCTGCATGGTTTTTACCTTTAAAGTAGACTTGCTTAAGCCTCGCCTTGGCCCCCAAAATACCTCAGCTGGATATCGACTCCCCGTAAATTATAATGGTCTTTGACTTTCTTTACGAAATATGCCAAGTCTGTTTTTGTAATACTTTGCACATGGGCTAGTTGTGCACCTTCACTTGAACTAAGTCAGTCTAAAATACCAGTTCCGATAATTGATATTTCACACATCAACTGAATTTTATCAGTAGTCAATTTTGAGAGAGGGGTTGGGATCGGATCCAAATATTTAGCGGACTCTATATATGCCGAAGTTTCTAAATGTATTCTCAATTTGCCTTAGACAACAGGAGAAAGAAAGTAGATTGTACATTTTTTTTTCGCCAGCGCACCCCCCCCCCCCCGCACACCTTCACTCACACCCCACCTTCATGTCGACCCCCTCACCGTTTCATGATAGCTAGGTTCGCCCCTGTTTATGTAGAGAATGGTATGGTGGTGGAATATTTCGTTCACTCTTTCATTGTCATTGAACAGCTGTTCCCGAGACAAGCCTTGAGGGCAATGACATGGTTATAATCTTTAAAAAAAAAAAAAGTCGTTAAAGAACCGTACAATCCTTCACACGTCAATTCCGTACATAGACATCTTTAAAACAATCCGCATTCAATTAATTTCTACTTAGATTTTATTTTCAAGAAGTTGTCATTATTTGATACAACAGTTTGCAGAACCATTGATGTGTCAGAACTGACTTAGTAATGTAAGGTTTCAATCAAAAGACAAAAAAGGGAACATTAATTATATTATTTATATTAATATTTGGGTTTTTTAAGTGGACAAGCCAACTGAAGGTAAAATCTAATTATTTATGATAAATTTGATTTTTGAAATGATATAACTTCATGTATTTGGAACAGTTAAAGTAATTTCATAAATGCTTCTCACTGTTCCTTTTACATACATGTTGACTGTCGAGGTAGGATTTTCCCATCTTTGTATTTGTTTGTTTTTAGTGATGTAATGCATGCAGCAGCTTCGTAGGATTTTAATACAAGCCATTGCACATGTATATCTGTTTTGTTCTTAGAAATGCAGCCACACATTTTTAGTACGTCGGACGGTGTAACAAAAATGTATGCCGAACACAATGCAAATAATGTGCGCCCTGGGTCTTCTGTTAGGGGAATGCCCAGGTCAGGCGCGGTTCTAGAACCAATATTTGGGGGGCTAGCACAGTGGATCAGAATTTGTTCAGGGAGGCGTGCTGAAATGTTGACCGGTTATTTTTCCAGACACTTAGGCCTCCGAAAATCAATGGGCGGGGGGCTCATGCTACATTTTAAATAAATCCTAAAATCAGTCACACTATATTAACTAATGAACCCTTGTCACGGCTATTTCTTCTTTAGGGGAAGACCGTTCGCTAATACATCACAATCCTTCTTTTTGCTAATGCATTTTTTTTACGGAATTGTTTCTTTGGGGAGGGAGGGGGCTAGACAAAAAAAATGGGGGGGGGGGGGGGCTACCCCCCCCAGCCCCCCGTAGAACCGCGCCTGGCCCAAGTTATGTCCACAATTTTCGTGTCATACTTTGCTATCATCTGCAATGGCAACTTCCATTCTATTGAGCTGTAGGTTCGGAAGGAACGAATTTAAGTTTTCTCCATAAATCACGCTTCATTCACTCATTTGAATTGCATGAACTATATCTTCATCGTTTCGCTTCTGACTAGTAGTAATTTTCACCTGGCTGTATGTTTTGTGGGAATGATAACATTGTGGGTTTGGACACCAAGACATTATCATGGTTATACTTCAAAAGCAGTAAAATCGCATAAGGAAAATAGTTGAGAATTCAATCATGAAAAAAGGCAAAATGTATGGACAGCCTGATCTACTTTTTTACGATAAACAGAAAGCAGCAATACTTGAAAGTAAATATGAAATTGCAATATGATAAAAAAGCTATAGTAATTTGATATGCGTTAAATCAATCACGTTAATTTTATGCCACTGACAATAGCAGGTCTGGTTACAAATTAAACTGTTTAAACGGTTCTTTAGAATAAACAAGTTAACACCAAAAACAATAAAATTAAAACAAAGTATCAACTACTTGCTATTTCATTAATAAGCAGTTTAGGCCCAAAAAAAGATATTCGGTCTCTGGTCAGACCAAAGTTCCGGAATTGGCGCCGCGACGCGGCTTTTTTTTTCTTCAAGCTTGGATTGTACAGACAAGGTGGGGTACTATTTTGCTGTTTTTGGTGTCCTCATGTACATTGGTGTCATCCATAATTTGCCGTGGTGCAATTTCCCATTCCTTGGTGCTCTTTGATAGAAGAAAAATGAGGAGGTGCAGCAATAGAGGGCGCTGTTCGAGCTACCGCGGAACATTTTGGAAAAAAAGATTGACGCACATGATTAAAATCGACGAGCGCGCTGACCAGAGACCGACTTATTTTTTTGGTTGACCTTATATTGGAAAAGTTTATGTACAGTGATCATGAATCTGCCTATGTAGCAATACAATACTGCATTGCTAATGTCTACACATACTGCTTAATCTATTTTCATAGTAAAACATAGAATCAAAGTTAATGAAATTAAAACAATGACAGTTATTCTTGTTACTGGTTGGTGTGAAAGACAAAACTAAATACGAATGACGCCCTTATGATTACATTTTTCTACGCCAAAGTTGTGTTCGTTAATGCGCATACCTTTACCGGGAAATTCAGCTTTGATTGCTTTGGTTACCTTCATTACTTAATATTTCAAAGATTTTACCATGAAAACATATTTTGTTTATATATTCTTAGCAACGTAAGTTATGTGTTATTCACTTTTAATGAGACATTGAAAAAAAAACCTCCACCGACATTACCTGTTGAATTGATTCGTCATTAAGGTTTGATTATTGGCTTCCAGTTAATAATTCAATATAACTGAATGATAATGATTCTATAGAGGAGTATGGTAAAAAATATGATACCGTATACCGACATGTAGCTCAAAAAAAATAATTCTTCCAATGTGAAGAATTGGGTAAAAGCCAATTGCTGGAAAATGAGACACAAAATTATTTCTTCCGCGGGTAAAACTACTCACTCTTAGCAAAACATTTACAGCACAAAGTTGACAATCCAAACCATGAACAAAAACGTTGGAAAGTATGGAATACCTATGCTTCACACAATAACAAATAGAAAGTAAATATTCTGAAGACAATTCATTAGCTAGAGTATCGTGATTCTACAAACCATTTCATACCACTAATCATAAGCAACTTTAGTCTTTAATAAAATGGTCCCAAATGGAATAAAATAACACTTTCAAATAATGGACATCAATTATAAAATAAAATAAGCGTTACTATTTATGCTAGTCTATTTACAAGAAGTTTGCAGCAACAATCTAAATACAGTGCTCGTAATTATCTCGGCAAGCCGCTATTGGCTGTAGCATTGTTATTATTATATACATATGAAAGATATTAAGGTGAAATTTGGAATCAAGGATATTAGAGAAACTGATGTCAGTAATTTCAATCACAGGTTTGTGTAGAAAACACAATGAGGTTGACACCGTTTTTAAATTATTTCTACGCAACGGTCAAGTAATTGAGGAAAGGATTGTAAAAGATATCTAAAATTACGTCCTGGTTGTAGTAATTCTTAGTATATGTATGTTTTACAGTGCATACTCAATATAAACCTTACGAGAATATATCATGATTGTTTAAATTGTGCTCGTTTAAAAAATAATAATAAAGTTAGTTTCAAACTAAGTAAAACGTTTATCATCACGACTCGTATAAGACCATTTCAAATGAGTTGAAGTATTATTTAATAGGAATTTCTTTTACGGTACAACGAAACCATAATATCTAAACAAGTAAGCATTTCGTGTAGGATTCTTCCCAACTGTTGGAAATCTTTATCCAAATTGGGTAATTTCAAACCAATGTTGGGTAAAATTACATTGCCTAACAGTGTTTTAACCATTGTTTTACAGTGGAACACATACGTACATGTAACTAAAATATTAGTATATCAACGGTACAGGAAACTTAAGGCTAGCTAGTACTTTGAAGACAAAGAATCATTCATTGATATTACCTTAGGCATGCTACTTTGTGGAGAAACGAAAGGCTCTAATTCAGCAATATTTCTCTGTACAAAATAACTATAGCTATCATATTAGTGACCCTTATTTCATTTCAAAAGCATTTCATATTATCTATACATGACATAGGCCTAGGTACAGAATGATTTCTCTTGCAGCCTAAGGTTGCCCACATACATTGTGGCCTAATAATGTGAAAGTGTACATTTGGAATGTATCTCAGTTGTTTACGAAGTGCATTCTATTCTCGGAAAAGTTCCGAGTTTTGACCCATAATCTAGGTCATATTTGACAGGATGCTTTACCGAGTCAATACAACACAGACAAGTGTCATGTTGACGCGGAAAAGTGTTGTTTGGACCCGGAAGGGGGGGGGGGTTAGGCCCGGAAAAGTGTACGCTTAAATATGACCCGGATCCCGAGTCACTTATGACCCGGGAATTTTTAATTTTTTCAGAGTTTTAACCCGAAACTGGGTCATATTTGACATGATACTTTTTCGTTCAAAATGACACTTCAATTGGTCATTTTGACCCGACAAGTGTCATTTTGACTGAAAAGGTATGAGGTCAAATATGACACGGATCTCGAGTCAATTCTCACCCGAAACTTTTTAGACCATGGTATTTGAGAAAATAAACACGCCGATGCCGTCTGCACTTTTAGCTGGTATGGCCTCTTTTTGACCAGATATGGAATCGCTCGTCAGGTAAAGCGTGTTCTCTCAACGTTACGCAAACTCACTATTTCAGTTTTTCATACAAATCATATACACCCTTTACCAGGATTTTATGGCGACAGAGTTGCTTCACACAGGAAAATTCTAGTGGAATTTGTACAATGTCTATAATATAAAAACGTTCAAATTTAAACGTAGTGTTATGCTTTTAACTACAGCATATTATACTCTTAGTGCATTATTTTTAATTTTTTTTGGTCTAAGACAAACTATAAACATAAAAAAATCTAATTTTCTGAAAATCCCGCATTATCTAATACATGTAAATTAATCTACTTGACAAAATCAACGTTTCATAAAAGAAACGGATGTAGGCAACAACCTGTTGCAAAAATATTCTTGTGGTTGAATGAATCGAGTTCGCGAATGCTGCTGATGAGTACATAAATATACGTCGAAAATGTATTGCCCTTTAGAATGAGGTATTCAGGACCTTTTTATTTAACCAGGAATACCTTTATAGCAACTGTACTTAGAACTTCGATGTATTCATACCATAGAGCTATATTAATTTATTACAGCTCCTTGATTTATACATAGTACAAAGCAAGGTTGTCCTTACTGTTAAATCAATCACACAGTTAGTAACGGAGTCATTCACGCATGTTAACAGCAAGTTGCTGTTGGTGACTGTGTGGCTGAACCTTTCCCTCACGGGTGTTTTCGAGGATACCTGGAGCTACAACAAATGCAAAAACGTTTTAAATTTTCAAACGTTTCAAATTGAAATGTTACATTACTTTATACTCCCATCCCTTTACCTAAATTTTCTGATATGGATGGTTAAACATTGAAATGGTAGCGCCGAAAAGAATCCGCAAAAGATAATCGTGCAGAAACACAGAACATTGAAAACGATTCTCATGTCAACGACGTTCACATTGGATCCCAATGTTCTCGTATAAATGGTTTCAAAGTCGGTTGGAATGGCAGCCATGTAGACCCAAACATTACGTTGTTTTTAATTCACCCCCAGTTAATTTTACACCGAAATTAAATAATCGGCTGCAGGTTAAAGAGAAACTTGAGACCTATGGGTCCAGCGTTCTAGTTGCTATTTGTCAGTCAAAAGTAAGGCCTACCTTTTAAACTGTAGTTGAGTTGTGGACAAGGATCACCACCAATGGAACAAGCAATGGCACAATTCTCGAGGATTTGTGCTTTCTCGGAGACTCGGTCACTGATCAGCTCTGGAAATTTACAACATGAAAATGCAAATAAGCGAAGAAATGTTACGAAAAAAACCATATACATGTCTCATACCATGAGAAAGCCAAATTGCCAGAAGTGCAGAAAAAGCTCTCAAAAGAAGATTTTGCTAAGAGGAAACACTGTCATGTAATGTATATTGCCTTTAAATTAGATTCCCAGTATGCGTTTCAGTTGAACGCTGGACCAAAGTTTGTCTAAGTAAATAATTGAATATCTTAGATGGTCACACATAGCCCATTCAACTTCTAAAATAGCGTAAATCATCAAGTTTATGAAACCTCGAAATGTTAACCTTATTGGCCTAAATGGTTATACAATCGGTTGCCTTGACAACATTGATTCTTTTCGGCGATTCAATACAAACTGTGTATGTTTTTTTCATTCTGCATTACTAAGGTCAACTGTAGACCTATTAGTTCAGCATTGTAGTTGATATTGTGCGCAAATTATGCTTACCACTGCATTTGGCATTCAGACATTGTTGATTGCAACCTATGGCACTAGCATGGTTGCCACCTGACTCCCTAAGCTCCATTGTTTGAGGCTTCTCGGGGAGTTGACGTTTCTCGGGGTCTGTGTCACTGATCGGTTCTGAGATTAAATTTAAAAAAAATGTAGTTACCACGCAAGCTGTTAAGCATGGTTTCTTTAGGCTGGTACTCGGCTTACTTTATTCTTAGCACATAGATTTACTGAGCAGTAGCTTCTACCCCGAACTATATCTGTGTTATATGGTATAAGTTTAAGCCGAGAATAAAATCTCAGAAGGTTTTTTTAAATCATCTTGACAACAGATTTCGCATGTAGCCGGTTTACTTTAATAGGGAGTTCTTTGTAAAGCATTACTTAAGTATTAATTGATATCAACTAGTATAGAGCTTTTGGTCCAGTATATTGTAGTTGACATTTTGTGTCGATAGTTAGGCATACCTTCTTGACTGTTCTTGTTTATCGTACATGGTGGTTCACTACCAATGCCGCTAGCATGGTCGCCATCGGCTTGCTCCTTGACTTGAGGTATCTTGAAGAGTTGAGTTTTCTCAGGTTCTCGGTCACTGACCAGCTCTGAAAATTAATCACAAGAAAATGCTGTTACCAGGCCACTGTTAAGCAAAGACATTCGGTGAGGAAATACCTAAGCAAAAAAAGCTACCAACCAAAATGTTATGTAGTGCATAGTACTTTCAACTGGTTATCGGCTTATTTTGTGCTGACCATAAAACTGAGCAGCAGTTTCTGCTTATCTTCTTCATGAAATCGGGACAGGTGATAAAATCAACTCCAAACCATCCGTGTCTTGATGGGTACAACATTAAAGCAAATACTAAATCTTAGAAGAATTTAAATCAGTCGTACAACATTACCTATGTAGCTGGATTACTTTAAAAAATAGTAAAACATTAGTGTAAATCATTCCTCAATTATTAATTAATATCGGAGTTGGCGCATTACTGGGGAGCATAATGATCAACAGCTAGGTTCACTGCAGAGCTATTGGTCCAGTATATTGTAGTTGACATTTTCTGTCGATAGTTAGGTCTACCTTCTTGACTGTAGTTGGTTTATGGCAGGGATGGCGGGACGCTTTTTTGTCTGGGAAGGGGGCGGCAACACCAAAAAGGGTCACCTATCCAGAAAAGGGGCACCTTCCATCGGTGTGAAAGCGAGAGCCCTTCAGCTTCTGCAATGGCGGATCCAGAGCACAATGTTATATTATTTTTATTTTTTGGGAGGGCGCGGAATTTGGTCCCAAAACGTGGATTTTAGATGCTCTGTGAACCAATTGAACCAATTGAACCAATTTTGGTGAAAGATGGCGGTGTACGTAGTGGCTGTCTTTTTTGTAACGTCGCTAAAAAAGAAAACAACAATCTGGGTTCAGCTTGATTTATTATTTCTTTTGGGGGAGGCATGGCCCCGTTGCTCCCCCGCCCCACTTGGATCCGCCCTTGGGCCTTGGAGACACCGCACACCCTCCGACCGCGCGGAAGTAACCTCTTAGGTTTCGCCCATTAATTTGACTAGTTAATCAGGGGCTTTTTTTTTAGAGAAACCATTTTTTCGCGAAAGGGGCACTGCTTTTGATGGCCAGCTCAGTGACCTTTTTTTTCGCGTGAGGAGGAGCACAAATTATTTTAAAAAGGCCAGTTTTCCACGAGAGTGGCACAATCTTACGGTTGCGAGCGGGGCCCAAATTGTGCTTTCAAGGGGTAGTTTTTCAACTCGAGAAAGTGCACAATCTTGTTAATGCGAGAGAGGAAATTGTGTTTATAAGGGGCAGTTTTCCATTACAAGAGAGGAGACCATCTTATTTGCAGCGCGATCATATTCATGTGTGCGTTTAAGGGGCACTTTTGTTTTCGTCTCGAGGGGGCACGTTTATGACCGCGAGTTACAGGGGCACTTTTGTTGGCCTGCAAAAAAAATCTGGGGGGCAAGTGCCCCTACCCGCCCCCCCCCCCCCCCCCCCTCCGCAATTGGTATAAGATTAAAGCCAATAATACAATCTGCGAAGTGTTTAATATCATTTGGACAAACAAATACACATGTAAATCATTTTCGAAGTATTAATTGAAGTGGCAAATTTGCCATTTGCACGCTGCCGCCATAAGCATAATAATAATAATAATAATGAACATTTATATAGCGCTCTGTCATAGAAAGTACCACAGCGCTTTAATCAATTAAACAGATGGGTTTTCAGGGATTTTTTGAATGTTGCTAGTGAGCTAGAGTGGCGGATGATATAGGGTGAATTGTACCAGCTGCGTGGAAGTTTATTTCTCCTGTGGAAGTGCGAGTTTTTGGTACATGGAGTAAATTGGTGTCAGTAGATCATCGGAGGCTTCTGGTTGGCTTGTAAAGCTGAATGAGTTCGGTTAAGTATGAAGGTGCAGAGTCAGTGTTAAGACATTGGTAAACGAGGGTCAGAAGTTTGAAGTTGATTCGGCATGCAGAGCCTCGATCTGGCCACTTTACACAATAAATATAGCCGGTTCAGTGATTCTCGTGTCGGAACTCAATGATTCCCGGCTATATGTATTGTTGTAGGTTGCCAATTTGAGGCTCTGCATGCTTATGGCAGGAGCGTGCAAAGAGCGAATTGTGCCCCCCGCTCATTATGGTCAACTGTAGACCTATCGGTCCAGCATATTATAAAACTGTGTGTGAATAGTTAGGTCCACCTTCTACGCTGTAGTTGGTTTTCATACATGGTTGTTCACTTCTATCGATTGCGCCAGCATGGTCGCCACTGGCCTGCTCCAGGACTTGAGGCTTCTCGAGGAGTGGGGGTTTCTCAGGGTCTGTGTCACTTATCGGCTCTGAAAATTAATAACGAGAAAATGCTAAGAAAAAAGAAAGTACCAGCCAAAAAATTGCCATTGAGTGCATGGTTTTTTTTATCTGGTACTCAGCTTATTTTATGCTAAGCACATATTTTACTGCGCAGTAGCTTCTACTCAGAACTTGTTGTGTCTGTAGAAGTTAAAGCCAAGAATATGATTAAAGCCAATTATATAATCTGAGAAGTGTTTTAAATCATTTGACAGCAGACTACACATGTAGCTGTTTACTGTAAAAAGGTGTTTTATATAAATTTGTACCCCCACTCCTGATATGGTCGACTATAGAGCTGTCAGTCCATTTAATTGTTGTTGACATTTTGTGTCAATAGTTAGGCCTACCTTCTTGACTGTAGTTGGTTATCATACATGGTGGTTCCCTACCAATGGCGCTAGCATGGTCGCCACCGGCTTGTCCCATGATTTGAGGCTTCTTGAGGAGTTGAGGTTCCTCGGAATATCGGTCACTCACCAGTTCTGAGAATAAAAGAAACAGAAAAATGAAGATACTGGGCTTGTTACTAGACAAGGAAATTTTATGATAAAATACTTGATAAGCAAATCGAAGTTACCAGCCAAAATGTCAGGTAGTGCATAGAAGCTTTAACTAGTACTCAGCTGCTTTGGGCTTGGTACATACATTTACTGAGTACTAGTTTCTGCTTATTTTCTCCACAAAACTGCGCCAGATGTTAAAATATAAACCGAACCATCTGGGTCTACATAGGTATAGAATAAAGCCAGTGATAAAATCGTAGCCTTATAAATCTCCTAGGGTGTGTGAAAAAGTATATTAAATGTAGATTCAGGACTGTTAGGAATAAAAAGGGTTTTTTTTTAGTAATTTGGCAGAGGAATAGCTGCTCTACTTTGAAAGGAGTTCTTTGTATATTATCACTGAGATATGTTTTGGTTTCGTAATTAGACAACATCGCGTGTACCTCTCACTTTATCGGCAAGTTCTTCTTTTTCGATCATCTCCAACTCTTTGCACAGCTTACCGACCAGTAACTTTCGGGATAACTGCTTATCACGCCACTCAACCAGCATTTGGAAGCTGTGTTCTCTTGAATCACAAAGGAAGTTGTTCTTAACTTTGTGGGTTTCTAAACCTAGAGAAGGTGCCAGAGACTCCCAATCAGATCCTAGCGTGTTTGACACCACACGAAGCGAAGAATCATCAATGCCTGTAGAACAACAAATCGGGAAATAGCAAACAGAACTTTAACAATCTCATATCTTGATCTCTGCACTAACGAAAGAATTGTTCAAGCAATGCAGTTGCGTTACTGCGGGGGCCACTGGTGCACGTGCCAACCCTTCTCCCCCACCTCTCGATGTCAATGCCCCGGTCCCCCCCCCCCCCCGCTCCCCATTTCAAATCTGGAATTGAAAAACAATATGAAACTTGCCTTTAATACCTCCCTTAAAAATACTGTGCATCTAAGGCATCTAGGTTTGACCTTACATTGCATCACTGAACTATATATCAGTTTGCGTATAATAAAGGCAAAATGCGCGCAGACTAGCGACCCGCCTTGTTTTAAGCTTTCTCAGTAGTGATTTTCAGACTATTTCTGTACTGTTTCTGTAGTTACGAAGGAAAGGTGAAAAGCAAATCGAATTCTTTAAGGCAGTTCGAAGACATTTAAATTTGCATCGTTTGAACTGAGTTGATGTGTTTTGTTTCCCCTTTCATTTCATCCACTTTGTAATTTCACGTTTGGGTCGAATATAGTAATACTACCAATAACAATGATCAATTTGACCAATTCGTAAACTTACAAATTAAAGTGCACCTTGTAAAAAACATTATACCTCGAAGTTTGTCGACAATATCTCCTGTCTGAGCTTTTCTCAATTCGTCGCCAAGCTGACCAACTTGTTCTTGAATGTACCGCTCGTCTCGCCACTTAACCAACATCTGGAAAATCTGGTTGTCGGTATCATGTGGGTTGTCGTTCTTGAATTTGTAGATATCATGTTTGCCAAAACCAAGGTTGGTTGCGAGACGCTCCCACTCAGGACCAAGCTTGCTTGCCAAAGTGCGAAGGATTAAGTCATCAATAACTGAAAGAATTCCACAAGAAGTTATTTTCTGATTGTTGCGCAAAATAAAGTACAGAGTAACACAGTTACATTAATTATATTTATGCATAAACACATTTTTAGCTCATTTTAATGGTATATTTTAGATTTTCGTTAAACAACATTAGCCAGGCATATATGCGGTCGCCGAGCCTGCCAAAATCGGTGACAAAGGTTTGAATCCCGGTTCAGTCTGGTATCTTGATCATCATGAATTCGAAAACTTTTGCTTAGACACTCCTTTCAGTCGTAGGCCAAACTGTGGACATTGCAAACATTTACTTTGAAATATAAGTTTCCTTTAAAATACGATTTATTGAGCTCATACTTCACATGGTGAGTTTGTTAAATTTAGAATGCTCTGGCTTGACTGGGGTACGTGAAAAAAAAAACAACGGCAATTTTATATTATATACATTTGATGCCAAAACCTGGCTCATCTATTGAACAATTTTCGTCATCAAAAGTTCAAATACAGCTAAAGTTGTCGTGGCTGTACTTGAAGAGTGACTTGTGCGAGCTACGATTTATGTATTACCTTTTCTGAGAGACAGTTTCTCTTTTTCTGTGTCAACCTAACAGAGAAAAAAACCCAAAGATATTGAATTAAATTGTTTTCACAGAACGCAATTCAAATGGACCTGGAATTCGGGGTACATTGATTTATTGATTCATTTTGAACTCCTGTAAAATAAGAAGTTAATATAATTCTGGAGAAACTTTTCAGAACAGAAAAGACAATGTTTTATTAATCCACATTACGTTTATCACTAACAGACTCATGTTCACTTGTCTGTTTCCGTCACTTACCCTGCAAATCTCTTGACCGAATTTGTAACACAAAATGGATGTATTTTCACCACCATGCTTGGAGATGAAAATCATTGTTCCACCGTGCACAGTACCACAGTGCACTGACTTATTACTGGTGTCATGTCTTGTGTGAAGAAGCTTCTCCATTTGCTTGCAGGTATCCGAAAATAGATTTCCACCGAAATCACTAGGGTCGCCCGATGCACTCTGGTTTGCTTGCAGTTGCGAAAACCCTCTCCTGACCGTATCCTAAATTACGAAAACAAAATATAATTTCCTTATTGATAGTTACCATGTTTCTAGGTGTCTAAAATACTTAAAACATTGTACTGCCAGATTTTCCTTCAGTGCATTGATGTAAAATCTCCAGGATTTTAAGGTACCCAGATGTAACCTATGATGTCTTCTTACCTGGAGGGTCGTTCTGGTTTCGTCGCTTGTAGCTCCAACAGGCTGGAGAGAAACAATAATATATCGGAATAATCATTGTTTGCTTATTTTAAGTTATTAATGTAGTTGTAAACATTATTATAATGTTGTGTTTGGGGAGCGATATAGTAATCGTGGACTTTGGTGGTTGAAAAATTAGTGTGTGTGTAACAGAAGGCTTTGAAACTACTTTGATTCAGTTATTTTTTTGTTGGTATTATGTTTGATGATTATTGTACTCTGCGTGGTATCTCCATAAACCACAACTGCTATTATATTTTCCCATGTAAACAGAATCTGGGAGTTCTGACCGTTTGACTGCACGCAGCGGCTTCAGCACCGACGGAACTCTGTACAGCATATCCGTCGGACGTTTTCTTCTGCAATAAACGTACGAAATAAAGGAAAGACATTGTGTCACAAAATCCAATGCCTATTGCTTTCAAGTGCAAGCACGAAAACACGTTCAAACAAATTACTGCTCTTAATGGCGATATAAGATTCAAATTCAACATTGTGCAGTTATAAGTAGTTGATGTTTGCTGTGGTATATTATCTAAATATCACAAAGACTATGGGCCATATTTTGAATGTTATTCGTAAATGTTCAGATTATGAATATTGCCTACCAATCTGATATCAGAGTCTTTAAGCTTTGAGTGACGTTGTAAATTACCACTTGTTCTTTCGTAAGTGTACGTGTTCCCTCGTACGCAATGAAGCGACGCATACGATAAATCGGTGCTGTATGGAAACATTCGAACAGCTTGCCCATGTGTGGAAGGATATAGGAAAAAAGGAAATAATTAGCTCACGTCTGGACAAATTGACAGTCGAACTTTGCCTTGTTCTCTTTTATCTTCATCTTCACAATACTGGTAAATTTCTGCAACACAGTACAGGATGTCATCTGCAGGCCGGTTTGGTATTCCAAGGGTGAAGGTCACGCAGTTTGATGCATGTTCCATTATTTTTTTCTCGTGGATGGTCTGTCGGTTCACAAATTCAATACATTTACTCGTTTGAATTTAAGCCAACAATGAGATTGTCTCACCAAATCAAAGTTACTGATTGGAAAATAAACGCTCATAAAAACAACAAACCTGTGTTTCTCCTTCAAACACTGTACATCCTTGTGGCAATTTCGAAAGTTTAACGGCCAAGTCGCCCTCATCCCAGGAAAGGTTCTTGAAACCGTCCAACTTGTTAAACTTTTTCTCGTCTTTCTCCAGATTCTGTGTTAAAATGACACAATCACTTTTAAAGTAAGGTAACACATCCTATTTAAAACGTAATCCAAATACCATACACTTCATCAATTCAACTGCACTTAATATTCTATAACAAGAAAAATGTTTTATACAGTGTCACTTTTCTGTTTATTGTTAATTTTACAAGAAGTTTAGTTTTACATTTGCAATTAATGTGAAACTAATATTATACAAATCCAGTGAACTATAAGGTGAAAAAGAAGACTCAGTGACCCACCTTTTTAGCAATTTCATCGTCATGCAAAACGTACACACGTATTTGATATTTCCCTTGACGGGGATCGAAGACATTTCCGTAGGGAACTATCAGTAGCCGTCTACCGCTTTGTCCGGATAGACCAAACCCTGTGAAATGATCTACAAGGAGAATCACCCTGTCTTCGGTTATCACCGCGTTTCCATCAAACTCTTCCCATCTTTCTGACAAGTAATTGTCTTGACACATTCGGGGTCTTAACGTGTCAGATCTCTTACTTTTTACATCAGCGTGGTGAGGGAAGGACAGCACTACGCTCTCTTTAAACCTCAACCCTTCAGGGCCGCACTCGACATTCTGTGAAAACGAGACTGTTGGCTCATCCGCTCCGTTTGGTGATGCAGTAGGGTCCACATAGATGTAGACTTGCTGAGGAGGGCCAGGAGCTATCGCACCACGCGGGATGGTGAGGTGCACGCCATACTCATCCAGGGACAAGCTTCCACCCTTCTCGTTGAAGTAACCCAGGGCTATGTATGGTAACTGGAGTCTGCTATCCAACCGCTCACGTGCAGTTAGATTCTCCGTCAGCTTTTTGACTTCATCTAACACCTGTTGGAGATGGCTTGGATCTTGCAACCTCTGATCCTCGGTAACCTCACTGATCTAGAACAAATTTATGACAAAATCAAAATTGATGAATTCCGTGAAAAAAAATGTGATAGATCACAGTCATGATTTCACATGATTTTTCATAGCAACAACGAAATAAGATCATCAGTTTAGTTTTGCTCTTCAATTTACTATTGATTATGAAAATTGCACTGAGAGGGATCATGGTCTTTAAAAAAAAGCAAAGAATAAACCTTTCTCTCAGGAGTCAATTAATCCGCCAAAAATTTGAAATGTTTATTACAAGTTCCGCAGTTCCAAACTGGCCATGGGGGAGGTAACCCCGACGGTCAGTTCCCCGTTTATAAGTTCTTTAAAGGTGCATGGAAAGAACATTTTGACAGTCTTCTGAACAATTCCATGCAGTCAATTAAGTTGGTCTCATTAGCACCATTTAGCAGCAAAAGGTTCAACTACAGCTAGATGAACCACCGAGCCGTAATAAAGTGGTGACAAAGCTGCGGATGCTGACGGCATCATACTGGGAGTGATACGAGCTGGCAGCGAGCGGTTACTACTCAATGCCCTTCGTGAGTTTTTCCAACCACCGTTTGGTGTCCAACCGGTGCACACACAGTTCCATGATCCGACCATTGTCATGATTTTCAGGCGTAAGGTCGACCCCGCGAAGGTGGAGTCTCCTCTCCATCCCTGGCAAGGCATTTAACAAGCTTCTACTACATCGTCTAAGCCAATCGCTGAGACCCATTGTCAATGCCTGAGTCTCAATGAGAAAGTTATCGAGCAACATCAACTACCGTACGCTGTTTGTTGATTTTGCAAAAGCATTTGGACACTATCAAAAGGTCTATGGTGCCTCATGTCCAGATAGAGGATTCACCCCAGGTTATCTCTCTTCTGCGTCAGTTCCATAGTGGCATGTTTTCCCAGGTCCGCTGAATTAAGTGACAAGCTTTCAAATGCATTCCGGTCGCACATGGCGTGAAACAGGGTTGTCCTTTGGTACCCACACTCTTCACAGTTTTCCTGTCGGCAGTTCTTGAGCTTACCAACCAACATCTTGCAAAAGGTGTCTACATCCGCACCAGGATGGGTAAAGTCTTCAACCTGGCCCGACTCAAAGCCAAAACCACAGTTGGAACTCTCCTTGTCCTTGAGCTGCTGTATGCTGGTGCCACAGCTTTTGTTGCCCATAATTACAACGACTAGAAGAACATATTTGACATCTTCAACCGTGTGACCAGTAATTTAGGACTCTCCATAAATGCAAAAAAAAATTCATGTAGTCTTCACCCCTTCTCCAATAATCAAGGCCATACCTCCTGTACTGTTCAACGACACCCCCACTGGCCATGGCTGACAGCTTTGTTTACCTGGGGAGTTCCATATATAGCAGCTGACGGAAGCATCGACTCAGAGATCAACGCCCGAGTTAAGGCGGCATGTGCGGCTCTTTCTCGCCTGCGCCACCGTCCATGGTCACACAAAGCATCCGTCGCTTGACGAAATGTATCGTGCTGTGGCTCCTGACAATGTCGTTAATGCAGTAGAGGCGTCTACTCTGTATCAGCGTCATCTAAAAAAAAAAGCTTGTCAAAGGAGATTAGGACGCCCTGGTCGACACCGATCGGCTACAACGACGACGATTTTATCAATGACCAATTCAATTACTAACAGACTCGTGAACACTTTGTAATTAGCCTACTTTGTTTCCATTACTTACTCTTTGAATCTCTGGACTGATTTTTATATAACAATATTGATGCATTTTCTCCTTCAGACTTACCATTTAAAATAATTCATGGTTGACAAACATTCAGTAGTTATCTCATGGCATCAATTATTCCCCCAGGAAGTGGAAGTATTTTTTACTCTTTAATATAACCTTCTCAAAAACCATACAGCTCATTTGATCTACGCATATTTGCCACTGTTTTGTATGAGCTTTATTAGACCTGTATTAGAAAGGGAATTCACATCAACTCACAATATACAGAACTATCTAAAAGTACCTTGTGCGTAGGTCTTGACGCCATCTTTGAAGACGTTGTTTTAGTAGACATGGATTCAACTTTGGGTTCTTCTTCTGTAGCTTAAAGGTGATAGGAAAACAAATTTCAAGGTGTATCTTACAAATTGGAACGTAATCTAACTCGAATGAAAAATAAAGGTATAAAAAAATAAAACGCCAATAATTATGTACAAATATGGACGTTAATCAATTTACGCGTCTGGCATCAACAGCGCCCCTCGTGTCGGATGATATCTATCTGATACAGCTCCCGCTTTTCTAATTTGTTAAAGCCGGAAACCTAATAAAGACATAAACATTTGAAAAATACGTTGTTCATTTACTCAGTTGGAAGTGTAAGCGGGTTTTTTTAGTATGAAAAAAATTGCCATCGTTTGGGAATGACAGGAGACTTTTTCTTCAGGCAAAAAATTGTGAACCGGTTGACTAGTCTGGTCCCAGTACAAAATATCTGGAATCCGAAGCAGTTGCCATGCACGGAGTTCGACGGAAACACTCTCCCTGACCTTTTATTTGTTTACTTTATTTTTTGTAAACGTTATAAATGTTTTGTTTTGTAACTGTTACCTGGTGTTGATTGCTTTGCATCTCTCCTGTTGACTCTCTCTTTGTGAATTTCTGTTTCATAGCACAAAATAAATTAAACAATAAAAATAGTGATTTTTAAGTTGCAAACAATTTCATTTGAACATTTAAAGTTGCTTAAAAACAACAAACTCACCGACCAGCCTCCGACCAATGGTAAAATATGTTTGAAATATTCGAAACCCCCCATTCATTACTCGAGTCAAACCTCCCCATTAATTGTGTAATATAACTCAATTGAGACAATAGAGGTATTAGCGAGAGAAATATATATATAAAAAATCGACAGGTAACTTTAATCTTCAAATAATAATCTCAAACATTCAATAATATAGGTGACTACTGTTACCTGTGCTGATGGTTGTATATGGCTGATGAGCTGTGCCCCTTTCTGTCAATAGTATAAAACAATAAAACATGAGAATAGAAAGAGGGGCAGGCAGAAAAAAATACGATTGGGGGATAACCTGCATGATTCCCATTTTAAAAGAATAACAATTCGGACAAATGTGGTCAAGTAGCCGCCACTGCTAAGGATAAACATGATGACCCGTTCTCAAAGCTCGGCGTTGTCTCCGCCATGACGTTATCTCTGACCTTGGAACCACCCAGGCTAAAGACCAAATATAAAACAATACTTTATTCATATACAGTTGGATACACCCTAATAGTATTAGGCCTCCGTCGGGAAAAGATGACCGTGGATGACGTATCCTAGTTTTCTGTCATATTGGAGCAGCATCATCTGTGACTGTAGAGACCAATGCGAGAGTGGCAGTCTCTACCGCATGGGTCACATCTGCGGATGGTCCCAGCTCTGTAAGAGTTGCTGTGCTCCTTTCTTTGTGCCTGAGTTGCGGGCGGCCCTTGGTTCTTGTCCAAGTTGCCAATTCGCCATAGAGAATGCGACCATCCTCCATGCGGTTAACGTGGCTGTCTTAGCAGAGTGTACATGCTGGAAAAGCCAGCGTGGGACAGAACTTCGACGTTTGTCACTCTGTATTGCCAGGTTATGCCTAGAATGCGGCGAAGGCTTCTGATATGGAAGTTGAGTCTTCTCTTCTGTTTGGCATTTGGTTCCATATTTAGTCTCTTGAGTTCATTGTTTATGACAGCTGTTTTCCTAGCGTCGCTGATGTCTTTAAGGTTTTTGAGAGGCCGGTCATCATTGTCCGAACATTCCAGTATCCCAGTTTTAGAGCTGGTCTCTTTCGTTGTCTTTTATTGCTTGGTGCGAAGCTTACAGTCTGCCGTTCGGATTTCCCCTTATAATTATCCCCATGCATCCGATGAGGAAAGCAGGCTGTGGCGGAATAGCACCTTACTGGCTGGGGGCTGCCCAGCTTGAGGCGGGCGGTAGCTGTCCAATGAGATCCGATAATCCCTCCAACCGTCGAAAGCAACCCCTGGCGTCGCGCTCTACGCCAATTTGAGCGATGACTTATAACCGGTAACTGTTGCTCCCCGTGTTGTGTCCACACCGCAGGCGAGGCTGGAGTGGCCTCTCCAGGTTTGGGTTTACCTGTAGGATACAAGCCTGGTCAGTGTGATATGGAGGCCGGGCTGTTGCCCATGCCGCGTGTCCTCCTTCCCATTACAATTTGGCACCAGTGGCGTCGCAGGAGTTGCCGGAGCGAGGTTGTAAACAACGACAAACCGCCTTAGGTACTCCAGCTCCGGATTTTTCCTCAAGGTTTACTCCTGAAGCCTTTCCTATGTGAGATTACAGCCGCAAGGCAGCGGAGGTTTACGAACAGACGTTTCCCTGTCCTAGATGGGTGGCCTATCTTGGCTAACGCGTCCCATCTACGCGAAGCAACTGGTTTTGAGGCGCCAGTGACTTGCCTTTGCCCCTTCTCCTGTTAGTAGAAACATTTTCGCCGGGTTTAATAGCTAAACCACACGAGTAGGCCAGGAACTGGACTTAGTTGTCAGAGGCTGTTGGAGGGGCACACCATTGGGAGCACTTTGTAGGTAGTGGGAGCATGTCCCCAATACCACCCCGACTATGACAACCTTTGGAACCTAATATATATTACCATATTAGGTTTCGATCCAACTCGGACCCAAACCAACTCGGACCCAAGCCAACTCGGACCCATGCCAACTCGGACCCATGCCAACTCGGACCCACTACCAACTCGGACCCACGACCAACTCGGACCCACTACCAACTCGGACTCATAACCAACTCGGACCCACTACCAACTCGGACCCATGCATGACCAACTCGGACCCATCGTTTAGCGTTTAGCAACAGTATTTACTGTACGCATCATAAAATAGCGCTCCACACAGCGGCAATACAAGAAAACAAAACTAAAAGCCCCATTCTGCCCAATGTAATTACAGAATATCTTCACTATATAAGCACTAACATTAAGATCACCTATAAATATAATCTCTGAAACTAATGATTGAGTCATTGTTGGGTCCGAGTTGGTCGTGCTTGGGTCCGAGTTGGTCGTGGGTCCGAGTTGGTAGTGGATCCGAGTTGGTCGTGGGTCCGAGTTGGTAGTGGGTCCGAGTTGGCGTGGGTCCGAGTTGGCATGGGTCCGACTTGGCATGGGTCCGACTTGGTTTGGGTCCGAGTTGACCTGATACCTTATAGATTACACCCTAATATATTTGTAGGAAAACACTAGCACATGATGAGCGGGAATCTCTAAAGTTAGGGATCCAAATATCAGGCAAAGCCGAAACCTATAGACGAAGCCGAGGTTTGAACAACCAAGGTAACGTCGTCATTCAAACTCATGTGACGCCCCTCGTGTGGAGAATACATTCTTGAGGCGCAACGTTTACTTCGGACATTCAATTGAGATACTGGATATTAAATACACATGGCATTGACATGTTCTATTGCAAGCAATGAATTTAGGAACTCAAATATTTAGCGCCACGGTTTGAGGCTACACAACACTGTATCCACATGAACACAATCTTGCCATGTCTGTGTACTAAGGAGGTGTATTTGTATACATAGTCTGTGGTCAAGCCGTGCACTGTCTACTCGCAATAGTCCGTGGGACGAGGCCTTTTTTTCGCTCGTTCGCGATCGCGATCTGGTTTTCCGAATTTTTTCTAATATTTCTCATTCCATTGATCGAAAATAGAAAGCGCTAACAAACCACGTTCCCGCATTCGTGGGTGGTTTGGGACTTCACAAATGAATTTTGATTAACATCATATTCGAGGTTACAGCCAAAAAATCGTTAGACAAATATAACGCCCGAGAGAGGATAAAAATCAACCAATAACGTGCAAGGTTTGTGTTGCGTCGCCAAAGAACCAATCAAATTGCACGTTCTATATACGTCGACAAGAGGCGAGTCCAACATGGCGTCGTCCATGTCGTCGGAAGGAAGTACCGAGTCCGAGACCGCAGCGGAGACAGGTGAAGAAAATGCTCCAAAATCATCAGTTCAGTGTCTCATGCACTTTCCGACTGGAAAGGGTGAAGTGCAGTTGTTTACGGAGCACAGCTGGTCACGTTTCCTTGAGTATACCGACGTCTGGAAGGCCTTCACAAAAGGACCGCAAGCCGAGATAGCAAGGGCCAGGGCCAAGGCAGTTCATCGCCAAAACATGCGCCACGTCAGCCGGCGCAAGTGTTGCTACGGATCAGCATGATCAGCCCGTCAGTATGCGGTTGCAATCTCACGATCCTAGAGAATGCCGGTCATCATCGGTGAGATACAAATCATACACTTCCCTTCACTTCGAGATTGTGTAATATCTAGTAACCTACCATCATGTCCATGACCAGATGACTTGACCATGTTGACTATTTTATGATCATGATGATCGAAATAAAATAAGGGCAAGGGCATTAAGGGGGGGGGGGGGCTCTGAAAATTCATGGCATAGGGGGGCCTGAATGCAGTACATGTAGATTTGTATGCCTTCCTAAAACTACTTAAATGCAGTCAATGATTGTGTATAAACGTTAGTCAACATGTTCTGATGTTAGTGCCTTGCAATTGTGTAGTCATGGTAGGCCTATTGGTCATGTTGGTACTATGTAAATGTAAACCTCCACATTTTTTTTTCTGTATAGGTCATGCTACAGTCTGTACACTGACAAGTCCGAGGTGAAGAGAGCAGTTCAAGCCCAGCAAAAAGAGAAGTCTAAAGTTGCAGGTACATTTTATATGTATAGAAACTGTTGCTTCCATTTCTATTCATTAACAAATTTGGTAACCGTCATGAAAAAAAAACCTGCAGGGACATGATGGTGTGATAAACTTATACAAGTATATTTGTGAGGTGCTGTTGATAATCTCCCTGAATGTCAGACAAGTCGACCGTTGAGACAACTCGACTCGGGACAAGTCGACCGTTGAGACAACTCGACTCGGGACAACTCGACCGTTGAGACTGCTCGACTTAATGGAAATGAATACACGTGGAGCAGAAAAAGTTGCACAAATCTGTGGCAAGACCTATCACGGGTGCGGCGCAGGCATACTCGATGTACAGAGGGCGTCGCGTCGGGCCGGTGCACCCCGCCCGCCCGCGAGGACCGAGCCGGGCCCGGCACGCGGGCACGTCGACCGGCGCGGCAAATGGGCGTACAGGCCCGGCAAAATCGATGCCACCGTGCACGGTATGGCCACGTTGACTGGGGATGCGTGCACGTGGCCTTGAGAAAAACGAACGATGTGCACGGACAATCACGCTGCGCTATATCGGCTCTGTTATATGCAAAAAAAAAACACCTCATGTGTCATCACTCCCAAACGGCGATCAGCCACCATCAAAATCCCCGGTACTATCCCTGAAACTAGGCCCAAAACTTGCGAGGCGACTTGTCTCAACGGTCGACTTGTCTTTCCATTTATCGCACAGTTGGTCCAGTTGTCTCAACGGTCGAGTTGTCTCAACGGTCGACTTGTCCCGAGTCGAGTTGTCTCAACGGTCGACTTGTCTGACCCCCATCTCCCCCCCCCCCCCCCCCAGTATTTATCTGATGTCTGTAACTAAGTTACACTGCAAAACTGTTGTCATATAGTTCAGTTCACCCAGTGTCCATGTGAAATGTATTTTGTTTATGAAAAGACAGTCCAAAGAGTTTAATGTATCTTTTGAAACTTTTACTTTTAGCTATAAAAACGCAATGTACGTGTAACGTAGGGAGGAAAGGGAGTCCACCTGGGCTAGTGTACCATCCACAAATATATACATGGCCATGTACATGCACATGTGTACACCAGTATTAGGCCCAAGAACTGATAACTTTCTTTCAATTTATTTGTAATTTGGAAGAAGGGGAAGGTTTTAATGTATACTGTTGTTTACCCTTCCCATCCGACACCCCCCCCCCCCAAAAAAAAGATAATCTCACAAATTTAAGGAAGAAACATGACATATACCCTCCTGATTTTGTTTATTTGAGAGCAACACAACATTTTCATTGAAAAAAATGGCCTTATTTCAATAAATACAACCAGATAAATGTTAATTACATGTAAACAGTTGAATAAGATTGTATTTTTTGTTTCTCTACTGTATTCTAGAAACTGAAACAGCCAAAAGGTTCCCCACCCCCCTGTGAAAAAGAGAAGACTCCGTTCAGCCACGCAAACGGTTTCCAAGACTGCAGCAAGATCACAACATGTTTTTCCCAAACAGTGCATCCTTTGCAGCAGGAAGGAGAAGTGTGTGACCTGCCGAGTCACAAGGAAGAGGAGGCTGTACTACCCTACAGGCTGAAAGATTGCTACAGGCGGCGGAAGACAACAACAATGAAGAACTTCTTATGCACATTGTCAAATCCAAAATGGATGTGCTCAGAATTGTTTCGGTGCATTTGTGTAATTGCTCTTATTGTTTCTTGTATTTGACACTTATACATGTACTGTAATTGCAGAAATTCAACTGAGGAAGTACCATTGCATTGGTGTGGTCAGATTAATTGATATCTGTGAAAACACATTTGTGTTTGTTTACAAACTGGCATTTAGAAAACTTATTTTTGTTTTAATTTCTTTTTCATGAAGGCTGTTAACCAAATTGGCAAAAAGATACATGTAACACTGCATAAGGTATGTTTGAAGTTGTATTAAACCCTTATGAATGTTTGATGTGGTGTATATTGGGATTTGGGAAATGGATAGGGCCAAAAAGGAAATAATTGGTTGTATCGTCGTTTAAAACAGAAGTTCAAGAAACAAATGTATACTAGATGGTTTTGAATCCAAATTTTTACTTAAAAGTGGAATGCCTGCACACCTTAAACAACTTTTGTAAAGTTATCTGCTACTGGAAGCTGTTCTTTTGGGGCTCTTTCTTCTGGGGAGGATCTTTGTCATTTAATTTGGAATACATGAACTCATCCTGTTTGAGGTACCTGCCGTCTTTATACAAATTGTTCATTCAAGAAAAGCAACACTAACTGATTAAGATTTTCCCATCTGTGTATTTCTTTTGGCTGAATGCAGTATGTCATGTACAGCACATCAAAGTTGGAATAAAAAAGTTACAGAAACAATATTCGGATCGTATTTGTTATTTATTGTTTCAAATCGTTCTTATCAAATTTAATCTAAATTTAAATCAATTTAAGGAAGACACCTGCCCCATATTAATGATGATCATGCGTTTCAGCTAACTAGCAGCCATTTAGAGAAGATTGACTGATTTACAGTTTTTGTGGGATATCATAACGAAGCAACTTGCAAGTTCTGGGGCTCATGGGTTTTACACATTATTCTTTCATAAAGGCTTGTCATTTACAAGATATTTTATAATATAAGGAACTCCCTGGTTATTTCAAATTGAAATTAACTGTAATAAGCATCTTGCTTTATAAATCATTACAAATAAAAAGGCTAGAATCTAACATTGAACAAATGTTCAGCAAGACGGGCGAACCCGCCTCGCGCGCGCATGCATTGCGTGTAAAATGTATATTTGCTGTGTCAAAAGAGGGCGCCATTTCTTTCTTTTTTCTCATGCACAATTCGTGCGTGCTTTTGTCGTAGATTTTCTCATTCCCAAACAATTCGTGGACCGGGGAACAACGTTTTTCTGATATGGTACACCATAATCTACATATCTGGCAAGTTTTATAAAATTCGGTGAACCAGATCGCCTATCTCGAAAACTAAAGCGTTTTCGGGCTCTCGTCCCACGGACTACAAGTGACCTTGTTTGTGCACGTGTATATGGTGGGTCCCCGGTTGGGCAAAAATTGCGTCGGAATTGTTTTGTGCGCGTGTATATGGTGGGTCCCCGGATGGGCAGAAATTGGGTCGGTCCTTAGCCCAGGTTTTCATGCTCAGATATGCCTGACCCGGGGTCACACACTAAAGGTGACTGCATATATCCGTAGAGGGTGTCTCTTGCTAGAATTAGATGGAAGATCACCAGAATTGGTTTGAATTTTTTTTTTTGTATTAAGGTAATTAACCAAATTGGGTCCCCAAAAGGGCGAGATTCTGCGCCGGAGGGTTAAAAGTAAACACACATTAACTCACACAAGCCGTTTCACCCTAATTGAACCATTACACTGAGCAGCAAATGGAATATCCTACAGAAACAACTAAAAAACTTGGTGTGGAAGGGCCATCACTAAAAAAAAAGTGCTTCAAAATAAATTTAGTTACTGAGATTCAAAATAATGCTTTACTCGGTATAGCCTAGCAGCAGTTTAAAAAAAAAACTGATTGGAGTATATTAACACAAAACAAGAATGTTTGTTTTAATGCTTGATACCAAGAGGGTAGTGATTTGTGGTTCCACTGAGATAATTACACAATCTGTAGAAGTTGCCTGAGCCTCCTCTGGTATCTGAAGGCAGCAGAACAGAATTAGTTACTGTATCCTTGTAATTTTAGTCACTTATATGCTTAAGAAAATGTTATTGAAGTAAGGATTTGTAAGTAGAATCATGAAAATAAACTTTTCAACAATTAAAAAAATAAAGAATGTACCCAAATATGGGAATATATATTAGCCTACACGACAGGGATTAACAATTTATGTAAATTAGGTATATTTGGATCAACATTAAGGGTGGAATCTACCTCCATTTTCTTCTCTTTCTTCTGACATGGTTGCCTGATATTAACAAACAAATGTCAATTCTTTATTTATCCTATTTCAAACATCTGGTTGTAAGGAAACCGACCTAATGTCTTACCGTTTCCGAGAAAAGACGGAAAAAACGGTTGTTTACAACAGACATGACGGAAACGAATACGTTGTTTCTCATGTTAGGGGTGTGTATTAGCCCATACTTTTTTAGCTGCCCCTCTCAAAATATGTAGTGGCCCATGGGAATCAAGGGAAAAATACTTTAAAAAAATATTATGGACCGTTAACCCCCTTGTACTTGACCCTCAAAGTGTTATTTTGAAAATATGGTATGGTATTGTGACTTCTTGTGCACAAAGTGTATGTAACTGTTTTTCGGCTCTAGACTATTTTCTCTTACACTCATTTTGTCACGGCTATTTCTTCTTTAGGGGGAGACCGTTCGCTAGTACATCACAATCCTTCATTTTGCTAATGCAATTTTTTTTAACGGAATTTATTTGGGGGGCTTGACAAAATTTTTGGGGGGCTACAGCCCCCCCCCCCATACAAAATTTGGTGGGGGGGGGGGGCTACAGCCCCTGAAGTTTGTAACTTTTAGTTCCACTGAAAGGATGCATTAACCATGCGTTAAAGGAACCTCCTTTCGTAAGTGTAACAAAAGAGAAACGTGTCAAAAATCACGAAGAATACTGTGCCGCTATTATTGGGCGTCATCATTATTTGGTCGCTGTTATAATGTAGCTTACCGTGCGGAGGTGAATGGAAGGCACATAGCTTTTATGTGTTTAAAACCAGTTTTAGTTTTCAATACTTTATTTCGTCGGCTGAAAAAACATATGGCAGCCACTTTTAATAAAGTGTCAAAAAGCCTTTTAGAAATAAAATATGAAACACGGAGAGGGAAGAATAAGTTTTTATTAGCAATGTAAACGTACATAGGAATGTACATTCATCTACGAGCTGACTTTTTTGGTTTTCTATCATACCTGGAACTTCTGATGCTAAGTCAGGACGGCCTCCATATTTTACATCGTGTCCTAGCTTCGCATGGATGTCTGCGGAGTTGTCCTGTTTCTTACAAAGGGTATCTAACAGTGAGAATAAAAATGGTGGCTCGATCACATTCAGATACGCTCTGTCTTCTAGATGATGAAACCAGTAAATATATGGTTCTGTATGTTTCCATATTAATTTTTTTTCCCTCCGTCCAGTTTTACAGGTTTTTTGGGGGAAATGATTTGTTAGTTTTGGGAAACCAATATAGTTTATTGAGCATTTATTGTGAAGGATTGTTTGGATATTATGAAATTAATCATTTTTCTTGCGGTGAGTGAGATGACAGAGCAAGATGACAGAGCTAAAAATGATCACCATGGTTTGGCACATGATTAAGCTTACTTGATTTTGTTCTTCCAGTACCAATTTATGGCACAAAACAATAAAACAAACGAGACATAAGAAACCTGTCAACAGTTGCAACTTTTGAAGAGAATGTATACACAGCAGTCATTATCCCAATAACTCAGTTTCGTTGAGTTCATATGCAATCACAAAGGAGGGATAATCTTTTGAATGTTGTACATTACTGAATTACTTTAAATTGACGCCAAAAGTAACATTGTGATGTGTAGTAAATAAGCTCCACTTGACCACGACAGAGTACATTGACCTTTTCGGTTAATTCTTTTACCTTTTACTTGCAATGCTAAGTCTGCACGGTATATTGCTGTCAGGGCGTCTCTCAACTTCCCAGGAGCATCTGCGGGGTTTTCCTGTTTCTTCCACCAGGCATCTAACATCCTGAAGATATGTAGCCCAAAGCTACTCATGTAGGCTGTTTCGAATGTATGCACTTCACGAAACGAGAAGCCCAACATTATGGCAAGTGACTGCCAGTCACGTCCAAGCTCTTCTGACAAGTCTAGGAAAAATTTATTTCTCAACTGCTCTTCTACTGCAATAAAAAAAAAAATCAGATTCCGGTTCATCAATCATCTCATGGAGGCTTCAGAGGCTCCAAACGAATTTTAACTCCTCTGAACTAAATGGTGAAGTTCAACAAGGTAAAAGCACTGTCGTACTGACTGATCAAAACATTCGTAACATTAGGAAATAACATAAATGTAATAATAGTAGGGCGGTTTTCCCATAGACTTGTGCACCAACCTAAAATATCACCTAACCCAAATTTACCTTATCCTTTCTCCACGAAATTCAGTATTTTTACTAATTTGACCACGAGGAATCGATCTAGATGCCTTATCTCAAGGGTCGTTTCACAGAAGGGCGGCAGTTATATGTCGTCTTAACAAGGTCAGTCCCCCTAATGTGGACGCAGTTAGCAAAAATCATTGCCTTATTATAGCACTCAGTAGAATAACAAAAATTACCCTAGATTGGACATTTGGGAGACATTCCCTTAGACTTGTGCACAACGTTTTTCAAACTTAAATGTGCCCTAACCCAATAATCCTTTATCCTTTTCCACGAATTTCGGTATTTTACTAATTAGACCACGAGCAACAAATATAACCTAATTCCGACGGCAAAATTTTGCCTCTAAAGGGGGTTGTGACATTGGGGAGACATGAACATGTCTCCCTAATGACCGATGTCTCCCATCGTGCGAAGAAATTACGATAACGTGTCTCCTTAGTGGTACCTTTACTCGTATACTTTTAATAAAAATAACAATAATAATAATACAAAATAATAAATTGTCACCTAGTTTTGATGGCTCATTGACCGCCTTACTGACGAGGTTACTCTTTGTGTTGCCCATACTAGCAACTTCAGGCGTTGTGAGTTTGTCTTCCATTTCTGTTTCACAAATTACAACAAAACAAACAATAAACAAGTTGTAAACATATACTATAGACATCTTCTATAAACTCCAAACGTTTAATCAAAACTCTTTTACTGACCGATCCAACGATATAGACAAGCCGACCGACCGACAAACTAAACTTCCGACTGACATGCAAACAATTCTTGTGTCTAAATTTCAAATACAAAATTCCTTTCTGGAATAAATTACGATTGGTGTGGAAACAAGCTTAAACTGTAACGTTTTATCTTCCTTATTATCTACTTTCCAGAGTGGATTTGTGGTGAAGGTTTGAGGTAAATATGTAGCCTCTGAGTGATAAATAACAATAGTGCGCTGGTGGTATACCTACTGCGAGATGGTTATTTTGTGGATATGTGCTGTAAGGCAATAGTTTAGGCCAAAAGAAAATATGGTGTTTACGGTAACGGTCTGAAAAAACCAATCCAGGTAGGTAGGTAGGTCGGGAAATATTTGTATTTTGTAATATTTTTTTTTAATCAGTTCTGCATGCTCATGCGTGTTCTTTCGCAAAATATTTGTATAAAACATTACCGGTATTCAAGCATTCAAGATATTTAATCGATACATTTCTTTTTAATTTAATTCGTACCGTCCTGCAGGGTTCTCCCCAGGATTTTTTCAAACCTGTAGAAAAGTTTTGCTGTGATTCAACAACCTGCGAAGCCATGGTGTGGGGTCCGCTTTTTCAGTGTGCCATGCTGTATGCGCTGCATGCCTGTCTGCTGGCGGTCGACAGAACCCGCCATCGTGTGCATTTTGAACACACATGCATCAGAAAAACAGGATTTTTGTCAAGATTTTGCACAACAAGATGAAATAATGGCGCATGTAACATTATATTGTGAATTTTAATGGCGGGAATAGTAATTATTGTGCGTATCGGGGGATAAAAAATGTGACCGGCGTTTTTGTCGGGCCGACTCACAGTACGCACGTTTGTACGTGGGGCGGGGAGAACCTTGCCGGCCGTCGGCCAGACGCACCATTTCACGTTTGCGTTTGTGCAAAAATAATCGTACTTTATGTAGTTTGAGATCGTCGCGATTTTCGCACGTTTAACACAGGTATGTTTGTGTCAAATCATGGTCAGTTTCAAGTGTGGAAAATGGTTTATGTTTGTGGCAAATAATTAAAAGTACTTGAAATGTTTGAAATGTGTTCATTTAAAATGATCAATATCAACCTTCAAAATGGCAATAAAAAGTTTTAGGTCGGCAATTTTGGCCGAAAAAAACTCCAGGTCGGTCGGGTTACCGTAAACGCACCATTTTGTTTTGCCTTAGCCAAGTAAAGTCTTGAGCCTTGCTGCCGCTTTTTTTTTGTTGAGCCAGTATACATCAAGTAATACACTGTATTTCAAAAGTAACTTTTAAGACTACAGGCGCTTTGTCTTCGTTTGGAGGCAAATCAACGTTAGGCCTATGTGATTCTTACGCCGTGACTTTTACATAATTTTTGTATCTGTTTAAATGAGGCATTTAAGGATATTATGAGCACCACTTAAAGGGCCCATGTAATGTCATTTTTTTAATGCAATTCTTGAAATGCACCTTTGTGTCCCATTTTAAGTTTAATTTTAAACTCTCGTTTTGGCATTTTTAAGCGAATTGATTGGTGCCTTTTTTGTTTTTATGCTAATGCAAATGTCCATATATGAGCAAAAGTGTGATATCATTTCAGGCAGAAACCGTCATGTTAAAGCTATTTCCGCACGAAAAATAACCATATTTTGGAATATTTGCTGTTGTGTTCTTGTCTTTGGTAATTCGTTGTTTTGTAAGTACATGTCAGTGGGCCAATGAGCAAACCTTTCTCAAAAATGTTTTCAATAGGCATGTTTTTGGGTTCACATTTGAACAAAAAACCCTGAAATTACATCACAGAAATAGCACCCTGTGGTCTGTGGTCTAGCAAAGCATGGTAATTTTTGACTCTGTAATAATTAGGAGTGCACTTTTGAATACAATTAACCAGAAGTGGATGTTCAATAGTTTTCATACATTTAAGAGTAGTAAAAAGTGTTATGAATAGTAGAAAGTTCTTACGAAAAATTAATTTCATGGATACTTTAACCTATCCCGAAAACACGGTGGAAAAGACCAACGAGTGTCCGTAGTCTATTGCGTCCATAAAGGATTTCCAATTCTTGATTTACCACTCGAATCCAGTCCATACAAGAATAGAGACTGTCTTTCACAGTGGGGGAATGGCCGTTGCCAAGATTTTTTGAAAGGGGGGGGGGGGGGGGGCAAAGCATATATTCCCCAAAATCCCTGTACTTTTTCTAGCATATTTCTCAATTTATCACTTTGCGAGGGTTGGCGGAAAATATTTAGTGGAGTCTCATCTTTCAATATGTAGCATAGCTTGCTTCTCAATTGGTTTTCAGTAATTGTTTCTTTTGTTGTTTTCTCAACAAAAGGTAATCGATGTATAACTTGTAATTAATTATTTTATTTTCAAGGTGCAGGGAGGGTACGATTATTACATGACCACCTAGTACAACAATGAGTTAAATTTGTCAGAACCTTAAAGATCGCATATAGAAAAACCTATATAAAGCACGACGAGACATCAGACTATTACATATCATAGTATAACGTTCAAGAAATGTAAATGACATGGGACGAAGTTGGTACCTCAATTATTCTTATACCGTTCATAATATGTACAGGCCACTCTCTGTTGAATTATAATATAGGCTTTTCCTGTCACTTTGATAGATTTAACAGCAAAATGGATAAAGATTCTTACATTTTCGCCCAATTTTGAATGCACGTTCAGATCAAGATTCAGCAAACTGGAAAGATTGTTACTTTAAATGTAAAGCAAGCGATTTTACTTTTCAATCATGCCATTTGAAAATGTCAGGGGCGGATCCATGAGTTTTTCCAGGGAGGGGTTAATTAGTTAATCATTTTTGAAATGTAAACAGTTCCACTTTTGTTCGGCCGCATGGCCTCGTAAAATCAAAAGGTTAATGGGGGGAGGGGGCGGCTCGTATTATACTTCCCATGTGGGTGCTGCTATATTACAAAATGGTGTACAAATACCCCCTAACAAAGCATGCTCTGTACGTATTTTGTGTACAGGCGGACATAATTACCAATATTATTTGTGTGGGTGTCAGAGCAGGAGGGGGGGGGGGTTCGCATTATTTTTAATGAATTTCAATGTAAAAAACACATTGGTACTGAGTTGGCGGTGAGGTGTTTCCCCGCCTCTGGATCCGCGTCTTATAGTACAGGCAATATAAGGTTTGACCTCAAACAAAATGCAACAACATTTTGTTCACCACATTACATTTTTATAAGGTCCCCAAAACGACATACTAAAAGTCTTTAAAATTCAGGTGGTGGAAATATGCCTAATTTGCATAAATCCAAAATGGCTGCATATGTTTGGAATTTTGCATTAATTTCGACATATTTCTCATACTAGGTCGATTTTGGAGGTACTTTAAACGACAGTTTTAGTCCTTTAACATTGATTTTTTCATTATTATAGTCCGAAACTTCTAGGTAAATTTCAAGATCCCTATGTTTCCGAAATTGTCCAAATAATTTGCCTAAATTAAAGTGTGTCAAGCGGCTCGTCACCGTGAGTTTAGTTTCAAAACTCGTCCTTAAACTTTTGCTCAATGCCTGTTGTTAAACTGGAAGCACCGTGCCGAATGCTTTATCTCGTGACTCGCGATTTGGAATGAGCACTGTAAATTCCGACTTAACTTACAAAATTTTCAGAGCTTGTTTCCACCGACGGAGCAAGGCAAGCAACAAAATTGACAAGATGGCGGCAAGCATAGCTATGTAGGCTGGAGACCAGCCGTATCGATCTCAATGTAGGAGAGTTAGCGACCAGCTACGGCAGCAACGCGCTTTACGCGCCTTCAACAACAAAAATGAGACTTTGCGAAGCCGGCCACCAATGACTCACTATAGTCAACTTAATCTTTATAAGAAAAAGGGGGCAATTTGCTCTGTTTGACAAGTCATTCGACTCCCGATTTGTCTATAAGTGTTGCTCGACGTCATGGAGACGTAGTTGGTAACAGGATTTTTCCCATACCGTCCATAACAATACAAATATAATATATTTTAGGTGTCAGAGCGGGGGGGGGGCATTATTTGCCATGAATTTCTATGGAAAAAAAAATTGGGACAATGCTGGGCATGTTTTTAATATGGTCAACCTGGGTGATCATGAAACACATCTAATTAGGTCGCCGTGATGATAAAAATAAGTATGAAGTGGTTTGTTTGTGACTGCAAAGTGTTTACTCGGCACACCAGCAGTTTACTTAATATGAAACTTGGACCCGAAACTTCTGGAGGCCTAGTCAATCTTGATCTTTTATACACATGTTCACATCAATGCGTGTAGGTCCTGTGTTTGCGTTAATAATTAGAATAGTTCATCTTATCTGGGATTAGGGGGCGGCTGCTGATTTAGTTGTTGATTAAAAAACAGTTCTTGCACAATATCACAACTGTAGGATTTCTCCATGTTACAAGCTGCATGTCTCCAAAAGTGGAGCAGCCCCTTACGTGATGCTTCCCCTGTAATGCCACGATGAATTAAGTTTCTTTTCATAATATGTCAAATTCAGCAGAATTTCAGAAAACTCCTAATATAGTAGAACTATAAGAATATTCCTCTTCATTAACCTTAAGTTTGAGTACCAACTAAAAAGTTGAAGTATATATTTTACCTTAGCGCAATGTTGAAGTCCTTCTTAGGAGAGAACATGCAGCAAGCCACTTTTAACATGCGCCCCAAAATCAAATAAAAAATCTCTGGCACCTATGTTGTTGAATACTTGAGTGGAAATAACAATGGTTTGTCAAAATGTGTCAACTGTAAAGACATTCTGTAACGTTCTCTTGGCGATTTCTGAGATTTGTGCAAAGGCTCCATGTTAGAAAGCACTCAGCCGTTTTGTGACAAATTTCCGGATCCACCTTCGGAACACATAAAAATATTGCAATCTCTTTAAAAGTAGGTATAAATCTTGGTAAATGAAGATTTACAGTAATATTTTATCAAAACCGATAATGACAAATAGGTAATACTAACAAATCGGCTTACAATCAGCTTTGAAGTAGTTTGTTTTTGACGATGTCGAATGTACTCAGTCTCACACGGTGTGATAAAAGATTAGCAGATTTGATCCCAGTTTTGTCTTTATTCATAGAAGTGTGCGGGGACTTTCCAGAGTGGGTTTGTGCTGAAGTTTCGAGCCAATTTAGTAGCCTCTGAATAATAATTATCAATCGTGCGTTGGTGGTATATCTACTACGAGTTGGTTGTTTTGAGGATATGCTGTAAGGCAATAGTTTAACCCAAAAAAGTTTTGAGCATTGCTCCCGCTTTATTTTTTTTTTGGAGCCAGTATACATCAAAGGATACACTGTATGTTTTCAAAAGTAACTTCTAAGACTGGAGGTGCTATGCGTTCGTACGGAGGCAAAATCAACGTTATGTGATTCTTTCGCCGTGATTTTTACGTTATTTTGTATCTGTTCAAATGAGACAATTAAAGATAATATGAGTGCCACTTGAATGGCATTGTAATGTCATTTTTTATGCAATTCTTGAAAATGCACCTTTTTGTCCCAATTTAAGTTTAATTTTAAACTTTCGTTTTGCCATTTTCAAGCGAATTATTTGGTGCCTTTATGGTTTTTGTGCTAATGCAAATGTCTATTTTAATGAGCAAAAGTCTGAGTAGTAGAAAGTCTTATGAATAGTAGAAAGTTGCACAAAAAATGAGTTCCTCAGAAAAACTAATTTCATGTATACTTTAAACTATCCAAAAACACGGTGGACAAGAAAAACGAGCGTCTGTGGTCTATTGTGTCCATAAAGGATTTCCAATTCTAGGTTTACCACTCGAGTCCAGTCCATACAAGAATAGAATTTTAGTTTTTTGAAAGGGGGGGGGGGGGCAAAGCATATATTCCCCAAAATCCCTGTACTTTTTCTAGCATATTTCTCAATTTATCACTTTGCGAGGGTTGGCGGAAAATATTTAGTGGAGTCTCATCTTTCAATATGTAGCATAGCTTGCTTCTCAATTGGTTTTCAGTAATTGTTTCTTTTGTTGTTTTCTCAACAAAAGGTAATCGATGTATAACTTGTAATTAATTATTTTATTTTCAAGGTGCAGGGAGGGTACGATTATTACATGACCACCTAGTACAACAATGAGTTAAATTTGTCAGAACCTTAAAGATCGCATATAGAAAAACCTATATAAAGCACGACGAGACATCAGACTATTACATATCATAGTATAACGTTCAAGAAATGTAAATGACATGGGACGAAGTTGGTACCTCAATTATTCTTATACCGTTCATAATATGTACAGGCCACTCTCTGTTGAATTATAATATAGGCTTTTCCTGTCACTTTGATAGATTTAACAGCAAAATGGATAAAGATTCTTACATTTTCGCCCAATTTTGAATGCACGTTCAGATCAAGATTCAGCAAACTGGAAAGATTGTTACTTTAAATGTAAAGCAAGCGATTTTACTTTTCAATCATGCCATTTGAAAATGTCAGGGGCGGATCCATGAGTTTTTCCAGGGAGGGGTTAATTAGTTAATCATTTTTGAAATGTAAACAGTTCCACTTTTGTTCGGCCGCATGGCCTCGTAAAATCAAAAGGTTAATGGGGGGAGGGGGCGGCTCGTATTATACTTCCCATGTGGGTGCTGCTATATTACAAAATGGTGTACAAATACCCCCTAACAAAGCATGCTCTGTACGTATTTTGTGTACAGGCGGACATAATTACCAATATTATTTGTGTGGGTGTCAGAGCAGGAGGGGGGGGGGGTGGGAGTTCGCATTATTTTTAATGAATTTCAATGAAAAAAACACACATTGGTACTGAGTTGGCGGTGAGGTGTTTCCCCCGCCTCTGGATCCGCGTCTTATAGTACAGGCAATATAAGGTTTGACCTCAAACAAAATGCAACAACATTTTGTTCACCACATTACATTTTTATAAGGTCCCCAAAACGACATACTAAAAGTCTTTAAAATTCAGGTGGTGGAAATATGCCTAATTTGCATAAATCCAAAATGGCTGCATATGTTTGGAATTTTGCATTAATTTCGACATATTTCTCATACTAGGTCGATTTTGGAGGTACTTTAAACGACAGTTTTAGTCCTTTAACATTGATTTTTTTCATTATTATAGTCCGAAACTTCTAGGTAAATTTCAAGATCCCTATGTTTCCGAAATTGTCCAAATAATTTGCCTAAATTAAAGTGTGTCAAGCGGCTCGTCACCGTGAGTTTAGTTTCAAAACTCGTCCTTAAACTTTTGCTCAATGCCTGTTGTTAAACTGGAAGCACCGTGCCGAATGCTTTATCTCGTGACTCGCGATTTGGAATGAGCACTGTAAATTCCGACTTAACTTACAAAATTTTCAGAGCTTGTTTCCACCGACGGAGCAAGGCAAGCAACAAAATTGACAAGATGGCGGCAAGCATAGCTATGTAGGCTGGAGACCAGCCGTATCGATCTCAATGTAGGAGAGTTAGCGACCAGCTACGGCAGCAACGCGCTTTACGCGCCTTCAACAACAAAAATGAGACTTTGCGAAGCCGGCCACCAATGACTCACTATAGTCAACTTAATCTTTATAAGAAAAAGGGGGCAATTTGCTCTGTTTGACAAGTCATTCGACTCCCGATTTGTCTATAAGTGTTGCTCGACGTCATGGAGACGTAGTTGGTAACAGGATTTTTCCCATACCGTCCATAACAATACAAATATAATATATTTTAGGTGTCAGAGCGGGGGGGGGGCATTATTTGCCATGAATTTCTATGGAAAAAAAAATTGGGACAATGCTGGGCATGTTTTTAATATGGTCAACCTGGGTGATCATGAAACACATCTAATTAGGTCGCCGTGATGATAAAAATAAGTATGAAGTGGTTTGTTTGTGACTGCAAAGTGTTTACTCGGCACACCAGCAGTTTACTTAATATGAAACTTGGACCCGAAACTTCTGGAGGCCTAGTCAATCTTGATCTTTTATACACATGTTCACATCAATGCGTGTAGGTCCTGTGTTTGCGTTAATAATTAGAATAGTTCATCTTATCTGGGATTAGGGGGCGGCTGCTGATTTAGTTGTTGATTAAAAAACAGTTCTTGCACAATATCACAACTGTAGGATTTCTCCATGTTACAAGCTGCATGTCTCCAAAAGTGGAGCAGCCCCTTACGTGATGCTTCCCCTGTAATGCCACGATGAATTAAGTTTCTTTTCATAATATGTCAAATTCAGCAGAATTTCAGAAAACTCCTAATATAGTAGAACTATAAGAATATTCCTCTTCATTAACCTTAAGTTTGAGTACCAACTAAAAAGTTGAAGTATATATTTTACCTTAGCGCAATGTTGAAGTCCTTCTTAGGAGAGAACATGCAGCAAGCCACTTTTAACATGCGCCCCAAAATCAAATAAAAAATCTCTGGCACCTATGTTGTTGAATACTTGAGTGGAAATAACAATGGTTTGTCAAAATGTGTCAACTGTAAAGACATTCTGTAACGTTCTCTTGGCGATTTCTGAGATTTGTGCAAAGGCTCCATGTTAGAAAGCACTCAGCCGTTTTGTGACAAATTTCCGGATCCACCTTCGGAACACATAAAAAAATATTGCAATCTCTTTAAAAGTAGGTATAAATCTTGGTAAATGAAGATTTACAGTAATATTTTATCAAAAACCGATAATGACAAATAGGTAATACTAACAAATCGGCTTACAATCAGCTTTGAAGTAGTTTGTTTTTGACGATGTCGAATGTACTCAGTCTCACACGGTGTGATAAAAGATTAGCAGATTTGATCCCAGTTTTGTCTTTATTCATAGAAGTGTGCGGGGACTTTCCAGAGTGGGTTTGTGCTGAAGTTTCGAGCCAATTTAGTAGCCTCTGAATAATAATTATCAATCGTGCGTTGGTGGTATATCTACTACGAGTTGGTTGTTTTGAGGATATGCTGTAAGGCAATAGTTTAACCCAAAAAAGTTTTGAGCATTGCTCCCGCTTTATTTTTTTTTTGGAGCCAGTATACATCAAAGGATACACTGTATGTTTTCAAAAGTAACTTCTAAGACTGGAGGTGCTATGCGTTCGTACGGAGGCAAAATCAACGTTATGTGATTCTTTCGCCGTGATTTTTACGTTATTTTGTATCTGTTCAAATGAGACAATTAAAGATAATATGAGTGCCACTTGAATGGCATTGTAATGTCATTTTTTATGCAATTCTTGAAAATGCACCTTTTTGTCCCAATTTAAGTTTAATTTTAAACTTTCGTTTTGCCATTTTCAAGCGAATTATTTGGTGCCTTTATGGTTTTTGTGCTAATGCAAATGTCTATTTTAATGAGCAAAAGTCTGAGTAGTAGAAAGTCTTATGAATAGTAGAAAGTTGCACA
The DNA here is from genome assembly GCA_029964075.1 of Patiria pectinifera. Classification (NCBI taxonomy): domain Eukaryota; kingdom Metazoa; phylum Echinodermata; class Asteroidea; order Valvatida; family Asterinidae; genus Patiria; species Patiria pectinifera. The sequence continues at coordinate 34,093,543 of CM057150.1, forward strand.
AAAAATGAGTTCCTCAGAAAAACTAATTTCATGTATACTTTAAACTATCCAAAAACACGGTGGACAAGAAAAACGAGCGTCTGTGGTCTATTGTGTCCATAAAGGATTTCCAATTCTAGGTTTACCACTCGAGTCCAGTCCATACAAGAATAGGGACTGTCTCTCGCGGTTGGGGATGGGCGGTGCCAGGATTTTTTTCTAGGGGGCGGGGGGCAAAGCACATATTCCCTCAAATCCCTATACTTTCTCTAGCATATATTCTCAATTTATCATTTTTTTCGAGGGTTGGCGGGGATATTTAGTGGAGCTCTCATCTTTCAATATGTAGCATAGCTTGCTTCTCATTTGGATTTCAGCAATTGTTTGTTTTGTTGTTTTCTCAATAGCAGCTTATCGATGTATAACTTGTAATTGGTTATTTAATTTTCAAGGTGCAGGGAGGGTGCGATTATTAAATGTCCACCTAGTTCAAAAATGAGTTAAACTTGTTAGAACCCTAGACATTGCATATAAGAAAAACCTATATAAAGCACGATTAGACATCAGACTATTACATATCATATTACAATGTTCAAGACATGTAAATGACATGGGACGAAGTTGGTACCTCAATTTTAGTATCAACAAAGATTTTTTTTGGGTTCCTTTGTATCGAAACATGGGGTTTGCCACCAAAATGAACATCATATGAATATCAGGTCTGAGGTTAGATACAAATTAGGCCCGAGATGGCGGTCATTTTGAATTCCAAGATGGCCGTCATATGGTAGATGAAAAAAATTGTTACCAATGGATTTCCAGCTGAGGAAGGTAAACTCTGTCGAAACATAGGAAAAATTACTTATTTAGCAAAGAAAATTGCAATGGCCAAAAATACGACATAATATACTATCTAGTAAGTCTTGTCCTAAGTTTCTTTTCGGGATACTTTAAACAACATTTAGTCATTTCACATTGGGGTCATTTAGTGTCAAATCAACCCCCTCCCCCAAAAAAACCTTTTAAAATTTTAAAATCTCTATAATATGTGAGCCAAATTTGTTAATCTTGATTTCTCTTGAAAGGTTATATCCTGAGAAATCTAAATTTACCATTATTTTGTATGTCGGGGTTATTTGAAGTATAATGACATTTTGACCTTTACTTTGACCTTGAATTTGACCTAGTGGATCTTGGATCCTAGTGGTACTTGGATGAAAATTCAACCCAAACATGTTTTCTACAAAATATGAGATAATTGGGTACACTATTTTTTGTTTGGTTTTTGGTTCATCTCAAAGTTGGCATACATGTTGCAAAATGTGATGTCCCTATGCAGTGTACTAGTGGATTTAAAGTAGGGATTTTTTATGCCCCGCGGCAAAGCCGAAGAGGCATACTGTTGCCGCCGTGTCCTTCCGTGGGTGTGGGTGTGGGTGCGTGTACAAACACTGCCTTATGAGGAACCAGAACAATGGGAGGTACCCCACAAGGAATGCCCACCGACTCGCGGGGTACTGTTTTGTACCCGACAAGTTTTTCACGAAATAGATAGATGAATTTTATTTAAAAACTAGGAATTTCCAAGGTGGGTTGATTTGTAGCAAATGGAAGAGTTTTAGAAAAGGGATATTAAGTCCAAATTTTAGCCCAGGAAATCAATTCTGGTTAAAATAAGAGCATTTTGAAATTAGTGTGCGACATTGCAAAATTTTAGTACACGAGAACAAAAGAAAGTAGGCTACCTTAATTCTAAGCCTATGTAAGCGGGTGTGCGTGGGTGGGTGTGCGTTTCCGGATAAATCTTGTCAGCTCGATAACTTGAGAAATACTTAACATATGAACTTCAAATTTGGTTTGTGGATTGTCCTTGGCAATCCTAAGAAGGCTAGTGCATTTGGAGCTTATCGGTCAAGAGTCAAGGTCACAGTTGCTAAAACAAAAGAAATGTCAGTGCAATAACTAAATACTTTACAAGTGAACTTCGTATTTGGTTTGTGGATTGTTCTTGGTAATCCTAAGAAGTCTATTGCATTTGTGGTCAAAAGGTCAAGGCTCAAGATCACAGTGGCTAAAACAAAATGAATTTTGTCAGCGCGATAACTTGAGTATACTTTACTTATGAACTTCAAATTTGGTTTGTGGATTGTCCTTGGCAATCATAAGAAGGCTGTTGCATTTGGAGCTTATCGGTCAAGAGTCAAGGTCACAGTTGCTAAAACAATAGAAATCTTGTATTTATTCTCAGATCATAGGGATTATTGTATATAAAACCTATAGAAAACACTAATGCTGTAAGTGAACGTTCCGTGTGGCCAATGTACATGTAAGTTGATGATAAAAGAGTGGTATTATGTCATGGGAACAGTCACGATTGCGGGGCATTTGTGTTTGTAAACACACCTGACTTGTTGTCCTTGAGATGTGGTCATGTACAGGGTGTCACAAGATTGATAAAAAATATTCCTTTTATTTTCTGAGTTGATTTATTAATCACTAAATTTGTAAGCCGTAAAGTGTTATGTAACTTCGGAGGTGGATGCTAGGTGAATTATGCAAATCGTAATACCTTTTTCATTTTGTTGCATACCAATTCCAGGCTTGCACCCAAGTGGGAGCGGTAAAAAACCCTCGCCTACATATTTTCGGATTGAGTTTCTCGGTTTTTGGTTTATTTCTATCCCGTAATATATAATTTGATTTTTGTGATTGATAAATCCTGTGTTGAATCCTCTGTTCTTTTGAGTTTTTCCTTGATTTTGGCTTTGAGCAGAGAGGCGCAAGGGTTCGTTCTGCGACACAGGGATATTACATTTTCCAACACTTATACCAACTTTGACAAGAGCTAGAAACCTAACAAAAAATGTTATGCCCCACAGGAAACATAGAATCTCAAAAGATACCCAGTACTGGAATGATGATGAAATCAATGTCAAAGAACAAATTGTTGTTCAAAGTATCCCAAAAAAGCAATGCAGGACGAGAGTTGTGTCTAAATAAAAAAAAATCATGTAATAAGTGGCCATTTTGAATTTATGCAAATTAGTCATATTTCCACCACTTGGATTTCTTTTTTTTAAGGATCCTTAAAGCAATGCACCATGGTGTGAAATTTATTGATGTACATGACTGAACTTGGATTATCAGGGCAAAATTTCATTGTGACATGTCCACACATGACAGCCATAATTTTAACTTTAATCTATGCAAATTTATAAATGGCATTTATGCAAATTATTATTTGCATATCGCAAATTTTGGAAACACAGGGATATTGAAAGATACCAAGGTCTCTGTTTTTAGGCTCACATAAAAACTGACGTATTTTGCCTGGACTATTAATGTATTCAGTCAAATAAACTATGCACATAGGGTCATTCGAATTCGCCGGAGCTCTCAGTAGGTCAATTTTGTCATTCGAATTCGAAATTAAAGGCAAGATACAACATTTGCAAACATAAAAAAAACCGAAAAGATCAAGTAATCACAAAATACCTTACTGGATTGATAGGTAATGACAGTCTAAAGCATCCTGCAAAATCAGGGTTGCTGGTGTGCTCACATTTTGTAGAAAAATTGTATAAAAATTGGCTTTTTTCAAAAAGTGCTTCTAAATGTTCATATTAAGTTATTTCGCATTTTTACAATTGATTATACATCTGTGAAAAGGGTACACACCTGCCAGACCTTACAATTCCCCAAAGTCTATGAATTGCTCCGTTTCATTTTAAGTGGGGTCAGGAACCAGACTACAAGAGTATGATTGGTTTCTTGGTTTTTCCAGCATCAACAAGCCCAAAGTCAGTTTAACAATATTTTCTATCACATTTTATACAACACCTGAATAAATCCCCGTCATCTGATTGGTGAATTGTAGATCACGTGACATATTATTATTCGGTATAATGCACGGTGCAACCATGCGTTATACCCATGCGTTATACCGTTTCACTTTGCGCTTGTTCCATGACGCGGTATTTGCCTGCAAAATGCATGCTGGTGCGCACGTTCAGCGTAGCGCGTATTGTTCCAAAGAGCCAGCGCTACAGCGTTGGGTTCAAACATTTTCGTGAAGGGGTAGTTCAATATCAAAATCAAAATCAAAACAAATTGTAGTTTATAATTTACCAATCAAATGACGATAATTTATTCAGGTGTTGCATAAAACAAATAACGAATGTTTTACGTTCGTGCGATGGAAAGAATAATTTCATTCGGTGACAGATTAAATGTTCTATTCCACTCGGCTTTGCCTCGTGGAATAGAACATTCAATCTGTCACCTCATGAAATTATTCTTACCATCGCACTCATAAACATTCGTTATTTGTATACTAATCCTTAAATCCATTTATGTCGGAAATGTTCAGCAAAAGCAATTGTTGTTCATTCCCTTTAAGCAAGCTTTTGTGAAATATGAGCGAAGGAAATAGGCCCACGATATTCCTTTGTTGTTGAAATTAAAAGTGAATCTGGTCAACTTTCCAAGAACTGCTTCCAACACTCTCCGTGCATATAGCCATGGCACAACCACTGCCAGACAAACACGCTGAGAAGATTGACACAAAATCGATGGCCGACGGACCAACAAGAGACTTGTATCCTCACCATTCCAAAATAATGAGAAAATGGATGCTAAGATTTGACAGACACACCGAATGCATGAAGCAAAATCACAAACGACAGCAGCCACAAAATATCCATATCGATTGCTTCTTCTTTCTTTTTCTTTGTGCATCAAAATTATAAAATCAGATGTTACTGAAAGGAACTTCAAAACTGTTGTTAGATAAAGTGGATTGAGAAAATGTAAGGCATAAATAAGAAAATAAACATTCCAATCAACGGGAGAAGATTCACAAAGAATAAGGGTGATGTATTTTGAATAACATAACTTCACTTGGGGATATATTCAGGATTTTAAGACGAGATTGAAAACGAACTTGATGTTTTCATACTTTTAATCAATTTAATGACAAAATTCAAAAAGTGTAACATGTTAACAACTTTCTGCTTTCGCCAAAATGTGATTCAACATGAGAATTTCTTACCTTGTGAGCTATATTTTCAGTATTTCTATGGAGTCTTCAGGTCTCGGGTTGGTGCCCAAATTCCATAGGTACGGGTATCCCAATGTGATCTGTACCAAATCAGAAATGATCAAACTGGGTGGTAAGCCACGTGATCATGACGCACGTCTAATTATCTCGCTGTGATGATGAAAATAACTTTGAAGTGGTTTGTTTGTGACTGCACATTGTTTACTTGGCACACCAGTAGTTTACTTAAATTGAAACTTGGACCCGAAACTTCTGGAGGCCTAGTCAATTTTGATCTTTTATACACATGTTCATATCAATGGTAAATATCTTGCGTATAGGTCCTTATTTGCTTTACATCTTATCTGGGATTGGGGGCGGCGGCTGATTTAATTTTTTTTTTTTTTTAAATGTCAGAAAAATTTAAGTGTTCTTGCACAATGTCGGAACTGTAGGATTTCTCCGTGCTACAGGCTGCATATCTCCAAACGTGACGCAGCCCCTTACGCGGTGCTTCGCCTGAAGTACCAAGAGAAAAGTTTCTATTCATAATATGTCAAATTGAGCAGAATTTAAGAAACTCCTGATGGAGGAGATCTATGATAATATTCCTGTTCATAACCGTAAACCCACTTAAAAGTTTAAGTATGTGTCACATTTTATGTTATTTTCAATTTTCGTCCTGCCATTTTGAAACGTATTAATTGGTGAGTTTTTGGCTTATATTCCAATGCAAAGTGTGTTGTCATTCAGGCAGAAATCTCTATGCTGCATCAGCTATTTCAGAAACTTGATTGGCCGAGAGCGAGTCACGTTTCTTTCTAGTTTTGCTATCTTTCTGTTCACGGCCAAAAGTGCTATACCCATAGCAACCAAAGTACTATACCATTAGCAACCAAAGTACTATTTCCACGGCGCGGTATTTGAGTGCGAATGAATGCTGGTGTGCGCGTTGCTCGTTGCGCGTTGCTCGTTGCGCGTTGCGCGTTGCGCGTATTGTTCCAAAGAGAGTGCGCCGCAGACCTGGGTTCAAACATTTCGTGAAGGGGTAGTTTGGAAGAGAAAAATACATTTTCACCGATTTTGTATTGAAATTGAAGTTTATTTCAACGGTGTTCTGATTTAAATAATTAAAATATTAAAACCAAGCAGAATCTGTGGGTGAAGTGTTAAGAAAACAAACATTGAATGCTTTATTTCGTGGTGTTCGCCTCGGGAAAAATAGAATGTCCATGGATCACCTCGGGAGGCTAGTTTTACTACACCACTCAAATCATTCAATAATTGTATACTATAGTTTATGATAAAAAAAATTGGAAATGATTAAAAGCACACAATTTTGTTATTAAATTCCATTTTAGAAATCAGAGCTAGGATCTTTTGTGTGTTAAATCAAATCTGACAAAAAAACGAATAGTGTGGGGCGATTTAGAATAATTTGTAATAATAATAAAAAAAAATGAGAGAATTTGATGAAACAGTCACATTTGGTATCAATTGTGGTTGTCAAATGCGAAATAGCAAATTTAGGCTCCATTGCAAATGTAGGCCTATAGAAGCATATTCATAAAAGTAGTAATTTCAGAAAAGACAAATTGGACTTTTATGTGAAGTCATTTTTTTTTAACACTTTTGTAAGATAAAGTTTTATGCCTGTAAATCGATTTACAAGCTAAACAAAATTCTGGCCGTGGAAAAGAGTTATATTTTTTGAATCGACATTTGTATCAGATGGGTTTTATACCATTAGCTCGACAATTCCCGAATCAAAAATTGGTATGATCCACCTCAAAAGGTGAAGAATGAATCTCGATTTGACATTAAAATATTCTGCTGACCAGAATTCATACATATTGGGTAGAAACATCGCGCCAAGATTGCCAGTTACAATAGGGTTGTTGCTTTTAAGTTCCCCCACGTTTAGAAATGCCAAAAAAAACGGAATTCTAGGGAAAATGGATTGTTCATAACTTTCCTTCCCAATCAGCCCACACTTTTTAAATCAGAGCCCTTTTGACTTACTGATGTATCCATGTGAACCTGAGATTTTCAAAGATTTTACCCTACTATATTGACAGTTACCACAACCCTATTGACTAACCGGCGGATCCAGGATGTGCCTTTTTCCTTTCATTCCTTTCTTTCCTCTGTTCACTGTTTTTGTGATTCGATTTATTAATATCTTTCAATTTTGAAATGCCTTCTGAAAAAAAATCCTGCAGGGGTTTTCATGAGATTACTGTGCTTTTCCTTTACAGTCCTATCTGTGTAACGTTTGCTGATATTCCTCTACTTAATTGCCGGACTCTTAGTAGTGAGGCCTTCACTACCATAGAAACCAATAAATATAGATTTTAATATTTATTGTAACTTACCTCCCGAAGTGAAGTCCTCACTCGACCACAACAGTCAGGAACTATTCGAAAAACAAACAAAATGGCGCTGCTGAGGGAGGAACATCTGATTAGACCTACTACAAAGAGATCACTGGGTTGAAAAAAACTTTACGTCACAGCCAACAATAACACTCTACGTCATGACGGTTGTTGATCAGTTGTTAATCAGGTGCAATCGAGTAGCTTCCACGAGTCGCCCGGGGTCAACCTCGTCCCCATAGTCTAGCTTGTTTGACATAGCTCACAGTCCTCCAAGGTCAGGGGTGAAACCTAGAAGCTATTCGAACGCGCCCAGTAATTATTGTTATGTACACAATTCCACCAATGACCTTTGAGCATGAATATGGCTATTTGCTGCCGTGATACCAATATTGACGGAGTCGATCACAAAAACGGGTGCACACTTCAACCGGTGAATACGTAAAACAGTGACACCGAGCAGTAATTGTTAATTGGCCTGAAATCTACAATTAAATGGGGTATCAGGTCCAAACACCATGCTAAAACAAAAAATGCATTTGAGAGTAAAGTCTCACACATATTAAGTGGATGTTCACTCTTTTGAAAAAGGGAGCAGAATACAGGGGCATTGCTGTTGCACCGATTCCTCACCTCAAGTCAAATTTATTTTGTCTGGGCTGGAGGGAATTTACTTTTGATGGAAGAGCATATTTTTAAAATTGCCTGAAATCATCCTGAAATTGCCGAAAGGAAATTGAGGATACTGAGAAAGGGAAACTGCCCTAAAGTAAATTACTGATAAAATATGAAAAACCCCGGTTGTTGCCTCTTTTTAAATACATTGACAAATGTCCCTATGTACGTATGACGTCACATGTTTACCGCAGTGCATTGCGGGATCGAGTGGGGGTCGCTGCACAGTGTTGTGTAGAAAACGTGAACTTCGGGTCTGAAATATTTTAATATGCGCCACTAGAATGACCCTTAAATATGATAAAACAATTTTTGAAATTAATTAAAACTGTATTCAGGCTGATTATTCTTAAAATAACGGACAATTTCACAACGTACGCTAGTCACGATGGCCATCGATATATCGCGGTATTAGCGCACGTGACTACATGCGCTGTGTACAATAGTCAACCTGCTTGCTGCCGCAGAACGTTTGGGGGAAACACGCTACTGCGAGTACGAGCGGTACAACCGGTTTAACCTCGAAATAAATGGTTAAACCAAATAAAATACATCAGAGCGGAAACGTTTAACCACGGAAAATGCGTAAAAAAAGACAGATCACGCAGCGTGAATCAAATAGTCCCTTAATTTCTGTTGTAATTTTTAGGGCGAATAATGAAACACTGAAAGCATCTTAGCGATATAGCCACGAGGATTCAAGTTTGAAGTCAACTGAAATTACGCACAGTATAGCATTTCACCAATGTTTTGTCTCTTTGGCCGGCCATACAAATTACAAATTGTTATACTAAATAAGCGCGCACGAGCGCAGTGTCACGAAAAGTTCACACATAACTTCTTGTGTTGTATGGGATACAGGCATACGTACACACGTGTGTTGTGATGAGCGTCATTCGTAGCAACGCGTGCATCGACAAGGTTGGAGTTTGAAGTGTAAAAACAAAATTTAGGTTGAGGTTTGAAGTGTAAATATGTATTACGATATGAACCATGAACTGAGTTGTGAAAGCTTGAGTTTAGGATATCGAAGGACATTCTAGGAATCAAGGGACACGTGTGAGGAACGTTATTTTGGAGAGTAATTTTGTGAATTTTCGACTGGACTATAGGCATATATAGCAAGGCGGCCGGTAACCGCTGGACTACTGCAAGGGTGAGTTGCAAGATGTGTGTGTACTATATGCAGGACGCCTCTATTTAACTAGTTCTTACACGCCTTCCAAAATGACTTCTTCAATTCAGAGTAAACTATTTTTGTCCAGTGACCATAGTTTTGTAATTGTGAACAGTATTATTTTTGGTAGAAAATAAGATATCGTTCCCAGTTTTCCTGTTGCGCCCCACTGACTCAACAGTGTCTTTTGCATTCAGTCACGGTGCATCGCACATCAGCTGACAATCTTCACTTTCGTGTTGTTGTTTGTTTTGAGGGGTAATCGTCATTTACTCAATCATCATATGTTCATCATCATTACCATCATCAATTCAATCATTAATTTTACTCAACTCGTCATTAATTGTCATCCTTGTACTCATCAATCCATAGCATCCAAACTAAAACTCACCGCTTTCTTAAGTCGCCAGCTATTTTGTTTTGTGACTCCATCAGAACGTTAAGTCGTAATTTGATAGAAAATGGTCTTAAGGTACCATGTTATCGAGTGAGCAGTGAATTTCTCTATATTTGCTGGTCCCTGAGGGCCAGCCTATACGGTCCATCATGTAGCTATCTTACTGGGTCGTTCCGTGTCTATTCAACACGATTTTGTACCCAACCCTCACAGATTGAAATGATATTTGTTGGGATGATTGGCCTGTATGAGAAACCCCCAGAACTTTTTTTTTGTAACTTGGCTCGTTAGTTTTTGAGATACAGGTCAACAAACTTTTGACTAATTAGCATAACATCCACACTTTAAAAACTTATCTCCAAAACTATAGCACCTACAAAGCCAACTTGTCAGTCGTATTAAAGCTCTTTGAGTGGCCTCTATTTCATAAAATAAAACCAAAATCGTAGCATAAAGCGCAGAGAAAATACGTAACCAAATGACGTTTGATCTTGAATTACTTTTGTAATTAAAGTCCCCGTACGTCTCTAGACTTCCATTCAACTACAGCTCCCTCATCTGCTCATTGCCAATAGACCTTATGCATAGAGGCCATCTTAGAGAGCAACACCATATTTTTGGCCTTGTTATGCATGAGTGAATCGTTTATGCATTCATTGCTGCTGAGTGCTGGATATAAGTTAAACGATGCCCACTATTATTGCCACTAAGCATTGAGTTATTGTGACCACAGGTTCTATCTCTGTGGTAGTACTAATGTTCTAATATGGTGAGCGGTTCTTTGGACAGTTAATTGGAACAATAGGTTTTTCTTTCACTGATTTGACGAGTGGGCACACCAAAAAGCTTTGAATATTATCCTGAACACCGTTGAAAATAGTTTTGTTTGGGGCCAATAATGTATCATATATTTTATAGAATATATTAAAAATTCTGAAGCCCGGATCCACACTCAAAATGTGCACGTGAATCGTGAAAATTAAATACCCCTACGTGGCGTAAGAGTCACGAATATTAAAGTTCCAGTCAACTGATTGTCCACACGTATAATATTCAATCCCAGCTACACGAAGACGATCTTTGTCTCTTTCGCCCGCCATAAGAACCCGTCATTGTTATGCTAATTCAGCGCGCGCGAGCCAGCTGTCAAAAGTTCACACAACTTCTGCCGTTGTGTGGGATATAGACATATCCACACACGTGTACGTGTAATGATGTGCTGAGCGCCATTTTTAGCGATGCGTGTATCGACAAGGTTGGAAGTTTGAAAAGTAAATACGATTCGGACCTTTGAAAGACTTTTGAAATCTTGGTTGCTGCATATCGAAGGACATTCTAGGAATGAAGGGACACATGCCAGGAACGTTATTGTGGAGAGTATCCGTCGTTTGCTATGTGAATATGCCGGGTGGTTGTTCGACGGGACTGAGTAGCGTAGCGGTAACTGCTGGACTACAGCTACTCATCAACGGTGAGTTGCAAGATTACGCTTTACTGTGCTTCGCGACCCCTCTATTTATGTAGTTGTTACACGGCCTTTATCATTCAAAATGACTTTTTCAACTTAATGTTAATTATAACCATAGTTTTGTTATTTTGAACATTATTTTCGGTAGTTTTCGTACCTTGTTTTCCTGTTGGTCCTCCTGCGAAATAACGGCATGCCTCGTCGTGCATCCATTTATTTGCGGCCCACGATTGAGTTAGTCATCTTTTTCTTAGGGGGAGGGCAGTGTCTTTCTGCTCAATAATTACCATGTATTAATAAAAAACAAACCTAGAACTTCCTGTGACATTTCCACTGGTTTTCGACATCGCCAGTGAGTCAAATAATTCAATATGGCATATTTGCAGAATATATTGTACTGTCGGAATGTCACAACTATATAGTTATTGTCGTGCATCTTTAATTTGCGGCAATTTGAAACAATCCGTTGTTATAATCACTACATGTGAAATATTACGGTAGGGCGGGTGTTATTTTGCTTCAGTCTTATGGTCTTGAAGTGCCAACTGTGTCTGAGATATATCTGAATTTCTTTGTTTCGGCTTGCTTGGGCATCACTGTAATTTTGTCACGTTAATTAACATATAATTATGACATGTTATTTTACATGTCATTATGAAATTTCACTGTGCATGTTATCGTGCATATGGCACGATAAAATACACGATAATATGTAATAACGATAACATGTAATTGTTCCATGTTGAACCGCTCTCAAAGCTACAAAAATACTACTAAGTAGTAACCTGTAGTATGCATTTCTTTTCATAAAAGTGTACATTACACATGTAGTATTCTGCAGTATTTTGCCCTTAACCTTCAAAGAGCCTTTAGAGGGTTAGGGTTAACATGTTATTATGCATAATGTCATGTCAATTAACATGTAATTATGCCATGCTAATAAACACGTAACTGTGCCGTGTATGCATGTTAATTAATATGTAAATATGGCATGTTATGTAACATAATAATGATTTGAACATTAATTTATTCAGATCGTTATTAAATGTGTCAACTCTGTGCATCGCTGTAGAAATAAATCCCATGGAAAGGCAAAAAACAAAAATCAAATCATCCGAAAGACTAAAAACCTCAGGAACCGCCAAACCCCTCTCCATAAGTTATTTTTTTTAATTGACAGTTTTTCTTTTATAATGCACCATTAATTCCCCTTAGGAGTTTATTTATTTAAAAACAAATAATAAAAAAGACGGATACACACAAATTAAGTCAAAACACAATTATTTGATTGAAAATATAACATTGACTTTGGAAGTGGAAAACCTATATTTTGAGTCAGTGAACAATTTCAAAGGCTTCTTATCGTGCATTTTTTTAAAGGTTGAGAACTGAGGTTGGTTGTTCAGGTTACACTTTACACCAAAACCCAAATATTTGAAATATGTACAGCTTTGAAATTATGAGTGTCAAACCCGGGCCATGGGATGTGTCTTCAGCTTTTAATATTGTTTTTGATTTCCCCTTAGACATACAGTCTGGACTTTCTGTCCAGTTTGTCCCCCTTTAAGCGCGGCCCTGCATGCAGGCAAGCCATTGGTGCATCGCTTTTTGTCCTTAGAAATGCAGTCACATATTGTTGACTCTTGGTCCATCAACTGGTGTAAAACATGTAGGGTAAACACAATGCAACCCAAAAATGTGCATGCTATCTGTCGCAATGGAATGTGTTAGTAATGTATGTCCACTTGTTTTCTGTCATGTACAGTGAGGAATTAACTGTATCCATTTGTAGGTCAGATATTAAACGTAAATAATCTCCATAAGCAAGGCTTCATTCCTTGAAACATAAGTACAGTTCATATGTGATTTGGAACATGAATTACATGATCTTCTTTGTTGCACTACAAGCTTATCTTCGTCTGTCTTTATTAATGTGAATAACTTTGCTGTCGGAACCAGACCTTCTCATTCCATACATTTAAATTAATTAATTAACAATAAGCAAAAATTGAAATCAGTTAAAACAAAATGCAAATTAAACAAATGTGCCGGAAAACTTTCTTTTAATGTTCAATACAGAGAGTAACATTACAATGAAATCTGAGTAAATAACATTTGGCAGTACGATTCACAAGCTCTGCGTATTTTATTATGCGTCATATTGTTCTTGAAAGTTATATGCCAGTATTGAAAGGGGTTGTTGTCCACAAAATGGGTAGAATTGCCCCATAGAGATTGAAATATTTCCACAAAAACGAGAACACAAACACAAGTGAAACCAAGTGAACATTAGTTTCATGCTCTTTCTAGAATTATAGTAATTATACAGAGATTAATAATCCGGGCAGGTAGCGATGATGGAGAATTATGTACAATTGAGAGTATGTTATACTTCTTGAAATGAATATGATATTACTACTTGAAATAAAAGGCAATGACAATATACAAGTTCTGATTGGTTTTTAGAAAAAAAGAAGTTCGACAAGGTGTTGTCTCCACAAACTCCTACTAAATAATTAAAGTCATTATGTGAGATTTCAGCTGCGATAATTTCATTGCATGGTTTTTCAATAGGAATATTTTAAGACCAGCAGCATAAAACAGCGTAAAATTGCAATACACTCGTCCATTTCTATCATTATGGTGGGTGGGTGGGATGGTTGGTTGTTTATCTCGTTTTAACTATGAAAACGTCATTTTGACAAGATAGTGTTTTGATTTGTGTCAGGCTTCCCACTTTAAGGAGAATCAATACTTATCTCAAAGCACCTGTTTTAAAAATGTAAGCGATATAACTATACTATTTTGTCTACAGAAGCACTTATATCCTTCCGAATAACAAGAATTGTTGTCCTATACGTCTATGTATCTACGGTTTTTTTACAAAAATAGGGCGATTCCGTAAAATCCAACTTACATCCGACGACATGATGTGCATGTACAAGATCTTTAAAGATGGTGGTACCAGTTTTGTCTGTAATTGTTTTCTACTCATGGTATAACAGTGATGTATCACACTTTCTAACAGCAGCTCATTAAAGTGTCTGACATGTGAGTTCAATTTTAGGGAATTGCCCTATAACTAAATAAACCAAAATAACTAAATATAAAATCACCACTAGTCAAAACAAAAGTCAGCCATATCTTTTAATAAAAGGACTTAAGATCAATCAATTGGTGTATTCCAAGATAAAAAGAAATGTTTGCGATGATAAAAGGACTCGACATCAATCATTTTCAAAAATCAAACAAACCATAATCTGCAGTATATCATTTTAAAACAGCTGAAATGTATATATACTATTTACAACATACAACGGTTAAATTGCTCTTGTAGCCCAGTTTACCCCAAATTAACGCACCGATCCCATCTGAAATTTCAGCTTGCATGGAATCTCTTTTGCTGTTATTGAAATGTTCAACAGGTGACACGTGTGTTTTGCTTGTTAACCCTAACTCCCCAGCCTAATTTATTGGAAACCATACCCATTCTAACAAATTTCAAGACCCATATGGACAATTGTACACACACACTGTTGGACTTAGTTTCTAGAGGTTTGCCAACCCCAGGGTAAAATACATTAGTTTAGGGGCACCGTACCTATCCCAACAGATTTAAACAAAACCTGCTGTTAAACTTTGATGGGTTGAGTTCGGTTAGGGTTAATGCACCGCTAATTTTTAATTAAGTTTCCATACATGGAATGTCACCTGTAATGTATGATGAAAGCGATACCTAATATTTCTAACAGAAAATTCGAGAGACCCTTTATCCTACATTTATTTTACGTAATGATTCAGTTCAAGTTGAAACTTTAATATTAATCAAGTTCAAGCATTAATATTCATAGGCTAATAACAACGATTACATGTCGTTGTTTTTCACCACATCCAGTTTTGTTTCTATTGTATAACTTAATGTCAAAGCTGTGTTCTAAGACATAATCTTAAAGCTATTCCAATGCACACGTCGTCCTCAAAATCAAATATTATATTTAAATGTTTTAAGCATGCATTACTAAAAAAGAGATTGTGTCATTGCGTAATACATTGTATTTCTTTGTGTATTACATCTATGCGGATCCACTAATAAGAAACGTGTGAAGACAGTTGTCTTATATGCCGACTGCTCTCCTGTTTGAAGAGTATTAAAGCGCAGCGGAATTGAAAAATTTTCTAACTTTTATCAGTGTCATGATTTTTTTCCTCAAAAACCACCATTCGCTTATAAATTTGAGACTCGTTTGAGACACTATTTCAACCGTCCTTTGTAATCATGTTATATGAATAGTTCATTTATTTACAAGTAAACGTATATATTTGTGTTTAATGAATTGTTCAATACGTTATACACAAGGAAGCATACACAAAAATATATAATAGAATTCACTTACTCTCACTACGTAACATAAAGATCAAAGAGCTTATCAGTACTGTACGTCTTGACTATATATTCAGTACTCTTCTGTCTTTAAACTATCGTATGTCAAATAACAATTGACTAAGTTATACTGATGCTGTGGAAAAAAACTTTAACATTCTTCATTCTACTGTAAATTTATTGAATTACCGCATTCATATATCGGTACACTGTGTATAAATGGACGGATAAATTAGTACTTGACTGGGTAGGCAAAACAACTGCATTTACTTGTTTAACCCTTCCTTCTCAAACCCCCCCCCCCCCACAGTCCTCTTTTTGCAAAATGGTGGATTTTGCAGGATTGAGACTATATGGCAAAAGTGAGTGGCTGATTTTGAAGGTTGCACTGTGTCACTGTGTCTTGGGCCTGATCTTGTGTTATTTATGCTATAAACCCTCTGCACTGCTCCAGGATGTCAATGGCGCTGCCTCAACACAGTGACAGTGATTGCCGGAGGATTTTTCAGGATTGAGGGAGTAGTCAGCCTCCAAAGGACCACATTCAAGAAATAAGTAGGGTTTTGCAGGATTGAGGCTGTTTGCAATTTCTACATGGAGGCAGTTGGAGGATTTTGCTGCATTAAGGTTACATATCAGCAAAAATGCCTAGGGAGTTAGGGTAAATGTTACCGAAGAGAAATTTAGTAGCGCGAAAAACTCATCCGGAACACACGCGCACAAATGAGCACACGCGCATGCAATATCCCAAAGACATGTCTTGTATAATTTTGCCAATATTCCCCATACAAAAAGGGTTTCTGGTTGGACCGAGTTTTTCAGTTATCTATTTATTGATGGCGATCTCTTCTGTCGATATCTTCTTGTATAATCTCCACGGCTCTTTCTAAGTTCAAGTCATTCATTATATCAACCAATGACTGTATTGCCTGCTCGTTTGTTTTGTGAGTATGTCTGCAAACGTCGAAGTAGAGCTTCAGCACATCTGTCGTGCGAACTCTAGCTAAATTAGTGGCAATCTCGACAGATCTTCCTGTTTTGTTGGTCAGCCTTTCCAAAAGTTTGTGACAGTTGTTGCCTCCGTCAACATGATCGCATAATGCATACACGGCATTTGGTGACAATCCACCATACTCTTGGGCTGTAACGTCTCCGTGAGCAATGGTTGAAATTCCAGTGCCAATCCTTTCCTAAGTAATGTGAAAAATTAATTCGTTTTTGGAATAATCCTTTTCACAAGTTGTTGTAAATGGCCGGATTAAATTTTTGCAAAGTAACACTTTCGGGAGTGTACCTTTGTTAAGTTTGGTTTAAAGTTATTATACAGGGCGAGACAAAAAAAGGCGGAACCCAAACCCCCCAAAATATATTTCATATCAAAAAAAAAATGTGTAGCGCCAAAAACAATAATGTCTGGAAGGCCAATTTCAGAAAGTACTTGTAGATGAAAAAAAATTACTTAGCTTGCTCAATCTGTTCAAAGAATAACACCATTTAAACGCAATGACCCTAATACCTGTTTCGTACAAAAAGAAACAATTTATTGTGTGTTCTGACTGTTTGGAACAACAAAGAACATGACACAGAATACTTGACTCAACAACTGTAGTAAACAATATCGCTTTTAACAACCCTGCTTGGGCAAAGAATATGATTTATAAAATGCATTTTTTTTTAAAGATGGGCCTTCAGAAGGACTTTGTTGAAAAAAATTTACTTTTAATCTGAGGCTTTATTGCTGGTTATGTTTGAAGACAACTGTGACGACGATTCTTGAAATCGCATTTTTGAACATGAAAGGTTTTGGGGTAATTGTTTTTTAACATATTTTTTTAAATATAAAAAACAAATGGGGGTTTGGGTTTCGCTTTTTTTTTTACTCACCCTGTATTATAGACGGATTTGGGAGTTACTATTTTATAGCAAATATCGTTACACTGACCTGTGGAAATTCGGTCAAGTAGGGGTAGTATTTACAAATCCGGTTTTTCCAACAATTGTTGGCTGGAACAATTGCCCCATAGGTTGCAATTTCGTGTGTGCCCCATAGGTTGCAATTTCGTGTGTGCCCCATAGGTTGCAATTTCGTGTGTGCGCTTGGTTGCTTGAACATTCGTCAGTTTGTTCCACTGGGTTACTAAAAGTACTAAAATTCATAACTGTTCTTGTTTGCTTAATGTAAAGACATTGATAGAGATGCATGACTTCGTATGGTAAATGTTGTTTAAATATTGTTTCAAAATGCCTGGGATTTGCTTTGAACAGGAGATTGTGCTAAAAGGGCTAAAAGTTGTGATAGGGCCAAAAGTTCTGTCAGTATATGCTAATCTTGTATTAAAACCTATTTAAATGAACTGTAACACGAGAATGACATATAATATTACCATGCAGTAGCCACAGAGACCACCTGTCTTGAATAAAAAGAAAAATTATGTTAATTGAGCTTCCCTAACATATCAAAGCTCCTAGTGAATTGCACTTGCAACAACCTAGTTTGAATGTGTCACATTACATTATGTGTCCACCACCGGCCAGTCTTAACCATAGTGGACCGGCCAAAACGGAATTGTATGATTTTTGCAATTTATGCAACCATGTTTAATCAATTAGTCATAGGATGGGAAGAAAATGTAGGTGGGTGCTCAAATAAATTTGAATTTCAAATAAGGTCAAAAACAAAATACCTTTTATTTTCCACCTGAAAAAGGTATCTTATCCTTTCAGTCCTATTTTTAACCTTTTCAGCATCACAAAAAGTATGTCAAAATATCAAAGACATTGCACAAAATGAACAATTGCTCAGTAGGCTTATAGTATAACATGCTTCACTGTTTGAAGCACCTTTGGAAAGGATGAACCAATGCAACCAATGTGCTGTTTTCCAGATATTTTTCATTGTTAGAAAGAAAAAACTCTCAGCTTTAATCTGATATCCAAAACATACTAATTCACATATCACGTTTTGAAAAAAGGCAAAGGTTTCACGGTTGCCCTATTGAAGATGTGGGATATTTTTTATTTATCCTGTATTTTAATACGAATGTGAACATTCGCTGTAAATTTCTCTTCAACTGAATTATATTCACTTGACTTATTCATACTAGTGTCTGTGCATGTTGATATAAAAAAACATCTGAATTTCTAATCACCGGGTCGTAATTCATGTACAAGCATACACTTTTTACCTGGATCCATCACATGTTTTTTTCTGTTATTCTTGTATTGATTATTGTCAATTATTTTGTTTTATGAAAATATACCATAAGCCACAAACCAAGATTCGTCCACCAGGGTGATATAGAAACAATCAACCTGTGTAAATGTAGGTTATCAGTCCATGGGCCCTCGGTACGAGTAAGGATTCTTTATTGGTACTATACGGTTTATCTTTTGTTTGACATGAGTTTGACACAAAGTCGGTACAAGTTTAACTTGTCCATCTTAGTAGGAATGCAATCGTAGAAAAGGCATTGCATTTTACAATAGTTTTGCTCAAGGGTAAAAGAAAACGTCAACGGAAATTTGGTTGCAATTTACTTACTCGCTCGCATTCACAGCGATTGTTGTCCTCAGTTGACGTCGAAACAGGCTAAAAAGAAATGAATAGTCTATTTTCAAATCGCGATGTTTTCATTTGAGATAAGTGAATTATATTTACCCTAAAAACTGTTAATAATAAAATTAGTATAACAGTTATTTGTAAAACTCACTCGTCGCTTTAATAATGTATGAAGCTGCTGCACTATGCAAAATTTGTCTAAACTTAATTTTGGCAGCCATGAGAGGGTGGAATTGAAAAAAAGGTCGAGAAATGGTGCTTTTCGCTTTTTGCAATAATATCTTCAAATTCCAAACAGCTGCTCATCATATGTTGCAACTGCTCATATTAAATACAATTCTTCCTTCGCTCGACCCACCGTATTTGCATTAATAAGTAACAAAGCTAACCTAATCTCCACACTGAGCTCGCGTCTTATAAGTATCTGTGGCGCACAACAGACTTGCCTTGTTTCTTATCTAAAACTATGGCAACCTACCCTCTGTTGACTACTACGTCCGAGCTTTCTTGCGATTTTCTTCAAGAGACTCAACTTTTTCTGCGGCAAATACAGATTACATCGTATATATTGGTCAAAACTGGTTGGTAGACATTTGTCCAACCCAGATCTTGATTAAAAAAAAACAATCTGAAATGGGGGCACTTTTTAATTATTCGTTTTGTTCATAATACTTTTTTTCAAAATCAGATTTGGAACTTGATTTAGCCAAATGCATATTTTCATGTAGTTGGTTACCCATAGTAACTAACTATTCCTCATCTGTGAGGAATTTCATGTCCGACCTGGGATGGCCTTCAAGGGGTCAATAAACTTAATTTTGCACGTTTTAGATAATTAAAGGATTTACTTTTCAAAACCCCCTTTTTTCATAACCTATATATATATTTTGGGTATTCTTGCCATGATTTGAATTTTCAGATACGTAGACATTTCATCTTTGACCTCTGTTGACCTTTTCGAAGTCAATAAACTTTGTATACCCTAATTGCTGTTACTTATCATATTTAATCTTCCAAATACCACTGTTTTAAGATTAAGTCTAAATAGTGCAAAAGAAGCATTTTTAATAATCTTTGTACAGCATATCATGAATTCGGACGACCACAACAATTTTCGCATGACCTCTGATCTCCATTTCTTTTTTGTAAGGGTAGAAGCAAGCACAACAGAATGTAAGAGGCACATCGGTCCAGTATCACACTCTAACCGTATCCAGTGGGCTAGTAGGTATTAATGGGGGATTCCAGACTTTGCCATAGGTCTGGGGGTAGTACAGGGCCAATGGGGAGAAGCCAGGGTACCAGACTTTACCCCCTCCCCGTCTCTGCCCCCCTCCCATTGTACCCATCCCTTTCCAATGATCCCCGCCCCCAAATAGATCCCTCCCCAAATATATCTGTCTAGCTCCCCAAATATATCTTTCCTCTAGCTCCCCAAATATATCTCTTCTCTCTCCGAGTTGTTATATTATAAGTGGGGGGTACGGCGACAAACCCCATATCTCCCTCTGTCTAGGCATCTCCCTCTGTCTATTTTAAAAACTTTATTTAAACAAATAAATCATTTTTAATAAATGAACCTCGAGCTATCTAATAAAACAGATCAGTGCGATCATCATATAATCATCGAGAATGGTTTTTTAGTTTGTGAAACGTGCGGTGAAATAGTTTCACGTTACTTTGATTTTTCGGCAGAAAATGCGCAAGAAGATCGTATCAATTGGTCAACTTTAAAAAGAAACAAAAGAAAAACTGTGGAGAAACTTATATTTTCTGTTTGTCCAGAGCAAGACTCAGAAGATGTCCAAGAAACAATCAATAAATATAACGAGCTCGTTAATTACAAAACATTGAGGACAAACGGATGCGTAAAACGGTCGTTAATAGCGGCGTGTTATCATCACGTCGTTGGATGGAACAAAGAACGAGTTAAAGATTTATTTAAAGTGACTCAAAATCAATTTAATAAAGCACTAAAAAGATACGATGACCACTACAATAAAGGCGGGGCCGAGGGTGTTGCCCTAAGAGGTGAAATAGAGGTATAACTCGGCGGATCGCTTTCATAATGTTTATTTACCGAGAATTTGAACTTGTAAGTTTTTCGATAAGAGATTTTTTTTCTTTTGCCAGCCGTTCGTCTACCCGTTTTTTAACTTCTTTTTCAAAGTCTCTATCGTTCTTAATTTTTTGAAGCGTTGTGCTGGCCTTTGTTCTAATTTTTGCTTAAGCTCGTTAAATTTTCCGAGCTCTCTCGTAATCAATAAGAACTCTTCGTGCGATATATCTCCGTCGTTGATGGCTTGAGACACGTATTCTTCAATCGTGTTAAGTTTGGAGTCTGCTAATATTTTAATCTGGTCGTGCTTTTTCAGCTTGGTGGATAATCGCTTAGACGCGATTCTAAGCAGAATATCTACACCAAAAGCGCCTATAAACGTTCCTTCTAGCACCAATCCAACGGGAGCTGATATAACACCCAATAGAGTAGGAATACCGACAGCCCCGCTATAGCCCCCAACCCTTCTAATCCTATCTCTACGTAATGAATAGTGTCGATCATTCTCTTTATTTTTTTATAAGTGCGCTCACGGTGGTCTCTCTCTTTCAAGATTAAAGATCGAATCTCTTCAATCTTTTTAAGTCTGTATACTTTTGTTTCTTCGTTACTATTTAATCGGAGTACATCTCCAGAAATATCGGGGTATAACGCCTTACCATCTACACTCATGTTTTTAATATAAAAAGATTTTAAAATTAAAAGATCTCCAACTCGATAATGATACCCTCACCCTTATTGTTGAATACCTGTCCTTTTTCACCGCTGATAGAAAATGTCAGTTTGTCGATTATACCGTTTTTAAGTTTTTTGAAATCCTCGACTCTATCAGGCTCGGGTTTGTGCGTACCCACGGGTACGATTTTCAAGATGTCAGAAGGACGACCATTAAAAAAGTTTTCACTCGTACTTAATTGCGGGCAGCGAATAAACAAAAATTTAAACGGATTAACGTCGTAATATCCCGTGTACACCACTTTGGGTACCAGTCTTCCTTTGGGTAAATTGAGTAATCGAGATACTTCTCTGTTTAAACGCAATTTGAGATTTACGTCGGTTATCACCAACGTCACCTTTTAGATTCTCTAAATACTCGAAAACTTACCCCGGGTATAGAATTTAAAATGAAATCGAACCAATCGACGTCGTACCACCCCGGTGGTATGATGACCGAACCGATACTTCCAGTGGCAACGGCTCTAAATGACTCGGAGGAATAAAATCGAAATCATCACCCGTCACGATAAGACTTCCTCTTATAATCACTCCTGCTTCTCTACTATCTCTCAACTCGCTCAACTCGCTCGCACCCATTTCTCCTTCAATAAACTTTAAAGCCAATTCCTCACCTTCAAAGATTTTTCTTTCTCTAACAAATAATATTCTTACTAAAGATTGAAGCGTATTTAGTTCTAATTCAGTTTTTGTTATTTCTGAATTCATGGCGGCTAAAATCAACCCTCGCCGTTCAGCTATAATAGCTCTTTTTCTTTTGTTTGATTCTAAAACGGATTCTAGTCTATCGTCTTCGTACGCTTTTATAAGATCGTTTATAGTTTTTTGTAAAACATTTTCATCGTTAAATAAATAGTGGTATGGTATATCGGGTAACAATCGCTCTATAAAATCTCTATCCGGCGTTGTTATGTGTACATCTGAAAGAAACTCCGCGGGTATGAGGGGAGGTTTATCTGTGGTAAACGCGGGTCTCCCATCTATACGCGTAAACCAATCAATCTCCGTGGCGCTGGAAATATTAAAATATCCGGCGTTAAACAACACCCTTTTTACGCGTATAGATTTTTGACCGTTTAAATTATCTACAACGTCTTCTAATTTAAACGTCTGCTCATTTTGAAACAAGTGAAACGAATGCATTTATTTTAAAGTCTTTTTATATTAAAACTGAAACTAAAATAATGAGTGATTTTAAGTCGTTAAAAAAGCAGATACAATCGATAGCCGATCAGGTAACGAGACAAGTAAATCAAAATGTAGCCAAGGCAAACGAGCTAAAACATCAAGCTGCACCCCAAGCAAAGTTTTTAAACAGCACTAAACCCAGTGAACTGGAGGTCATAGTTAATAATACCAACGGGTTTTTAACCATGTTTCCCGACTTAACCTCGGACTATAAATTGCCTCACGTTGAGACGGACGAGGATGTAGATCGTTGGAAATCACACCCCATGTCGTTTTATCAAAATCAGTTAAATTTTGCGATCTACTGCGCTACTACGGGCTGCGGTATTGGATTCGATCTTTTCAATGCGAGCAACCGTTACGTTTGGGCCATCTTTAACTTTCATTTATATTTTACGGTTAGAAAGATCCTATACGACATTGCCGCTCCTTTACCGGGAGATGACGCATTTAACGCTCTAGACAACAGTTATAATCACAGAGCATTTACCGATACCTGCTTGTTGTTTGGCATAGATCAAAACAAGTCTTTTAAACAGACGAGAGACACAAACTCTAACGGTTTAGGTACCTCATATATCTTTAATAAAGGCAAGTTTGTGGCGGTTGGTGAATACGATAAAGCATTACCCAACAAACCCAACGTTCTTTACGGCGGCTATCACGGTCTAGACAGTCCCAAAAAGAGTGGAAGCCTTTACGTTCCTTGGACGGTTATTTACATCGAACAAAATGAATCGGTGCAAAAGGCTTGGTTAGATTTTATACCCGACACGAGTTCGTTTACCCCCGTGGGAATCATAAAGATCAACGAATCAATCAGATCTTACGTGTACGCTTTACTCGGTGCGCAGGCTCAAACAAAAACGAGCGTATTATCACCG
This sequence comes from Patiria pectinifera, assembly GCA_029964075.1. Taxonomy (NCBI): domain Eukaryota; kingdom Metazoa; phylum Echinodermata; class Asteroidea; order Valvatida; family Asterinidae; genus Patiria; species Patiria pectinifera. The sequence goes on from CM057150.1 coordinate 34,117,458, forward strand.
GGCACTGGATTAGACGCTCAGAGACAATTTAACGTCATCGTTGAAGATATCATCAATGCAGTAGACGACATGGAAACGAGTATCAATCAATTTCAAGACTCTTTGCAGTATGCCAGAACGCCTTTAAATTTTGTCGTGAAACCGGGGTTGTATTTAATTCCATCGGATATGAACTTGAGGGTTGGAACGCACGACGGCTATAACAACAATCTTCAAATCGCTACCCAGAGTATGAACACTGGTTTGGTGCCAGATTTAAACTCACAACCTCAACCGGACGACTCTTTTGATGACACCGATGACGTCGCGCCACCAACACCCCTAGAGCCTATGACGAACGATGTTGTATCACCTACACCAGCACCAGCACCAACACCCTCACCAACACCAGCACCTACAGTTTTAACACAGGAGCCCACGAAACTACAAACTCACCAAGACGAAAAATTATCGTTGACGGTAGGAATATTAGCTATCGTTGGCATGGGTATTTTAGCTTACGAGGCAATGCGATAAGTCACACTCTAATCACACAAAAAAATAAGCCTTACCAACTTTGTGCTGGTAAGGCTTATTTTTTTGTTTAAACTTGATTACAACTATTACTACCATCGTTTTTGCAGGTACGCAAACACCAAGGCTCCCACACCCAAAAACAAAGCCCACACGTGTTCGGCCAACCACGATACGGACTTACTCAGCGCGTTAAATATCCAACTGAGTACGCTGCCTATGATACCCGGCAGAGCACCCAACGCGCTCACTCCCAGTTTTTGAAGAGCAGATGCAAAATTAGCGAGTTGTTTTGAAATCCACTCTTTGATACCACCTTTTGGTGTTGGTGTTGGTGCAGGTGTTGGCGATGGCGCGGGTGGGGCACCCGCACCTCTCACGCTAGCGACGATGCTACTCACTATCGTGCTGATGGCTAAACTCAAAGCAGCTAAAATACTCACTACGGTCACACCTTGTTCTCTAAACAGAGTTCTGATCTTTTCCGCCAGAGTCGTGTCGTCGCCTAATATTTTATTAATCGTTTCTTTGATTCTAGCGATCTGACTTTTGAGCCCTCGTTCGTTGGCTTTTGCGGCTTCTAATCTGGCAGATCTTTCAACGTTCAAGTCGCTCAATTTATCGTTTAACTCTCGTCGACCCTCTTCGCTGTGAGATTCGTCGAGTTCTTGTCTCGTGGCTGCAATCTCTCGGTCTAGTTCTGTGAGACGCGCTAAATTAAGTTCTAGGTTACCTCTCAACGTCTGAAGAGTTTTGTCTAAACCCTGGAGTTCTCTGTAATTCAATCCTTCTGTTTGAGCGCCGGTGTCTTGTTCTAAATCGTCTATAATCTCGATTACCTCATCGGTGACTCTGGGTAGTTCTGTCATGGGGATACTCTCGGGTTGTATCGATTGCAGGTGTTGACTTTGATCGTCACTGAGTGTCTTACGTTCGTAATGCGTAAAGCCTAACTCCTTTCTAATAAAATCTCTACCGTTTAAACCTATCTTTCTTACATTTAACTCTATAGTCCTCAGAGTCAAGAATCTGTCTGGTTTTCTTTGATCCGTTAACCTTAGTAAGCCTTTACCAGTGTCATAAAATAAACCTTCTGTGTTGAGAATAAATTTTTCATATCTCGGAGAGATTGGTTTATTGTATATGTTATAAGTATCGTAAAACTCATCAACGCGACCATTAGTGACCATGCTTCTTCCTTGATCTAAAACGTCATCTATGTCGGTAGTGAGGATTGGTGGTACAGGAGTATCAAAGTTGTCGTCCAAATTGGTCTCTGCTACATCATCATCGCCATCGTAATCGTAATCATCAACGGGGTCAAAGTCAAATCCTCCCTCAGCCATTTATTTAATAAACCTATTTAAATTATGCCGTTTTCATTATACTGCCCGGTAGTATACCCTGGGTCACCAACCAATTTTGCGTGGCCAGAGCTCCACTTATAATGCCCGTCAATTTGCCCATATCTTCTACGCTTAGTTTGTTTAAATCCGGCGCTTTCATTTTGAATAGTTTAGCTCCTACCATAGCGTATCCCATCGAAAGACCCGATATGACGGCTCCGTGATAAATCGTATTTGCTATTCCGTTGGTGTCAAAGTTACTCATCGTTTTTAATATAACAATTTTTAAATTGCTGGTTTATTCCATGTCTAGCGTTTTGGGGGCGCTGGGTGTAGTGGGTTGCGTGACTACCGGCACTGGCTGTTCTACCGGCGCAGTTGCCTTACTTTTTAGTACCAGCAGCCCCACCCCTATTATAGACGCTATAGCCCCCCACATCGCCCAAGAGTTGTAGTCTGGTGAGCTCGTATTATCGACCGATGTTACGTCCATTTTTGCTAATTTTAATTTCATCTGTCTATTGTGCTCAGCTAAAGCTTTACCCTGCTGAATTCGTTTAGGATTTTTAGTCTTGGTCACTCTCGTTACCGTCGGTGACGACGTTGTTTTTATCGGTTGGGGCGTCTCTGTCTCTGCTGGTTGAGCTGCAGGCGTTGCTGTCGCTGCTTTCTGGTCTTCCATTTATTATATTAGGTTTATTAAATTTCAAATGTTTTGTTGTGATAATCGTAGCTACTAGGGGTGATATTAAAGTTCCGTACTTGTAACAAACGTCGCTCAACATACCAGCCATACTCGCGCTTATAATAGGATCAGAACTCAAGTCGTTGGTGAGTTCTTCTTCAGAATCTATAGTGACATTATATCCTAAAACTTGTACGGGTGTAACAACAGCTAACACTCTCGAAAATAGACTTAAAGTGTATTTACCAACGGTTTTAACAATTTCATTTCCAAATTTAGTTTCGTACAGATGATACAGCTTTTCGAGTTCTTTACTGTCAAGAGCTTCGATATGTTTAACATTGTATTCCTTTCCCAAGTACTTTCTAGAGTTTCCGGCTGCTACGACACCGCACAAACGATCTTTATGTTCTGCGTTGTGATCTTGTTCGTTCGTTAAAGTAAGTTTTAGGTCCTCCATTTAATTAGAAAGGAATTTAATTTTGTTGTAGCTGTTGCAACTTTGTTACAAAAGCAAAGGTATTCGTAGGTGTAAAACGATAGATTAAGCGATATGATGATAATAGCCAAAAACTGCATATACTCGAATATTGCTATCATTTACTAACAACAAAATACATTTTGTTGACGTTTGTTGATTAACAAATTGTAATACATGTGTAGTTTGTTGAATAGGTTGCTACTAAGCTAGGTCCTATTAGTTAAGCAGCTAGATAATTTAACTTGAGCACCTAGCTTAATTTAGTTAAGCACCTAGCTTAATTTAGTTAAGCACCTAGCTTAATTTAGTTAAGCAGTTAGGTTATTAATCTACTCAAGTAGCTCGTAACTAACTGGAGGTTCGGTGTATACGACCAATTTACTATATTTCACATCTCTCAAACGTCGTTTTATATAATCTCGTTGTTCAATGGGAACGACGTCATTTTCGTCTAACGCTTGATCAAACGATGTTTTATCTTTGCAGTAAAATAACGCCAACCAAGCCGTGTTTTCTCTATAATCTTTTAAAACGCTGTTGTACTTTTGGGTCAGTAACCAACAGCTGTGATTTACGTGTCTTCCGCTAAACGCCATTTTGCTTAAAGCGCACGTCTTTTTACGATATTTAATCTCTTGATCCGAAGAGCAATCGTCCACGATAAACAGCGTGGCAACACCTTCGAATATTTTACTGTAAATATCGATCGCTTCGTTGAGCGTCATCTTGTACAATTCCGGATCGCAGAGGTATACCTCGGGATCTGCTTGAATCCACTTTCTTTCGATGTACGTTTTGTTTTTAAATATGGTAGGGCAAATGATGACTATCGCTTCAAATGTATTTTTATAGTCTGACTCTAACAGATCCAAAATCCATTTGGTTTTGCCCGAATTTGTTTTGCCGACGATCAAAGCGCAATGCGGTTGTGTCATTTTAACTTAACAGAGATTTAAAATTCCCGTCTTCCAAGTTCAATTGAGCATCCATGACTAAAAATACGTACATCGTGAGGTCACCTTGACCTTCGGCTTCTCTGTTAAATTGAATGTTGATGCCTCCTCCGTCTCCGAGTTTCCTACCGGATCCGTGAGCGGAATTGTCGTCGTTACTTCTAAAATCGAGCCACAGACCGTACTTGTCTTTTAGGTAGTCTCCGAGGTCAAAACCCGTCAAATTTAAGTCTTTAGCTACTCCGCGCCCGCTTTCGGTATCGCTGTCTCCAAAGAACTTGTTGATTTCATTCCAGTGTTGATACTGAAACATTCCTTGACTGTAGAGTTGATTGGGTTTACCTTCTACGGTCACCGATGTTTTGGTTATTTTTGGATTGTAAAATCGCTGCGGATTTTTGACCACGGGATCTTTAAACAAAAACAAAATACCCTTGAGACTCCTGATGGGTTGATTGACACTGACGTTCCAAAGCGTGTCCGATTTGTTGACGGATCTAACTTCTAACGAGTGGATTTTATCAAACAGATATTGCATTAACCCCTTGTGTTTATTTCTGATGGTGATAGCTAGGTCTCTGTTGGTCACCACTTCGTATTCGAGAGACAAGTCTGAGATACTGTACATCGCCGCCGTATCTGAACTGTTGACTACTTTTTCGTGATCGTTAAACTTTATCTCGTACGTCAGAGGTTGTTTTAAACCGCTGGGGTAAAAAGGGTGATGCGAAGTCAGTATGTCAATGTCTAGGGGAATACAATATCTGTTACCATAGGCATCCGCGATAGCTTGATCCTTACCGTTGTTGGCGCCCGCGTTAGCATCTTCAGCCCCAGTTCTTAGTTTAGACACGTTTTCTTTTTCTATGCCCGAGTACGCCATGTTTCGAGTCGTCGAGCTGTTGATCCAATTGTCTTTAAAGTTGTGATACACGTCGGCGTGACGATAACTCACAATTTCGTGACCTTGAAGCCTGACGCTGATTTCGCTGACTAAATTTCTGGCCAAATTGCTAAAAATGGTTCTATTGTTGTCACTTCCACCTTCGAGTTCTAAATTGAAAGCTAGTTTACAAGTGCCGGGTACGATCACGTCGTCTACACCCAATTGAGGAAACTTGACCCTCAGCGTTTGCCCCGCCGATATACTACTGGGATTGTGGGTAATGACCACCTCTTTTCTCTCACCCTTGATAGATCTGGGTATTTTTAATAGTCTGCTGGGATTGAGCTTTTTTCCATACGCATTCATTTTATTTATACGAGTTTTAAATTTAAAGGTATCTGTAAGCCAAGAAGCCCACCAATAGCGTTCCTCCCGCGATAAACACCAGTTCTTTTTCTATTTGTTGGTCGCTAGGCTCGTAAAAATCTTCGAGTTTGGGTTCGTGTTGCAGTCCTACGGGTAGTTCGGTAGATTGTCCACTCACCTCGTTGTAGTAACGCAACGCTCGGTCTACGTTAGAAAATGTTTCTTTAGAAGCATTTTGTTTTCTGATACGTTCGTTTAGAAAATCTAGATATTTCGTTCGTTCTCGTTGCCACTTATCTTTGGCGGCCGAGAGTTGTTCTATCGCTAAATCGTGTCTCTTACGCTCCTCGTCACTCTGTTTCAGATTTGAAAATAAAAAGTTTGAACCCGTAAAAGCTAAGGCGTTGACGATCGCGCCTCCTAACATCATAGCAACGCTAGCCATATTATTATAAACGTCTTTTATATTAAATAATATGCAAACATTATCTAAACTGTATTATAGCCCGAGCGGTTATTGGAGAGGTGAAAGTGCCGTCGACCATTTACACGATAAAACAAAAATCGATAAAAAGGTAATCAGAGATTGGCTTAAAAAACAAGCGATCTGGCAAATTTATCTACCGGGTCCTGCGTATGTACCCAGGCCTACGAGTACATCGCGAGAGTTTGAAACACCAAACGACTTTCACCAAATGGATGTGCTATACCTACCCTGGGATAAAGTAAAACGCAAGACTTATAAATATGCTTTGACGGTTGTCGACGTTGCGAGTCGATACCACGAAGCAGAACCTTTGGTTTCTAAAACGGCAGATTCCACCCAGGATGCTATCGTCAAGATTTACGCGAGGTCGCCTTTGAGTTACCCTAAAACGTTGAGAGTAGACGCCGGTACCGAATTTAAAGGAGCATTTAAAAAATGGATGGCCTCAAAAAACGTCGAGATTATCGTAGGCGAACCTGGAAACCACCGATCGCAGGGTATCGTAGAAAGATTTAATCGAACGCTAGCCGAGAAACTGTTTGGTCATCAGTACGCTCAAGAAATGTTAAATCCCGAGAGTAGAAACACGCAATGGGTCGAGCGATTACCCAGCGTGATCAAAGCTATAAACGATGAAACAACGAGATTAATAGCTAAAGCGCCGTCAGACGCGGTTAAACTAAAACAGGTCCGGCAATCGCCGGCTAACCCCGTTAAAACAAAAGAGCAACAATTACCGCAAGACGCTATGGTTAGATATTTATATTATCCGGGTGAGCAAGAGGGTGGTACTGTGAGAAGAGCCACAGATCCCATTTGGAGCGTAGACATCTTCAACGTGGAAAAAAGAACGAGTCAATTTAAAATGATTAACGGTAAAAAAGTCACGACGGGTCCTACTCTTTATTACCTGCAAGACGGTCCAAAAAGGAGTTTTGTGAGACAAGAGCTTCAAGTCGTACCCGAGGACACGCAATTACCGCCTAATTAATATCTAGATTACGGTGACCATAAGCGAGCGTGTGTATTCCATCCGGTAAAATGTACCTCTTTGTGTCCAACGGACTCAACGATAGTTTATTTTGAGATACGGTGTAAAGGATGTGATTTTCCGATCTAATGTGAGTCATGGTTTCGTAATGAGATTTCTTGTTTAAGATGCAGTCGTAATAGTGTCGGTGTTTTAATTTCTTAGAGGTGACCGATTTTGTGACACCCTTGGCTTTTTTCAAGTTGATGTCAGCGGTTAAAATCGAGTACATTTTAGGTCTTATACAAACGACTTCTTTGATTATTTTACCTCCAAACTCGTCTTTAAATTTACCGATCACTTTCTTATTGGTTGGATCGTACAAAGGATGATCCGTCGGATAATTCGAAAGGTCGTATTGTTGTCCGTTTTGCTGCATATCTTTGTATACGTCGTCAGTGTGCACTACGAGTACCAAACTGTCTGTATCTGTGTACATCAACCTGATTTTATCTTTGTACTTGTCTTTCAAATGGTTGTAATAAAAATCGTACATCAGCGTCTTTGAGAGATCCAAGATACTCACTCCGCAATAGATTGGTTTGTTTAACACGGTTTTAGTCTTGTACTTTTCGACAAATGACAATTTGCATTCTGAAAATGACGTCGTCGTTTTGTAGCTCGGTTTCTGTATAATTTTTTGGTATTTATCTCGATCGTCATCGTTACTGTCTCTGAGTAGGTAACCGTCGATTCGGTTTCTGACGTTTTCCATCGTCTTACCAAACACGCTGTTGTTCATCAGTTTAAAAAAGTCTTTCTCAAAATCAGAGGTCGCTTTTGTTCGAAGTTGCGTGTTTTTGTCGATGTAAGATGCCATCCAAGGTGCTTGTTTAAATTGCAGCACTCGATGCACCTTTTTAAGTTTCAAGCCGAGTTTGAGATACAACTGCAACGTGACGTAGTGCAAAACATATTTTTGTTTAGGATTAAGGGTACACGTTAATTTTTGCACGTTGCTATTAGGTTCGGTATCTAATAACTCGTTTTGATAATCAGACATCCATTCTTTTGGTATGACGATGTTTTCTGGCGCTAGGGGGTAATCGTTGTGCAGGTCGTGGAGATTGTCCGGGTAATCGAGGTCTACTTCAAAGCAGTAACCGGTGTTTGACGTTTTCCTGAGAGATAATATCTTCGACTCGGTAAACGTTTTTGTAGACGCCCATTTAAAGTCTTTGTACGGCAGGTATTGACTCATGGCCCAGCCGTACAGATTGTTTGCATCGAGGTAGGTGATGTAACTCGACGGCTCGTTTGGATTATGATCGGGTAGGTATTTGTTGTTGGCTTTGTGGTATCTCATACCACCCACGCTCGAGATACCACCTCTTTTTGCCTTTTCAAAAATAAATGTTTGTCTACGTCTTGCAATAGTTCGAGTTTAACTTCCGAGTGTTTTAACAAGGCATCCCACGACAATCCTGGTGCTGTGTAGTAATTAGCAGGATCTAACGCGTAGTTTGTAATACACGTTTGCCTAAAGTTTTCAAATACGCAAGCCAGTAATAACGTATCGGTAGTGACGTACAAATCGTGATATTCCCCATGTTTTTAACTTTAAACTCGTTCCACGTCAGTTTAGCTCTGTCGTAGTCCTCTCGCGATATATTTTCGTCTTTTAGGCTGCTGTAAAATTGTTCGATGGGGGGTAGGCTTGTCTCTTGAAATCTGTCAAACGAGTCCATGTATTCATATGGATAAACTCCTTTTTGTAACAACGAGTCGATGTTTTGACGATTAAAATGTTCTCTGAGTAGTTTAAACGACTCTCTCGGACAAGCTTTAGATAATCTATCCAACGAAGACGCCATAAAATTAAACGAGTCTATAAATCGCATATTTCCGATCGAAAACGAAATATACTTTTCCGAATTTCTAGCGATAACTTGTATTTCCTTTTCGTCATCGTACTCTGAAATACTCTGCATGATCAAGTGAGCGTCGTAATTTTGCAGATTGTGAAAGACGACCGGTATGGGGGTAAAACCTGGTTTAACTTGTAATTTTAGATTGCAGTAGGCGTGCGCAGCACCTCTATATCTACCCGTAACGTGGCAGTGATCTCTCACCTTTCTAAATTTGTTGATTTTCTTTTTGCATTCTAGACATTTAGACTCGGTAAATCCATTTTTATTTTCGTACTGATGTTCTTTTATTTGTTTTTCTGTTTTTGGTTTTTTGGGTTTCTGGCACTGACAGTTGCTCGAGTAATTGGGATAAATTGGTTTCTCGCAAATCCAACACGTGTTTGTTTTATCATGATGTTCTTTAGCTCGCTCGTTAAATTTCATGGGTTTGGGTTTTTTAAATATGCAATTTATGTCGCTTTGTATTTTTAACATTTTATGGACAAACTTTGATGCGGCATCTTTACCTCTATAAGTCTCTTGATACACATTGGTGCCGTCGCATCGGACGACAACTAGCGAGTAACCGCTTGCTTTGTGAATGTTTGTCTTTTGCGTGTTGTCCTTTTTATCATCCGAGTTTTTTTCTAATATCGATTCAAAGTCGGCGTAAACCACAAACGGTGCTTTTTGTTTAAACCTGTAGTTTTTAAATTCTAATATTGGCACATCGTTTTCGTCGACTATCCACTCGTTATTTACATATTTTCGCTTAGCGGTAGGAAATACAATCTTTGACGGATGTGTATCTATACCGTTACAATCGGTCATGTGTCTATCTAATTTTACTTGCGTTCTATAATGACACAGACACCTTCGACAAAAATATTTCTTACTTTTATGTTTTGTAACGTTGTGAATCAATCTCGAAAAATTATTTATCCAGCAGTAGTGATGCTTGTCGCCGTCAGAAAACAAAAACAGATCGATAGGTCGTGACTCTGGTTTGTAGTTTTTAGACACGTATAACGGATATATTTCTTCCTCATAACCGTATACGTTTATCGTTAAATTATTTTGTCTTTCTATCTTTGGTATCTGGTCGATCGGTGTTGGAAAGTCTACGCCTTTAAATTTGAGTCCGTCGTCTTTGGTGTATACAACAGGTTCTTCTTTATGAATTTTATATTTAGGATCGTTTTTTATGTTATTTTTTACTTTATCCGTATACAACCCAAGAGCGGCTCTCAAACACCATCTCAAACACTCGTCGTCTTTGTTTTTAATGTTAATCATCGCCGTTTTCTGTTTGATATATTTTGGTAGGTCAATATAAGAACTACCCCTCACGGGGTTAAACCTGTTGATGTTGATATACAACGCCATTATCTTTTTTAAAACCCAACCCGATCCTTGATTCGTATACCTTTCATCCTTTTTAAATAGCTGGTCGATGTCTTCTTTTAAAACCTGTTTTATTTGACTTTGATTTAAAACGACTCTCTGATCGGTAAAATGTATAGCTTCGATCGTTTCGATCGTACCATCCGGTTTGGTTTTTTCGTATTTTATTTTGATTGTGAGCTCCATTTTTAAACCTCTTAGCTCTCTCAATTCTGACTTGATTTTATTTACTATTTGATCTTTGTGCGTATCAAAAAATCTGACTAAATCGTCGTTAAAAAGTCTAGGAATCAGTTCCCAGTTTCTAAAGTTGTTTCTAAATCTTCTCGTCGCTCTGAACTCAGCCTCTTGAAAATCCTCGGGTTGCCTAGAGTTTTGAATCGCCGAGAGTAAATCTTTTTTCAACAATCGACCTTTATAACCCGACGGGTTATATTCTAGATCATAATCGTCTACAATCTGTTTGAGCTCATGTAGCTTCTTTTTCCTCAAGTTTCTAAATTGAGCTTCGTATTTTTTTATCCCGTTGATGTAGACTTTACGCGTAAGAGCAACATTTTGATTGTACGGTACATTATATCGCTGGACGTAATCGCGCAGCGTGGCTTTATTCCATCTAGAAAATCCCTTTACGATTGGCCTGATCATATTCATCATTTATATATATCAATATAATTTTTTTAATTTTTTTTAAGAGGTCAGACTTTTGGATTTATAAGGAATCAGACTCACCGGCTTGTGAGAGAGATATTGACATTTTGGCGCTTCATACTTTTTGCTCATTTTATACTACCCATACCATCGGCGCTCCATACATGACACAGTCACATCACACAAAAGACTTGCGACCCCGTTCTAGTTCGATCATGACTGTGCACTGAAATATGCAAGGTAACCGACCGTGAACAGCCTATTCTTCGGGTTGAATAGCCTGTCACTAAATTTAGCTTTGGAAATTTCCAGAATTTTCGTCTGTTGTGCAATTCAGTATTTCTGTGTCATTTCAACATGATATGTCGATCGGTACAGACGTCTACGCCCAACGTGCAGTCACCAGCCAAAAGGTAAATTGTTTTTAACATTAAAGTCTGGCAATAATGTAGGTTTTCATATTGATTTTGTTCTCTAAAAAAACAACCTATACTACACAATCACTAAAAGTCTAGCCACCCATTAGTGTGTGTGATGTTTTTGATCAAACATTGAGTGTAAATGCTTTTTTCCACTTGTAATATTTTCAGATTATGACCCCCATCGCAACCTGTGAAAAAGAGGATATGCTGCTTTATAACTTTGCGTCGGGTTTATCGCACAAGCAAGATTTTTTCAAGTACCGCTAATACCATTTTTAAGTGTAAAAACCTCGAGATATTTCTTAAAAAGTAACTTAAAAGTGTACCATTTTGATATATCTCTATGATATAAAAATTGACCAAAACGCTTAGTCACTAAATATAATTATGATGTCATAATGCCACTGAGAGTGGCTCTCGTCTTAATATAACGATGATGTCATAATGCCACTGAGAGTGGCTCTCGTCTTAATATAACGATGTCATAATGCCACTGGGAGTGGCTCTCGTCTTAATATAACGATGATGTCATAATGCCACTCGGAGTGGCTTTTTACTGTATATATTAGGATGTATGAAAAGCTATTTAAATGAGTTAATTTGAATGACAACAAAAAAGCCACTCAGAGTGGCTTTTTACTGTATATATTAAGATGTATCAAAAGCTATTTAAATGAGTTAATTTGAATGACAACAAAAAAGCCACTCAGAGTGGCTTTTTACTGTATATATTAAGATGTATCAAAAGCTATTTAAATGAGCTAATTTAAATGACAACAAAAAAGCCACTCAGAGTGGCTTTTTACTGTATATATTAGGATGTATCAAAAGCTATTTAAATGAGCTAATTTAAATGACAACAAAAAAGCCACTCGGAGTGGCTTTTTACTGTATATATTAGGATGTATGAAAAGCTATTTAAATGAGTTAATTTGAATGACAACAAAAAAGCCACTCAGAGTGGCTTTTTACTGTATATATTAGGATGTATCAAAAGCTATTTAAATGAGCTAATTTAAATGACAACAAAAAAGCCACTCAGAGTGGCTTTTTACTGTATATATTAGGATGTATGAAAAGCTATTTAAATGAGTTAATTTGAATGACAACAAAAAAGCCACTCAGAGTGGCTTTTTACTGTATATATTAGGATGTATGAAAAGCTATTTAAATGAGCTAATTTAAATGACAACAAAAAAGCCACTCGGAGTGGCTTTTTACTGTATATATTAGGATGTATGAAAAGCTATTTAAATGAGCTAATTTGAATGACAACAAAAAAGCCACTCGGAGTGGCTTTTTACTGTATATATTAGGATGTATGAAAAGCTATTTAAATGAGCTAATTTAAATGACAACAAAAAAGCCACTCGGAGTGGCTTTTTACTGTATATATTAGGATGTATGAAAAGCTATTTAAATGAGTTAATTTGAATGACAACGAAAAAGCCACTCAGAGTGGCTTTTTACTGTATATATTAAGATGTATAAAAAGCTATTTAAATGAGTTAATTTGAATGACAATGTTTTGTTAAAGTAACATGTTTTTTAATAAAAGTTCAAACTTTGATTTGTAAACCTAAAAAACGTTGTTTGTTTATTTATTTATAAGTGACTGTAGGCTTGTGCACCAGTCGCTGTGAGTCTGTGTTGAGATCTCCAAGAGGGTGACTGTAAATATGAAGAGTCTGGTCTGATTTTGAGACTGAGATATTGAGAGGGGGAGATATATTTGGGAAGAAAAAAGGGGTGGGGTGGAAGTGGTGGGGAGGGGGAGGGGGTGGAGGAGGGGGATCATCGGGGTGGGAAAGGGGGTGGGGAGGGGTAAAGTCTGGTACCTGTCCCCCACTTATAATATAACAACTGATATATTTGGGGAGCTAGACAGATATATTGGGAGAGGGATCTATTTGGGGGCGGGGATCATTGGAAAGGGATGGGTACAATGGGAGGGGCAGAGACGGGGGAGGGGGTAAAGTCTGGTACCCTGGCTTCTCCCCATTGGCCCTGTACTACCCCCAGACCTATGGCAATGTCTGGAATCCCCCACTAATACCTACTGGGCTTGCTAAAAGGTTGAAAATGTGGTTACCCAAGTCCATATGGATAACATGGAGTGTAAATACAAAATGTAAGTACACAAGAGTGCATACTGCTTGACATTTGCAAATTTTGCCATTGCAGAACAGTCCCACAAACCTCGATTCCAATTGCATCATGTTGTGTCGACCAATATAAAACGGGAAATGGAGGTCAAAGGTTACCTTAAATTTGTTTTTTTTGGGGGGGGTCTGACATCATTACATGACTGTAAAATTAATGATAGATGAAACAACTTTCTTTGGCACTATTGAGGCTTGGGTCACGTAACAATGGCGTTTTTACGAATGCATATGATGAATAGCGACAAATGAACAGTTGGAAAACAAACTAGTGGTAATGTCTTTTGGCGTATTCTACTTTAAATCACGGGGTGGCTTGATAGGCATGGCACGAACAGTGAGACACGAACGGAAAGGCAGACAAAAATAGTAGTGAAACCCATCTAACCAGGTCATTCTGCCCATTTTTGACGGGCTCTCGACCAATCAGAAAGCCGGATTTGGCCCAACGTGACCCTTATTAGCATAACATGAGCAACAGGAATCTACCATTCAGCATGGGGGAGTGTGACGGGCTGAGGGGCTTGCGTAAATGTAAATAATTTAAGGCGTGTACCGTTATTCTCGTATTGAATAATATACGTATAATAAATATAAATTTACGTAAATTGAAATGTACGAAACAATTATGATTGTCTAATTCAAGAATTTATCTTATCGGGTACGGCGAACATCGTCTAGAATGGAGCAACCCTTAAGATTTGTTGCGAATGACTCATCCCGGTAGTCCATTGTGCAATCCACACGGACAAGTTCGTGTACGTGTACAGACATGCAAGAGTTTCTTCTGGTCGAGTTTTAAAAAAGTTTGAAAAAAAAATAACTTATGTATTTGTAGTAAACAAACACTCACGGTGAACAGCGTACTTGCACGGTATAGTCCGATGATTGTTTCAACCATGGAGGGATTGTGTAAATAATAGATCAGAGAGCTAACTAATCCATGCGTTCTATACGGAGACCGGTGGTCGATCGTCCCTCGATGATCGCACCGATCATGGAGCAAATAAATAACTCCGTGCTTCTGCACCGATATTGGCCTTGTCATATCGTGTTATCCAGGTGCATTACCAATTGCACAATATTTTTCCACATTGCCAGAACCATCTATGTATATCTGTGTGCGGTGGTCGTAGAAAATACAAACTTTCAGCGTCGGCTCTCTCGGTGTGCCCAGTATGTGCACTTACATCTGTATTATGGGACTGCCTGCATCCTACGCATTGTATATTTACACCGTCCGATCAGATAGCGCTGTTTCCCTAATCCATAAAGACGTAATTCGATCAAGCAGTGTTCATTATATCGATTATATCTTTCACCCACTTAACGTACCTGCATGTACAGTTCGGGATGGAATTTTGCGCGTTCTAAATTTCGCTTGCCACGAGTTGCGCAACGGTAGTGAACACAGCTGTTTGCGTGAAATAATCACTCGGACAATGGGACTGTAATTGGCAGGGCGCACGTGCGCTCCGCGGGTGGTCCGGAAGGGTTAGTGACCATAAGCGGTCTGGCAGTGATCATTGTATTTTGTAGAGGGGCCGATAATCCTTCCGACAACGAACTGTTGGCAGCGCACGGCATGTGCGGGAGTTTCATATCATCTGTACGTGAAAGAAGTCAATGAAGTTGACTGACTAAACATTATTTTATATAGGGGATGGCAACTGATATCATAATGCAACATTTTTTAGACTATATTACAGAGAGTAGCGACAGGGCCGATCCAACTAATCCTTTGCCTGGCAGTAGACTTTCTCGATTTGTGGGGATTAGCAAAACTATACATTTTTTTCGGGGCAAGGAATCCAATAGTATCAATTGGAATTAATTTAAGCAACCATATGGCGGCCATCTTGGATTTGTTTCAAAATGGCTGCCAAAACCGGTATTTTACAATATCTCGGCTTCTAGACAACCTGTGATCATTATTTTAAAGACTAAATCCACCTTATTGGTGGTAAGGAATCCAGTGGTACCGATAATAATGCATTTTTACCACATTCAATGGGACCACTCATGGCACAACTGTGGCAGTATACCAGAAAGCTAATGCGTCTGGAGAGCCAATTGCAGCTGCACCTTTCACCACAGGTGATGCACTGAGCTCCTCGATTATTCAGTCATTTTGTTGCTCATTTACTCATCTTATTGCTCATTTACTCATGAGTAAAATTATTAATATAAGGGAGGGAATGATCTCACCCCCGAGGGAATGATCTCACTCGACCAGAAGAAACTCTTGCATGTCTGTACACCCACACGAATTTGTCCGTGTGGATTGCACAATGGACTACCGGGATGAGTCATTCGCAACAAATCTTAAGGGTTGCTCCATTCTAGACGATGTTCGCCGTACTCGATCAGATTTCACTAACAGATAAATTCTTCAATTAGACAATCATAATTGTTTCGTACATTTCAATTTACGTAAAATTCATATTTATTATACGTATATTATTCAATACCAGAATAATGGTACACGCCTTTAATTATTTGCATTTACGCAAGCCCCTCCGCCCGTCACACTCCCCCATGCTAAATGGTAGATTCCTGTTGCTCATTTTATACTAATGAGGGTCACGTGGGCAAAATCCCGCTTTCTGATTGGTCGAGAGCCCGTCAAAAATGGGCAGAATTACCTGGTTAGACGGGCTTCACTACTAAAAATGACACCTGTTAGAGTTAAAAATTCTTTGACATTATTTTAATAGACTGTTGTGCTAAGCAATACAAGAAAAA
Organism: Patiria pectinifera; assembly: GCA_029964075.1. Taxonomy (NCBI): domain Eukaryota; kingdom Metazoa; phylum Echinodermata; class Asteroidea; order Valvatida; family Asterinidae; genus Patiria; species Patiria pectinifera. The sequence continues at coordinate 34,133,439 of CM057150.1, forward strand.
GGTAGCAAGGACTCTTTATTACAATTAAATTTGAATCCTTTTAATAAGCAAGTGTGTTTAAAACACTTAACTGAGGCGTTTGCTTAACTTACTTTTTTGGGACAAATCTTAAGGCGAATTCCAGCTTGGTTTCTCGAATCTTCATTCGGAGAACATTGATATGTACTGGCAATGCAGTACAACTGTGCGCCGTCTGGTCTCTTCGCTGGTCGTGTCAGGTTAAAGGTCACGGAGGTTTCATGGTTGTTCCTTATTTGTTCCTCATAGATGGTCTATCGAATATAAGGTTGAATTGAACATAAGGTTGAATTGAACAATTTCCAAAGCGGAAATTAGATATCTTAGAGAAATATACAGAGGTTTCTTGTGAACTTTTCTGCATTGCCTCCTTTAGTTCGTGATAATGTCTTTATATGGACGAGCCACGTTGCCGTTCTCTGCGCAGTAGGTCTGATGGTTGTAATTGTCCTTTTTTTGTGTCAAGTTCATGAAAAGTTTTGTTAATCTAGTTTAGACCTGGACTCTATTTCATGAGTGTCTTTCTTATACGTAGTCCACTCCCGGATGATTCATAATTATAATATGAAAACAGAAATAATATCCATGTGTACTAGATATAAATTGTTATCCCTTTCGCCACACCATTTACTTTTCTTTCTTTTTTTACCAAATATCGAATTTACCCACAGTTTAGTTATTTAATGAACACATTGTCAATTTACCTCTTTTAGATTTTGGTAATTTTTTTTAGAATGGTTAACGGTAATTTTCCAGTGTGAATAAGGCATGCGTGTGCTTTAGACGTGTTTATTTATTTTCGCTACGTATTCTTGTTTTTTAATCCACAAAATTCTTTGTTTTAGATCCGTCATCGTGACTTTTTAACCGAGCTAACTGCCCTTTTAACTTTGGTGACTCTAGTTGTAAACTTATTTTTGATTTTGGCCGTTTTTTGGGGGATGATTTTAAACTTTGAGTTGTGCTACTGGATCTTTGCCACCGGGAATGCCATTTTACCAGTGCAATACATCGCTCTATGGAACTACGCATCGGCGGATAACAATCTTGTGCTACGTTTCTCACTTGGAATTTTTAATCATCGCGCAATAACTTTTAACAGTATTACCCAAACTATTCGTTTATCTCAACTTTTTGGTGTATAAGACAGCTGTATTCTTGCCCTTTTCATTTTCGCGGGGATTCTGTGGATTCTGTGGATCTGAACCGAAGGAAGCCAACTTGGATTTTGTGACGCAGCAGATTATACCTTTGTCATACAATTGCAATGGGATGTGGAAAGAATCATCTTAATTTCAACGGTGCTGTGCTTATCTATGTTATCACCAGATTAATTGTAGGATTGTGTGATACTTCACAAGAGAATTGAGACTCGCAGACTGTAAGTACTTTTGACTTATTTTCTTCATGCTCTTTGAGGAATAAATCGTATGATGGGTACCTTCACTACCAGAATGTACATGTACCTTCGAACTGCATTTGCCTACCAAGCCCAGACACAAATGCTATCATGTGGAACTTTCTCAAATCAGATAGAAAGAAATGTCTAATTGTAGATCACGTCATATTGATCGGAAATATGACATGTAGGAGATGTGTTTATACTCAACCTAGAGTTGTTGTCATTGGCCTACTCGCCTGTGCAGGGGATGTACATTTAAATCCAGGGCCTGCTGCATGCACATCACGTGTCCTTCGAGATTGCATTGCATGTAGTAGGAGGGTTAACAGCACTTAGTTTACTTATTGACTGAAACCAAAGTAAAGGGATGTAGACCTATGCTAATTGGCGTTTTCTACCGCCCACCCAAGGATAATGGAGAAGCAACCGAAATTTTGGGACAATCAATTGCCAACCTGGGAAATAAGATCAACTCTCATAACATTATTTTGACTGGAGATTTTAACTTGCCAAACATCGATTGGAGTGACAACAGTGTGTCAACCAGAAGTGGGTACAGCTCTAAAGCTGCAGAACAACTGGTGACCCTAGTTGAAGAACATGGGCTTACTCAACATGTCAATCAACCAACAAGAAAACAGGGAATCACCTAGAACATCTTAGACTTAGTTTTCACCAACAATCCTGACATGGTGGACAAGATCACGGTTGTTGAGGGTACCGTATTTCTGACCACAGCTCAGTGATAGTGGACTTAAGGATTGCCCCGATTAGAAAACGACAAGTGATGCGAAAAATCTTCTTGCGCAATAAAGCTGACACTGATGGTCTCACACAAGCCGTGGAGGATTTTACAGACGAATACTTGAAGACCAACAAAGGGAAGACTGTAACAGAAAAATGGGACTGCATCAAGACAGCAGTTCTCCAAACCATGAAAAAAATGTGTTCCTCACAAGATGACATCTATAGCCGCTTCAACTTGCCCTTGTTAAAAGAAGCAACGTCTATACAATAAGGCCATCAAATCAGGAAAGGCTTCTGATTGGGAATTTTTAAGTGAATGCAGGAGAAATACACACAAACTCATAAAAAAAACTCGCTCTATATACATCAGAGAAACCTTGGGATCTGCCATCAAGGAGGAGCCTAAACCATTCTGGACATTATCAAAAAGTTAAGGCAAGAAAACCCAGGTGTTGCAGACCTTGAGAAAGGTGGAAAGATTATCAGCGATGATACATAGAAGGCGAACATCTTGAATGAACAGTTTCAGAGTGTGTTTACCAATGAGCCTCCTGGGCAATTGCCCCAACTTGGTTTTAGCCCGTACGAACAGATTGGTCAGCTCATCATCACCAAAGAGGGAGTTGAAAAGCTCCTCAGCCAGCTTAAGCCCAACAAAGCACCAAGTCCAGAAGGAATTCCACCTTGGTTTCTGAAACTTGGAGCTAAGCAGCTAGCCTCACCACTTCAGGACCTGTTCCAAAGTTCAATCAACACAGGTGAAGTACCACAAGATTAGAAGGAAGCAAATATTGCATTAATATTCAAGAAGGGGAGCCGTACTTGTGCAGCAAACTACCGTCCTGTTTCACTCACTTTAGTGGTTTGCAAGGCTTTGGAGCAAATTGTACTTAGCCATGTGATGAAACATTTGGAGAACCAGGATATTTTAACAGATTTTTAACATGGATTCCGGGCTAAAAAGTCATCAGAAACGCAACTCATCCTTACAATTCATGACATTAGCATGGAACTTAACAAGAACAACTTGGTTGATGTCGCAGTGCTTGATTTTACCAAGGCCTTCGACAAAGTCCCGCACCGTCGTCTTATCTCCCAACTTCAATATTATGGATGAAGTGGAGAGATCTCAACATGGGTTCATGATTTCCTGACGGGGCGTACCCAACAAGTCGTAAATAATGGGCATACATCACTTCAAGCAGCCGTTATATCTGGTGTACCACAAGGCACTGTCACTGGTCCACTCTTGTTTTTATTATACATCAACGACCTGCCAAACAACATCACCTCCAAGACGAGGCCTTTTTGCAGACGACTGCTTGCTTTACGCCCCAATTCCTACCAGCGGGGACACCAGCATTTTGCAGAATGACCTGAAACTCCTAGAAAATAGGCAAGACACTTGGTTAATGAACTTTAATCCAAACAAGTGCTGTACCATGAGCATAGGCAAGAGAAACCCACCCTTTAATGAATACAGGTTTTGCAATCAAGTTTTGGACAGCGTCTCATCTCAATACCTTGGTATTCCCATATCTAATACCCTTAGCTGGAACATCCATGTTCAGGAGTCAATCAAGAAAGCTCAAAGAGTGCAGAATGTTATCCGCAGGAATTTGCGGAGCTGTAACAGTGAACTGAAAGCAACTGCCTATTTGAGCTTAGTGAGACCACTCTTAGAATATGCTGCATCCGCATGGGACCCCTCAACAAAGCAGAACATTAACTCACTTGAAAGAGTTCAACGTCAAACAGCTAGATTTTGCACAGGAAACTAACAAAGGGATACGGGAACTGTTACTAAACTTCTGGATGACTTGAGATGGGACACACTACAGAACAGAAGAAATCAACAGAAATTATTTATGCTCTACAAGATGAAAAATGGGTTGGTCGACATTCTACTTCATTACTATGTTCAGCTTAATACCAGAGATACAGGGGGAAACAACCAAATATTCATTCAAATCAGTCACAAAGCCAGGGCCTTTAAAGATTCCTTTTTCGTGTCAACTGTTAAACACTGGAACTCACTCTCCTCGGCTGCTGTGAACAGCGCACCTCTAGCTGAATTCAAGGGACACATCAGTGTCCATAATAATATCTGCCAGTAGTCTATTTCCACACGCAGTGCGCAAGTAAGTGTTGATGTATCCGGCAGGATATTTGGCTGACTTATCCAATGGAGATGGAGATGGAGATGAATAACTTGAGCTAAGCGACTCGCCGTTCATCTGCTACCTCATCCTAGAACATCACGTAGTTTTGAATAAGGTATTACCTATAAATACCTTTATTTTGGCACTTAAAATTTAAAACAAAAGCCTAAGTTTTGCGTATGATCGAAGCAACAACACATGAAGATCAGAAATCACTGTATTAGACCAACCTCTTCAGTCGGTCCTTGCATTTTCCAATCACTTCTTGAATCGAGATCTGAGACTCTGACAGCCAAGTTCCCAGAATCCCAGAAAAACACCAAGTTCCTTGGGACGTCCAACAGTTTGGATTCCATGTACTTTTCCTCTTGGGTGACCTACTTCGCAAAGAATACAATTATACATTTGAGTTACAAACTTGATTAAAGAATTTGGGTAGCAGTAAAGTCAGACATACCTTCCTTTAGATAACAGTTTACAGTAGGGGTGCAAAGAGCCGTGTACATGGTGAGTCAAAAAAGCGAAACCCAAATGTCCGGACTTTTGTTTTAGTGCATTTCTAAATGTAGCATTTTCAAAATCTAGAATATGAAAGCCCAATTCATTAGTTTTCCTGTAGTCCAAGAATTGTTAAAATCACTCTTGTTCTTTTCAATTAACGGAATTTTAAACACAACCATTTTTAAAGTTCTGTCCACGGATCACAAAAAAAAGGTGTGCGTTCTTTCAGCAAAACGAAAACAATTCACACATCCCTATGTGATTTGTTATAGTTTTGCTGCAAGAACGCTTACATTTTTGTGATCAGTGGACAGAACGGATGGTTGTGTTTCAATTCCGTAACTTAAAAAGTACGTGAGCGATTCGAATTCTTGTACTAAAAAAAAAAGCTTATGAATTAGGCTTTCATACATATCCTAGATTTTGAAAGTGCCACATGCAGCACTTTACTAAAACAGTGGACACGACATTTGGGTTTTTGACTGTATAAGCGGTTCACGCTTTTATGTCACAAGTTGATCAGAAATCATTACCCAATGATTTCTGATCAAACTTGCTACATACATGTACAACAATGTTTCACCTTCGAGGGTTATGTTTGCATGTCATGTCCACATGTGAGCGTGTGTAAGTCAATGACTCAACGCCAAAGGAAGTAATGTTACATATAATCACCGATAGCTGTACCAAAACAAGATGAAATGTTTTCTTTATCGTTTTAATCTTTACATGCCTTTTGAAAAAAGGTTTCGTCGTCAAAAACATAGAGCCGAAATGCATACTGACGACATTCTTGGTCAAGGCGGCCACCAAAGGCAACGATCTTCAGCCGCTTGCTGTTTTCAGGAGTAGCTATACGAACCACATTCACGTTGCAGAAATGATCGAGCAGCACAGATACCATGTTCTCTGTTACTAATGCAAATTTGGCACCTTCCAAATGCCTCTCTTGCGAGTCCTCATGACGCACTTGGATATCTGGCTTGTCACAACCTTGACCTGTCAAAACAGTGTAGTGGGGAAAGGAGAGCACAACGCTTTCATTAAATGTCAACCCTTCGGGGCCGCATTCGACTTTTGGTGAGAGCAAAACTTCTAACTCATCAGCCGCGTCATTCGGTTGTGCAATAGGGTCTACATAGATGTAGACTTGCTGAGGAGAGCCTGGAGCTATTGCACCACGCGGGATGGTGAGGTGCACGCCATACTTATCGAGGGACAAGCTTCCACCCTTCTCGTTGAAGTAACCCACGGCGATGTAGGGTAACTGGATTCTCCTATCCAACAGCTTGATTGCAGATAAATCCTCTGTGAGCTTGTTGACTTCATCCAACACCTGTTGGAAATGACTTGGCTCTTGTGATCTCTGATCATTGGAGTCTTGACTAGTCTGAAACGAAAATTACAAAAAATCGTATTTTCTTGTTAAGCAAAAAATTGCAATAAGATTCATGGTTATTCAAGAGTACACGTTTGAAAAATAACTATTGTCATGACTAATGCATTAAGAAATGCACTGAAAACCGTTTTCAGGGTCTAAAAATCTAAAAACATCAACAGAAACAACACTTTTCTCTTACGGCATAAGTTTTCGCCATAGAACTGGAAATAATTGCCACTAGATATTGCAAACGAAAAGATGATACATACAAGTGTCCAAATTTGTTTGGGTTTTTTTCCTGACGACTTTGCATTTTGTATGTTTCGTTTTACGTTAAAAAAAACTCCGTTCTGATGTTGGACGTCTGCAGCTCTCTAAAAGGAAACTTTAACTATGTACACAAATAACCTGCCCTGCGACATCCGAGTTGTTAGCTAATATAATAAATTCGAAATTTGTGAAGAAAAATCAGTAACCATACGTCAGTGGCTGTATCGTTCGTTTGTGCAATATAAAAGTCAAAAAAACTTTAATATTTCTATAGAAAAACAGCAAGTGGAAAAAATAATTTTAGGTGAAAAGTGCAAATGGCACGAGGAACACATCTTTAGAATGCATTTTGCCTTAATTTAAACAATAAAATAACCACTGAATGAAACATCGTGCAACGTAATCAAACATACCTTTGTTGTAGTTCGTGATACCATAATTAAACACCCGATTCCTTGAAATATTGAACCATGTCCTGCGTCAAGGTTGCTTTCTTCGTCTTTTTCAGCTGAAAAAGCGAGAAAAAAGTCAAGTTATAAAACGATATGATTACAAATACGCACGTTCATTAATTGATTTTATAACGTGACTTTTACGATCCTTGAATCAATGAATTGCATGACATCATCCTCAACCCCACTTTCTGGAACACCGAACATGTTGAACGATGACAGAGAGTTTGACAGATAGGTGCTTTGTTTTTCTCTGAATTTTCGAAAGCAAAATAAGCCCATTTTAGTAATAAAAAATTAATTATTCTTAATCACTTCATTGATTATTAGTCTAAGAGTAAAAATAGTCTTATTTTTATTTTTAAAGAAACACAAACGTGTGTACAACCGAAATGAAGGTGATTTTAGTATACAATGGAATTCCAAGACAAGGAATTTATTGAAATTGGTAGTTCATTACCATTGTAGATAGCAACACTGTTTGCTTTTATAACTGCAAGGTATCGTTGATCAGCTGTGGCGGTAATCCCATGTGGGAGTAGAAGGGGCTTGACAACGCATTCAACAAACTTCCCTTTGTTGTCATATTGGTGTAGATGTCCTGCTTTCTGATCACCAGATATAACCACGAAGACGGCCGATTTGGTGCAGCATAACCCCCAGGACGTAGCTGGTTGGCCATCAATCGTTGGTTTTATGAAGGGTTTAGCACTGCTACCGTCTACTACAAGTATGGTGTGGTTATCACTGACGAGGATTCTGTCGTCATTATCAACAGCCAGCAAACGCGGTTCTATCGGTACTGGTATGGTATGCAGGATCTCACCATTTTGTGGCCTGTGCGCAGTCAACACCATCTTCTTGACATCACCCACCATGCTCTTGACACTACCCACAACGATAGTGCCATCGTTCTTGACCACTACACTGTATGGACGAGCGCTTACCGGTCCTGTAGCAAACTCTTCGCCAACGTCATGCTGTCCTGTCGAGAACTGAAAGTCTAACTGGCCGTCCATCTTGTACACTTTGACACAATGGCTGGCTTTTCCTATGACCACGAATCGATCTTGTGTAGCTGAAATGGCATATGCACCTGTATCATACAATGAATAATATTCAGTATAGGTTATTCGACTGAAGACAACTTTTTCCCCCGAACCTAAAATATTAATATCAAAGAATGTGTCGGTTAATTGTTGTTGTTGAGAATCGCACTTAATTACAGTTATTAGAACTTTGCACAAATCAAATCATTTTTCGACAAGATGTAAATTTTAAGTCACTTTGCTTTCGTCGGTCTGCGAAAAAAAAATTCAAAATCTAATAAAATGTGTGCATGTAAGACAATCCCCAAAGATCGCATAATAAAACTGTGGAGGGATCCTACACAAACTCCACAACGACATATTTCGATGCCAATTTACACGGACAAAGTTCAATAAAGGTATAAGGATGGGGCACAAAAAGAACACTTCGCATGCGTTTTATCAACAACGGCCAATTAGTATCATGTACCTTTTCTGATCGATATGCTGCCTTTCGGAATACCATTGATGTCATATATCTTTAGCCCGCGGTCCAAGTCTGCTACCAAAATGTCATTGGACGGAGTAGCAGCAATACAATCTGGCCGAAAGAACTTTTCCTCGGGACCAATGGTTGTCACGAGCGTCAATATGCTGCGGTCAAGATAGTCTGAGAATCGCCCTGGCAGCCCATTTGACACTCGCGTATCTTTTTCAATAATAAAACCACATAAAAAAATTGCGTTATGTCTTGCAAAATGTTACTGTCAAGCTGTAGGGCCTACAGTTAACTTAACACCACAAACAATTCCACACTCAAAGCAATTTCTCCTAGCGTATTCTTTCAATTTGCAACTGTTCACACTGCATCATTTTTTATAAACGGTTGTCAATCTTGGACGATACTGTTTTTGGTAGCTAACGGGGAAAAAAAGTTGGAAAAAGGAAAAAAAACAAAAATTTCCAAAGTTTATGTAAATGACGTCCTCAAAAGACGATCAGATTCAAATATGAGACCTCTCTGGTGAGTGTGGACATTCTTTTTTTGCGGTGCTTAGTCAACTGTACAATTGTGATGCGATCAAGCTAAATGAGTCGTTTGTCGACCCTGGTCAAAAAAAACTTTATTACAGATTTGAAAAGAGCACAATCTCAGCAGGCTGCTGTGAAAACTGCATGCTGATACCATCTTTTGTTCAAAATTTATGGAAGTCGAAACACCAAGAGATGTTATAAAGTGATGTGATGAAGTGGCCCTAATTTGGCCTGTATCTCAAAATAAAATCTCCCGATAAACGACTCATGTTGCACAATTTTTAAATCATGAATAAAAAACAGAGAATCTCAAATAGCCCATAAATGTACATATGCTATCATCAGGTTTTTCATCGTTATTGGAATTAACGTTTTCCTTGTATTCAAGCGCCATGAGTGTCGATGCTGGGCGGATACCGGGGCTTTACCAATTTTTTATTATTTTTGGGGGGTATTATTTATTATCATGTCGACGTCGAGACAATAACCTTCATTTTTATTTTCTAAATCAATATTTTGTAACTAGAATTTAACATACAAAACATGAGGAGGGAGACGAGCAGCTATAAAGATAGTGGGGAAGAGAAGTGTAGTGTAGGGCCTAGCCCCAATGTTTCCTTGAAATGTGCACTTTGTGATAAAAAGCATGAAGCTTATTGGTAAGTGGGTTTTAATGCCATGAAAAGAAATCATATGTAGGGACATGCCACAATTGACCTCTGGTGACATTTGAGAGATCAGTGACCTTTACATATAACAAGTTATCTTCACAACTTCACCTTCCTATGACCCTAGTAAATGACACTTGCATCATACAATGAAAATAATAATCACATTTTGAAACAGTTCATATCTTTGGCCAAAAAATGGTATGGAGCTTGCTCCAAAAGTGGTGCAGCGACACGGGGTTTTTTTAATTTTGTTTTTCTTCAAATGTCGGCTGACTGCAAATGGTGCCTGACTAAATTTAGTGCAAAATGTATGGGAGCCCAGATAGGCCACATAAAGCTTATACTCAATCGTAACCTCATCTAAAGACATGTTAAAATTGTGCAGCATCAGGCTTCCAGTCAAACCAGTGAGTTTGGCGGTTTCATTTTACATTGATAAAAAAGCGTTTTATTTTGCCAACGCGCATGGCTACGGCGCGCGCATACCAGAAATCGGAGACTTTTTTTTGTTGGCCTTAACTCTGGTGACCTTTAATAGGTCAGTGACATTTGAAAATCTTATTACCTATTTATAAGATAAGCACTTTAAGCCCCAAATTTTTCATGTTTGGTGTTAATGATTTGCAAATGGTTTTGATATATTAAGCATTTCAATATTTAACCTCTGTTCCTTTAAAATTTTAACCTATAAGATTTACTTTTATAAATATATTATATTCTGAGGTCAATATGAAATGGTACAGAAAAGAAATTATTTTCACTGATTAAACAGGTAACATTTAGACTTGTCGGATCTTGAAAACGTTGGGTTTTAAAATTACACCACATAAATAACCACAAAAAGGATATACAACGGTCATTGAAGTCAGAATGTCAAGAGAGGACAAATATGAAATGTTTTTAAGGTCTGATTAATATTTTATGGTATGAAGACCTACAACGTAGACTTGGCTCATAGAAAAGTAAAGCTTTTAAGAATAATTGTTATAGAGTATGTAAAGATCATTGACCTCTCAGAGGTCACAAGAAGTCAAATGTTAAATATTCCCACGTCTAAAACGGTCATTTTTTTTTTATCACAAAAGGCACCATTATGTCGCAGCCTCATAAAAGGCGCTTTTCAAACATGATCGTACACACGAGTAATGGTACGTAACTATCTTTTCTGTCACACGTACTCAAAGGTTTAACCGAGGATGCATGGCAGAAGTCTCGCTTGATGTCAGTCGCATTTGATATTGTTCAGAGTTGGATAATCAGACAAAGTCTGAAGACAGAAGAGGTTGAAACCTTAAGGGAAAATCCTTCCTCTATGTACTTCAAACATGTTATTTTTTGTAAACTTTCGGCTGATTTTGATGGCTACTTACCCTCTTCTCTGGCGAGTTTAATCTCCTGTGTACTTGGGCTAGCCTCTCCTTGCGATTCTTCGTCTGTGTATGTTTCACAAAAGTCCTCTTGTTCAAAAGCTCATGGAATCAGAAACAATAATATAGAATTACAATGACTGGTAAAATGGTTAATAGAAGTGGTTGTAACTGAACAACCATTACTAACAGCTGTTTCCGAAAGTGCTTTTGATTATCTGTTGGCTGTACCAAATGATATAATGGTAATATATAACAAAATGTCAGTTTCAAAATTGATATTTATTTTTTTTAAACTGCACTTCCGATAAAGTAAGGGTCACATGACCTTGACATTTTAGGAGGCACACTGTGAACAATTCATGCACAGAATCAGTATACTGCTGAGAAATGAAGGCTACAAAAATGCCTAATTTAATGTCCATGACGTCATATCATTTGAACAATAGAATCTACGGTAGATAAATCATGTATGTTTTAATGTCGCTTTAAGTACAGCCCCATCTGCTTGATAATTTTATGATAACTAGGATTTAAAAAAAAAACACCTTTTGTTACACCGGAGGTTCAAACTGCACGCAGGTCAATTTATTGCAATAGGCAAAAAACGGGATTATACTTTGTCCTATTGCTGATGAGATATAGTAACGGCAAAATTGCATCATTAGATGTTCATGACGCCATAAAATGAGAACAATAAATTGCACTGTAATAAGAATGCAACATATTTACATTCAAAAGTTGCTTCATAATTAAACGGTATCAATTCCATCAGAAAATGAATTACAATTCAACAATGTAATTCCATCTAATTAATACACTCTCCTGTTGTTCCTATTATTTCTTTCATTGCCCTGAGGCCCATTAATTGTTGTCACGGTGTTTATATAATAAACATTGTGTTGGTAATGTTTTGGGAAGTCACAAGGAAAGGCGTATCCTTTTCATGCATGACTCTGAAACTTTAACATACTGTGGTCAATACCCGGACCTAATTAGAGACAAATTTGGTAACCTCTCCCGTTTTTGTGGGAGACAAAAAGACATATCCAAATGGACATTTTTGTCTCGCCCTGTGTATCATTTTAACTGTTTTTTATATATTCCTAATCTTTCATCCGGCCAGGATACTTACCCGCCTCTGGGCTTGAGCTAGCCTCTCCTAACGATATGGAGTCTTTGTCCATGTCTGTTTAATAACGCTACGAAGCAGGGAGAAATGAATCGGTTGTAAAGTATTTGCCCGGTGTATGTGTTCAAAAAATAAATTTAAAAAACCCAGATATATCGATTGTCCATGGACAATGCAATCGGCTTTTCTGCAAATTTGTTTATTGCTAGTTGAAAGAAGGTAATTTTCAGTTTTCCGGTCATTATTTTGAATACTATTATGAATATCGACCTCCCCACCAAGTTTTATTTGCCAATGTATTAGGAACTTACAAAAATTGGGTAATGAATATTTATGATATAAGGTGTCCACTGGAAACCTAATATTCTCCGACAGTCCCCCTGATTCCAATGGCCGCACTATCATTGATCATAAGTATGATACTTCATTCGGAGTTCATGTTGATAATTTATATTCACTTTAATTGGAAAAAAACTATAATAAATCATGTTGCTACCATTTCAAAAACTACTGGAATCATTAATCGATTGAAGTATTTTTCCAATTAACTGATATTTTACAAACTTTACATTTTATTTTTTTCAGAAGTTTCCCCCTTATAGCACAAAAAGGAAAATATGTGCAGCAAGTGACTCATAATACCCCCACCCCCACTGCGGTATATGTATAAACCCGCCTCTTTAATCCAAACCTGAATTTACATGTACAAAGTTATAACTTGAAAACGGGTTTTTATTTTCTCATCTGCACGATTTAAACTGTTCATTGTTTAAATAAATCATGAATCCCATGCACTGATCCGACACACTGCTCAGTTTTTGAGTGCAAGAGATTTGCACGTTATACGAAGTTTTCAAACTTTGGACAGGATAAAGAGGTCTATTTCATAGTCAACAACAACTTTTGACATTTGAAGGGCATAAAGGGTTTCGTGTAATGTTTGTCGAATTTTGTCTTCTTCACAAACCCGTAATAATAATGCATTTACCTCAACGAAAACCTATTTTATTGAGTTTTATTGCTACTGTATTCACTTACCGACCGACAGATGTTGCCCAGGCTCACTCAACGAAATACTCAACCAGCTCCACACAAACACAACAAAATGGCGCTGATCCTGGAGGTGGAAATGGCAAATACATTGTATTTCGAAACACACAGCGGGGAAAAACCTATAATGCGTCACTGCCAATGAAAGAGCCTGAAATGAAGTACGTCAAGCGTGACTTTCGCTCGCACCCACCACCATTATATTATAGCCATGACCAAGGCTGTCAAAGTTGTTCCCCGATCCAAGCTTGTTAATTCCTGCTACCAGCTGATTTGTCCCGTGTAACGTGAATATCCGACAACGCCGACACCATGATCCGAAATGCACCTGCCTGAAATCTTATAATACTGAAATTTCATTCCATAACTTTAGTGGTCTTCCGACAACTCTGTGCTGTTATTCTATGAACACAAAACATTTTAATCTCACAAACGATTAAGTGACTAAACTACGAAAAAGAAGCCTGATTGCAAATATTTTTTGTTGGTTTTCGCAACAAAGTCGGAGATTTTTGGTAACTAGCTTAACAAGAAAAGGACATGGCAAAAAAAAATGTAATACCTTACATTTGGAAAGTTTCCTCATCACTGTGCACTGTTGAAAAATCGTTTCAGTGTTCTAACATCATTATAATTGTGTGGTAGCATAATGACTTACATCCTAAAGGATGTAAGTCATATGCTACCATAACAATTATTTTTAAATTAATTGATCAAGAGATCTCCAGGGAGTATACTTTGGTAACTTGTGCTACGGCAACTCGAATTACTTGTTTATCCGCTCTGTATTTATTGTTGCAACACATGTGCATGAAAACAAGAGGAGCTGAATTTCCACGGCATGTTTCCTTTAACCCTAACCATCCTCCAAAATCCTCATTGTGGTTTTGGAGGATTTTGGAGGATTGAGGCTGAATGGTATTTTTTTAAATAAGGATTTTGGAGGATTGAGGCTGAATGGTATTTTTTCTGAAAAGGATTTTGGAGGATTGAGGCTGAATGGTATTTTTTCAGAAAAGGATTTTGGAGGATTGAGGCTGAATGGTATTTTGAGGCAGGACTGTCTGACGATTTTGAAGGATTGAGGGGCTAGGTACCCTTCATTTAAACATTTTTGGATGAGGACGATTTTGAAGGATTGAGGATGAATGCATTTTGAGGCAGGACTGTCCGAAAATTTTCTGAAAATTTTGAAAAATAAAAAACAATTTGGAGGATTTTTGAGGATTGAGGATGGTTCCCAGCAAAAAGGGCTAGGGGGTTAGGGTTAAGATACAGTTTATACGGGCATTCTACATTGAGTTGCCCAGATTTTTTGGCACAGTATTTTCTAACCGTTGCCACCCCAAGATACGGCACACTCATGCAAAATATGATCTCGGTATTCTCGTTCAAGTAAATTGAGAAGGGATCACTTTTTCGTTCAGGAACATCACATGCTGCATTAATTACTTAGCCTAATTGTCGTTCATAACGTACGTTGCGAAAATGTTTGGCCTTATAGCCGATGGCAACAATGTGATTACTTTTTCTTTTTTTTAAGGGTAGGGGGCTTCGTCCACAAATGCCAACACAGGACGGTTTAATATGGGGCAACTCGTCTGCTTTCTCCTATTACCCATGTAATATGCGTATCAGCCATCTTAGAGGGCCATGCCTTTGCTTATTTGCTCGGATATGAATGAATGAACCTTGTGTATTCATTGTTACTGAATGCAATTAACAGCAAAAGCACTCAAAGATGGCGTTTATGTATTAGGTCTATGCTGTATCAGATATTAGGCAAAGGGTATAACTGAAGAAAAAAAACTAATCTGAACTTGTATCCTACTTTATAACAGGACTCAGCAAAAGAAACAAAAAATAACATGATAAAAGCTCAGTTTCGGTACAAGAATTGAAATGCATTTATGCATTTATAACAACAAAAGTTTAATTGTCCATCAAAGTTTACAATAATCACCAAACTTTAAAGTAACGTTCAAATAAAAAGACAATACTTCAGTCAAATTTTAAACATAAGATCTCGTTTAAGAATTTCTATTTACAAAAATTGAGTATGCAAAAACAAGTTACTTTACCTTTGTCTACTTTATCAGCGTTGTTTTGTGGAAACTAAATTTGTTGAGTTGTGTGGTAAAACATTCACATTTCTCATGACATGGCAGTCATTATACCAAGTTGAAGTCCAGCCGTCACCAGTCATTAGGACATTTTTGTTGGTACATTTTCAGTTAAAAGATATTTCAAGGGGGTGGATGTGAAAGGGCTGTGTTGCCTTCTATAATTCTAATCTGCTCATTTCCTGGTAAAATAATAAATGGGTCATTCTTTAACTTTAGTGTACAAAATGTGACACTTTTCCTTTCCAGATATGCATTTGGGAAAGACCCTTGAGGGGAATATATGTATATAACATATAGCCACCAAGTTATTATGAAATGCCTTACTACATGTAGACTGTGAGTGAATGACAGTCTATAGCATCCTGTAAAATCATGGCACCTGGTTTGCTGAGATTTTTAAGAAAAGTTGAATTTTTGTAGCAATTTCCAACAATGGTATGCCGACCAGCGCTGGGAATAAAAGTGTTGTTTTTTCAAATACTGCCCCAATTTGCCATAATTATTTAGTTAGTCCGCATTTTGTTTGCAATCGATTACACAACTTTCAACATGTACAAACCAGCTAGTCTGGTTCCCGACCTTACCATTCCCGACATCTATAAATTGCTCTGTTTCATCGTCAGTGAGGTCAGCAAACCAGTCTACAAGAACACGATTGTTTTTCTTGGTTTTCCCAGCATCTACTAAAACGAACCTTCACACAAGTCAGTGTAACAATATTTGCCATAAAATACACCCCCACCCACCCAAATCCAACCATTTCTGAAAATTGCAGCAAAAGTAAATGTTGTATATTCCCTTTAAGCATTGTTCTGTAGCAGGTTTAACTGCTGGTAACTTAAAGTTTAACGGTTAGATAATTAAGCAGTCAAGGGATTCCTTTGGGGATAATGAAGGAAATGGCGTCCGCCATGGGGCCCCATCCGGCTCGATTCAGCTGAAAGAGCGTGATCCAGGTCACAAGGGCTGCCGTCCATAGGACCGATCCTATGCATGACTTGATGAGATCTGAGTGGGACAAAAACAACAGAATTTGAAGTTTTTCTGGTCACGTATAACGTGGTGGTTGAGACATCTACATGTACACTAGAACGTAAAAGGCACTGGTTTCAAGTCTCACCCACATCAGGGTGTGACCTGTTGTCTCTAAGTCTTGGACAGTGCATATAAAGTTATGGCGGTGAAGGGCAAGAACCAAATATTGAGACAAGACACCTGAATTCAAATTACATACAGACACAATTTTACCAGAAAACTATATTTCTAATTCGGCATGGACTTGAGTCGCAAAGTCCATCAACTGCCAAAGATAAGTAGCAACGGTCGAAACAGTCGCACAGGGACTGTTGCTCGGATTTGTATTTACACGGTGTTCTTGTCACCGGTTGCAGTTTAGAACAGATTCATATCAGCCCCGACCCTTGCAAGCTCAGTTGTCAGGTAGTCAAGAAGTCTGCACTAGTAGGTTGGTGGTTCGAGTCCAACCAAGCAAGCTTAAGATTTTCTTAGGACAAGCTCTTGGATTAACTAAGTATAGTGTGCTTATAAAGTTACATAGGTCAGCTTAGTTTCACCTTATATTACAAAACGTGATAGTTTTGTTTGATTACTTCAATACTGTTTGAACTTGGGGAGTGTTGCCTAGTGATTTGGGTTTGTGACTCATGAGCAGAGGGTCAGGGGTTTGAATCCAACTGCTGGACATATGTTGTGTCCTTCGGCAAGCCACTCTACCCCCACCTGCGTCTCCCCACCCAGGAATACAAAGTGTAACTTGCATTTAGCTGGGTAGTAACCTGCAAGGGTCTGGCATCCCATTTATTCTCATTCATTTCATGAAAAGGAAACCAGGGATGAACGTCAACCTGATGGGCCATATTGGCTCGTGGCCGACTTTGATTTGCTTTACTCCAATACTTACATTTCTTCATCTGCTTTTGTTCATCAAAGGGAGGTCTGATGAAGGCCTCTCTGAAGAACCAAATGAAGTTGATGAACCATAGGAACGGCAAGAAAAAGAAGCCACCTGATGGGAATATCATAACAGACAGGGTAAGTACATGCACATGTATACTATAAAACCTTGACATCCACAACCCTTCAAAACCCAAGTGTTCGTTTTGTTGGAATCTGTTGGAGTGAGAACTGGTAAACTGATTATGCTTTACATGGGGTCAGGCTTATGAGTTTATCATATGGTCTTGGATTTTGCATGAGTGAGGAATGTTCCTAGTAAATAACTCAAGGGGATTAGGGCCCCCCCCCCCAACAAAGTGTTAGTCGCTGGAATATACTCTTGCACAGCAAGCGGCTATACAATCTAGACTACCGGTATGTGGTACCACCAAAAAAAAGTGTATGTGGGTTCAACCCCAGGGAACTTGGTGCTTGTGTTCTTGGGCAAGACACTTTACCACAATTGCTTCTCTCCACCCAGGAGTATGAATGGGTACCTGTGAAGGTACAGGTAGAGACCAGAATGTGCTGATCTCGAGCTGAGCTGCACGCCTGCAATAACTGGTCTCATGGCCTGATGAACAGGGGTAATAATTGTGAAGCGCATTCAGCTCTTTGGTATAAAGCATAATAATTATTCAAAAAAAGACTGCGTCTTGACCTCCAGATTCTGACCATTCAGCAGGTGCCTTCTATCGGTTCCTGGGTAACCCCTTGTTGTATTACAAATACATGGCAGCAAATTGACCAATTAACAGCTTACACCAAATTTCTGCTATAGATAACCACAATTTCTTAAGTCAACTCTGATTGGCTAGTGCACAGTGTTGCATAAAATTTGCGTGCATGGATTTGTAAGATGTTTTTGAACTTGGGGGCTCCAACGAATAACGGTTGCTGCTCAGACTACATATACCAGAGTGCAAGGAAAGATACTCGGTAAGACATTTCTGTAATATCTTTCATAGTTGTAGCAGGGTAGAGTTGGAATCTTAAAAAGTAAAAACAAAATTGAAAATCAAAGTACAGTCTGAACTTTACTTGATGAAATATTGTAGAGTGTCTCCATCAGCTACATGTATATCAAAAATACTTTAAACAGAGCCTGTGTATTTCTAACCCTAACCTCCTAGGCCCGTTTTGCTAGGAAGTAGCCTCAATCCTGCAAAATCCTCCAATTGGCCTCATGGAAAAATAGCATATAGCCTCAATCCTGCAAATTCCTCCGCTATTTCTTGAATATGGTCCATGGAGGGGTGACCACTGCCTGAATCCTGCAAAATCCTCCGGCTATGACTGTCATAGGCTGAGGCAGAGGCAGTGACATCCTGGAGCAGTGCGGAGGATGTCAGGTATAATCAAGGACTAAATTTATGCACGGCTGAGCATAAACAACACAAGGTCGGCCCAAGACCTTGACACAGTGAGTACTCCGAAATCAGCAACGCACTTTTGCCATGTAACCTCAATCCTGCAAATTCCTCCAATTTGCAAAAAGGATTTTGGAGGATTCAGGGCGGTTAGGGCTAATAAATGTACAGTCAACCTTCCTTTATGTAAACTCAGCAGGCCTAGCAAAATGTTTGTTGTATCAGAATTATTTGGAGCATACATGTACATGTACACACATTTAAAAATGGTATGCTCTCACTCACCAACATAATATTTACGGCATAACTCCAATTTGTCCGTGTCGGACACTCGCTCCAGATTCATGATCTCTTCTGTGGTTTGTAAAAGTCACCTGTGAAATCTGTCAACTAAAAGATGAGTCAAATTTAGCTTAGCAAAACTGTAAAATTGCTCCCTGATTCAATGGACCGATCCAGTAAGCTCCGCCCAGTGTGCACGTGGGCAACTTCACAAGTGCTCCACTCCAATGCCATGCTGCATTTTCCTTCTGCGCGCATCATACGCGCGTGCACTCATGTCGGGCTATAGTGCACGCACGTCGGACATAAATCACAGCAGAACACCATGGGGCGGTGCTTACTGGATCGGTCCATTGACTCAGACTAACAAACATGTGGTGTGGATTCTACAAAACATACACCCATAATACACGAATAGGCAAGCCTTACAAAACTGATCTCGTACAACTACAAGTACAAGTGACAGTCAGTGAGGGTCGAGCGAGATTGGTAACCAATGGCAGTAGGGCCGCAAGTGTTCTTATTCAGTAACTCAATTAATCGATCGAAGTGTCAATTATTCGGCTACATTTTTTTATTTGATAAGCTGGCCTTTAAACTGGCCTAATCCCTCCTGCATTTATGACTTAACTAATGTGTATGACTATGGCCAAGGACCAAAAATAAATAGGTTTGTCGTCCCCGCCTGCTCTGCAAATTTAGAAATGTACCATCTGTGGTGGGGGGGGGGATTTCTTTTGTTTCTCGGCCTAACTTTAGACATAAATCCAAGGTTACAATGATTATTGATGACGATGTACATGTAGGTTTACATAGACCTACAAGTATCAAGTAAGTATTGGCTGTATCGCTAGTTACATGTACATGTAACTAATATTAATACTACTCTTTTATTATAGGCTTAAACATGTTAATTTTTAGTTTGAGTAAAGCATGGAGGAAAGGATAGACTAAAAAGTAACCCCTAAACTGTTTCATTTAAACATGATTATACCATACCCAGAAAAATGGAAGTTATAGCGCCCTCAGTCGCTCAAACTCATGATAGTGGGATTATTACGGGTCTTATTTGCTTGCGATTGGACCCTACTAACCGCCTTTAACTTTATAAATAACACCAATATACCCTTTCAATGACAAGCTTTTATCATGCGCTTGTAACTTGCTTTTAAATACTGAATATAATCTGACAACAAACCAGTTTTACGCAGAATCTGGAGAAGAAACTAACGTTACTGTATACTAGTCCGACATGGAATTCTCCGACATACACAACTGGTACCGTGACCGCGGGGCGCGGAAGTCAATAATAATAATTTCATCACATTATAAAAATTCATTAGAAGTATTAAAAATGTCGACAACATTTGTACGTGATGTAGTTAAACATATTACTATTTCGTCTTTTTTAAATATTATTATACACTTGCAATGTATTCAAAGTACGAAATAGTATCTCATTATAAATATCAAAAATGTTGTAATCCTGAACGAGACTAAGTTCTTCTTTATAAACTGGATGCATGTCCGTTTATCTATTAGTTGAGCAAAACCCGTTTAACAAATTACGGTTTCATTGCGGTACATTCTGTGCCGGAGTGCCTAAAACTAAAAGTCTAATACATAAAAGAAAAACAGCTATTTTGCGATGTAATTAAGTATCTGTATATCCGAAGCATACTTCTGAAGTGTTTTAATGGTGTGTTATTAAAAGAGATTCTTAATTATTCCCAAGCCAGATATGAAGCTGAATCTGGAAAATAAGCCGAGGTTTCAAAATCTCCTGTAATAATTTAGCAAAGAATACAGGACAGTGAAGCCAGTCTATGCAGACGCCTGCGCGTGTGAAGAATCAAGATGGCGGAATATCTTGCGTCGATTTTTGGAACGGAAAAAGACAAGTAAGTCTACCATTTTCCGACTGTTAATCATTATATTTACATTTTGTAGTTACTTTGATAGACTTGGCATTTATTTACTTTAGCTTTTTGTTCATTTATATATCGTAAGTTTGTCAGAACCTTTCATATATTTTGCGTGATTAGGCTACTCGACTACCAGACTACTCGACTCGGACATGTCGGACGACTTGTCGGAATCGGATGAGAGTATATTTAGCCGGCGCCGGTCAAATTTAAGTAGACGATATTTCGCCGGCTAAGCACTGGTCATCACTCGTCTACTCCTAGAACTATGAGGCTCCGCGTGAGCGGAGCCTCATAGATCAAGAAGCCCGCAAAATTGCCTGCAGCACAAAACACTAATAAAGTACAAAAACGTCCATCAAAATGCAGCCATTTCACACAGAACCGCTGCACAGTTTGCCCCTATACTCCGTACTTTATCTCTTGACATACTCACGTATCTTGTGCGGAACTAACATAGGTGGATTCTGTCGGTTTTTAGGCCAAAATGGTGAAAAATATGCCCTTTCCGCACTGAGCCAACCTGACACTTGAAACGTGCACGCATTATGATCGAGTGATGATTTTCCGGTTCGCTCGGAGCGCGCCGCGGGGGGTACGGTTCAAGCGAAATGATAGTATGTGCATGCGTACAAGTGTGTGTACCGTACCCCCCGCGGCGCGCTCCGAGCAAACCGAAAATCATCGATCATATGATCATATGCGTGCACGTTTCAAGTGTCAGGTTGGCTCAGCGCGGAAAGGGCATATTTTTCATCATTTTGGCCTAAAAACCGACAGAATCCACCTATGTTAGTTCCGCACAAGATACGTGAGTATGTCAAGAGATAAAGTACGGAGTATAGGGGCAAACTGTGCAGCGGTTCTGTGTGAAATGGCTGCATTTTGATGGACGTTTTTGTACTATATTAGTGTTTTGTGCTGCAGGCAATTTTGCGGGCTTCTTGATCTATGAGGCTCCGCTCACGCGGAGCCTCATAGTTCTAGGAGTACACTCGTCACCGGCACCCTGCATGCCCTGTTGCTGTGCACATGTTGCAGTGAAATTATTTAGGAATCAACAGATTTCTAAATTTGGTGCGCCTAAAAAAACTACGCAGTGGCTATCGTTATGGCAGCCATAACGCATTTTCCATTTTCTATCGTTACGGTACTGCAACTGTGCAAGCGTGATGACATGGCCGATCGAACCAAGATCTTCGTGTGACCTCACCAGGTCAACTCTACATTCGGCTCAACCATTTGAGATGGAGCCGAGGAGGGTTGTATGCTTTGCATCGCGCAACAGTACATTATGCAGCATTAGGTCTAAGGCATTCAAGTTATCAAGATATTTAGTGGACGGTGGTAACAACTAACAAATGTCTCTTAACCTTTTTTTTTTTAAGGGTCAACTGTTCCTTCTACTTCAAGATTGGAGCCTGTCGTCATGGCGACCGTTGTTCAAGACTTCATAACAAGCCAACGTTCAGTCAGACAATTGTTCTGTCCAACATCTACCAAAACCCACAGAACACTGCGCAGAGCGCAGACGGAGGACACAGTAAGCATAGAACTCTGTTCCTAACCCTCATATCCACTAAAATCCATCATAACCCTAAACCCCTTAAGCTTTTTTTTCTAGGTTGCAGCCTCAATCCTTCAATAGCATAATGCATCCTCCAAAATCAACTGCACACTTTTGCCGTACAGCCTCAATCCTTTGAAAACTTCCACTTATACAAAGAGTTCTTTTGAGGATAGGAATAGGTTGGGTAGGCGAAGACATCGTTGTATAAAATTGGATATGCGATCACCCGCCGAAAGAGGGCGTTATCAAAACGAACATGTGTTTGCTCTTTTTCTCTATCTACATTGTACCAGCACAACAACGTCTTGGGAATCCTTGTAGCCATCATGGCATGGGCGCGCAGCTGTTTTTGCCTAATCTTTGCAGCGGCAGTGCTCATTCGGCATCTTGCATTTGAGCTCCGAACCAAACTCTGAAATTTCAGCCACTTGCATACAACATGTTACTACAGTTTACTGCAACTTTATGGTTACACCTTTGTCATATGTAGCACCTTTGTCATATGCGTGCGACCGAAAATTAATTAACCGTAATTTGCTTGCAGAAGTAGCGCATGTGCACTACTTTCCCCCATTTTTCAGGGGGAGATGTTACAAGATTCCCAAGACGTTGTTGTGATAGTGGTTCGCGGGTGATAGGGGCAGGTAATCGCGTCTCCAGTATACAAATCTTGAAGGAAAAATTGCAGGCGAAGTACTGCATGTAAACCCATAAGTGCCAGTACTACTATTTCTACACATTTCTCTATAGTTGCTACCAGACTTATGACAATGAATGAAGAGGTCAGTCTTTTCAAACAGTTGGACCATGGTTGGACATGTACCAGGCTAGTAGTTAGCCTCAAAGTTGATATCACCTGACTTCCCTCTCATATGCAAAATACTGCAAAAAGGTCTCCTTTAAAAATTGATGGAGACTTCAATCTTGGCTGGTGAAATACTGAGGGCCTCATGAATGATTTTGGAGATTTAGTCGGCCAAAGACTGAGTTAAGTTGACCTGATTTCATTTTGCATGTTTTTTAGCACTAGGAGTCCAGGTCTGGGCAGATTTTAAAGAGATTAAAGGGTAACGTGTTAACCCAGTCCTTCTGATTAGAAAATCACAGGTGTGTGGAAAAAGGCACACCTGGATTTTTCTAGGCGTGTGTTTTTTCTAGGTGTGTGGTTTTCTAGGTGTGTGATCTGTGGTCCAGGGAAATTCAGGCGTGCAATTATTCACACTTCTCAGGAAGCTTTTAGGTGTGCGATGGCATGGGGTTGCGATCGCACGCCTCATATCAGAAGGACTGTTAAACCCTCTTTTTATATTTTATTATTTTCATTTCGTAATGTTTTTCCAGTAACCAACATTTCGGATGTGGAGATGCAGCAGCATTTTGACGACTTCTTTGAAGAAGTCTTCACGGAGTTGGAAGAGAAGTACGGGGAGATAGAGGAAATGAACGTGTGTGATAACCTGGGCGACCATCTGGTAGGCAACGTCTACGTCAAAGTGAGTTGTCTTCAATTTTACATTAGGGCTGTGTTCATTCGAAACATTCAATACCCGGATGTTTGAATTCCTTGTGACTAAATGTACGGATAATCGCTGTTTAACCCTAACCGCCCTGAATCCTCCAAAATCCTTTTTGCAAATTGGAGGAATTTGCAGGATTGAGGTTACATGGCAAAAGTGCTTTGCTGATTTCGGAGTACGCACTGTGTCAAGGTCTTGGGCCGGACCTTGTGTTGTTTATGCTCAGCCGTGCATTAATTTAGCCCTTGATTATACTTGACATCCTCCGTACTGCTCCAGGATGTCACTGCCTCTGCCTCAGCCTATTGACAATCACAGCCGGAGGATTTTGAAGGATTCAGGCAGTGGTCACCCCTCCATGGACCATATTCAAGAAATAGCGGAGGAATTTGCAGGATTGAGGCTATATGCTATTTCTCCATGAGGCCAATTGGAGGATTTTGCAGGATTGAGGCTACATCCTAGCAAAAAAGGCCTAGGGAGTTAGGGTTAAGCAGTGACTCCAACTGAGTGGGATGTCTTCAACCTCAAATTAGGGTCGTGTCAGAAAAAAAATGTTGCAACCTGACGCCAATTTTTTCTTCCTATATCATCTCTATCAAGGTCATTCATTGCCAAAATGATGATAAGACATGAATCTGGGACTGAGAAATATTTCCAATTTTGTCAGGAAATACTCAAAAAATTGTCCTGACTCTCCATAGACTTTGCACACAATCGAGGAAGTGGTGTCAGGTTGCAACATTTGTTCCACTGTGTCTTTCCCATTTATTTTAATCCCATTTGATCAAATATTTGGATATTTCCATGATAGGCAGTATCTATGTCTGAGATGTTCTCAACTCCACAAAAGTGCTGTGTCAATTCAAACTATTCAATATCTGGATATTCAAATTCCATGTGATCAATTGTTCAGATAATTGCTGTTAGTCCAATGTCTGCAATAATGTGAGTTGTCGTCAACTTCACTTTAGGGATGAGTCTGTTCAAATAATTCAAGTTGTAATATTTACAAAATTCCATGTGATTGAATTTTCTGAAGTTTTGATTTTAAAGCAATGTCTATGTAGATGTTCAACTTCATAACTAGGGCTGTGTCGAGTTGAATAATTTGACAGCCAGATATTTGCTTTCCGTATGATCAGATACTTGTGTTTTCATCGTTAAAGCAACGTCTGTGTTAAGGCCAAAAAAGAAAAGTCTCCGGTTTCTGGTATGCGCGCGCGTCGCCGTAGCCATGCGCGTCAGCAAATTGAAAACGTTTTTTTTTTCAATGAAAGATGATGTCTCAAAACCGCCAAACTCACTGGTTTGACTGGAATCCTGCTGCTGCACAATTTTAACGTGTTTTTAGATTGGGTTATGGTCGAGAATAAGCTTTATGTGGCCTCTCTGGACTCCCATATATTTGCACTAAGTTTAGTCGGGCACCATTTGCAGTTATCAGCCGACATTTGAAGCAAAAAAGTCAGGTAAAAAAAAAAAAAGCCGCATCGCTGCACCACTTTTTGGGCAAGCTCCATACCAGAAACCGGAGACTTTTTTTTTTTTGGCCTAATAAGAGGATTTTTTTTCTTGAACTTTTTGCTAGCGTTGAGTCAATTCAAGTGATGCAATATCTGCATAGTCTTGGAGTAAAAGTCCAAATCGTGCTAGTTCTTTACATTGTTGGTTAAAGGTTTTAAGACCATGAATTGCTTTCCAATTCCCAGGAGTAAAAATGCATGCATTTAGCATCGGTAAGCCGCACAATACCTAGGAAGCTGCGATGGTCCACAGAATGCTTAATGGGTGTATTGAGCATGGGTAATACAATGTAGTCATGTTGGGTGTTTTGAACTTTCTTTAAATCCCCTGTTGTTATTGTTTCCATTGTGCACTTTGCAGTATCGTCGTGAGGAGGATGCAGAAGCGGCCGTGACTGATCTCAACAATCGTTGGTTCAATGGGCAGCCAATCAGAGCGGAGCTGTCCCCTGTGACGGACTTCCGTGAGGCGTGCTGTCGTCAGTATGAGATGGGGTAAGAATCATGATCTTTTGTTGTCGTTTTTTTTTTTTTTTTTTGTTACGTCATCTTTAATGAGGATGAACTCCAATCAGTGCAAGGCACTGCTTTCCATGGAGGTCCTCAAGTTAATGAGAACTATGAGACCCATTATGTAGCACCTTTATAAGGATTTACAAGGTGCTGCAGTGCATATTGCAGCCACTGCCAGAAACACGGGGGCAAACCCCTTCTCTTAGCGATAAGTGTTACTGGATCCTTTAACGTGTATTACACAACACACGGAACCTACAGCTTTGCGTCCAATCCGAAGGACGAAGCAATAATGGGAAAGTGCCTTCCCACGGTCAGGATTCGAACCCATGTACCACGGTATACGAGTCGAACACCGTAACCATTGGACCACAGCACCCCATCTTCGAGCAAATCTAACTGAATGGATTCCTTTACTTTTCTCTCCTGACGGATGAAAAATTGTTGAAAATGTGGCGACTGCTCTATCACTGCAAAAGCTGAGGTTACACGGCACCTCGGCAGCGTATGGCATGACCACTTCAAAGGCGTACTGACTTGAAATTGATTTGTTACTTGATTTTTAACTGACTTGCCAACAATTTGTGATTGACTTGCAACTGACTTGAGATAGTAGTAATAATAATAATAGCAGGCATTTATATAGCCCTTTTAGGCAACAATGGGGTATCAAAGCGCTTTTACAATTATTATTTTTCCCTGTCTCTATGGCCAAACACTCCTGAAACCTTCTCAACTTTGGGGAGCATACACGGCCGGTAGGCAGCCAGTTCGGCGCTCTTGGCCGTAATCAACCTCTCACAGTCACCAACACTGTCCTCATGGTACCCATTTACTCCTGGGTGGAGAGAAGCAATGAGTGGCAAAGCGCCTCGCCTCGGGGCACACGCACCATAACGCCCGGCTAGAGTAGAATCTACAGCTTGTGTTTGACTGCGACTATAATGCCTGGCTAGAGTCGAATCCACGACTTGTGTCTGACTATGACTCTGGTGCAAAGAGGTCCTACAGTGATCAGATCACCTACATTGTACAGTGATCATATCACCTACAGTGATCACCTACAGTGATCACCTACAGTGATCAGATCACCTACAGTGATCGGTACAGTGATCACCTGCAGTGATCAGATCAGCCACAGTGATCTGAGTATAGAAGAGAATCTTCAGTAAGAGTCAATCCAATTTTGTTGTCATTCCAGGGAGTGCACGCGCGGAGGCTTCTGCAACTTCATGCATCTGAAGCCCATCTCGCGCCAGCTGCGGCGCGACCTGTACGGCCGGCGCAAGAAAGGTCGACGCTCGCGCTCACGCTCACGCAGTAAGGAAAGGCCAGCCGGGAGATCGCGCTCCCGAAGCAAAGAGCGTCCTCGACGTGGGCACGACAGGTCCAGGGATCGTGAACGCTCAGGGCGATTCTAGAGTCCACGTCAGCTCCACGCGGCGAGTTATTGTGATTAACCTTCTTTAAAGGCATATAGGGTCATTTGCGTTTCGTGCATTTTGTTGGTTTCCAATTCTGACAGCACTCAATATCCAAAGAAGATGTTGAAAACCTTGCTCAGGGGATGGTTCACTTTTCGTTGAAGTAAGAAATCGTGCACAACCTTTTAATCGTGATGAATGCAAATGATCCTATGCCTTTGAGTACATTAAAATTGGAATAGCCATTGTGTGATACATATTGCTCCAATAAGCCATTTGCGAGTAACCTACACCCTTTGGGATTTACATTTGAAAAACGTCTGGTACAATGACTTGCTCAGAATGCTTGGCACATTTTAACTGTGAAGTCTCCAGACCAAAGACACTGTTGCTAATCACATGATTCGGGGCAAGCTCTTGCATAGTTACGTAAGAGACGCTCAGCACCAATACATCGTTCACAATGGGTGAGAATGGCACAAAGACACCAGACCATGCCGGAGCTGGGGGTTGCTAGCATAAGGCTTGCCCCGAATCACGTGATATAGTAACAGTCTCTTTGGTCGGGAGAATGCTAGGTTAAAACGTGCAAAGCAATTGTATTAAGTCAGCGTTCCAGATTGTATTCAAATTTAACACGCAAATGGCTTATTGAGGGTTCTGAAGACCTGCATTTTCTGTGAGCTCTCAATAACCTGGGCAGGTGCGCAAACCAATCAATTAAGCCATGCCCCGTGACCAATGACTGCTGTGACCGATGTCCAGCATGCACGCACTAACACAGGTGTCTGTTGGATTCAGCCAGATGTTTAGTGAAACCATAAAATGTTGATAAGGATAACCAACTAAAAAGAGCTTATCTAGTAAGTGAGAATTCTTTCTCGTATTTCTTTGTAAAGAAGTTCTAGTTGTGTTTTTTGAAAAGCACTCTTAATTTGAAATGTTACAAGTACTCCAATCCTTGATTTTTCCGGGGGGGGGGGGGGTGGAATTCTAAGGCAATTCTGAGTTCTTTGTTAATTGTGAACATATCCCTCCCCAATTCTAACATGGATGTGCCCCATTGCATAATGTTGTGACAAACTTCCTTGTATATAATTTTTCTTGTAGAAACTGTATGTGTAGTTTAAATGATGTCTTTTCTTTCTTCTTTTTTTCTTAATGTGTCGGGGAAAAAAATCAATGTTGTTTTTAAGCTGTTAAGAGGAGCTCACTTTTGCTTCGGTTACCTAAAGTTGTGATTAAGTATTTTCTTTTGATTTTATTGAAAAATAATACATTTGTGGAAAAGCTTAAAGGAAGAGTATACCATTTGCAGCTCATCAAAAAGTAACCATCTAAATGATTGTGAAAAATCTTGCGTGGTGTAAAGATAGTAATGACACTAAACTCTCTGTGGAATTTTTCCTTCTGTCGTGCGTTCATTTTAAAGAAAACGACAAAAGAAGGTCATTTCCAAAGATGTGTCAAGTGAGTGAGTGACACATATTTGGCAAGGTCCATGCATTCTAATTGGTTCATTGTAGTTGGTTCGCAATTGGGTGAATGGGTTATGGCTGAAGGAGGATCAACCCTGTTTGCTGATTTCAGGATTGTGTCACAAGAGGGCGCAATTCAAAATATGACTGGCAACTTTGGAATTGAAATTGAGATCCAGAATATTGTGTTTATGTTTGTTTTGTTTTCTCGAAATAATTATACAGCATTCACAGACCCAACACTTCATCAGATTACGTGTAGTTATTAAGCGTCTGTCTTTAGATTTTGATCAGTTTTGTTGGTTCAAACCAAAAAGAAATTGCGCAAATGGTTTGCTCTAGCTTTAACACATTCGGCTTACTCTGGTTTTGTTTACTTTTACTTTCTTAATATTTGCCACTCTTCAATGACACAATCCGTTTATAGTGATGTGTTAAGTCAGACTTGATGTATGTATAAAGCAACTTTTTGAAGTAGATAAAAAAATAATTTGTTTGTGTAACTCCAGATCAGCGTTGTTTTATTTTCTTGGACTTCTGTTGAAGAACCTTGGATGCCCCAGGACCACCCTAGCTTGGCATGCATTCAGCAGGCCTTCACCACCCCCACCCCCCGGTCAACCCCCCATTTCCTGAAAGCTAAATCCACAGCTGCACTGATGTCCATGTTTAAAAACTTGAGATCGGTGGGTGCTAGCCTACACAGCGCCCTCTTTTGTTCTGTTTAATCTGAAATGAGGTCTTGGGGGCCTGTCCATAAAATACTGCAGACATTGTTTTGAAAAACTTACAGATTGACTTAACTTGTGTATCGTGGATTCAAATGGGCTCAGAAAAAAAGATCAGCTTTTGCCAGTGACCGCTTGTCACACAAAAAAGCCGCGGTGATTTGATAGATGGCGCCCATATGTACATGTAGTCTCTGTGTCTGACTAAACTCACAGACTCTTACTTTGTGTATTACGTCAATAACTGGGCTAAATACCTGTGCAAGCCACGCGCATGAAATGAGAATACGTCGCTGAATGGCAATATTGAATAGATTGAATATGTGCTTTGGGGCCAGCTTTATTAGGCTGGCGAATAGTCTTGATTTTAACTCTGTGTGCATTTAATATAAATTCGCAGTAAATCGTGGACCTCTATTGTCCGTTTTTTGTTTGTACTCAACGTTTTAGGAAGACCTCCCATATGTTTTATACACGATTGCCAATACTGTACGTGGACCCTATTGTCCTCTATTGTTCAATGTCCCCTATTGAATGCAGAAACAAACACACATACAATTTCCGAAATTGAGAACACCCTATTCAAAATTATCGTTCAGGTTGTTCGAAAGGTTTTCAAAGCTCCTGAAAATCGGGTCACTCGTAAAAAAAAAAATGGTGTTTCCCCTTTACAAAAAGAAGACGAAACACAACAAATAACGCGGGTTCGGCCTCTTTTTTATTTAGCACGCATGATGGATGGTCAATGTCCTCATTGACCGCATTTTGTCTGAAAATAAGTCACTGTAATTTCTTGTGCAGGAAACTCCCACGACTGTACGTGCCCAAATAGGACTGTCAATGGATAAGAAACAGCTTTCCTCATCGTTCAGTTTCTGTTCGCAAAATCCAATTATGGAGTACTGGTCAGCATATGGGACCCGTTTTCGAGACAAATTGAATGGACTTTGTATAAAGCGGCGGGCGCCTGTGTTTTGCGTATTTGCGCTTAGGGGACGGCAACACCTCCCCAAATTGACTCGGTGAATCTAATTATATCGCGACATCTTCGAATTCAGCGGAGCCCCGGGGGAGGCAGGCGAGGGAAACGGGAGCTTTTGTCCCGTTGAGCTGACGGCCAAGGCCTGGTGATGTGAAGATGGGACCTCGGAAACTGAGGTTGGATTTTCAAGCACATCTCGGTAATGTAAAAAGTGACCGAAGTGTAGTGAAATCTGGTTAGTAGGACTGGTTGGTTGTATTGCGCATGCCTATAGGTGAGCATATGACAGAAGGGGATCCATACGGTACGGAACTGGCAAGATTTCACCAGAGTCCAGATTTCCTATGACACTGCATTTAACTCGTGCCGTGTATTTTTTTTTCCGCACTGTAACCCCACTGTTTGTCAGCATGCGAGTCATTGTCGCGTGACGTCATGATGACGTGTACCTCTTTGGCTCGGCTACCTCACTCGTAGTCCTACCATCGCGGGGGAAGCTTGCATCGCAGTTGCTGCGGCTTCTAGTGAAAATAAGCGGGATTAAAGAGCTTTCAACTGAACTTGCTTTCGGCAAGGTACTGTAGTTCAACCCAAGGAAGACTATCGTGGATCATAGGCATCCCAGTGAAAAGTGATCGATGTTGATGAAAGATCAACCCCGACAAGAAATGGTAAGTTTGATTTTTCAGTTAATATTTGTTTTTAATTAGCAAAGATCTGCACCAACAGTGTCAAACAATAAAACATTATTCTTAACATTCTTGCTATCACTTTGTAAACACGTTTAAATACTAAACACGTTTACTTAGGAGTATAAATGGATATAGTGTTTAGCAATTGAACATTGATGCTTAGGTGAGACGTAATTAATGTTAATCTTAAATGCATATAGTGTTTAGCAATTGAACATTGATGCTTAGGTGTGACGTAATTAATGTTAACCTTAAATGCAGATAGTGTTTAGCAATTGAACATTGATGCTTAGGTGTGACGTAATTAATGTTAACCTTAAATGCATATAGTGTTTAGCAATTGAACATTGATGCTTAGGTGTGACGTTATTAATGTTAACCTTAAATGCATATAGTGTTTAGCAATTGAACATTGATGCTTAGGTGTGACGTAATTAATGTTAACCTTAAATGCATATAATGTTTAGCAATGATGCTTAGGTATAAGACACGTATTTAATGTTAACCTTTAAACTTGTTTACAAAATGATTGCTTTTTTGAGCAATAGTGATGTCTTAATCTGGCTGTGAATTCTCAGGCTAGCTTCAAGTTTTCCTTTTGCACAAACAATGTCACTTGGTGCATCCTTAAATACCAAGAACCATCGGAATAAACTTCGATATCCAGCTGAAACCGAAGGAAGCTGAATTCAATTCCAAATCCACGCCTACGCAATAAAAATCTGGCATTTTCACCAAGAAGGTGCGAAACTTTGAGACCTAAAACAAAATATACAAATTTCCGGACCTGCCATTGCTCTCAATAAGACATCAAATCTAATCACTGAACTCTTGATTTTTCGACAGCGGACAAATTTACATTGTTCTCCAAAATAATTTTACGTGCAGGGCCCTAGAAAAATAAAGAGAACGCGGCTAGCTCGAAGGTCGGTAATTCTAAATTATAGGGTAGTAATGCATGAAACATAAAATAGGAAGACCTTTTCAATCTGTGTGTTTTCCGCTACATTGGCTGTAGCTTGCTTTTATATGCGGAATGTAGATTAGAGTTTGAATGTCAATACACGCGAGAGTCGAGCGGCGGTTTGCACAATACAGTGAAGTCCAAAATTAAATGGTGGAAATAAGTGCTCGCGACTCTGCCTCGCTCATGCACGCGTGACTTCGCACACGATTACTCGAGTGCTGAAGGTGAGCTGCCAAAAGATGCAAGAGGATATAACCATACGAAGCGAGTGCATACTGCTTCTCTATAATAACAAGTAGCGGTGAATACTGCATGCGTATATTAAGATGGTCTTCCTCTTACCAAAAAGTGAAACAAAACTCTAAAGTACAGCGGTGAAGTGCATGAAACATGCGGCGCCAGACTAGTAATGCATATTGTAGGGAGATGCTACCTAGGGTACAACCCTGCAAATAAATTCCCATAGACACTAGTGCGAAATGCACATATTTCAAAATTCTTTTAAAATTACTCAGAACTCTCACAGGTATTTAAGCTGCACAGAAAAAATGATGATCAATATGTCATCTTTTATTTTATTTTCATTTTTGGTGGGTTGACCATTGACTTTTTGAGGAATTCTCACTCAAAGAAGATGACCCTATTTTTCCCAAAGCGAAAAAGTAGCCATCTTGACAAACGATCCCATCAAAACATGGCGAAATAGTGCCACTTTCGATTCTACTTGCACCCAAAATGCTCAGAATTGGAAGCCCCAAGTCTGGGCCAGAGGTTCATTACCGTATCTCTTCGATCCCCCAATGTATGGCTCTCAGAACTCTCTAATGTAGAATATTTTGAGGGCATAACTTTTACTCATGAGGTCGGCGGATGTGTTTAAGCCTATATGCCGGTGTGCACCCCTCATGTACATTAATACATTAAGAAGCATATGTTGAAGGGGTGGGAAGCACCTGATGAATACGGGGTTCAGTTTAACAACTCAGTATTTGGATTGGTTTATCATAATAGTTTTTATAAGCATTGAAATTAATTTATACTGTAATTTTTTATTGAAAGTTTCATGAAGTATATTGGTTGTGTTTGTTTTCATTGTATATTATATATCTGCCTGTGTCTGTTTGTCAGGCGGGCTGTGTCCTTGTTTGTCTCGGTCAGTCGATCAGCTTGTCTATCTCAGTCTATCTATTGGTCAGTCGGTCGGTTTGCTGGTCTGTTTCTGCCTGTTTGGGTTTTTTTTTCTGTTCATCGTTATCTAAACCCTTCGCAATACATCAGTCAAAAAGTCATTGAGATTTAGCACGAAGAAAGTGTGATGTTAGAAAAAATGCCCCAGTTCAAACAACAGTGATGTCCAAGTGGACATATGACAACTTCATACCAAAAGGACTTTAGCGTTATTTTGTTTTAAAAAAATAATAATAAAAAGGGAGGCTGTGCCATTAGGGAGACAGTTCTGTGTCTTCCTAATGACCGGTGTCTCCTTATTATCGAAGAAATTGCGATAAGGTGTCTCCCTAATGCTACATTTAGCAATATAGCTACCTTGGATTGGACATTTTGGGAGATAGACTTGTACACCAATTATTTCAAACTTAATGTGCCTTAACCCAATATTCCCCAGTCCTTTTCCCACCAATTTCGGTATGTTTACTAATTAGACCACAATCAACAAATTGCAAGACTAACATTTTACCTCTAAAGGGGGGATGTGACATTCCCTAATAACTGATGTCTCCCACCGTTCGAGGAAATTACGATAACATGTCTCCTTAATGGTACATTTAGCGAAAGAATAATACAAATAAAATTAAAACTACAAAACTAAATAAGCAGAGAACTCAAAAGAAATTCGAGCATCTTTAATGTCTAATATTTGAATCGGGGAAAACGAAAAGTGGTATTTTTTATGTTAAATGTGATACTTGAAGAGATCTGAATGCAGGTTAACATTGCATTTCTGATGTTATTGAACACCGTTCTATTCAATTCTGCCAAGGATGCAGGATGCACATCTTCCAAGAGCCACGAATTGCTCCAGAAAAAGACACTTAAATGTATGCATGCACACGTGGTCTGGACCATTGTGCAAAGGTGGCTTTTTATTTAGCGAGGTAAGGTCGAGCAGCGCTATATTTAGCATGGTTATCCTGCAGAAAAAGGCTATTGAAGACTTGAGTCTGCTGGAGATATTTAACAACTCATCAATTAAGACCACATACCATGGGGAGGAAACACGCAGAGTGACACACACAGTGAGGGACACTGTAACAAATTTACAAGGAAATTTCGATATTGTATTTGTGTGCATTTGAAAAAGGAAAATTGAAAGTTGCAAATACATGGTATAGGATAATTTTCGCGACCCTATTTTTATGCACTTGTAAATCTATTGAATTAGGCTTACTGTACTACTGTTGTACTGGAGAGATTATTTTGCACTCAACCTTTGACCTTTTAACAAATTGTCCTTTGAAAGGTCAATTTCAGTATGGGTTTTAATAAATTAAATGTTATATTTGCTAGTACAACAAAGAGCAAGCTTACGAGTCATCTGTGTACCTCAGTGATTGACTCACTAACTCTCTCAGCCGGGCAGTGCCATCGTATTGGATTACCATGTAACGCCAATGAATGGGCTAAATCTCGCCCATTAGACGCATCAGCCTATTTGCGATATGCCAGACATTATGAGGGCGCTGTTTGATTTGTAAAATCTTTTGTATTTACCCAAATCAAACACCGACCCTCCATTGTGGCCGCCATATTGCAAATGGGCCAGTTAAAAGACTTCTAGCGAATAGCTATTCTTAAATCCATTGACTAGATTTTTAGGTTCTGGGCCCAAATTCATAGCGGACCGTAAGCAAAAAGCACAACAAAAGACACGCTTACCTCGAAGGAAACAGTTGCTTAAATCAGTGACGTAACAAATATCCATGCGCGCGCAACCGTTAGCGCGTTCGCCCCATGAAATAGTAATAGGCAGATAAAGTGATGGGATTGTGCCTTTGATGATAAATGCTTGGCATTGGGCACACAGAATATAATCACAAAAAGATATAAGGCTTGAGGGCCACAGCAGATTTCTCCTTTGAGAAAAACATATTATATAACATGCATTGGCAGCCATTTTGAATAGTTTGAAAATTGCTTGTTATTCTATTTTTGTCAAAGGACAAATCTGCGATGGCCAAATATATTTCACCGTTGTGTGAACAGCTATGCTTGTATCATCAAAGGCACAATTCCCCAAATATTTTCCACTATATATATCTGCCCCACTTTATAGTGCATAAGGTTAGCACAACTTTTCTGCTATGTTAAGCATGCGCAGCGCCATAAAATAGGGCCCTGGTGCCAGCAATCGTGGCCTTGGCTTCTTAGTCATGTTGCATGCATTTCGAAGCACAGTACATGTACGTTGGCTGGCCCTCAATGACCAGCAAAAATACAAGCAGTAGAGATATATGCGGGGTGTAATAAGAAAACCACATGAAATTGATGGAACGGCGAGTGATGTCATTAGTTGGAATGACCCTCACCGCGTTTGAGCGAGCATGCAGCGCGGGCATCCCGTCCACAGCCCTGGCGTACGGTTCCCGGTAGGCATATCACGCGCCGTCGGTAATTAAACTCCATTTTTCCCCGGCCTATTACCAGCCCATTTATCACTCAAACTCATTATACTAGTACACCGCGTTGATTAAAAGAAAAGGCTTCGCCACGCTAGCATGTCAAATATGTGTCTTTTGCTACTTCATCTCTGAGCTGAATTGCTTGAAGTTGGCATATTTGATTAGCTTTGTCGAGTTGTAAATGATACGGATTAGTCATAGAGTGATGGATTCTCTCTGGTGCTGATTATAATGTAGCCAGCACTCTTCTGCTTAACTGCATATTTACTATTGATGTAATTGTAGTGGCGTTTGGCGCTGTTGATTTAAATATATGCTGACTTGTATACGTGTATCATATGACTAGGCATTGTAATGCAATGCACCCTTGAACAGACATATTCTGGAGAGAGCGAATATGAGTTCAATACATTGTTGAATGAATATACTGTACAGTGGTAATGTTACTTTAAGCTGGTGTCGAAGAGAGTGTTAGTCTATAATCTTCGTGGTACCTCCCTGACTGACTGTCACTTGTAGGCTGGGAAGTGCTATCGCAAAGGATTGCCCCGCAACGCCAATGAATCTGCCAAATTCGGCTCATTGTGCACACAGATAAATGAAAAGACTTCCAGTGAATAACCATTCATAGATACCTCAGACAGTTTCTACCCATTCCTATTGGTTGAGAGCCCGTCACGTGGCCGGTTTCCGAAACGGTTGATAAAGACCGGCTGGCGCTGGTCTGAAAAAAAACTACTTTTAAATCCAGTGCTTTTTACCGTTTTATTGGTTGAATGCACAATCTCTCACGTATGCATGCGCAACACTACCAGTGAGTCAGTATTACATAGTCCTAAATTCACACTAAACTGGCACAGCTGCGTTCTGCGCCATTAGATGGACATTCCATATAGCCAGAGTGGTGTTTCGAAAAGCATGAAGTAAACTTGTTGAAGATCATTGTTGGAAATTTTACAAATTTGACTTGTTTTGACTTTTGGAAAGAAAAATATTGATTTTTTGACCGAAAATGTATTTATGAATGAGAATAAATGTGTGCTTGGCCGGTCTTGAACACTCTGTTTAAGATCTGTTGGAGTCTGGATGCTGATAATTACCCGAGCCGAAAACGAGGGTATTCATCAGCATCCAGACTCCAACCGGTCTTAAACATAGTGTTTAAAACCGCCCAAGCACACATTTATTCCAATATTAATTAAACTCATCGAATCGAATCCTCGGGATCTTGGATCAGTTTTACTTGGCTTGTATTGTCTTGTTCAGGATAAATAATTCGGTTAAACCTAAAGGGGCCGGGGTGGATTCTGCCCCCCCCCCTCGACTTTTTCTGCGATAGCCTTTACAAAAAAACTTTTCGCGACCCGAGCTGTTATGACTTTTTAGCCTCAAGCCTTGCGCATCTTTTGACACCAAAAATTTAAAAATCGGACTAAGGGTTGTCGCGCAGCGAAAACTTTTCCGGCGCTACGCGCCGTGAAAACTTAATTTTCCCATATACGTCGTGTACACAGACCAGAATTACCTTTCGTACATATGAATAATTAATTAGTCTTAATTCCAAAATCCTTTGACCTATAGTCATGAAATTTCTTGGGTATGATTATAAAGAGTTGCTCTATGTATGTATATAGTTTCCGAAATTTTCATTACTCGATGGCCGCGATCTTAGGGGGGGGGCGGAATCCCCCGGCTGAGAGATGGTCAAAATGACCCGGCCCCTTTAAGGTTAAGCCTAAGGATTATCATTTCAATGTGAATGTGATAAAATAAGAACTAGAGTTTACACATCGACGTGGGTTACAAAATATCGAACCATAAAATGCATAGTTTTGGGACGGCTATGCCAGGTAATGAACCTAATTATGATAAATTTCGAACGTGCCGTTCATGAGGAATATCACATTTTTGATCGAAGGGTACTTAACGTTGACGGTGCACGGGAAAGGGTGTGTTCTTTTGACTGTCCTAGCGAGTGCACTTAGCGTGGACGTTTATAATTCAAAACTAAATTGTACTAAAACTTGTCGTGGGAGAGCCAAGATCTAATCTTTCATCCATGGTTAACCAATAAGCGAGCATGGTTAACCAATAACAAACCCTTCAGGTTTAACCTCTTTTCATTTCACTGAAGTATATAACTTTGCTAAGTAAATCAACAGCTAGAAAACAACGGTAAGGGATGGAGAAAAAAAAAGAAGATTAACGGAGCACCGATTTCGGATGAGGAAGATTTGATCGACGAAGATGAAATAAAAGTATAAAGATAAAGATCATAATCATCTTAAATATTATAATCTAAACAGGCTTTTTGCACAGTCCTCTGATCTACAGCTGCAAAAAAAAACTTAATCAATAATTATGTCTAATACAAAATAAGGTTTAAAAAGAAGCAAGAAAATTAAAATGGATGTAGTAAATTTAAAAGGACCCTTACTCTATTGACCAGTTCTTGGTGTGCGACTACGCCCATGTTCATTTACTCAGGTGTAACTCATGGAGACGAGTCTAATTTCCTTTTCTCAATGGCGCCATTAATTGCGCTGGAGGGCTCTTTTGTACATCGCTGGCAGAGACCTTGGCACGCAATGGAACGCCTTGAGTAACGTTTACGGTGGAGAAAAGTTCACGGTTTAGTGCACGCGCTTTCCTGGCAACCTTGTTAGAAAACGAGTAGTCATTAAATAAATAGCAAGGGCGTGTGATGGATTTTTTGTATTTGAATTTTTCGATAACAGGTTTGTTTCATGCCAATTGTAAGCAATGGATATTAAATGTTACATATTAAAAGAAACAGCAAATAACAGTAGGTTTCGTTGCATTTTCTGTATAAAATACAACGTTTTAGAAACATGTTTGCAATTCAATTTTGTTGAGCTTTTTGTTATCTATGATTAAACATTCCGGCTTAGCTTCATTTGGAATATTCATGAACAAAACTGTGACGTCATCTGTCACCATTCCTTCACAGTCATTAGTTAATGAATTTACTGCTGTGTGTAATACTGTAGGTTTTTCTCCCACCTTTAAAATTAACATGTTATGTAATGTTAGAATTTTGGTTGTTTTTTGTTTGTTTGTTGTTGGGTTTTTTTTTTTTTGGGGGGGGGGTCTACTGAGGCTCGATGTTATAACCTCATGACGGTGTAGTCATTCAAAAAATACAGAACAACCCAGACTATCATATATATGTCTGTGTAATAATAATCTCACGTTCTCTACCGTTTGCTAAGTTTATGTTAATTCGGTGTTTTTATTTTAATGTAAACACATACCAGTAACAATGTTGGTTGCTGCAACCAAAATCGGCTCATAAATTTTAATATCGTTACATCCGGGTGCACTTTCAGCGCCTGTTGACCTTTGGAATTTGTAGGAATTGGTAGATCACTAGGATTATTGCTTTAAGCAATTAGAGTCGGCGATGAATGTTTTCCTTTAAAACTCTTGTGGGGCTGTAGCGTTAACATGAAACGGTTTTTAAGAGTACGTTCCCGAGTACACTGACCCCCTTTAATTGAGAAAGGATTATGCGGGCTGTTATACAAAGGAAGTGTAATATGATGGATTATCTGAACAATAGCTAACACATTGCTTGCGCCATTGAAGAAGCCCCTGCGTTGCCAGCAATTTCATGCCCGGGTTGATCTATAGCTTACCTATTCATCTACGTCATATTTGGCATTGCAGGTTTCACAACGCAGAGAGTGACTTTAACTGGTAGTGTTTACGCTGTGGATGGGAACGGATGCATACCTAACACGTGGAGTTTGCCGGTGCATGACGACGGAGGTTTCTGGCACCGCGGCACGCTTTTCTGGCCAAATTTCGTCCATTGCGCATTTAGCACTCAGCGGTGTTGCCGTGGCAGTCAATTGGAATTGTAGTCATACGTATCTAAATGTAAAGTTTGCTAATACTGATGTGTGAACTGTATCTTCTCTGCATTGAAATTCTGGCTTGTGAATTGACTTTAGGCGACACTGTGAGCAAGCTATTGAATGAAGGTGTGACTACGAAATAAGAAGCATCTCTCATTCATTTGGGGACTAAACTCACCAGTGTTGGGGTGTGATTGCCAATTGACACTGTGGCCACTGAAAACAGTGGATGTTGCCAGTTCCTTTTACTGTGTCAATTGCTCCTCAGTATGTCGCCTCAACCATAATGTTGTGCCTTGTGAATTAACAGGCAATAACAAGATGCT
The DNA here is from genome assembly GCA_029964075.1 of Patiria pectinifera. Lineage (NCBI taxonomy): Eukaryota > Metazoa > Echinodermata > Asteroidea > Valvatida > Asterinidae > Patiria > Patiria pectinifera. Next base: position 34,173,556 of record CM057150.1, read on the forward strand.
ATGTGACGAGTGATGTTTAAAGTGGCGACTGAGTATGGAGATGTGACGACTGAATTAAGAAGCTATTAATCATTAAATCACATTATTCTTGGCGTGTGATCGGATAATATATGGCAACTTGATTGACGTGATGTTTTGAACTCCGTGGCAAACAGTTTACCATCGTGAACAACTAGTGAATTTGCTCGACGACATGGAGTTCACTACGTTACAGCCTCTACCAGATTATCTGAAGGCATCCAACTACACAGTGCTACGCCAGGACAAACCACCCACACGATGGGACGACGCGACGTGGATTCTAACAAGTGCCTTCATTATCTTCACCATGCAGTCTGGTTTCGGCCTCTTGGAGTCGGGCAGTGCCTCGCAGAAGAACGAGGTAGGTTGCAGTCTATTTGAAAACTACTCGGCCTTTTGCTTGGATATCAAAAAGAAAAGAATGTAGTATCCAGACGCCTTTTTAATTAAAGTATTTTTTATCAAAATTGGAAATATTTCTCAGTCCCAGATTCATGTCTCTTCAACATGTTTGCACAGACTGACCTTCATGGTGATAATATAATATATGATGAAAAAAGTGGGGTCAGGATGCAAAAATTTTTACAAAACGTTAAAAGATTAGGGGTACACGGGGTTTGGGGGTTTTGTAGTACTAGCAGGGGTCCAGGAAAACTTTTAGAAAAAAAGTGGGGTCATATTCATTTTGATTTACCTACGAATTACACCCCGATATGGTTCGTGATATATTAGTGTGCCTTCTTTAGTAGAAAACAATGGTGCGTTTCGAAACATCGGCCTTGTCTGCATCAGCTTCGGTTTATCTCTGGTTAGAGAATCTGCTAACCAAAATAGTAACAAGACTAGGCAAAGTTGTTAAGCTTGTCCAAGAGGGAAAGATTGCCATATCTGGCCATCACTTGTCACCCTGCGCACAAACCGTATGAGACTGTCCTGAAAAATGCTGTGTTTTCTCAGTCAATACTTCAATATGTAAGAATACACTAAGGCCGGTTTGTCAATGAAGCCTTTTTGTCAATTCATCCAGTAAATTGTACACTTTTGCTCTCCACATTTCAACAGGTGAACATCATGGTGAAGAACGCACTGGATGTCTTATTTGGCGGGATATCATACTGGATGTTCGGTTACGGACTCAGCTTCGGTCATGAGAATTCCAACCCTTTCGTGGGCGTGGGGGATTTCTTCATGGACCGCGAAAGCTCGGACGACGATCTGGGAGAC